>OY987230.1:7387184-8587184 GCA_963920705.1 Odiellus spinosus
TCGAAAAAGGTGTTTCGACACTCTTTAGAAATTGAGCAAAAGTCCACAAAAAAAGAGCTCTATATTGAAATGTAAATGACCTTAACTTTTCTCTGCCACCTCCTAGGCATAAACCGATTGCACCATTAGAAAGAAGACCTTTGGTATATTATTTTAAGATCATAAAATTATGCTTTGCCACTCGAAATAGGTGTTTTCCACTCGATAGAAATTGAGCAAAAGTCCAAAAAAAAAAAGAGGTCTATATTGAAATGCAAATGGCCTTAACTTTTCTCTGCCACCTCCTAGGCATGAACCGATTGCACCATTAGAAAGTAGACCTTTGGTATATTATTTTAAGATCATAAAATTATGCTTCACCACTCGAAAAAGGTGTTTCGCCACTCGATAGAAATTGAGCAAAAGTCCAAAAAAAAAAAAGAGAGCTCTATATTGAAATGCAAATGACCTTAACTTTTCTCTGCCACCTCCTAGGCATAAACCGATTGCACCATTAGAAAGTAGACCTTTGGTATATTATTTTAAGATCATAAAATTATGCTTCGCCACTCGAAAAAGGTGTTTCGCCACTCGATAGAAATTGAGCAAAAGTCCAAAAAAAAAAAAGAGCTCTATATAGAAATGTAAATGACCTTAACTTTTCTCTGCCACCTCCTAGGCATAAACCGATTGCACCATTAGAAAGTAGACCTTTGGTATATTATTTTAAGATCATAAAATTATGCTTCGCCATTCGAAAAAGGTGTTTCGACACTCTTTAGAAATTGAGCAAAAGTCCACAAAAAAAGAGCTCTATATTGAAATGCAAATGACCTTAACTTTTCTCTGCCACCTCCTAGGCATAAACCGATTGCACCATTAGAAAGTAGACCTTTGGTATATTATTTTAAGATCATAAAATTATGCTTCGCCACTCGAAAAAGGTGTTTCGCCACTCGATAGAAATCGAGCAAAAGTCCAAAAAAAAAAAGAGCTCTATATTGAAATGCAAATGACCTTAACTTTTCTCTGCCACCTCCTAGGCATAAACCGATTGCACCATTAGAAAGTAGACCTTTGGTATATTATTTTAAGATCATAAAATTATGCTTCGCCACTCGAAAAAGGTGTTTCGCCACTCGATAGAAATCGAGCAAAAGTAAAAAAAAAAAAAAAAAAGCCCTATATTGAAATGCAAATGGCCTTAACTTTTCTCTGCCACCTCCTAGGCATAAACCGATTGCACCATTAGAAAGTAGACCTTTGGTACATTATTATAAGATCATAAAATTTTGCTTCGCCACTCGAAAAAGGTGTTTCGCCACTCGATAGAAATTGAGCAAAAGTCCAAAAAAGAGCCCTCTATTGGAATGATAATTGCCGTAACTTTTCTCTGCCACCTCCTAGGCATAAACCGATTGCACCATTAGAAAGTAGATCTTTGGTATATTATTTTAAGATCATAAAATTATGCTTCGCCATTCGAAAAAGGTGTTTCGCCACTCGATAGAAATCGAGAAAAAGTAAAAAAAAAAAAAAAAAGAAAAAAAAGAGCCATATGTTGGAGTACAAATGGCCTTAACTTTTCTCTGCCATCTCCTAGGCATAAACCGATTGCACCATTAGAAAGTAGACCTTTGGTATATTATTTTAAGATCATAAAATTATGCTTCGCCACTCGAAAAAGGTGTTTCGACACTCTTTAGAAATTGAGCAAAAGTCCACAAAAAAAGAGCTCTATATTGAACTGTAAATGACCTTAACTTTTCTCTGCCACCTCCTAGGCATAAACCGATTGCACCATTAGAAAGAAGACCTTTGGTATATTATTTTAAGATCATAAAATTATGCTTCGCCACTCGAAAAAGGTGTTTCGCCACTCGATAGAAATCGAGCAAAAGTAAAAAAAAAAAAAAAAAAAAAAAAAACCCTATATTGAAATGCAAATGGCCTTAACATTCCTCTGCCACCTCCTAGGCATAAACCGATTGCACCATTAGAAAGTAGACCTTTGATATATTATTTTAAGATCATAAAATTATGCTTCGCCACTCGAAAAAGGTGTTTCGCCACTCGATAGAAATGGAGCAAAAGTCCAAAAAAAAAGAGCTCTATATTGAAATGCAAATGACCTTAACTTTTCTCTGCCACCTCCTAGGCATAAACCGATTGCACCATTAGAAAGTAGACCTTTGGTATATTATTTTAAGATCATAAAATTATGCTTCGCCACTAGAAAAAGGTGTTTCGCCACTCGATAGAAATCGAGCAAAAGTAAAAAAAAAAAAAAAAAAAAAAAGCCCTATATTGAAATGCAAATGGCCTTAACTTTTCTCTGCCACCTCCTAGGCATAAATGATTGCACCATTAGAAAGTAGACCTTTGGTATATTATTTTAAGATCATAACTTATGCTTCGCCACTCGAAAAAGGTGTTTCGCCACTCGATAGAAATTGAGCAAAAGTCCAAAAAAAAGAGCTCTATATTGAAATGTAAATGACCTTAACTTTTCTCTGCCACCTCCTAGGCATATACCGATTGCACCATTAGAAAGTAGACCTTTGGTATATTATTTTAAGATAATAAAATTATGCTTCGCCACTCGAAAAAGGTGTTTCGCCACCCGATAGAAATCAAGCAAAAGTAAAAAAAAAAAAAAAAAAAAAAAGCCCTGTATTGAAATGCAAATGGCGTTAACTTTTCTCTGCCACCTCCTAGGCATAAACCGATTGCACCCTTAGAAAGTAGACCTTTGGTATATTATTTTAAGATCATAAAATTATGCTTCGCCACTCGAAAAAGGTGTTTCGCCACTCGAAAGAAATCGAGCAAAAGCAAAAAAAAAAGAGCTCTATATTGAAATGTAAATGACCTTAACTTTTCTCTGCCACCTCCTAGGCGTAAACCGATTGCACCATTAGAAAGTAGACCTTTGGTATATTATTTTAAGATCATAAAATTATGCTTCGCCATTCGAAAAAGGTGTTTCGCCACTCGATAGAAATCGAGAAAAAGTAAAAAAAAAAAAAAAAAAAAAAAAAAAAAAAAAATAAAAAGATTAAAAAGAGCCATATGTTGAAGTATAAATGGCCTTAACTTTTCTCTGCCATCTCCTAGGCATAAACCGATTGCACCATTAGAAAGTAGACCTTTGGTATATTATTTTAAGATCATAAAATTATGCTTCGCCACTCGAAAAAGGTGTTTCGACACTCTTTAGAAATTGAGCAAAAGTCCACAAAAAAAGAGCTCTATATTGAAATGTAAATGACCTTAACTTTTCTCTGCCACCTCCTAGGCATAAACCGATTGCACCATTAGAAAGAAGACCTTTGGTATATTATTTTAAGATCATAAAATTATGCTTTGCCACTCGAAATAGGTGTTTCGCCACTCGATAGAAATTGAGCAAAAGTCCAAAAAAAAAAAAAGAGGTCTATATTGAAATGCAAATGGCCTTAACTTTTCTCTGCCACCTCCTAGGCATGAACCGATTGCACCATTAGAAAGTAGACCTTTGGTATATTATTTTAAGATCATAAAATTATGCTTCACCACTCGAAAAAGGTGTTTCGCCACTCGATAGAAATTGAGCAAAAGTCCAAAAAAAAAAAGAGAGCTCTATATTGAAATGCAAATGACCTTAACTTTTCTCTGCCACCTCCTAGGCATAAACCGATTGCACCATTAGAAAGTAGACCTTTGGTATATTATTTTAAGATCATAAAATTATGCTTCGCCACTCGAAAAAGGTGTTTCGCCACTCGATAGAAATTGAGCAAAAGTCCAAAAAAAAAAGAGCTCTATATAGAAATGTAAATGACCTTAACTTTTCTCTGCCACCTCCTAGGCATAAACCGATTGCACCATTAGAAAGAAGACCTTTGGTATATTATTTTAAGATCATAAAATTATGCTTTGCCACTCGAAATAGGTGTTTCGCCACTCGATAGAAATTGAGCAAAAGTCCAAAAAAAAAAAAAGAGGTCTATATTGAAATGCAAATGGCCTTAACTTTTCTCTGCCACCTCCTAGGCATGAACCGATTGCACCATTAGAAAGTAGACCTTTGGTATATTATTTTAAGATCATAAAATTATGCTTCACCACTCGAAAAAGGTGTTTCGCCACTCGATAGAAATTGAGCAAAAGTCCAAAAAAAAAAAGAGAGCTCTATATTGAAATGCAAATGACCTTAACTTTTCTCTGCCACCTCCTAGGCATAAACCGATTGCACCATTAGAAAGTAGACCTTTGGTATATTATTTTAAGATCATAAAATTATGCTTCGCCACTCGAAAAAGGTGTTTCGCCACTCGATAGAAATTGAGCAAAAGTCCAAAAAAAAAAGAGCTCTATATAGAAATGTAAATGACCTTAACTTTTCTCTGCCACCTCCTAGGCATAAACCGATTGCACCATTAGAAAGTAGACCTTTGGTATATTATTTTAAGATCATAAAATTATGCTTCGCCATTCGAAAAAGGTGTTTCGACACTCTTTAGAAATTGAGCAAAAGTCCACAAAAAAAGAGCTCTATATTGAAATGCAAATGACCTTAACTTTTCTCTGCCACCTCCTAGGCATAAACCGATTGCACCATTAGAAAGTAGACCTTTGGTATATTATTTTAAGATCATAAAATTATGCTTCGCCACTCGAAAAAGGTGTTTCGCCACTCGATAGAAATCGAGCAAAAGTCCAAAAAAAAAAAGAGCTCTATATTGAAATGCAAATGACCTTAACTTTTCTCTGCCACCTCCTAGGCATAAACCGATTGCACCATTAGAAAGTAGACCTTTGGTATATTATTTTAAGATCATAAAATTATGCTTCGCCACTCGAAAAAGGTGTTTCGCCACTCGATAGAAATCGAGCAAAAGTTAAAAAAAAAAAAAAAAAGCCCTATATTGAAATGCAAATGGCCTTAACTTTTCTCTGCCACCTCCTAGGCATAAACCGATTGCACCATTAGAAAGTAGACCTTTGGTACATTATTATAAGATCATAAAATTTTGCTTCGCCACTCGAAAAAGGTGTTTCGCCACTCGATAGAAATTGAGCAAAAGTCCAAAAAAGAGCCCTCTATTGGAATGATAATTGCCGTAACTTTTCTCTGCCACCTCCTAGGCATAAACTGATTGCATCATTAGAAAGTAGACATTCGGTATATTATTTTAAGAACATAAAATTGTGTTTCGCCACTCGTAAATGGTGTTTCGCCACTCAAAAAATGTGTTTCGCCCCTCGATAGGAAACGAAAAAAAGTCTAAAACGGTTTTTAAGCTTATATCAAGTATATATGCCAAGACGGACCTAGATACTTTTTGCGCCCATGTTGGTCTTAGGTACATAAATAAGTTCTTGATACCATGTAACCTGTCTTCATAAATTAATTGGTGATAAATCTCAAGTCAGAATAGTTATTATCTTTTGAAAATTTCTATGGTCCTCTGCCCAAATTGTCCACATCTCTGCTCGAGACGTAATTCTAACTGCGTACTAATTTAGCGATTCTGATCAATCCAAAAAGTTTCCACACGCCCCTATAATAGAAACTAACTAAGACAAACTCCAGAAACCTTTGTCCTAGGCTGTATAAGATAAGTCAATGATAGAAAAGATTGCGTATCTAAATTCATATATCTACGATTATCTCTCGTCTTTAACGCGTGTTGATTCCAGACTTATTATGGCTTTTCTCTCGGGACTTTTACAGTATAACAAATAGAAACGGATGCTGATAGCGCGCGTTTTATTACATCATTAATATCTTTATTGGAAATTATAGGCGTCGACTCGGATCAAATTGCTATTATTATATGCAACCGGCCGAGCCAATATATTCCGCTCACGATCGAGAAACAATCGCTGAACGCCTTATGGTGTCGCGTGTGTTCTCTACAGTCGTTAAATTTAAGAACGGTATTATATACTCAAATGATTGTACGGTAGTTAAAATAGATGATCCACTCTCGGCTTAAGCAAATTCTAAACATAAGATACCTCTAAAAGATACGCCATTTCGTCCATGCCAGGTCTATCCTGATTTATTGACCTTAAAGAGAGAATGCAACCTAACAACAAGTGATTATATCGATTAATTAGCGTTTAAATAGGCCTAATACAACAGTAAATTTAAAACAAATATTAAACTAGAAATAAAATTAAAACTTACCTGTAAAATAGGATTAGCTGGATTCATGGAGATCACCTGAACTCCCCATATAAGGACTAGCGACTAATGACATTGATCGATGGCTCTTTTATGGCGAATGCGGGATCTCCATGATCAATGTCATTGGTCCCTAGTCCTTCTGCGGGAAGTTCAGGACATCTCCATGAATCCAGCTAAGCCTATTTTCCAGATAAGTTTTAAATTTATTTCTAGTTTACTGTTTGTTTGCAATTTTTTGACTGTTGGATTATTACAATTTAAACGACAAGGAATCCATAAAAAATCACTTGTTGTTATGTTGCATGCTGCCTTAAATTACGAAGAGTAAACTTCTCCATGCAGGCTTGTGGAAAAAAATATATATAATACACAGTATTTTTTTTATTAATATCAAAGACTAGAAAATTTACATAATAACCTATATATTATCCGTGATTAATAAAAAATAATTAATTTAACTCTAAAAAAAAATTAAGACTTAAATTTACACGTGTTAAAATAATTTTTAATGAAAAGCCAATGCTTAACGAGAGTATCAACTAATTCCCTTCAGTTTTAATTTTTATTTAAAGTTAATTTAAAATATCAGTATACCATTTACGTGAAATATTTTTTTCACTTTAAAATAATATTAAATACCGTATATGAAATCTTAAAATCACCGTTCAACAGTTAATACAAATTAAAAGATTTGAATATCGCGCGCAGCAAATTTAATCAATGATATCGACGGCGTTGATCGAAATCGCGTACATGTTGTGATATAAATAAATTTTGACAAGATGGATTAAATATAATTTAATATTAGGGTATTAATTAAAATGTTCCGAGATGGTACGTAGACTCGTCTACTGAGATATGTCTGCATTCTCCTTCAGCGGAAAACGCTTATCTTTAAATAATGGATCAGTACCTCCGAAAATATCAGGCTAGAAAGATAATTAAACGTATCAATTAAGCGTATTGTATCACTATAACGTTAGAAGTGCATGAGCCCGAAGTATACCTGGCCTGCCTTTCATGCCAATCGACTTTATTAGCCGCGTTCATACTAGGCATGGATTAATTAATCCATGTATAGGCCTTAGAATCGATATAAACCGTTCCATATAGTCGTGTGAACCGGAAAACTTCTTTTCTCGAATCGATTTGATTCGATTTCTCGAAAATGCTTCGGGAACCAGTTACATACCAATTCGGTTTCGACAACCGATAAGCTGCGTTCATACTAGGCCTTGGAGTGTTTCGAATATCGTTTTGATTTTACCTTTTCAAATCGATTAAGAAAAGCTAGTGTGACCGTAGCCAATTTCTCGGAATCGATTTAAGCGCCATTTGTTCTCGTATCATCTTCATAAACTGATTTATTATAGTTTCATCGATAGAGCTGCGTTCATACTAGGACAGAGTCGATTCAAAACATTTCATTATTGTCGTGTGAACCGTTTTTCTTAAATCGATTTGAATCGATGCCTCGAAACTGCTTCCGGAACCAATTTTAAACCTATTCAGCTTCAACAACCTACGGATGAAACTACAATAAATCTGTTTATCAAGATGATACTATAGTTAGGGTCACACTAGCCTTTCTTAATCGATTTGAAACGGTAAAATCAAACCCATATTCAAATCGCCAAGAATCGTTTTAAGCGTCACGTGTTCACGCTTTATCTTTATAAATCGATTTATTGTAACTTCATCTATCGGTTGTTGAAACCGAATCGGTATGAAACTGGTTCCCGAAGCAGGTTCGAGAAATCGAATCAATTGATTCCTGTTCACACGTTTTGAAACGGCCTATTATGAACGCGGCTATTAACAGAAGACGAGCTTGAAACGATTCCGAGCTATTTAAATATCGGTTGATTTTACAGATTCATGTTTAGGTTTAATTATTTTTGTAATCAAATTAGTTACTCGTAAGTCTTTCTTCTTAATGACATCCTCCAATTTTCTTTGTATATCTTCCAACGTGATTGGTTTTGAGCCCGACTTTTGACCCTTCATATTCTTGCTGACCACTCTATTGATAATATCGGGCAGTTCTTTGACCACAAACTCGCCCAATGTCTCTTCCAAATCCCTTCTCTTTCGACCCCTGACCGATGAAACCAGCCCCGCTAAGGGTATAATGGCCGACGGAGCTAGAAAGGGTAGAGCTACTAATCCCGCCATCAACAAGGGACCCAAGAAAGAAATGACCCCGGGGTCGAGTAATCCGCGTCCGATGGTTTGAATGATGTCTTTGGTCAGCCGTTGATGGGAAAGTCCTCTTTGGAAGAAGCTATCGCTCTCTTTACTATCCAAAGAAGCTATAAACATTTAGGGAGTTGAGAGAATTAGTTTCATCGTTTTATTTTATGTCACAATGTTTGAAAAATAGGCGTAACGGGTCAAGGAAAATTAAAACTGAGTTTAAAAGGTCAAGAAATTTTAAAAATTGGCCTAAAACTTCAAGAAATTTGGGAAGTTGATCTTAGAAAGATTTAAAATTTAGCATAAAGGTCCTAAAATTGGGAAATCAGGTTTGAGTGGTCAAGGAAATCTATAATTACGCCTTATAAAGGTCAAGATATTTAGAAATTTGTCTTTAGGGTCAAATAATTTCGAAATTAGGCCTAAACTGACGAGGATTTTGGAAATTAGGCCTAAACTGACGAGGATTTTGGAAATTAGGCCTAAACTGACGAGGATTTTGGAAATTAGGCCTAAACTGACGAGGATTTTGGAAATTAGGCCTAAACTGACGAGGATTTTGGAAATTAGGCCTAAACTGACGAGGATTTTGGAAATTAGGCCTAAACTGACGAGGATTTTGGAAATTAGGCCTAAACGGTCAAGGAATTTGTAAATTAGGCTTAAAAGTTTGTGAATTGGCCTTAGGGTTTAAGATATTTAGAAAATTAGCCTAATGCCAAGAAATATATAAATTAGGCATAATAGGTAAATTAATTTAAAATTTGGCCTAAAGGTCAATATATTAAGAAATTAGGCCTAAAGGTCCATATATTTAGAAATTTGGCCTTTAGCTCAAGGAATTTACAAATTTGGCCTGAAAAGTCACGATATTCATGAATTTAGCCTTTTAGGACAAGGAATTTGACCTTATAAGGTTTAGAAATCTCTAAATTGGACCTTAAAGTAAAGGATTTTGAAAAGTAGGGCTCACATCTTTAATATTAAATTTATTGACCATGGTTAAATAAAAATTAAATTAACTTATTTTTTTAAAAAGACTGATACTTCATGGTTTAACAACCTCAAAACTTTAATTTTTGGGGAGCTTTCGAGCACACACGCTCCTTTTCAACCCAGCTAATGTTTAGGGCTCAAATGTTTAAGAAATTCGAAATTACTGTAATTTGTAGACATACATTTGTCTGTTAGCAATTCCTCCGTATTTTTAGCGTCGATTGTCGACGAAAGAGCCATTATTATAAAAAACAGCATTAAGTAGCGGATGATCATCTTGAATTCCTCCCGCATGGTTAAATATAATGCTTATTGTTCCTAAAAAAAATTATAATATTATAAACATTTGAGGAAAAATTCAATAAAATTTTTCAAAAACTGAAACCCTCCCCAAAAAATCAAATCCAAAATACTGAGATTTTATGCTTAAAAGACGGAACAGTTATAAACGTAACTGGTTCAAGTTTATATCCAAAATGAAATATATCTACAGCTACGGTCACACTAGCATATCTTAATCGATTTGAAACGGTAAAATCAAACCGATATTCAAATCGCCTGCAATCGTTTTAAGCCTCACGTGTTCACCCATTATCTTTATAAATCGATTTATTGTAACTTCTAAAGCTACGTTCACACTTGACACTTTGGAACCGTTTTCGAACCGTTTCGGATTTTCAAATTGTCTTTCCTAGATATTAATTTTGTTTCTTTATCAAAGATCTACACGGGTGACCCCAAAATCTTATAATTTGACCTTTCCAAAACGGTTTAAAACGGTTTAAAAGTCTGTAGTGTGAACGCGGGTTATCGGTTGTTGAAACCGAATCGGTATGAAACTGGTTCCCGAAGCAGTTTCATTTCAATTCGAAAGTAGTTCGATTTTTAGCTCATAGTTTAATTCCCTTTAAGAATTTGGAAAAAGAGTTTTCCTGGTCACTTTAAGTTATAAACTTATGATCGTATCATTATATAATATACATATAGGTATACAAGTTTAGGGATTATTTGATTTTTCGAATAGTACTCTCCAATTGGGATAAAACAAATATAGGGCCGATTGAGAAGGGTCCCCCGAAACAGCTGCGAGAAATCAAAGAGCGAACGAGAGTCACAGTAGGAAAGGCTTTATATAAGGGGTGATGGAAGGTGGTAGGGAGCCGAAGATACGCGAAGCGGAACTTCATATACACACACAAGGAGACGATCCAGTTCCAATTTTCCAGCCAAGTGAGCTCGAGGAATCGTTGAAGCGTTAGACTGCCTACCTATCGGATTAAACACAACAATTCCCGAGACTCTCGCTTTGCCAGTTACAGAATCAGATTTCAGCGAAGGCTAAAGTCAAAATAGTACCAGGAGTACGTAAAAGAAGTTATTACATTGACCTTACTTATAAAAAAAACATTTTTACTCGGAATGCCGGGTAATATTGCCCTGTTAGTACTATTTCCTTCTTTGGTTAAATCCATCTAATTAGAGACTGTGTTTCAATTTGAGGATTGAAAAATGGTTTCTTCATTGTTAGTCTTAACCTAATCCCATCTACAACAATTATTCCAACGCATCCAATCATAGAAAGGGGTTTTAATTAGTCCTATTTCCTACTTTGGTTAAATACATTCAATTGGAGACTGTTTTTCAATTTTGGGGATTGAAAAATGGTTTCTATTGCTAGTCTTAACCGAATCACATCTATATGCAAGAATTATTCCAACGCACCCATTCGAATTTTTATTTATTCCTATTTCCTACTTTGGTGAAATAAATTTCATTATTTAGAGACTATTTTTCAATTGTGGGAATTGAGAAAAGGTTTCTAAATGGCTAGTCTTAACCGAGTCCCATCTACAAAAATTATTCCAACGCATTCATTTATAGAAAGGGGTTTTAATTAGTCCTATTTTCTACTTTGGTTAATCCATCTAATTAGAGACTGTTTTTCAATTTTGGGGATTTAAAAATTGTTTCTTCATTGTTAGTCTTAACCTAATCCCATCTACAACAATTATTCCAACGCATTCATTTATAGAAAAGGGTTTTAATTAGTCCTATTTCCTACTTTGGTTAATCCATCTAATTAGAGACTATTTTTTAATTGCAGGGATTGAAAAATGGTTTCTACATTGGTAGTCTTAACCTAATCCCATTCCAACGCACCCTTTCATATAATGGGATTTTAATTAATCATACTTCCTACTTTGATTATCATATCTTTAACCACCGTTATAGTTGAGGCTCCAATATTTTGCTCTTATCTAAAAGGGGTCCATCTAGGATCTGCAAATCTAAGGCCTCTAATAAATAACCCCTTTTATTACTATATGGTTCCAGTACCTTCTTTTTATGTACTCCTGCTAGTACTCTTTATCTTTCTGAGTAACCAAACCACGCGGATAGACCTAAATTTAAGTTACAGTACCTTTCTACGCGTTGAAAACGGCAAATGTTACTAACATTCGAGGGTGGTCTGAGAAAGCTATTTTATAGCACTATAAGGTTTAACATCGCGTGATAGTCCGCCGCAGTTTTCGCCATTTTGCAAACGCATCTTGGATGAAATCACTCTAGACACCAATTCACCCTGACCTGGCGGCAAAGACACCTCGTCTTTAACCCAACGTTGAAAGCGTCCAATCGAGGCTGTAATCTTCTACAGTTCGTTCAAATTAAGCGAGCCAACGAAGTGATTTTGATGGGCAATGGTGGTAAAGGCTCGAGAAAAATCATCCTTGAAGCTTTGATAAGGATTGGGTCAAACTCGTTGAATGGACGATATAGGAAACCGCCTTTTAATTATTAGAAAACCCCCAATAGCGGTTGAACGAGTAGTGGAACGCGCGTTTAAATCCAATTAAGAGTAATCCCCTAGAGGAGAGGTGAGGTTATCACGGTTTTCGGACTAGTCTATATATACCGGGTGTAACATTGGGTCTATAGCAAGTGGCTAGAAAGAAATTCGCGGCAATGCCAAGTTCATGAAGTGCTGGATTATGAAGTCCCCTCAAGAATTAACCCTCTGCTGTTGAGCCAGAATTTCATGTTTTTTAATTTTATTAATGTAAGCTACCCCCAATCTCAATTTCACGAGATTTAATGTTAATTATGTTTAAAAGTTATAGGGATTAGATTTATAGATTGAAAGCGGACCAGGAGTATTCGAGTAACAATGACAATTAGTATTTTTAATTTACATTTAGAATTTCGGTTAAACAAACTAATTAATGACATACTTCAATTATTTATAGTTTTAATTAGTGAAAACTGTTTATTTTGACGGGCTTTAGTTTTTCTGCAGTATAACAAGTTCACAAAAACGCCATGATTTCTGAATTAACCGCTCATTGTCCTCTTAAGATTAAAGTAATTTAAGCAGAGATTAAAATATCTAATTAAAATAAATTATACCATGATTACAAATTTACTTTTTTAAAATACTCCCTTCTCTTCGGGTTCATTCGATATGTTCGCGTTCGTTCTTATACTGTTCAGATGTAAAAACAGACGTAAAGATTTCTTATTCTAGATGCTGCTTATTTACTCTGAAGGTAAAAATTTATATTTGCGCACCTTTTTTTCTGTCGTCTGCATTGTGTCTGAACAGCGAATGGAAAAGACAGACGCTAATGGGAGTCAGCAAGGGTAGACATTGACACGTCAGAGGCTTATATCTCTCACCTCGGTTTCATCCCCCTTAGTGAGGGAGTTACAGTATTCGCCCTTCCAAGCGCTCCCCCAGTAAGGGGGTCCCATGACGTCAAGGTTTTTCCCCCTTTGGCTCTCTGCTGTGTCTCTATACCATATTGTTTCGCGTTTCTTTCTTATAGAACGTAATTATTTCCATCTGGTTGAAGTGTGTCTTTAAAGGCCTAAGATTACTTCTGCCTGTCACCCTGGAAACAAACTCATCCTCCAGGCTTTCTCTTGCCTTTCTAGCCAAAAGGGAAGCTCAGAAGGTGAGCCCACTTCCAGTGAAACAGGCAGGTTACAGGCAGAAGAAATCCTAGGCCTTTAAACAACTTAGTGACTATCTGTTTTTTTAATTCACTTTAAAGTCTCCATCTTTTGTAGCTTAGCAGACGACATTGAACATTGCAAATTGTACACTCAAAGCTAGGCTGTGTGCGTAAGGGAAGAGCTTTTAAAGGGTCAAATTTCAGAGCAGATGTGGCCTTTAAACATGAGTTCACGCAACCACGCGTAGAATAACTGTTCTCGAACAAAATAATATAGACAAATGTTGTTACACCCTGTATGTAGCTAGAAACGTTTCTGGGGTCCCCTTATATAGTGGCCCTGTTTTCAAAACGATTTAAATTGCTTCAATGATTCGGAATCATCTTCGCGGTTAGTTTGGTTTCATTTGGGTCGACCCACGAATTCCCACATCCTCACCTTCCATCACTCCTTTTGCATATCAGGTCTGCGAGAAAGGCCTCGCAGAGATTTTAGCTCGGTTATATTGGTGCTAGTTTCTTTCTTAAGAAGCGGGTTTTTTCTGACAATGTATCAAGATTGGAATTACGCGTATATTAGAAGCTAATATTATATCATCATTACCAAGAACCAATTTATGAAACCCGAGAACGTAGGAAGATTAGACTGTAGTCCAAAGATGTTCGATTTATTGCCATAGTCTTATTCCGTCTATCGTACACATGCAGTAACCTGAATTGACGAATTCGAATATTCGATACTCGTAAACCAACTTCCAGGGGCTACGGCCATTGTGGTACAAATATTACGATGAATCATATCATAACAGATGGCATTACTTCATCACGTTCAAGTTTACAACAAGTCATATTATACAAAAACGTAGCTTTGCTTCGCAATCTAAAAAAGTGCATTTATACCCAACGATGGTCGACCAAAGCCGTAAAGGTACAGAAATTAAAAATTCAAAACCGTGAAGGGTCAGAAATTAAAAATTAACGGTTAAAGAAATAAAAAAGGCACAGTCTAAGAAATTAGGATATTATACTTTAAGATATTAATATGAATAAAAATTATACAAAAAAAAAGACAAACTTTAAATTATGTAGTCATTCTATAGGGGAAAGAAAGCCTGACGTCAAAGAACCCCTAATACTGTAACTCCCTCACCAAGAGGGATGACACCGAGGCGAGAGATAGAAAACTCTGACGTATCAATGCCTACCCTATAGTAGAATCCGCCATTGGACCGGTAATTTTTGCGCTATATGTAAAAAGTTTCCTTTTTTCCATAGGCCGAATTTATCCGTCTTTTTTTTGTATAATTTTTATTCATATCAGAGGTATATAATAACCCCCTTCGGGGGGAAGTATGAAAGCCCCTATACTACCAATGCTAAAAATCACGAACAACAAGAGCCCGCTGCTGACTATCTAGGCCACTAGCTCGCGCTGGACTTCTCAATGTCGCTACTTTAGTAAATGGTCTTTGTATAAACAAGAAGGCTCGATTTGTGTTTGGAACTTCCTGTCTCAGGAGTCAGGCTGTCTGTTAAAATGGAGTCGAAGGTTGACTTCAGCTCGCAAGTTCCGGAAGTGCGCGTAGGGAAAATTTAGTGAGGTTCAAAATGGTGTAACTATTTTTTGGGAGTAAAGCGGTGTGTCGATCCGCCGCGATTTACGCCGGGCACTTGTTGTTCGTCGATTTTGCCTACCTTTCATACTTATATACCTCTGTTCATATTAATATCTAAAAGTATAACATCCTAATTTCTTATTTCTTTAACCGTTAATTTTTAATTTCTAACCCTTCACGGTTTTGAAATTTTTAATTTCTGTACCTTTACGGCTTTTGTTTTGTCAGTTTAAGGGTACAAAACGTGTTTTAAATGTATTAAAAATATATAGGCCCTATTTCTATACTGATTTATTTGCTCGAAATGTTTTGAGTAGAAAAATCTAATTTTTTTGGGATTTAGCCGCGTGTCACCCTTAAATTCTCTTTAATATACAGTTAACTAAAAAAAAAAGTTAAAATTTGAGAACGATATGCCTATCTCTATATCCATTTTGTTAAATGCTACAAAATCTACAGCTATAATCAAATAGCGTTTACAATCTCGCTCGTGCGTATACGTTTAGGTCAAGGGGCCAGTCACTCAGCGTAATCGGTGTACAGGCTGTGAAATCCCTTCCTTTGACAGTGCTAAAATGGTTACGCGTAATCCGTAATCGGTGTGTACAGAGAATCTGAGAGTGAATTATAGATAAAATCAGATCAGAAATATTTTGTCAAACCCCTACATCTAGTATTAATTAACTGCAAATAATCGAGCACGTTTTAAAAAGGCTTTTAAATGTATAACTCTCGTATCGATTTAAAATTTTAACTCGTCTTCATCCTCCCTTTAAAGTGAGACTGTCACTATTTTATTTTATTTTTTTTTCGAATGCTTATGGGTTATATTTTTAGTTTTATCAAATCATTAAAACGACATATTCAAAATTGTATACCTTTGGATTGACTAGTTCTTATATAACTTCAAAATGAAAATGCCAAAAATATATATAGATCATTTTTGTCCTTTGTATGACGTAGTTTATTTCCGGAACGAAATTAACGATAATTTTTATACGAAAGATGTATTACTTTCTGGATTAAGTACTTACACGAAAAAGACCGCGCGAAAGCGACCTTATCACCTGCCAATACGTGCGAGAATTCACTGTAGGCTCTACAATAGTTACGCGACCATAAATTGATGACGTAGTATTGCGGAGAATTTTTATATTAAAAATTTCGAAAATTCCACTCAATGACCATTTGGAGTTCATGAACTTTAAATAAACTTTATAAATTTGTATATAATAATATAATTAGATGGTAATGGTATAAAATATTAGCATAAAACCAAGGCTTAGAGTCACACCGTAAAAGATTAAAGGAAAATTTACATTTTCAACTATAAACGCGTCAAGTATGAAGTAAATATCTCCCTTTTCCAAGAGGACAACCAATTATATTTGACTGAAAAGCCGGCCTTATCTATAGTGGGGTCATCAGAGAAAACATTTTGACAGTTTATTTAAAATACTTGTCTCACCTGAACGACGCTTATTTCCGAAAGATGTCAGTCAGTATATCCAACAAAGTTATAATTTTGCGAAAGTTTCCTCCGGGTTACGCTGTTATAAAATAAAACTGCCTTGACCACTGTTGTCACTAAAATGAGCTTTTTTATTCTCTACTTCATCCTTTTTAAATAATTTCAAATGTCTTTCTTACATCCCTCCCAACATTTTGACAATTTTCTTGCCCCATTTGGACCCCTCTTATTCTTTGATGGTCCGGTATTTCCGCCGGTAAAGCGTATCCTTCTCGAGATCTTATTAAAAATCATTCGCCGTTTAATGCAGGTCACTGCGTTTTCGGACTCATAATACTTCTTTTAGGCGTTGGTCTTATTGAAGTTTCGTAGCCCTCCTAGAGTCTGACCTTTAGAATCACAAGGCCGAAACCTATCCCTTTTAAATTGTAGAACAGCTAGTCAACATTTTTATTGTCTGGCTCAAATTTCTTTTAATCGAAGATAATTATACTTTTTATTTTATCTTGTTTGTGATTCTGTTTTTGTTAGTTTTTTTAAAGGGTGGTTGAAAATGAATATGGAGTGATTTTAAATTATTTATCTGGATTTTCTATAACTTTTGTAATCTAAAGGGTGCGGGTCTGTTGAAATTTACTGTTCGAATAATGTCACCTGATTGGTTAGAAAATTTTCCAAGAGGAAACTCGAAGAGAGCTCTGAAACTTTTAAGTCCTGAGGTGAAATGATTTAGCGTCCCATCAATACGAATCAATTTCTTCAAAGATTAGTTCTAATATTTCTAATTTAAACGCTTTAAATGCCTAATTTAAGTAGAAACGCAACTTGGCTCCATTCGGACCTTTTCAAATTGATCTCTCGCCATTAGATCTTGAATTAAATCACAAGAAATTAAAAAAAAAGAATCCCGAGGTTGTTTTTACATACGCGTTTTACTTTTCATTACAATGAAAGAAATCGTTTTACAGGATTCGACCAAATAGATCAAATGAAAAACCTTAACTGAAGAAAAGTGAACCAAAGACATTTAAATTTTGGTCCACTTTTGTTGATTTTATTTGGTTAATTTGGTCCTGTTCTGTTGAAATTTTGGTAGTTTGAAGTTGGTAGTTGACCTTTGGGCAATTATACACACTTTTTGACTTGTCATCACTCGTAAATTTTCATAGAATTTCGTAAATTATCATTGATTTTCGTAAATTATCTTTGATTTTCGTAAATTATCTTTGATTTTCGTAAATTATCTTTGATTTTCGTAAATTATCTTTGATTTTCGTAAATTATCATAGAACTTCGTAAATTATCGTAGAATTTCGTAAATTATCATAGAATTTCGTAAATTATCATAGAACTTCGTAAATTATCATAGAATTTCGTAAATTATCATAGAATTTCGTAAATTATCATAGAATTTCGTAAATTATCATAGAATTTCGTAAATTATCATAGAATTTCGTAAATTATCATAGAATTTCGTAAATTATCATAGAATTTCGTAAATTATCATAGAATTTCGTAAATTATCATAGAATTTCGTAAATTATCATAGAATTTCGTAAATTATCATGGAATTTCGTAAATTATCATAGAATCTCGAAATTATCCTGGAATTTCGTAAATTATCGTAGAATTTCGTAAATTATCGTGGAATTTCGTAAATTATCGTGGAATTTCGTAAATTATCATAGAATTTCGTAAGTTAACCTTGATAAAGAATGGATTTAAAATCATGAAATATTTTCTGTTCACCACCCCTTTAAGTTAGGGTGTTATCATTTGCTGTACGGGGTGGTCCCCTGAAATTATCATGGCAATAATACGGTGTTGATTCAAAGGTTGACTGAGAGATTTGTTCGAAGGATTAACGTGATAGGGATGAGATCTTTCGGTGATCTCCATTTGAATTAAATTGGGTGTAATCCACCTATAGTTCAGTTTAATCGTATTTTATTTTTATAATACCGTTATTTCGGCCTATTTCGGAAGTAGGCCCTGACTGAATTATGCCCAGTTCCTTTAATATAACGGTTTAAAAATGTAAATCTAAAGTTTTGCGGATCAATCTCTCCAGGGGGTCAATGCCAGTCCATGGGAGGGGGCAATTGCCCCGTTTGCCCCTCACCCTGCGGATGCCCATGCCCTGGGCTAAAGTCTTTCCCGGCTTAATTCTCCACGAGTATTTTCCTGGACTGAATTTGCAATTACAGTATAACAATGGTTAGGAATAACACGAGTTATTAACAATAGGGTTAGAGGAAAAACACGAGACCGTCAAACCGTTTTAATTTCATTCTTTTAAAAGTACAAAATAAGACGTTGAAGTTAGGGCTTGGAATCGAATATCCATTATCTTCTGTCATTCGTATATTTTCAGATATTTTATTTTCGGATAAATTGTTGAAGTAACTAAAAAAATTAATTTGTGCATTCGTAGAATTGTCAAATGTATATGGTTTACCTGAAGATAAGCGTTTCGCGCTTTATCTACGAACAAATTATTCGTATTCAAACGTATAACGATGGATAAGAAAATTTAAGTTTCCAGAATCAGTCTAAAATATAAGAAAAATATTTGAAATTTACTTTAAATTTGAAGAATATAAATAAAACGACGAAACTAAGATTTTAAATCATCTTTTTATTCGTTATTTTTCACGAAAATAAATTTTGAATTTTGTTATCCGAACGTATAACGCGGATAATATTCTAAGATAAGGCCATTTTTGTATAAAAATGGATATGGATAATGTTTTTTACTTGATCTTCGAATAAGTTAACTCGAATGAAAAATAGACTATTTATAATCAAACCGAGTTTAGTAGATTATATCCAATTAATAAAAGTTATACGAATTCCGAGCTCTACTAAAAGTGTCGAAAAGATATATTTTGATATTTTGAAACCCAAATTAGAAACATTGGAGGCGCCATTTGAAAGAAGTTCGAGGCCTCTGCGAAATCTCAACATTTGAGGCTTCAGCCTACCTGTAGCGACCACAATGATTATTGGCTTCCACTTATATATAGTTGAATAAACTTGCTTATTTATATAACTTTATACGATGCATAAAACACCATAAATAATTAAGCTAAAGATCGACCAATTTGTATTGCGCATCTTTACGCTATTGTTCGCGTTAAACTAAAGCTTTACGTTACTTGAATACGTAGAAGCTCTCAAATCTATACATTCATAGAACGGTTATTATATTTCTAAGCCTTGGTCCTAGCTAGCTATCTCTTCCTGAATAAATCATATTCGTATCCTATTTAGTGAATAATTAATCGGCTCTAGAATCAATCTGGTGTTCGTGGAGCGAATCTGCCACGCACGATTCTTCGACTTAACATAATGTTAATACGAGATGTCAAATACCAACTTTAGAGTCCGGCGTAGACAGCGAAATTACCTTTAGATTCTAGCTATTTACTTACTGACTTCTATATATGGTTAAAGATGCCTAAGTCTGTCTCGGTCATCAAATTCAATTATTCCATTAACGCTAAAGATATATTTCCACCATTTCACGGTGGAAATATGCATAAGGAGAGTCAATCAGATTTGTAAACGACAATGTTTCTCGACCCCCAACCATTTTTTAACCCTATACCCCGTTAATGTAATACCTTTAGGTCAATATGGCCTAAATACTCCTGGCACGCGCGATGTCGAGTGTGGCTACGTTTGTCACATCTTGCGCGTTATTTTTCACATCTAGCGCTATAATTGCCCTAGGGGGTCAATTTAAAAGAACAGTGAAATCTGAATATATTTTGATTTAAAAAAATCATTGGGATATATTTCCCGAATGATTATCTACGCGGATAGGTCTTACAATTAGTTTAAGAATCGATAAAAAACACTTGATTTTCCTCTTCACCCTCCCTTTAAAAATACTTCAATTTTGAATATGGTTTTTAAATACTATGAAAAAAAATAAAATAATAAAAATTAAAATGAATAGGCGTTCGAAAAAATGTTGACAGTCTCACTTTAACTGAATTATAAAATCTGGATTGACTTTATGATCCTTAAAGCTGAGTTTAATTTAAAGGTAACCTTGACGAGGTTTATAATTCACGGTATATCCTTTAGACTGGACTGGGGCCAAATCACTCGGTGTACAGGCTGTACCTTTGACTGTACTAACGCGATTACGGTTAATCTTTCAAATCCCTGCAGTTGACAGTGCTAAAATGATTACGGCGAAGTCCTTAATCGGTGTACAGGGAATCCGAGAATGATTAGCCCCTCTGACCAACGATAGCTTTGCAATTTGGAACTGTTATTTAAACTACCGTGACTAATTTGCTCGCTATTTCCATTACTAATCGATATTAAATCATGATCGTCAGTGAAGGGTATATTTAGACGACAATCCTTTTCGATTGAGTAGTGTTTGTGTAGCAATCAGTTAAGATCTCTCGTATTATATTTAGCGGGTTTCTATAATATAGAGTTTCCTATCCTAAAGGAAAAGTAATATCGAATGGAACAGAGCTGATGTAAATAGGCTGCATGATGGGGTTGAGTTGAAAAGGATGCAAAAGCTGATAAAGGAAGAATGCAACCAAATAACAAGTGATTTTTTTTATCAATTCATTATCGTTTCAATAGGCCTAATCCACCAGTAAAAAGATTACAAAACAAATATTAAACTGTAAATAAATTTAAAACTTATCCCGAAAATAGGCTTAGCGGGATTCATGGAGATCCTGAATTGCCTCCGTGTAAGGTCTAGCGACCAATGAGCAAAGGCCCGTCCTTCACGCGAGATCTCCACGAAATTTACAATCGCGTTCTATTGCTCGGTAGACCTTATACGCGAGGAAATCAGGATCTAAATGAATTCCGCTAAGTAGAGATCGGGGTTTGGACAAGAAAATTTCTGATTATTTTATCTTTATTCATAACTTAAAGTTTTTCGAGGAAAGTCTATGTTAAATCCAATGTAATCGCGAATAATTTTACGATTATTTTTTTATGATTAACTGATTAACTGATAATTGTGGATTATTTTGTCCAAACCCCGATCTCTACCGCTAAGCCTATTTTCCGGGTAAGTTTTAAATTTATTTCTAGTTTAATATTTGTTCGTAAATTTTTTCACTAGTGGATTAGGCCTATTTAATCACTTGTTGCATTCTCCCTTTAAGTCGAACTCGGCTCAATTTAAAACGCCAGTATTGTGATTCCAGCTTTATATTAGTTTAGCCTTTGAGAGTATTCGGACTGCTGCATCTGCCGCGCATTTGCAATCTTCCGTGAAATTTATATAACAGATCTTAGGTAATTTCTAAAGCTGTATTATTAATATCTGTCCTGTTTAAGCCTAAATAATCCTATCATATAGCAATATAATAATTTATATTGTCTATTATTAATTTCATCCATGTCCTTGTATTATAATTCTATCTATGTAAAATCTCAAAATACGCGTAACGTTTCGTTTAAACAAATAGGTCAGCCTTTTTTATGTGACCAAAGAAATATATATTTTTTTCAATTGTCGATGAAGATCATCCCCTTATTGTTAACTGGAGCATCTTATTTGCGTTATTAAGGTCTTATGAATAATTAAATATATATTTTTGAAAAAAGGCTGACAAATCGAGTTTTTTTAGCACATGGTGATTCCGAAAATAAATTCAAAAGCTGTTCCATTTTACCTCCCAAATTTCAATTTAATTAATTATATGGTAATATTTTAAGATTAATGAAAATTATCTTACTTGTTCCAGTTCTTTCATTCGAAAAATCTCCCAAATCTCTAATTTCTTAATCAAATAACAATTAAATTAGGCCTTTGAAAGCGAAATTTGCAATGAAGTTTTAAGATATTGCATCTAAATTGGCGTGTACGTTTTATAGTTCCTCACGGACAGATAGACAGACGTACCTAGAGAATTATATATTTCGAATAAGGTTTATATTTTTGACAAAATATAAAAAATATAGAAAATTAAAAATGATTTTTAATTTCTTCCTCACAATCTTTTACATATTTATATTTACACTACCATCATCGTTATAAAATAAATTAAATAAAAAATATTTAAATACTATTATGACACAATAATATCTAATTTGAAGGATATTATTATCAAAATGCATTTAAATTATTTTAAGGGAAAAAGACACGGGAAATGAAGTTATTATTATATTCTTAATTTAATTAATTGTACTATTTCATGTTTTGGCTCCAGATTTCAATCTTCACTAAGCCTGTGAATTGCATTGAACGATAATTAGCAGTTAATTATCAAATTTAAAAATTTGAATCTAATGAATTTCTGCTTGAAAACTCCTGAAAATATCCGACTTTGAAATACGTGTGAAACAAAAGTGATTTATTTTTATAATTAGGCCTAGCGCGCTTAAAATTAAACACAATTTCTATTTTGCGAGTCCAATACGCAACTTTGATAATTTAACTGCGAATTACAGCGAAACCTTTCGCAAATTTTTATAATGTTTTAACAAGTATTTTAACATTCTTAATCGATTAAAAATAATTTGTTTTCACAGTATAATATACCTTTAAAGTTAATTGTTCATCTCCTTACCGAAAATTTAACCAATAAATTACATTAATTAATGAGATTAATTTGATTCTCTACCAAAAAACTAGGTTTTTAAATAATGATATCTATAGGTTCGCTACAATAAAATGTCAAAATGAATTGAATTTAGGTATTCCGTTAGCGAAATAAATTATAAATAATTAGTAGTAATTATATAAATAATATTAAATATGGAACCACGTCGAAATTGTGTTTGGTTTTATTTGGTAATGGACACCTTGTAGGGAAACTTGGAGCTAAAAATGAAAATTTATTTTCGGAATATGCAAATGCCAAAAAAACCTATTCGACAATTATTAGACGCGTGCTTGGTAAAGTTTGAATTGAAGTATAAATTCGGGCCAATCATATTATATCAGCTTGCAAAAGCGCTTGTAATGTCCTAACATTAAAATAATAGACCAGTCTGTCTATTCTTTTGATGTTAGGACATTACAAGTGCTGTTGATGGCTGAAATAATATGATTGACCCGAATTTATACTTCAATTCAAACTTAAACCAAATTTTGAAACTTCACGAATAAATTTTTTTTTTTCATGGTGATTCCGAAAATTAATTCAAAAGCTATTTCATTTTCATCTCCAATTTTTCTTTTTAAGTTAGGTGTCCATTGTTAATAGTGATATAGATTTTATATCGTTTTTAACCCCGACTTCTGGATGGTAATCCGTATGATGTTTGCTCAGTTTTGACGCAAAAGAATCGACTCGGACAAACTCCTCCTTCTTTCCCAATACTGGCCGCTTTGCGCAGTCGAGCTTTAAATTCCATGTCGATGTGTTTGTTCGTTAGAATGGCGTAGATTATTCTGTAAAATATTATTTCATTTTTTTTTATTTATTTATAAAAGATCTGACAATGAATTTTAGTGTGAAATTGAATTTTGATCAGCTCTAGTTTTAGTTATTGAGGATTTTCCTCTGGGAAACTTCTTAGAATTTTATGATTATTTATTAACAAGAAACGAAATACATTTTTTGAAGCTAGAAGAGAAGGAAATCCTGTCTAAATAAAGCCCCTATGAAGGGATAATGCAATTTAACCGGGGATCTTTTTATCGATAATTTATCGTTTAAATAGGTCTAATCCACCAGTACAAACAATTACAAACAAGTATTAAACCAAGAAGGATCAGACAAGGAGAGGAAAAGTGGGGACGGCGCAGTTCCTACTGCGTCGGCCTAAACTCCCACTCTGGGAGAACGGGGGTAGAGATGTTTCGTGGTAAAATGTTGTCACGTGGGTAAAACGGATCCTTTATCAGCTTCATAGTAGCCAATGACGCGAGTGACCACGTGACAACAGTTTACCTCGAGAATTTCCCCCCTTTCCACCCGAGTGGGAGGTTGGCTCTTCTCTCTCTAACTCAACGCAGCCCTACTTTTCCTCTCCTTGTCTGATCCTTCTTGATTAAACTAGAAATAAATTTTAAACTAACCCGGAATATAGGCTTAGCTGGATTTATGGAGATCCTGCATTCGCCATATAAGGATTAGCGACCAATGACATTGATCGATGGCCCTAATATGGGGAGCTTAGGATCTCCATGAATCTAGCTAAGCCTATTTTCTAGGTTAGCTTTAAATCGCGAGGTATTGTCCCTTTAATTTATAGTTTTTAAAGTAAATATCGATAATTTACTTTGATTTTATAATAAGATATACTTACAACGAAGCGACTTCTTTTTCTAAATCGGACATTCCTCCGCTGGGGTTTGAGAATTGACAAACGAGTCGTTCCAAACACTGATTTTCCTCGTCCAACATACCGCTGCACTTTAGATAAGTGGCTACAACTTCGTCATTGTAATCCCCATCGGGTCTAACTTTCCTCAAGTATTTTTGTATCGCGTCCATTTCCTTCTGGTCAGTTTCGACTTGTTCCGGGTCCCCCGTCGGATTTTGTCCACCCAATATTAGAGCTTGGGCAACCGCGTCTCTTCTGCGACGTTTACCAGCCGTTGTGGTCACTGTAAACGGGTTCCAATTAAAGTGATCCGGTCACCATTTTGCGTCAGAGGTCTGCGGATCAATTCTTAAAGGCCTAGAATTTCTTCCACCTGTCACCCTGGAAATAACCTCGCCTTCTAGGCTTCCCCTTGCATTTAGTCTTTTCAAAACAAGTTTTTGTCGCTAGACCTTCGTCAACAATCTGTTTTGAAGAAAGCCTAAAATGCAACGGGAAGCCTAAAAGATGAGTTTATTTCCAGGGTGACAGGCAGAAGAAATTATAGGCCTTTATGCAATAGGTTCCCACTTGACCGAAAATTAACTCTAGCCTAGCGCCCAAAATAAAGCTAGGGAATTTGGAAATTGGCCCAAACTATCAGGGAATTTGAAAATTGCCCCAAAAGGTCAGGAAAAAGTCTTGGAATTTGAAAATGAACCCAAATGGTCGGAGAAATTAAATATTCTGGTACGTGTCAAGGAACTGGTGATTGATTGACCAATTAATTGTAACGTAATTATTATAAACTGAAAATATTTGCCTTAAAGTTAAAATGTTTTCTCATATTCTGAGTAAACTATGAACCCGGATTGATAAATTATGTCAAATAAAAAGTGAGAAATGGCAAGATTTCGCCCATAAGAATAAATTCGTGAAAAGTATTAAAATTGATCAGGGGAAATTGTTTAGAAATTGTCAGGGAAAACCTAGAAAAATTACCTTCCAAAATGTACGAACCTTGTTAGAGTTAAATTGGTTCACGCGTAATTTGTATCCAATATTTCAATGACAACAGCAACTAATTGCTAAATTTTTTCTCGAGGGATTCAGGCTTAGCGAGTCTAGTTCGCGACTTTGATTATTAACTGTAAATTACTTCGAAACCTTTGGTGAGTTTTGATAAGTTTTTTACGCGTATTATAACAGTCCAACTCGTTTAAAGAATAACTTGTTATAAGAGCATATAGTATCCTTTTAATTAAATACGATACACTTACCAGTGGGAATGATTCCACCAGGCATCATAGTCGCCATGGTGGTTAAAGCGCTTGCAATTACGGGGATAGTGGCCAAAGGTGCTAACAACGCTAATATAGGAGCGATACTGCCAATGCTTGATTTCCAAGGAGGTGGATGACTTTTGTAACCGTAATGTTGGAACTTATGAATTTCCCAAACGTCTCCACCCTTTACTTGAACCTTGTAGGCCTTGGGTGGTTTAGGATTGTAACTTGGAAAGTCGTGGTACACTGTAGGGTAATCTGTAATGAAAAGTAAATAACTTTTAGAAGTAAAGCCCGGTTTTCAATCATCATTTTTCAAGCTGTTGCTTTCGCTTTATATGAAATCTTTTTAGCTGCGATCACACTAGAATTTCCAAACCGATATTCAAATCGCTAGGAATCGATTTAAGCGTCTTGTAGGCCTTGGAATCGATTTAAACCCTTTCAAAACGTTTCGCTTGAGTCGTATGAACGTTAAACCGTCTTTTCTCGGATCGATTTGATTCGATTTCTCGAAGCTGCTTCGGGAACCAGTTTCATACCGATTCGATTTCAACAACCGATAGATGAAGCTACGATAAATCAATTTATAAAGATAATGCGTGAACACGTCACGCTTAAAACGATTCCTGGCTATTTGAATATCGGTTTGATTTTACCGTTTCAAACCGATTAAGAAATACTAGTGTGAACGTAGCTGTATTCACACATCTTTTATAAATCGACTTATTGTAGCTTCAACTATCGGTTGTTGAAACCGAATCTGTATGAAACTGGTTCTAGTTTCGAGAAATCGAATTAAATCAAGTCGAGAAAAGACGGTTCATCATTCAAACGACTCCAGCGAAACGTTTTAGATCGATTCCAAGGCCTAATATGAACGGAGCTTTAGATATCCGCTTTTCTTTCACTTGAAGCCTGATAAAGTGGGTTAAACTTCAAGCCTGATAACGTATGGGTTAAACTCGAAGCTTGATTTAGATTTGACCAGAAAAATTCTTGATTGAAAACGCGCTTTTACTCAAATTGGTGCAAACTTCTTTTCGACAGAAGTAGCGTAGTGTAATCTTTGAATTATATTAATTGACAGTTAAAAGGGTGTTAGATGGTATTATTCCTGTCGAGAATGCGGGAAATATTTGGGGCGCCCCGATGGAATTCGGTTAATTACAAAATTTTGCAAATGATCTTCGCTTACCATCGTAGCCTCCTCGTTTGTAGCGCGTTAATGAATCGGTTCCCAGAACAGAATCCCAAAACGAGACGTTCCTGCGGTATTTAAAATTGTCCAACTCGGAACTGCGCGTTTGAATGAAGAGGGATGCTTGTTGTAGAACGAACAGCGATACGAAAAATACCATTGATGGTCGCCTATTAATGCGTGTATACAACTCGTTATAATAAATTGGCACCAAAAGCCAAAAATTAAGGGAAAACAAATGATCTTTAAATAGCTACAAATCGTCTTATGAGTGTATAGTTAATCCCATTGCCTCAATCCTAAAGGGATTATATTTTTAGCTTGTTCATAATTAGAGATCGGGGTTTGGACAAGAAATTTCTGATTATTTTATCTTTATTCATAACTTAAAAGTTTTCGAGGAAAGTCTATGATAAATCCAATGTAATCGCGAATAATTTTCCGATTATTTTTTTATGATTAACTGATTAACTGATATTTGTGGATTATTTTGTCCAAACCCCGATCTCTATTCATAATTATAAATCTGTTTTCAAACTTTTACACCCGTTTTTTTAAAAAAGGGAGAGTTATTTTTAATCGATTGTTATTTTTTAAAACATTATCATTCGCGACACTGTTAATTAAAATTGAAACAATAGAAATCGGACCAGGAGTATTGGAGTAACAAAGCCAAAAAAGTCTTACGTTTAATTTTAATTTAGGTTTAGAATGTCATTTCAACATAGAGCTCGGTATTCGTATAACTTTTGTATTTTGTTAATTGAATAAGAACATCGTGAATATCATTCAGATATTATTCGTCGCGAAAAAATATTCATTTCTTATTCGAGTTAACGTATACCCGAATGTAAGGCAAACTTTTTAAAAAATATACTCATTGTTATAGGAAATTGATTGAGGTATACGAGTTATTCATTCGCCGATAAGAACAATTTGAAACTGGAGTTTCTTCCCGGAAGCTAAAATGTAGTCATTTAGTCGGTTCCTTTCAATTTAGATTAAAATATAATTATTATATTTCATTCTACACCTATTAAGAGAAACCTCGCATTTTTATCCGTTTGAAAAAACTCGTAATTTGTTTATTTATCAACCCTAGAGATCGGGGTTTGGACAAGAAATTTCTGATTATTTTATCTTTATTCATAACTTAAAATTTTTCGAGGAAAGTCTATGATAAATCCAATGTAATCGCGAATAATTTTCCAATTATTTATGATTAACTGATTAACTGATAGTTGTGGATTATTTTGTCCAAACCCCGATCTCTAATCAACCCTAAAATGTTATCTCTGGATAATTCGTATCCATTTGATACCTTTCTGTTTATATAATTTGTGGTTTGATATTAACAACCAGTTTATCCGAGATTAAAATATCCGAAAAAAGCCTAGTTATCTATGGATATCTTAACTTATTCATTATCCAATTCAAAGGTTTATTATAGCATAAATAACAAAGTACGTAAAAAAAAGGTCACGACCTTTTTGGTATAAAAAAATGATTGAAAGCGAGCTTACCTTGAAGCAAAAACCATCCTTGGTTTGGCGTTATACTTTTTTTTGAAGCGTGTTTATATCCCCTCGATCTTTCTTCTTGGCTTTACTAGAGTCAAATAAATCCTTAAATGTCGGGGGCCCTTCGTTTTATATAGTCTGGGTGTGTCCGCCGATAGTTCTTTTCATTGTTTTGGTCGAGACCAGGAGAGAAGCAACCACGCGATTGAAAATCCTTCATGCGTTCCGAATTTCTCGCTTGGCGTCTTCGCGAGTATACGAGGCCAAAATCCACCCCCCAAAAGTCATCTTCCGTTGGCCATTGCGATGAGATTTTTTAGACAACTTCGCGGAGGTCAAAAGACTGACCACACGTCGTAACGAGCTCTTTCCAAGATAATTCTCTCGCGTTATGCGAGATAAAATTTGTATTTTGACGTTGACCGAGTAACCACGAACTCGCGTGCATGCTCGGGGGAGATTTTTAAGATTCTCAAAGGAGGGCGAAGTTAATGCGATTAAACGTTATTAAAATTAGTTTACATTTGAATACACCCCGCCCGTTCATTTTATCACGAAACTTAAAGCAATGTCCGCATATTGGGCTTGCATTCGAGTCTGTGGGCTTTTGCTTCTTCGGGTCTTTGCGAAAATTTTGCTCTCTTAAGGCCCTTTTAAATCAAGATGTTTTGGCCCAAAAAAGTGACTTTTTCGTCGTAAATATAGAAATTAGAGATCGGGGTTTGGACAAGAAAATTTCTGATTATTTTATCTTTATTCATAACTTGATATTTTTCGAGGAAAGTCTATGATACATCCAATGTAATCGCGAATAATTTTCCGATTATTTTTTTATGATTAACTGATTAACTGATAGTTGTGGATTATTTTGTCCAAACCCCGATATCTCTAATAGAAATTTACCTTAGTTATGACGAAAAAGTTACTTTTTTGGCCATAAACATCTTGATTGAAATCGCGCCTTTACAAGCAAAACAAAATTTTGTGGATTCTGGTATATATCACATTTAGCGCTGTTTGTAAATGAAGTTTGATCGTGAAACTGAAACTCGCCAAAATCTTATACAGTTCCGGAAATGTTTCTTGCAAAATTAAAATGTTACTTTGCACTTAAAATATTTTACTTATGCCATAATAAGTAATTAATGCTTTTTATTTTACTTGAAGTAAATAGGCAATTTAAAAAAATATCAGTAATGAATAATACCCAACCAATTTATTCTGGGGGGCTGTGTGCTAATTGCCTGGTGCTGGGTCTTGGTGCTAGGTGCTGGGGGATAGGGGCTAGATGCCTTTGTGGATCAATAGGAATTCATTAAATATACTTTTTATTGATCAGTTGGGACTCTATGAAAATAATTTAGTGCCTTTTGTCGATCAGTTGGGACTTGATCAAGCTTATCAATGAGTTGCTTTTGATCAAATCAACCAAAAAGTACGGGGCTTACAAATCGCTCGCTGATTTAGCCCCCTTCAAACATTTACTGTACTACTTTATTGAATAAATTATTGAATTGAATTGAAAATCCGTCCCAAGTAGTTGGAGGTCAAAATTGGCCAATGTGAAAAGCCCTTTAAGTGGTTTTTGTCTCCCACTCCAAAGATAATTGAACGTTTTGGCCAAAGAAATGAATAAAGTCAGCCTACAGAAACAAATTGTTCAAATAATTTTATTGTTTAATTTAAGAAGTTTTTTTATTAATGTGTGGGACGAATTATCAGTGATTAATTGTATTCGAGAGAAAAAATGAAAACCCTAAGCAAATCTGTGCACGTTTTGATCCAAAAGGGGAGGGGGTAGTCAGTCCAATGGGTAGAGCATAAGCCCACCATGTTCATAAGCGTCCTTCAACGGCAAATAGTGTAGGCAATTTTTGTAACTAACAAAACCACGTGTTCGTTTTCCTATTCTAGCAGCCGCGCACGAGGTTTTAATAGTGAAAATTCGGGGACATTTCCGGGAAATTTAAAAATATTAGTGAAATTCGTAGAAATCAGGGAAATTTGAGGCTGGGAATCTGGGATATATTTGCTATAAATTGGTTGTTTTATCTAAATATACTAAAAGATCTCCAGGGTGTTCCAATTTTCATTTTATTGACAGAAGTTTAGTGGGACTATTTCTCTCGGTTTATCTTAATATAAGCGTTGGTGTAGGACCTGGAACTTTCAGGGAAAATATTCGTGGAAATACCTGGAAATTTATAGGAAATCGGTTTCGCAAAAGTTGTACTAAAACTTGATTATTTATTTAAGTACGAGTTCCTGTTATTAATTATATAATTATAATTATTATTAAGTTTCAGTTCGTAAATAAGTTTCAATAATTATACGCGATGTATTCCTTAGTTTGTTATTTTAAATGGCTCTCCAAGAAATCCATATCTTTTCTAACGCGTAGGTCTAACGTTAAAATTCCCCTAAATCCAACGAGGCCAGTCGCTAATCGGGCGTAAAGACGCGTTGCGGGTATCGTCATCGCGAAGATTATATCCATTGAACTTGTCGAAATATTTCAAGATAATCGTCCAAATTTATCGGTAATAGTTAATTTAGATTATATATTATCTAATTTGATCAAAAAGTTTCGTGGGTCGCGTGAAGTTTATTTCCAAATAGTTAAAACGTTTTTTTTGCATCCTATGCTATGCCTAGTTGCTATTATATATCAGGCGCGGATTACGCTGGCCATATCGCGGTATCGCCATTGGCCAAGTCGCAATGGATTACTTAATTTACGTGTCTAATTGGTGAGTTTTTATAATTATGCTTCTCTGATTAATTAATTGTAACAAAATGTGTATTATTATTATTAATAGTCTTTCTGAGCTAAGCCAAAATGAAAATATGACCTAAAATTAATATATTGGGATTACAGGGCCCTGTAATAGGCTGTATTTTTTTTTTTTTTTAAATAAGCTGTTTTATGGCGGGACAGGTCAATTTGGTCTCGCCGATTTGGTCTAGCCGATTTGGTCTAACCGCTTTGGTCTCGAGACAGTTTGGTCTTGCCTATTTGGTCTCGAGACCCTTCGGTCTTTGGACAGTTTGGTCTTGGAGCGGTTTGGTCTCGAGACAAATTGGTCTCGAGACAATTTGGTCTCGAGACAGTTTCGTCTCGAGACAGTTTGGTCTCGAGACAGTTTGGTCTCGAGACAGTTTGGTCTAGAGACAGTTTGGTCTAGAGACAGTTTGGTCTAGAGACAGTTTGGGCTAGAACAAAGAATCCTAGCCTAGGTTAGGTTAGGTTAAGTTAGGTTAGGTTAGGTTATACAGAAGCGGGTGTAAGTTAAAAAACGAATTAAACAACAAACTGACCCGAGACCAAACTGTCTCGAGACCGAATTGTTTCGAGACCAAAATGTCCAGAGACCAAAAAGTCGCTAGACCAAATGGTCCCAAGCCCAAAATGTCCCGAGACCAAATCGGCGAGGCCAAACTGTCGCGAGACCGAACTGTCTCGAGACCGAATTGTCTCGAGACCAAAATGTCCCGAGACCAAATCGGCGAGACCGAATCGGCGAGATCAAATCGGCGAGAGCAAACTGTCGCGTACGGGTTTTATGGTCCTCATTGAAATCTTTTAAAGGTTTATTTTAAAATATTCTCCACGACAGTCAACTTTCAATCGGGTTTTTCTCCGGGGCTCCTTTATTTTTACTTTCTACACGATATACCTTATTTTATTGTTGAGTGTAAAATTGAGCCGCGTCATAGGGGTCACGTGGTGACCTCTGCCTGTTTTATTTATGACTCAAGGTCGTTGATTTTACGTTACATTAGAATTTTAACTATATTATCAGGATTCTTACAAACCTGGAAAACCGTGAAATCCCAGGGAAGTAAATTAAATGCTAAAGCTTTCAGGGAAATTTAAAAATTATTTGTGAATTTCAGGGAAATTTAAAAAATATTTGTGAATTTCAGGGAAATTAAAAATTATTTGTGAATTTCAGGGAAATTTAAGGTGTGTTCATATTTGATCTAAATGGGTTGTTTCATCAAATAGACTAAATTCACTCCAGGGTGTCCCAATGTTTTTACTCCTTTGATTGACGAATTCGAAATTTCCATACTCTTAAACCAACTTCCAGGGGCTATGGCCATTGGGGTACAAATATAATGATGAATTATCACAATAGATGGCACGCTTACGCCTCACTCTATCTCTCGCTCTCGTACCTATCCACGTATTACACCCGTTGTTAATTAAAATTTTTGCATTGCTTTGGCATATAACCTGTAAAGGAATGGACTTGGAAAGAAATCGTCGATAACTTCGCAAATACTGGCTCGAACGCGCTAATTCCTCCGTTCCCCTCTTAAATTCGGCCAAGGAATCCATTGGTGACACTCGTTTCTCGATCCGAGGCACGGAAGTGGTTCCTTTTCCAAATTTTGGTAGTTTTTCATAAATTTTCAGAATTAGAAATTTTGAAATTACATTTTCGCGAAGGGTTTGTGGTTAATTTCTGGGTTTGAGAAGTTTATTTTGTAGCGGGGAACTCCAACTGTGCGACGAAATCGATTGCGTAAGCCCGCGATTTTTCCGAAGCTCGTAAATCCTTATTTCCCGGACCCTAAATGGAAACATTCCCTTAAAAACGGTCTAATTAATTAGGCTAATTATCGCAGTTGGCTAATTAGGGTCGTATCTTCTCCGGATCTTTTCCTAGAGTGTTGAAGCCGCGTTCCTCGAATAGCCCCATTCTTAATCTACAAAATGAGCCCTTCCATCTTTAAATAGACCGAACCAAAGTTAAGTTATACATTTTTAAATGAAAGTGTTCAGAATTAGAAGCGTTCAGAATTAGGCGACCCTACCATACCTATATTTTAATTTTGAAAATGACTGGGAGCCCTGGATTAGGCCTATTTAAACGAGAAGTAATCGATAAAAAATCACTTGTTGTTAAGTTGCATTCTCCCTTTAAGTACTTAGATTTTTGACAAGGTTTGAGATAGATGATACGAGAACGAGAATTACATACCGTAACCATCCAAGGTTATAAGAAATGATACATGTTGGTCACTAGGATAGATAGATACCATTCAAGAAGATAAAAACTTTATCTGATGCATTTTAGGCCCAAATCTCCAAACATTACAAAAACCCCGCGGGAGGCTACTGTACTGATTAAGTTTTGAATTTAAAGTTAGTCAACCGTTTTTTTTTATTTATGACGAAAATCTAACCTCGTAACCCATACTCGTAAAGTTCGTTGTGTTCGTTAATTTCGAGACTTTTGTTGGCGAAACTATTTTTAGGAAAAATAATAATAATAACAAGATTATACTCCATTGTTTTAAAAACGGAATGATATATGAGCGAAATAATTGAATCATACGCCTAGTTTTCTTATTATATTATTATTATTATTATTATTATTATCTCAGTTAAAAGATGCATCTTATTTAAAGGGATAATCTCGTGAAATAAGTCAGAACAAAAGTCTATCACTTTATTCCATGAATGTGAACAACGCCCCGAAGCTAAATACTATCAGCAAAAGTCCAGCTTTAAGTCATAGCAAGAATCCATTCAGGTTCCATAAGAATATGGGAGGGCCGCGATTCAATACCCATCCTCCCAAACTTTGTAGCAAAAGTTCGTCCGCTTCGAATCGATTTTTCAAGTAAATCGCTCCTGACATTATATTATTAACCCGCGCCACTAACGACCTTGACATAATATTTTGGGTTATAAAAATGGAGCCGACCGAAAAAAGATCTAAGCGTACAGATGTTGCGAAAATTGCGGACGAACTTTACAAAGTTTGGGAGGATGGTACCAGAGGCTAAAGCTATGCTCCCATATTCTTATGGAACCTGAATGGATTCTTGGTCATAGCTCATCACTTAAAATTAACCAAAATAGTCATCACCCCTGTCTTGCTCGAGTGGTTTGGACTCACAGTGATGTAGTATTGTAGGGAATTTTTATTTTAAAAACTTTGATAAGGTAATTATAATTTTTGTTCTTTTTTGCTGTTGCGGTAATTTATTCTATGACGTTTTATAAATTTTGAATCGTTTTTTAACGATCTTCCCAAAAACGATACTCGGTTTCCATTTGCAGTTCATGAAAAAACCGTGATAGCCTCACTTTAATTGTAGTTTTATCTTTTAAACCTTAAAATAATGGGCGAAAATTAAGCGAATAAAATGACTTCACACCCAATTCGAAAACCGAAATAATTATTTGAAAAAACCTCTTAGTATTCGCTTCTAAACAAAAAGTGCATTCGATTATTCGGTTTTTCAAAACGAATATTCGAAATTACGAATTAATCGTTACAAAACGAATAATTTTCGTTTTAATAAAAATATAAAGATTTCTCTTCAAATAAGCGTTTAAAATTTCGGATATTTCAATTTTTCGAGATTGTAAATTTGATTCGTCAAATCGAATAATCGATTCGTAATTCGTATTATTCGAAAATTTGGTTATTCGAACAGCCCTTAAAATAAATTCATGGTTCTATTCAATTACGAAGGCAATTTTTTATTATTTTAAGGAGAGTATGCCTTTAATTTAAGATCTCGTTTAGAAAAAAAAAAAAAAAAAAAAAAAAAAAAAAATCCATTTGTGTAGTGTTGATGTCTCGCGTGTTTGACGTAGCGTAAAAAATTAATTCCCATTTTTCCAGTTTGGTTTGTTAAAGTATAAGAGAGCTAGGTTGTCTGTGTTGGGGAAGAGACAAAGGACACGGTGTTTGAAAAATTATTCCGCTTCAAGTACCCTTAAAGATTTACTAAGATTAGTCACTCTGCTTTAAGAATAAAATATATATATATTTATGTATTTGTTATTAATTTTTTATGTTTTTCACTCTGTTTAACAAACTAGGGCTTTATTTTTGTTTAGAACTTTTAATACGCTTAATAAGTACTTTATATAAATAATTATATGCCTAGGTAATTATGATATATCATACTTTACCAGAGGCAACTGTAAAACTCGAAGTGTGACAGTACAAAAAAATTCTTAAAACAAAATATTACATTCTGTCGTTTCGCGAATGCAAATTTTTTTAAATTAAATGTCTTTCGGGGACGGTACGTAATCATAGCTTATAAGCTACGGTCACTCTATCATTTCTTAATCGATTTGAAACGTTAAAATCAAACCGATATTCAAATCACCAGGAATTATTTTAAGCATTTCGTGTTCACGCATTATCTTTATAAATCGATTTATTGTAGCTTCATCTATCGCGGTTGTTGAAACCGAATCGGTATGAAACTGGTTCCCGAAGCAGTTTCGAGAAATCGAATCAAATCGATTCGATATAAGACGGTTTCCCGTTCACACGACTCAAGCCAAACGGTTTAAATCGATTCCAAGGCCTAGTATGAACGTAGCTATACAGTAAACAAAAAAAGACCGCCTGAATATATCCTGCTTAAGGGGGGGGGGGGGCTGTCTTTTCACTATTTAGCGAAGTTTAAAGTTAATTTAAAAATTAAGAATAACCTGAATTGAAAATGTTACTCGGTGAAGTTGCTTTGAATTTTCTCTAGTTTCATTTTCAAGTAAGAAACTTAAAGCTGTGTCCATATGTTGGGTTTGCATTCGCGACTATGTGTTGTTGCCTCTTCGCGTCTTTGGGAAATAACATTTCTGTATAAAGGTGCGTTTTCAATAAAGATTTTTTTGGCCAAAAAATTAATTTTTTCGTCGTATCTATAGACCTTAGTTAATCACGAAAAAATTCCCTTATTTACCAATAATTTTGATTGAAAACTGGCCTTCACAGTAGACTCGCAACTGTTGACTCGATTCGTGCCTTCTCAAATTGATCACGCGCTAGACTAGCGAGTTTAAAAATAAGAAATTAAAAAAAAATCGATGAGTGGAGCTATCAGGCAAGGGCGTTAATTTACATTAGTATTTTATAGAGATCGGGGTTTGGACAAAATAATCCACAACTATCAGTTAATCAGTTAATCATAAAAAAATAATCGGAAAATTATTCGCGATTACATTGGATTTATCATAGACTTTTTGAAAAATTTTAGGTTATGAATAAAGATAAAATAATCAGAAATTTTCTTGTCCAAACCCCGATCTCTAGTATTTTATTACCGTAAAAAAAGGCTCATTTTCATGGTCCCTTGTAAGCAAAATATTTACACGCTACACGCGAATATCTAAACGAAACAGATATTTCACGCGCACACCATAGCTTCAAGCTCTGCTAGTTTTGGCGTATACGCCACCATGAAAACGGTAAAAAAATTGGTATTCTTGAACATTTTATCGTCTGTAGTTTTCTTGAACACCGTTTGTTTTCTTTTACTGTTAAGTTTTATTCGTTTTTGCGGAGTCTTAGCCCCAAAATAATTTAAAATATTATAAGTACATGATTGATACGAATACAGTAATAATTACGTCACAAACTAAATATGTAAATATTTTAATAATAATGTGGCCTCAAATGTTCGCAATTAAAAATGAAACACATTTTTCGTTGTTCTTGACCCAATTTTGCCGCTCTTCTGACCCTGTTCTTTACGGATCTGTCCAATTTTTGGTTTTCCAAAACGTTTTCCAATATCCTAAATTAAAAATGTGCATAATTTTGATTCAATTAAGCGTTGTTATTAATAAGAGATAATAACAAAAGAAGTAGGTTGATTACATCCAGAAATGACCAGTCGGTATACCATGGGGGCGGCCGATTTTAATGAAAATCGGTACAGTTGGTACTTTACCTATATTAAAACCAAATCTAAGTTTTCTCTTTAAAATATTAAATCCTGTAACAAATTTTGGTATCTTTTGGAAAATATCCAATAAATACCTAAATTTATTTACGAATTCAACCAAATTTGGAAATTATACGTAATATAGGCTGGCAAAAACAATTAGCCTCTCAAACTTAGCGTATCTATTTTGGTTCTTGAGTTATACCCTCTTCAGACGAGGCGTAATTAGCCGTGGTTTAATCAGATTTAACCGAGGTTTACATAGCATTTTCACTTCAATAAACCTCGGTTAATTTTGAATAAACCATGGTTAAATCCGATTAAACCGGCTAGTTACTCCTCGTCTGAAAAGGGTATTACCGAACCATATTAGTGGAAAAAAATACTTTCGGGGGATACCAAGCTCAAATATAAAGCTTAATTGGCAAGACCTTTCCACGTTTGCTTGGATATTTGATTCCTTAGTCTTAAAAATTATTTTTTAAAAAACTGCTAAATTATCTGAGAACAATTTGCCCTGATAAGAACAACTATAGCTTTGAAGTCGCTGAAACTTCTGATTGACCCCTCTCATTTATAACGGGGCGTGGATTATGGGGTTATAATACTTTGAGCCATTAATCTAAACCTACAGAGAAGCGACTTCTTTTTCCGCGGGTGAGGCGTCGTCCGGTTTCCTCCCTCGGTGAGAATATAACTCGCACGCCAATCTCTCTAAGCAATGATTGTTTTTGTCGAGTAGTCCGGCGCATCCCATGTAGGTCAAGCCGAGGTCGTCCAAGATGGCCCGTTCCTGCAGACCTAGTTCGCTCAAGTATCGACTGGCCACCTCCATAGCTCGTAATCGCCGGGAGGTTGAAGCGGGAACCACCACTGGGGCCCGAACAGGGGGTAAAGGTAAAGCTTCGGAGCCTTCTTCTTCTTCTTGTCCTTCTCCGTGATGGGAATGCGGATAGATGAAGCGCGGCTCGGGTACGATAGCGGATAGAGATCTTCTTCTTCGTCTTTTCCCCATGGAAGCCGAGCTTGTGATAGCCGATAAGGGGCTCGATCCAGCTACTCCCCCTAGTAAACTCGCTCCGCCAACTCCTAGAGCTCCTTTCCCTGTTTTACCGGAAAAAAGAAAGGTTAAAAAAGACAAAACGTAACTCCCGGCATATCCCTTATATCGACTGGTTTAATGGAAACGTGAACGAAGAATTCTCGTAATCGCCATCTTAGAAATTTTTAGGTAAAGAAATTTCCCCACATTCTACCTCATCACTGATTAACTAAGGGACTAGCTTCTTAGAAGAACATTTGTTAAAAAATCCTCATCAGAATTTTCTGAGTTAAAACTGAATACCCATTGTACTCTTAGCTCTACCTACTTTAATACTAATAGCAAAGGTCTGGGTAAATGTACCGGCAGATTCTGAGGGAAAACAATATAGACAAGGGGAGCCCGCCTAAATTGCATCCCTCTCTCCCGACTCAAAATATCGAGGAAGAGTCCAAATCTCACGAGCTAGAGTGGGATGATGACTTTTTTGGCTGGTTTTAAGAGATGGTCTATGACGCAAAACTGGACCTTTGCTGATAGTATTAAGCTACGGGGCGTTGTTTACTTTTAAAGAATAAAGTGATAGACTTTTGGTACTACTAAGAAACTGATTCATTTCCGGGGTTCACCGAAATCCCGCTAGGAGCGTTGTCAATGAACTTTTTTTTTAGATTTTCTTGACTGGCAACCGTGCTTTAGTTTAAAGTGAGGCTGTCACTAATTTTTCTTGAACTACAAATGAAAATTGAGTAGCATTTTCCTTAAAAAGGGATTCAATATGTCATAGAAAAAATTAACGCAAATTATATTTTTAATATTTGCCATTTTTAAAATTTTTAAAATAAAAATTACCCGTAGTACTACCTAATCACTATGATAGCGTGGCAATTGTTGATTCTACAGTTGATTTTCCCGCGTTCTGGTACAATTGATAAAGTACTTAATCCAGTACTTTCGTATGAAAATTCTCGTTAATTACGTTCCAGAAATTAAACTACGTCATATACCGAAAATTAAATTATAATCTATATGTTTGACATTTTCATTTTAAAGTTTAAAACCAAGGCGCCCAATTTGCTGCAACCCGTGGGCCGTGACCCCAAGGTCACGCTTAGGATGATGTATAAAACAATATTCACGGTCTCTTTATTCTTTTTACTTTTCTACTCAGCGTTGAGACTCGTATTTTCAAATTGACCTCAATTTTGGGACAAAAATTTAATTCTTGAGGAGGAATTTTATGTTGATTGATTGAGCAGCTTGGTCATCTTGTCTCGGTAGATTTATTATCGAAAATTTTAAAGGAATACTATAAGGTTAAAATAGTAGAATAGTATTAAAATATAAAATAAAAATAGAAACTTTAATTAGGCTTATATAATTTCTGATCTTTTAAGGAATTATTTTTGTATTAATATTACTTCATCTAGCAATTTCAGATAAATAATTTTAGTTGAATTTAATCGATTAACCGCTTATTACGGTTTATTCGTGTATAATTATCAGACTTATAAGCGCGTTTTTGAATAATTTTAATGGTACAACTCATAAAAAAATCAACGCTTTAATTTGATGCAAATGTCATTGATCTTTGAAAATTGTTAAATTTCTTTTAAGTGAGGCTGTCACTATTTTCTTCGAATGCCTATGAATTATATTATATTATATTAAAGCGACATATTCAAAATTTTATACCTCTGCCGGTTGACGCCCTAGCTTAAGAAGAAAATGTCAAAAAACTATAGAAAATGTTTTTTTTCTAATTTATGACTTAGTTTATTTTTGGAACGTAATTAACCATGATTTTCGTTGGACTTGATCTGGATTAAGTACTTTTACAAAAGAGACCACACTTTAGAAATTAATTTAAACACAAAATCGTGTCTAAAAATGGTTTTGAAAATTCTCGAATACGTTATTGGCACGGTTTCCCTTTAATATTTTTATTTTGATTCATATTTATTTAGTTTAACTCTTTAAACTTAAAGACATGTTGTTTGTTCCGCATGTCCCCAGGGCTTCTCTTGTAATTTCGCCTTACCAAAAACATTTTTTTGGACGTACAAAATATTTGCTGGCGCGACCTCAGCCATTAACGCCAACGCGTGGTTCCCTGAAAATAATTAAGCTTGTGGTCCAGGGGTGGTTAGTCTTTGGTTGACCTTTAAAATATCCCGAAATTAATTAAAATGAAGAATTAAACCCTAGCCAACTTCATCCCTAATTACGCGTATTTTTTTGTCTAGAATTACTCGAAAGCCATATTTTTATTTTCCGATTAAAACTTTAATCCGACAAAAGCGAAAGCGCTAGCGAAAGGGGGTAAGGATGGTGGTGACGGCAGGCTTTGCTAGTATAAAATGAAATCATTTGAGGCGTTCAAATCCAGCTGGATCACAGCCACCATACGCCTCCAAAGCCCACACTCGAACCCTTTCTAATCGTCCACTGGCAAAGTCCAAATAAAAGCTCTTAAATATTTCGTTTAAAGGTAATATAACCAACACTTACAGCCTTATACCCTTTTCAGACTAGGCGTAACTAGCCGGTTTAATCAGATTTAACCATGGTTTATACAAAATAAACCGAGGTTTATTGAACTGAAAAGGCTATGTAAACCTTGGTTAAATCTGATTAAACCATGGCTAATTACGCCTCGTCTGAAGAGGGTATAACGGATGACCCCTTACTATAGTGGAAATTACTCATGACCCTTTACAAGTTTGCCATTATCCCTTAATATCCTCTTCAGACGAGGTGTAATTAGCCGACTTAATCAGGTATATTGAACTGAGAAACTCTATTGAAACCTCGGTTAAATGTAATTAAACCGGCTAATTATGACCTCTTCAGCCGTGTTTTTTGCAGATTTAACCGAGGTTTTCATAGCCTTCTCAGTTCAATAAACCTCGGTTAATTGTTTTTAAACCTCGGTTAAATCTGATTAAACGTGTTAGGTACGCCTCGTACCTTAAATTTAAGGGTTGACTCCCCTTTAAGTTTATGGGTTAACTCCCCCTCAAGTTTAAGGAATGACTCTCTCACGGGTTTAGTGATAAACTCGACTAGATATATAGGAGGCGCTACAAAACAAACGTAGCGACTTTCCCTTTAAGTAAATCAATTATTGTAGCTTGCATCTGGTATTGAACTTTCCCATTTCCTCTATATTGATTTCCAAAGGCGACAAAAATAAAAGACGGGGTAGAAATTCTTCGAGCAGCTAAGAGTCTCGAGGCGAGCTATACAGAGAGCGAGCTTCTTTTTAGCTTCTTCTTACCTATCAGTTTCCCAACGATTCCCAGTACGGCCAAGGGACCCACGACGGACGCGATTCCGGTCTTAATACCGGCCCCCAACAACATGGGAAATAAGAAGTCTTCTCGGTACTCTGGCTTGGAATTAGATCCGTGTCCGTAAGGCAATGGTTCCAGGAACATTGGCGGTCTGAAGGGAGGAGGAGGAAATAGAGGAAAGGGTGGTCCGACCGGGTAGAAGCCAATGTCGTTGAAAGATGGCGCTGTTAGTCCGTTGGGTAATGGAGGCGGGTAACGCATTGGGGGATTTGATAATGGAAGAGGAGGGGGTGGATACGACTGGTCGAAAGTCGGTGATCTCGGAGGAGAGGCTGTAGAGGGAGAAGGCTCGGAATACTGATCGGGATTCTGGGGAAGACTTTGCCTACGAAAATTCTCCGAGGGATATCTGCTTTGGTTATTGTTCGTGTTGCTCCAATACATTGGACCTGGAAGTTTTTGTTGTTTGAATGAAACAAAAAAACAAATTTTTAAATTTAGCAGATTTTAGTAATTTGCTTTATTTCGAGACGTATTAAACACTAAAGTCATTGACCTATTTTAGGTGCTCTTTAGACTGGTCAAAAATCAAATGAATTTACTCGACTTTGGACGTTAATGTCTCGACAGTTACGAAACAGTATTTTACCAAAAAATATATTCTAATCATTCTTCGTATACTATTAACCAAAAATATGGTGATTTTTGGGAGGGGTGAAGACAGTCTGCCCCAGAAAAATAAAGTTTACGATTGTGCCCATTTTTAATATTTTGGAATCAACATTTCATCAGTAGTTCTCACCAGAGTAATGGGTGCACAATGAGTCCAAAGCAAAATTTATTTTTAAACATTAGCTGTCCCAAATTTATGAAACCCAGAACGTGCGAATATATAATAGATAAATGTATAAAATACGCCGGGAAATCAACTTCTAAAATTTTGTACGAATGAGTACAATAATGAGTATGATAATGGGCGTAGAATTACTTTTCTATGATAAGTTTAGTTATAACTTAAAACAATATTAGTTCAAAAATCATTCAAGAAATGAAATGATAGTTTGCGTAGAGATCGGGGTTTGGACAAGAAATTTCTGATTATTTTATCTTTATTCATAACTTAAAATTTTTCGAGGAAAGTCTATGATAAATCCAATGTAATCGCGAATAATTTTGCGATTATTTTTTTACGATTAACTGATTAACTGATAGTTGTGGATTATTTTGTCCAAACCCGATCTCTAAGTTTGCGAATCAGAGTTTTTCAGATGTTTTTTGGAAGATCTCCCCTTTATACATTCTCGACTTTCATTAATTAGTCCTTGTTAATTAAGTGTATAAATTTATTCTTCAGTTAGTGCGTTAATACAATTTTAAATCCTGGAATCGTATATTTTAATATAATTCCGTTCAGGAAGAATTGGCGTTAAAGGGAAAGCTTAAAACGGATTAAAGGGAAAATGAAAAACGTAAAACCAAGAAAGTGTCTTGATTTTACGTTTTTCTGAATCTACGTTATCGAAAAATATCAACGCTTATTTTTAGAGGTCGGGGTTTGGACAAGATAATCCATAAATATTTGGTTAATTAGTTAAATAATGTTTTTTAAATGAAGGAAAACACCGCTTCGTACAGTTTTGATATCACTATCAAAGCTATTTAGCCAGATATCTATGTGATATCCTAAAGTTTCTCTATAGGGTCACGTTGCCAAAACTGCGCGTATTGGTCGAGTGATGGACTCGAAAATTCAAACACATCAAGAATCCATTCAGGTTCCATAAGAATATGGGAGGGCCGCGATTCAATAACCATCCTCCCAAACTTTGTAGCAAAAGTTCGTCCGCTTCGAATCGATTTTTCAAGTAAATCGCTCCTGACATCTATTATTAACCCGCGCCACTAACGACCTTGACATAATATTTTGGGTAATAAAAATGGAGCCGACCGAAAAAAAATCTAAGCGTACAAATGTTGCGAAAATTGCGGACGAACTTTTGTTACAAAGTTTGGGAGGATGGTACCAGAGGCTAAAGCTATGCTCCCATATTCTTATGGAACCTGAATGGATTCTTGAACACATGGACTCCGTGCTTTTTTGCAGCAGTCCGATCTTTAAAGGGAGAAGGCCACCTATATTAAAAAGCGATTTTTTTATAGTTTCCTTATCGTTTAACCAATAAAAAAACTAGAAATAAAATTAAAACTTACCCGGAAAATAAGCTTAGCGACCAATGAGAAAAGTCCCGTCATTCACACGAGATCTCCACGAGACTTACAATCGCGTTCCATTGATCGCTAGATTTTATACGCGAGGAAATCAGTATCTAAGCCTATTTTCCGGGTAAGTTCTTTATTATATATATTTCTAGTTTAATATTTGTTTTGGTGGATTAGTCAAATTTAAACGATAAGTGATCATTAAAAAAACCACTTGTTATTAGGTTACATTCTCCCTTTAAAACATTTTCCATCATATTTAAGAGACGCTTAAAAATAAGAGTTCATATTTTTCTAAGGTTTTCGACAATGTAGATTCAGAAAAACGTAAAATCAATCAGTTTTAATTTTCCCTTTAATATTTAAGTTTAATTCTCATAGAAATGAAAGTAAATTATGTCAATTTCCCTTGAACTTATACTAGAATGTATAGTTTTAAAGCGTATACGGTGTTAGGAATATAACAAAAATGATTACCTGAAAATTCTCTTGGAAATCCCCAACGGTCGGCGAAGGAGAGTCCGCTTATGAAGATAATATTTATGCAAATTCGATTTATAAACTTCATACTTATATTATAATAATGCAAATTATAAATTATCCTTTATAATATACGGTATACGCTTAAAATATTTTTCAAAGTCGATATTTAAATTTGAAAAGCGGCTTATAATAAAAATTTATCGCAATACATTTTATATATTATTCTAGTTTCACGAAAATTTAATTTCTAATATTTTACAAGCTCGCTAAAATAACGTCTACGTTTGATGTTAATAACTAATCGAATGTGGTTTATTCGCCGTATTTAAGCCCCTGTTTTATGGGCGTAGACTGATATTTTGACCCGTTAACCTTGTTTTAATTAAATTTAATAATATATTAGGTTATACAAGCGGTATTGAGAAAATATTCCCTCGTATATTGTTTATAAGAACTTTCTTTCTATTGTTTTAAATGTAAATTTGACTCTCATTTGAAGTATTAATTGTATTAATTTGTTTGAACTACATAACGCGGTATAAGCAGATCCGTCTAAGGGTTAGGTTACTATCGTTTTAATGACCTAGAACTTAATTGGAAAGAGGATTTTGATCTTAAAAATTGATATGTCGGGATCTTATCCTAGATACGGAATGAGATATAGAATGCAAAAAGACGTAAAACATATTTTAGAATTCAATCTAATAAATAAATTAATCTGGTTATAATTTTTTTTGGGGGGGGGGGGGGGTGTTGAACGTTTGTGACGAAATAACCAAACGAGTTTTTACGCAACATAATAACTTTAATTTAATTAAAGTAGAGACGCAATTTGACACGAATCGGGCCTTGTCAATATGATCTCGCGTCAAGCTTGCGATTTTAATTGATAAGAAAAAAAAAGCGTGACGTAGGTTTTACTTTTCATTTCAATGTAGAAGTACGAAATTAATCGGCTATCAAAAAATAGTCCAAACTGATAAATTCTTTCAGAATTCGACCAAATAGACCAAAAAAAAAAAAAAAAAAAAAAAATAAATAAAAATCCAACAAAAATGCGCCAAAAATTTAAAATACCTTTTGTCCACACTGGTTGAATTTTTTTATTTCATTTCGTCTATATGGTTGAATACTCTCTTAAATTATTTAAATTACTTTATCAATTAAAGACTAGTTTAAAGGGATAATGAAGACCTTTCTGACACCCTTGCTAAATTGTAGTACAGGCTCATTAAAATATCCCTCCGCTGTAAGTTTACCAGTTTGTAAAACAATGAGTTCCAAGTATTTATTTATTTACGTGTAAACAAAAGTGTCTATGACCATTTGACGAATTTGCATGAATCGATTTGAAAATTAATCGTTCTCGTTTGAATTTTGATCGAAGCGCATTCGTTTAGTCGAGTTTGACTAGATTATCCGGAAAAAAAGGTTTAGCAAAATCAGAATACAAGAATAAAACTTGACCGAAAATCTTCACCTCAGTTTATAGTTTGGGCCCTTGGGTACGGCCGTGTCGTGGCACACCTCAGAAAATCGGCATCTAACTTCTATCTCTCTCTAATTGGCTAGATTCAAAATTTTGTGTGGCGCAAATTCGTTTTTTAGGTTCAATGGACGTCTCCCTCTAGTTAAGGGAGATTGAGTTTTTTATCGATTTATAAGACCTAGCCGCGTAGTTAATCATTCGGGAATTATATTCCAATGATTTGAAAAATCAAAATAGATCCAGATTTCTTTAAAATGGACTCCCTCCAACCAATCGCGTAACGCCCTGCCTTCCAGCGAATAAAATTATCGCTATGTCGAGCGCGATTAATAATGCACGAGATTTGACAAACATGGCGCGCGACATAGAGCGTATCACGATCATTTTGTTCGCTGGAAGGCAGGGCGGTACACTATTGGTTGGAGTGAGAGATACGTGAAATCTGGATCTATTTCGATTTTCAAAATCATTGGGATATTTTTAATTAATGATTAATTACGCGGATAAGTCTTATAATTAGTAGAAGACTCAATAAAAATCACTTAATTTTCCTCTTAAATACTACAGTTAGTTATAAAGTCCAGTGCAAGGTCTTAGTCAGTGCCGTAATCTTGTTGCTACCAGACTCGTAGCCGTACAATTTTGATTGAGGGGGCATTAGGCTCGCTGTAAGGGGGCAAACTTAGGCATGTAGGGGCAAAACCAAATTTTATTTGAAGGGTAGTCATAGATTTTATTTTTTGAGCGGGCATTTCACCCTGGTTCGAACATAGTTTTAACGACGTTTCTAGTATGGGCTCTTCCATACCTAGCCCCGGAAGTTTTTTTATATGTACTATTGGCGTCTAGATAATTATGATAGTATATCGATATTTGGACATATGTCTTTTTGCTTTTAGTTTAAGGCGAAGGAAGTATATCTAATGAAGCGTATTCACTAGTGACTGTCGCGCTGTGTTTGGGAAAAGCCGTGGCCCTCGTTTTGTTCAGGGGTTACGCGCCAAATACTCGAGAAAATTGACATTATCAATCGAAGACGTCAAAACGGAGCTATAGGCGGAGGTCGTTGACACTCGGCCGAGCTATTATACTCTCTTTGAGCACCGCGCGCTCGATCGCCCGTGAATAAACGGCTTCCGCTAATTGAAAATTTGTCTTTAATTAAAATAAAGACCAAGCGCTTATAATATCCCGTATCCCAGGGCGTTCCTTCTCCTCCCACGCTATTAATTATTTCGGGTAATTAACCTTGATCGCCATAATTAAGGATAAACAACCATGCAGGTTGTGTACGGAAAACTTTTCAATTTCTCAAAAGAGTAATTTGACATTATTTAGATTTCCACTTTTGTAAAATTACGATTATAATCGTATTTTGTTCCTTACAAACTTGATTGATGATTCGATTTAAATTGAACCATCAATTATAGCCTATCAATATCAGTTCCACATGATTATGACGTAAAACCTACAGCTAAGATTTTTAATTTAACCGCGTAGTCCCCAGCCGCTCTGGCGGTTTTTATTTTTCTCGTGAAAGGGAAACTTGGAGCTAAAAAGGGAACAGTTTTTGAATTTATTTTCGGAATCACCACGCATTCGACAAGTTTCAAGCAATTTTCAAACACTTTTTAAATAAATTTCTAAAGTTTCGTTAAGTTCGTATTTTAGTAAGTAAACATTTGGGCCAATCATATTATTTCAATCTTCAATATCGCTTGTAATGTCTTAACATTGATAGAATAGGCCAACGTCTGATGTCCAAGACCTATAGGGCGTCAAACGCCGGCCTATTCGTTTAAAGTTAGTTCATTACAAGCTCTATTAAAGGCTGAAATAATATTATTTAACCAAATTTAAATTTACTTTTATTCGGTTTGTTCCCATTTCGCCCAAATATTTCGCCCAAAATTATCTATTCCCATTTCGCCCAATCCTACTTCACCCAAACGTATTATCATTTGGCCCAAAATTATCGATTCCCAATTCACCCAAACCAAAATTTCCTTGTCCCAATTCGCCCAATCCCACTTCGCCCAATCGTTTCATCAGTTAGTAAAGAATTATCTATTCCCATTTCGCTCAACCTAAAATTCCTTTTCCCGTTTTGCCTAAAATTGTTAGGTTGGGTTGGGTTAGGTTAGGTTAGGTTAGGTTAGGTAGAAATAATTAAACAGGACGAAGGAACCGATCAAGAGGATTTTGTTCGCATATGCCTTGGGTGTGGATTAGGCGAAATAAGAATTTGGCAAAAATGGAATTATGCGAAATGTGATTTGGCGAAATGGGAATTAGGGGAAATGGGATTGGACGAAATAGGATTGGGCCTAATAAATTGGGCTGATTGGGAATTGGGCCTAATAAATTGGGCTGATTGGGAATTGGGCCAGTTGGGATTGGGCCAGTTAGGATTGGGCCAGTTGGGATTGGGCCAGTTAGGATTGGGCCAGTTGGGATTGGGCCAGTTAGGATTGGGCCAATTGAGATTGGGCGAAATGGGAATTGGGCCAAATGTTTTGGGCGAATCGGGGTAGAACCTTTTATTCATATTTTACCAAATTTAAATTGCCGCGACGGGGCAATTTTAAATTTTTTTGACCTTTTATTCTTTGGGCCGCGACTGGGTAATTTGAAATTTACTATTTTTTCATAGTGGCTATAAAAATATTTTTTGGCTGAACGAAAATTTTATTATTAATTATCTTTATTAGCTTGCCCAAATTTCAAAGGTGCTAATCACTGGGATTCCCTGACCACGTCACGTAATCGTTTTAGCAGTGTCAAAGGCAGGGATTTTAAAGATTATGCGCAATAGCTTTAATTCAGATTAAAGGGTAAATGGCGCAGTGATGGGCCGCTCGAAAATTTCCACGGAACAATCGTGTTAAACGTGTTATTCTTTACAATTCAGGGATAATTTCAATACTTGGCGGATTTAAATCTTATAAGTAAATTAAGTACAACTATACATCAGGGTTTTTAATTATTTTATTACAAGTGTACCGTAATACATTTTAAATTAGTTGTTGAGATTTTAAATGATTTTTTTATGAAGTTAAAACGAAATATTTTTATATTTTTATTTTTGTTTTACTTATAATTTTTTTCTTTTTATTTGGCAGGTATGTCTATAGTGGGAATGTAAGCCGACGCCAACAATGTAACGGCGGCTAAACGACCCGGTAAAGTCAAAATACGACGCAATCTTTTGGCCAATTTCATCTTTTTTAACTTTGCGCCACCGGAAATGGGAGATTTATTTAAGAGAGTGAACATGGTGATTAAATTCGAAATCGGTACCGATACTAATACCAACGGGAACTCGTAGCGACCCGAATCATCTAAGGGAATAAGAATACTCGGTAAGTTTAATCTTTAACTAATTAATATGGCACTGTTAATTAATACATGGTTTAATCGTGAATTTATTATTAATTAACTTCGAGGGAATGAAAAAATGAAAAAATTGGATTGTATGTAACACTATCTACGAGATTTGTTTATTCATGATTTTTAAGGGTCGCTGATAAAGACCCCCAAAGGTCCTTAAAGGGAAACTTGGAGCTAAAAATAAAACAGCATTTGAATTTATTTTCGGAATCACCGTGCCAAAAAATGTATTACAGAATTCTTTAGGAATTTTAGAGACGTTTTTGGGGTTTAATTATTTTAAGTAAATATAAATTTCGGCCAATCATGTAATTTCAGCCTTCAACAGCGCTTGTAATGTCCTAACATTAAAAGAATAGGCCCAAGACCATTGGTGGCAAACGCTGCTCCATTCTTTTAATCAGGAGTAGATAATATACTCCTTTTTAAATGTTAGCCCATTACAAGCGCTATTGAAAGCTAAAATAATGATTGGTCTGAATTTACACTTACTTTATTCAAACTTAACCAAACTTTGAGTACTTTTTTGGCACGATGATATAATAAAATAAATTCAAAAGCTGCTCCATTTTTAGCTACAGTTTCCCTTTAAATTTTGAGTGTGGTGGTAATTTCAAATGTCTAATCAATGACAGGTTTAAACTATATTCAAATCGGTTATTTTAAGCATAATTTACTACTTCCCTTCCGTTAGTGCTGGTAAAATATTTAACAGAAAAGTTACTTACCTGATTGGTAATCGTAATCACTTTGATCGTGGTCATAATAGTCGTCAATCGATTCGTTACTGTTCACTTGAGAAATGGTAATTATCGCTAACGGAACGTAAAAACGTATGATTCTTGAGCATCGCATTGTCGTTTCATATCATAGTCCTTTTTAAAATATTGAAAGAATAGGGTTTAAATTTCTTTTTATATGTGGTATTTTTCCAATATTAGCGGATTTATAAATAGCTCAAGTCCGTTTGACCCAGAATTTTCAATTTTATACGACTGTGCCATAATAATCGTATTTTCGTTAAGTTAATAGAGTTGGAACTTTCTTTAACATCGCCTTTGGTAAATAATGGGAGTTTCTTTATTATTGATTTTACCTCAAAATCGGGGGGTTTAATCTGTTTTACAACTCGGCAAAATTTCTATTTTTAACTTAAAAACTATATTTAATTTAATTCTGCACTAATAACTAATCAAAGGGAGGATGCATCCCGACCAGAAATTATTTTCCATTTATTCGGTTTCATTGTGGTAAAAGGGATACTAAACTCTGAAATCAAGTTATTTTTAATTGATTTAGACTTTAACTAAAGGGAGAATCTTTTATCGATTAATTATCGTTTAAAGCGGTCTAATCCACCAGTAAATAAATATTAAACTAGAAATAAATTATACCTGGGAATTAGGCTTAACCCTCCTGAATTTATTCGCATTTAAAGGTCATCGACCAATGACCTTAAGGCGAGATTTCCATGAGATTGATTGGTCGCTGACCCTTCATTGCGAAGAAATTCAGGATCTCCATGAATCCAGCTAAGCCTATTTTCCGGTTAAGTTTTAAATTAATTTCTAGTTTAATATTAGTTTGTACATTTTTTTACTGGTTTATTAGGCCGATTAAAACGATAAGGAATCGATTAATAAAAGCATTTGACGTTCAAACACGGTTTCTAACGACAAACAGTGACTAAAGAAATAAGAAGAAACAAAACCTCGTGCGTGTCTAGGTGTCTGCTAAGGGATGGATAAAAAATAGGCAGACGTGCGTTTTGTTAGTTCTTACTTTAGCCTTTGTTTGCCGTTAGAGGACGGTTATGAACGCCAGGTTTTGTTATTGCTCTTCTTCTATCTATTAAGGTAGATGTCTAGTAGTTAATAGCCCTGATTTAAATAATTCAGGTGATAAAACAGAATTGTGGCGTAATTATAAGCTGTATAAAAACTATCTAACGGAAGGTCTTTTTTATCGTCAACAAAATATGGGACAGCTTTTAATCTTTCGTTCAGTCTCCCTTTAAATTCATTTTCTCACCTTTTTTTTCTCTATCTTTCTAAAGAGAAAACTAATTTGGGGTTAGTTTTCACCGGTGCAATATAACGCCCAGTTTTTCACAGTCGTTTGTCGCTTATGATTAATGACGTCATTTTTGTTATCCTCTGCAGGATATACGTGTCTCTTTTCACTCTTTTTCTTTCAATTCCCCTCTCTCATTCATTTTTTGTAAGCTACCGCGAATTTGGTAAATTTTTCATCCAAAATATTATTTTTATTAACTTTTTTACGTTTAGTTTCTTCCTAAACAAGACGTACCGTACCATAAATCCCCAATAAAATTTAAAATCTAAAGTGGGTACGGTTTACCTGTTCACTTGAAGGGAGAGGTAGTCTTATTTCTTATTTGTTGAAATTCGCGGGTTGAAATAATTCTCTATGCGGCGTAAAGCTAGAAAAGGTGAGAAACGTCACGAAAGTCACCTTTATCCTATTGGTTGGGAGGTAATGGCGACCCCCAGTCGAAAATATCCGGCAAAAAAGTCTAGTATAAAGCAGAGTAGAATGGTACGGTGCCCTCAAGTTTCACCCCTAGAGCTCGGCGTTTGGACAAGATTATTCATAAATAACGGTTAATCATTTATTTATGAATAAAAATCGATATTATTCAGTAAATTATTCGCGATAACATTCTTTTATCATAGACCCCCCCGTGGATAATTTCAAATTATGAATAAAGATAAAACAAACGGATATTTTCTTGTCCAAACGCCGAGCTCTATTCACCCCCATTTTAGGGATCTCAGTTCCGGTTGTCTTTCATTGGCTGTCGTTTTTTAATTTTCGTTAAACAACTAATTCACGAGATACTTCAAGTTTTAAATATAAATAATGAAACAAATTACTAGGAATATAAATTTGGACAGACATTTATTGAAAATGGTGTAAGATGGTTTTGTTTGTTTCGGAAGCTTTAATACTAAACTATATTCTCTAGGGAAAAATCTTCTGTGGGAATAATTTTTATTGGTTTTGTGGCAACCAGACAGCATTTTGAAATTCGAAATTATGGTGTTAAAAGTTTTTTTCTTAATTTTATTATTTATAATCCTGAATAATTGATATGATAAAGCTTTGCTTTTAAACTCAACTGCAGGGAGAGGTTGTTCAGAATTAATTTAAAACGTAAAAAAAACCTCTCTTTTGAAAATATTATTTTAAATTGCCGTGTCTCGTGAAATTAAGCTTCTCATTATTCCTCAAATAGAACACTTAGATTCGAATTTCTGTGGAATGGGGAAAAAGGGAGATTAAGCTATTTTTTATAAATTAATCGAGCCATTTTATTCCGATGCCGCTGTCTAAGCTTATTACTATAATAATCCTGAATAAATATAGCATAAAACGTGCGTTAGTCTAAAGTTTTAACTGTCTAGTACTTAAAGTTTATCAGCAATAAGATAAATTCAAAAACGTCATTTTAACTTCAAGGGGAACTGTGCGGTTAATTCAGAAATCATTGTTATATATAGAGCTCGGAATTCGTATACAGGGTCAGGGAAAACAGGGAAAAGTCAGGGAATTTGAAAATGAACCAAAAAATCAGGGAAAAGTCAGGGAATTTAAAGATCTTTCAAGAAGCTAGGTAATTACAATCATTATACGCGGAAAAGATTCGAAGCTGACCGTGTCAATATAGATTAGAACAAAGATACGCGTGCAAAAAGTTTATCGAACACGATTATATTAAAAATAAAAGGTTAAACATTGTGTAGTATTAGCTGAAAAGGTCAGGGAAAAACCTGGAAAAGTCAGGGAATTTGAATCCGAAAAAACTGTGGCAACCCTGGTATAACTTTTGTTAATTGAATAAGACCATCAGATAATATCCGTTCGCGAAAAACATATCCATTTCTTGCTCGAATTAACGTATACCCGAATGTAACGGCACGCTTTTTATTCGTACTCATTGTTACAGGAAATTGATCCGTTATACCAAAGGTGGATAGGGGGGAAAGTGAAGAAGGAGATGTGTTTCAGGCCTTTACCCATGGTTTTAAGGAAATTTCTGAAGCAGACTACGCTCATAGCAACACTTTATCGCTCATTGGTCACGTTCGAATCCTCCCCAGCCAATCATAGGCCTTAAAAATGACATCATTGTCTATTTTTCTACTGCTCTTTTACTGAGTTCATTAATATGGCGGCCGTAATTTTCGTTTGTAGTTATTCTTCTTAAATTATCAGTAATTATTAATAAATATGCCTCGGAAAAAGCTAGTTGGTGCGAAAAACGAATTCACACAATGCGATTTTACATTGAAAGATACTTATTTCAAGTATACACAAGTAAACAGTGAAGATTTGGGTATACTTTCGCCTAAGCCTTGTACGCATTTTCAGTGTAAACAATCTTATCTTGGACCAAAAACTTTACCAATTCCACAACCAATCCTTGTAAAAGCAAGTAGTGTCAATATTTGTAATGAAGTGTTATAATTTGTCCATGCTTCAAGTCAAAAATCAAAATTCAAATATCACAAAATCTGATCTAGTGAAATCCTCTCTTAATAAACTATTTTTTCGCGAGGTAGGGTTACAGATTTGGAATGGTACAAGTGATTTGCCGGCGTATTACTGTGGTGTTCCGATTAGGTGGGGCTTAGCTGAGGAGTATGAGAAATAACGTGTTTCATCCCATGATGCTAGTTCTTTACTTTCCCCCCTATCCACCTTTGGTTATACGAGTTATTCATTCGCCGATGAGAACAATTTGAAACTCGAGTTTCTTCGCGGATTTTAACCCAAATTGAGATTACGAAGCTAGAATGTAGTCATTTAGTCGCTTCCTTTCAATTTAGAATAAAATAAAATTATTATATTTCATTCTACGCGGATTTCGAGAAACGTCGTATTTTTATCTTCGCGTTATCCGTTTGAATAAACGCGTAATTTGTTTATTAATCAAGCTTAAAATTTTATCTCCGGATAATTTGTATTAATTTGATACGCGACTGTTTATATAATAACCAATAATTTATCCGAGATTAAAATATATGAAAAAAGCCAAGTTAATAATGAATATCCGAAGTTATTCATTATCCGATTCCGACCTCTAGCTGTATCTAAAATAAGTATTTCACCAATTCTCCTTGAACAAGAGTATATAACAGGGTTCGAACACGACCTGGAAAAGTTATGGAATTTGGAAATTGGCCCAAAAGGTCAGGGAAAAGTCGGGGCATTTAAAAATGAGCCCCAATGGTCAGAGAAATTAAATATTTTGGTACGTGTCAAGGAACTGTTTATGAATGGTTGAACAATTAATTGTAACATATTTATTATAAACTGAAAATTTTTGCCTAAAAAATTAATGTTTTACTCATATTCTGATTAAACAATCGACCCTGATTGGATAACTATATGTCGCGTAAAAATTAGGAATAGCCAAGAGCTTGTCCATAGGAATAAATTCATGAAATTGATCGGGGAAATTATTTAGAAACATTTGGTCAGGGACAACCAGGAAAAGTCTGAAATTAACTTCCAAAATTTTGTACACTATCTAATTTTAAGTACCTCTAAGAGACTAATCAGAAGACACTTTTTAAAACTAGAGTAACAAACTAGCAACTGCAATTTGTTTGTGGGGGGTGCGGGTTTTAAACTTATGTTAATGAGAGCTCAATCTCATTTTACGAAAATCACCTCGCATAGACATTAGCCACTAGCCTTTGTAAGGAATGGTACAGCTATACAAAGTCGTAAAAAGGCAGTAAAGGAATAAAGAAAGAAAAGCTAAAGTACTAAAAAACTTGGTAAATTAAATTAGGCCTAGCATTGATGGGGCCGTTTTTTCGCTTTTTTCTTTAACGTTGAATCAAATTAGGTTTTTTTCTCTCTCTTTTCTTTAACATTTCTTTTTCTACCTTTTTCTTCTGTTTGTAATCTATATTGTAAAACATCTTAGCAAGCGTATAATATGAAATAGTGGAGTAGAAACCGTGATTAATCGGTAAAGATTTTAAGATTTCAATGAACGTATTTAGACGTAACCTGACTCGATTCAGGCCTCGTCAAAAACTTTCCGAGGTTTATTTTTACACACGAATGATGTCAATTTTACTTTACATTTCAATTTGCTCATACATTAACCAAAAAAATCTTATTTGCTTAAAAATAGTCGAAATCGGAAAATTTCAATAGAATTTGACCGAAGAGACCAAATGATGAAAGTTTGAAATTTCACCCTAATATATCTGGTTTATGACAAACGTTGAATGACCTTATTCAGATACGGCTATTTTATTAAACCTAGGTGTAATTTATATATGGACAACAAAGCTTAGAAGCCTCCTGTACAAACATAAACAAGCACAAGGCAGATTAAAAATCACCAAATTTCTCGGGAACCAATTTAGGATAGTTTTATTCTGGAATCTAATATAACAATGTCTGTATACCCATTTAATTCCGCGCCCCTACCCTATTTCCACTTTTCCTACCACTCCTCTTGCACGCAGCAGCAATAATTAGTCCTTATTCTAAGCTTTGATGAGTTGCTCCGTGTTTTTTGATGTACTCTTGTAATTAGCGTAATTAATATTTATCCTCCCAATTATCTTTGCGTTGTTGCTGGGAATAGTTTAGGCATTAAAATATAGTACAAGCATTGATCGTATGATCTAGTTTAGCCTGTTTAGGCGGTTTTGCGTGTTAGCGTTCAAATCGAAAAGCTTTGGGATAAAAAACTTTTTTTAGAGCCTTTTTTATTTTTTTACAGAGCATTTTTCGCCTTTTGGTATGGTGTATAAGGAGTAGCTCAATCTTAGATGCAAACCCCTTTATTATTAAACCGCGCAAAGTTCTCTAAAGCTCGAATTTTCTTTTTTTTTCTTTGCGCTACTGTTTTAAAGGGATATTGAAATGCATTTTATTTTAAATGACAATTGCGTATTAACTTGGGAAACCCACCCTAACTATTTTGATGTAATTTTGCGCGGATGATCTATATACCAAGTTGAGAACCCCTGCAAAGTTTTAGACAATTTTAACTTGACGTTTGGAAGATATAAAGTACATTTGACATCTCCCGTGTATTTTCAGTGGGATATTGGTATCATTAACTCATTTAGCGATCCGGAGAAGATCCTTCCCGCGCGTGTTAACCGCATTAGTTTGCATAGTTTTATCAAATTCGTTAAGCGCGTTTCCATGAATCGCTAGATGAGTAAAGCTCAGAATTCGTATAATTTTTATTAAAAGGATAAAATCTACTAAATTCTGATGTATATTATGTTTAATTAAAAATAGACTATTTTTCATTCGAGTCAACTTATTCGAAGATAAAGTAAAAAACATAATCCGTATCCGTTTTATCCAAAAATGGCTTTATCTTAGAATATTATCCGCGTTATACGTTCGGATAAAAATTCTAAATTTATTTTCGTGAAAAAGAATGAAAAAATGATTTAAAATCTTAGTTTCGTTGTTTTATTAATATTCTTCAAATTAAAAGTCAATTTGAAATATTTTTCTTATATTAATTTTGGAAACGCGAATTTTCTTATCCATTGTTCGAATACGCCAATCGCTTATCTTCGGGTAAACCGTATATATATTAATATATATATTAAATTATAAGAATATACAAATTTCAGAATTTTAGTGACAAAACAATTCATCCGAAAATAAAATATCTGAAAATATACTAATAACAGAAGATAATGGATATCCGATTCCGAGCTCTATAGATGAGTGAATAGTGCCAATATCCCATTGAAAAAACATGGTAGATGTAAAAAGTACTGGTTCCGTGTTAATCTGTCCCAAGTTGTCCTTGTATTACTGTCAGAAATTGCAGTTTTTTGGGCTATTTAGGCTAAAATACGGATGGTTTTTCTAATGATTCTTTATCGTTAAAATGGATCAAATTTTCTCGTCAAACAATTTAAAATTATTCAATTTTAAAAAATATTTCCCTCGAAGTGAGGCTGTCCCAGATTTTTCATGAACTAGCATTTTGGGAAAGAGTGTTAAAACAGGTTTCAATATATTTATATATTTGTCCTAGAAAAAATTACCGAAACAGTAAAAATAAATTATAATCGCCATCCGCGACATTTTGACAATTTTTGAACAATAGTCTTATCAATCCTTACGTCATAAGAAACAATTTGGCATAAAAGATTTGATGCGCAAATGGTTAGTTTTAGCGTTCCCCACGGACAGACAGACGTACCTAGAGAATTTTATAATTTATTATAGTAGATTAGATATTGACGCCTGTAAAAGTGTTCCAACCATTACGCTTCGGTGTGCCGAAAGAAGACTGTAATCAGGGGCAGACCTCTAATGTATTTCCTCATAGCCCCTGTAAATATGTTCTAGCTGCTGCACATTGGTACTCGGTGAGAAACTTAACTTGCATACACCAAAAGTTAAATTATACAAGAAATTACTGCAATAGTTATAACACCACAACCTTCTGACAAGGGGTTCAAGCTTCTAAAAATAAAAGTGGCCAACAAAGTCGGACATTATTTCTACCGGTAGCTACAAATAACTTTATTTTCTTTATTTCATAACGTTAACATGTCACAGAATGATTTAAGAAAAACTAATGCATTTTACGAAAGACGATATAACGACTAGAAAATTAATAAAATGAAGAACAGAGAAACTTAGCCTAAAGCAGAACCCAACAGAGATGCTTATACCTTTAACATTAAATATTCATAGTTTTTAAGGCTTTTTTTTTATTTTTTAAATAAATATTTTAAAAGTTTACTCGTCATTTTAACTGGAGCTCGGGGTTTGGACAAAATAATCCACAACTATCAGTTAATTAATCATAAAAAAATAATCTGAAAATTATTCGCGATTACATTGGATTTATCATAGACTTTCCTCGAAAAATTTTAAGTTATGAATAAAGATAAAATAATCAGAAATTTCTTGTCCAAACCCCGATCTCTAATTTTAACAATTGTTTGGATGAAACGAAACATATATTTTTCAACATTATCTTGTCCTAATTCAGGCTTTGGAACGTTTGGGTTCTTCTTTCATTACCTTAGCGATGTTACGAATCCAACATTTATGATTTCTAAAAATATTTTAGATTAGATTTATAATCGAGGGAGAAAGGTTTGGCTTTGATCTATCTTTGTGTTATAAACTTATAATTTAAAACCTTAATTTAATTACAACTGCCTTGGCGGGGAATTGAACGGCAAAGGTTGTTTAACGGCCTTTCACAAAATTAGCCAAAACACGTGCTTCTCCCATGATTGTTTGATGGCGAGATTTAAAATTCTCCACCGAATCTCGTCTGCGCTGATGACTATATTTTAGTGGTAAGGTTCCAATTGCGCAGTTCCCTTTTGCGCAGTTTTTCATTTCCGCAGGTTTCCATTTCTGCAGTTTCCATTTGCGCTTTTTTCATTTGCGCAGTGTTAGTTAGGGTTAGGTTAGTTAATCACTCGAACTAGCCTATCCCTATTGTTATATTATAAGTTAGGTTAGGTTAGGTTAGTTAATCACTCGAACTAGCCTGTCCCTCTTGTGGACAGCTCGAATGGCAAACTGCGCAAATCGAAAACTGCGCAAATCGAAAACTGCGCAAATCGAAAACTGCGCAAATCGAAAACTGCGCAAATCGAAAACTGCGCAAATCGAAAACTGCGCAAATCGAAAACTGCGCAAATGGGAAACCGCGCAAGTGCGAAACTGTGCTAGCTGACGCAAACCTATTTTAGTTACCCTATCCAACACTTGATTTGAGAGTGCCAAACTTTAGTTTTGACTAACAAGAACGTGACGTCATAGCATTGTCGTAAATCTTTCAAGAGAGTTTGCAAAGTAACGAAAACTTTGGTAGAAAATAATATTTCTTTTGACGTGATCTCTCTAGGGACTTACGTCTGTCCGTAGTGAACGCTCAAATGAGTACGCGAAGCTAGATAAACTTAGGTTGGGTAGGGTTAGGTTAGTCTGGGTTGCGTTAAATTGTAATCTGTGCGATTTTAACAGCGAAACTTTAAATTTTCTAATACATTTTTCTCAAATTTCCGATGATTGGAGATTTTTTTTTTTTTAGTTCACGATTCCTAATTAGTCCAAAACCATCGTTATTTGCCGGTTATTGGAAACCTTGCCTTAATGAATTTTTGATGGTTAATACATGTAGTTTAATTAATCATTTTATCTCCGAAACTCTTACCTCTAGAAATATGATATATTTTGAAGAAAAATTGCTATGAAACCCAGGTCATATTAATTAAAATTGAGAGTCAAAATCATTGCGCGATAATTTTTTTTTTTTTTTTTTTTTTTTTTTTTTTTCTGGTTTCATATTCTCTTTAAAAGAGATAAAAAAGATTGGTGGGAGAGGAAATAAAAAAGAGCAATAGAAGAAATACTCTTTTTCCGTTTCTTGTAAAGGCGCTCGGAATGAAAAAAAAAACAAAAAAAAACGTGCTACCCCGAAATAGGCAAGTGTACTAAAAAATTTCCTTCTCACTCGCTACATTTTTTTTTACCTCTCCTCCTTTTCATTTTAATCGGAATCACACTGAGATTTCAACTCGAAGAAAGCTAAGGTTTCTGCTATTTCTGTAAGAAATCAAACTTAACGAAACAATATAATATAAAATAACCATGGGGCTTTGTACGACATGAATTCTAGAACTTATTTTTGATATGATGAACGATTCAGCCTACATAGTTGTATAGGATCCACCTTCATCTTTTAGCTCGTCTTAAGAGTATATATAGATCTAGTATAGGCCCTTGGAGGAATTTACCTGCTAAAATATGGAATTGTTTCCGAATCCTTCGGGCTCTTCTCTTGGGCGAGAGGTAAAGACTAAAGAATCAATCGGAAATTTCAGCGCGTTTGTAACGTGCTAAGATAAAAAATGTATAATTCACTAAGTACGTCTGTCTGTCTGTTTGTGGGAACGCTAAAATGTATACGGAAATTTCGATACACTGTTAAACTTGATCGCAAACTCCGCTTGAGATTTTATTTCAAAAATACGCTGGTCATCATATTACGAGAATAAGCCTAATTTCAAACGTTGATTAAGCCTAATTTCAAACGTTGATTAAGCCTAATTTCAAACGTCGATTAAGCCTAATTTCAAACGTCGATTAAGCCTAATTTCAAACGTCGATTAAGCCTAATTTCAAACGTCGATTAAGCCTAATTTCAAACGTCGATTAAGCCTAATTTCAAACGTCGATTAAGCCTAATTTGAAACGTTGATTAAGCCTAATTTGAAACGTTGATTAAACCTAATTTGAAACGTTGATTAAGCTTAATTTGATACGTTGATTAAGCTTAATTTGATACGTTGATTAAGCTTAATTTCAAACGTTGATTAAGCTTAATTTCAAACGTTGATTAAGCCTAATTTAAAGACGTTGATTAAGCCTAATTTGAAGACGTTTATTAAGTCTAATTTTAAACGTCGATTAAGCCTTATAATATAATATATTAGGTGAAGTGGTATTATATTTCATTTGTCTTAAGTTATGTGAACTTTCTTATAGACTGTTATACGTTCTGATACTAGTAACTTGTTTATAGATAAAGCTTCAAAACTTTTATCTTCGAATAAACCCAACATCCATTTTAACTATTCTCTTAATTTACGAATTGCATTTTTTTAAAACAAAACATCAGAGAGAATAAGAATAACAGAAAATTTCGTTATCCGATACCGAACAATGTACGCGAAGTCGGGCTGATCATATTTCGTTAAGTGTCATTATGATACAACAATAAATTTGAAAAGGTTTTTGCCTCGGAAAAAAGTGCGAGAAAGCTTCATGCAAACCTAGAACTTCTTTCGAGCAAGGGATGGTTGGTTATACTACTCTTAGTTCTGACGGGCGTACACTCTGGAACAGAGCTATGGAGTTGAAATGATTCTTTATATCTGCAGTCTGCTCTAACGCCTTTTTTTACTCCCCTGTCCCTTCCTCGACTCTCGCATCCTCATTCCATTTTTTTTTTTCCTTCTCTTCATCCTTTCAAGTTCTCTTATATTTTGAAAATAGTCCTCTGACGTCACTAGAATCGGTTCGATATTTTTCTCTCTTAGATCCCAAATGCCTTTTCTCATTTTACATCGAATCCCGTTCTCCGTTTTCTTTCTCTCTTATACGCGAGTTTAAAACTGAGATGTATTCCACAAAAATACATCAGTAATTTAAGCGCTGAATTACCAAGGTAATGGTAAATTACGCTTTTCCGTGGTAAATTATAATTGGAGTATGGAGAGAATGCAACCTAATAACAAGTGATTTTTTATCAATTTCTTATCGTTTAATTAGGCCTGAAAAATTACAAAGAAGTATTAACCCGGAAAATAGGAAAATAGGCTTAGGTTCGCCAAGGCTTAGTGTCATGCCCAGAATTAAAAATCATAAAAAATTATCTCAAACTGATTAGTAAATCGTGTTTGTAACTCTTTGGTTAATTATCTTGGACAGAAACTATATTTTTAATCGTGTTATTTTAAGATTTGTTAGTAAATTGGAACCGAAGCAACGCGAATTGATTTCTCAAGTTGGTTTGAACTAACCAGTTAAGCTACGGTCACACTAGCATTTCTTAATCGATTTGAAACGGTAAAATCAAACCCATATTCAAATCGCCAGAAATCGTTTTAAGCGTCATTTGTTCACACATTTTCGTTATAAATCGATTTATTGTAGCTTCTTCTATCGGTTGTTGAAACCGAATCGGTATGAAACTGGTTCTCGAAGCAGTTTCGAGAAATCGAATCAAATCGATTGGAGAAAAGACAGATTCCCGTTCACACGAGTCCAGCGAAACGTTTTGAAACGGTTTAAGTCGATTCTAAGGCCTAGTATGAACGCGGCTTTGGTGGAATTGATGCAAAGGTCGAGATAGCGGAAAAGCAGACCAAACCCTATAGTCGGTATAGCTCGTATAGAGTATAGAAAACTGCTAGAATCAATCAACACCTTTCAAGAAAGACGAAAAGAGGCGGGGCGGGGTTGCCTCGAACGAATGCTCCAAGTAACGTGTTGTTTTTCCGCCGCTTAAAGCTTTCATATCGGGATATCCTGGCCGAGAAGGGGGATCGAGTATAACGCCCCCAAATTGAAAGACACAAATTTGGGTCATCTATCAAGTTGGCTAGCGAAACAATTCATCTTCATCTTTTAGTCGAGTGGCGAATTTCTTAGCGAATCTAGACCCATTATAACCAGACGTCAATCACGATCCTTATCAACCGTATTCTACGAACAAATAGAAGGAATAGTTTCTGAACCCGGTACAAACTTACTTTGATAGAGATGAGTTTTAACTGCGGGAAGATTATGACCCAGATGGTACTTAAAATAAAGAGGGGTTAGGCTTAAAATTAAGTTATCCGCGGTTCAACTCGATGGCTACGATATTTAACGTAACATTGAAGCTTAAATTGAAACAACTTTTGCGTACCTGATACAAACTTGACGCGATATTCGCGGGTTTAGTTACCGGAAAAATCAATTTTAGTTGGTGTAGTTATAGAAGCCGTATTAAAGTCTTTTATCCGCTCTCTACAGTGTACAACTCGAAGACGAGATCAAACGAGATTTGATGAAGCCCAAATTAGGGCCTCGCTTTTGAGATATAGGATAGGCCGCGTGGCGGGCAAGGTGATGTTGGGGTGTATCAATTTTTAATATCGGGTTTGATGTATGGTAGGAATTAAGAGAGCTCTAGACGATCGCGGTATATCTCATACACTTATATGGAACATTTGAAACGAGCTTAATTTCCATTGGAAAGCCTGATTTTTCCGCGGAGTTTTTGGTCCCATCCAAGGCTGTAAGTTAAACTACGCACTTTATTTAGAGCCTGAACCAGAAAGTCGTATTAAAGGGAGAATGCAACCTAATAACAAGTGATTTTTTTATCGATAACTTATTGTTTAAAAAGGTGTAATCCACCAATAAAACGTTTACGAAACAAATATTAAATAAATTAAAAACATACCCGGAAAATAGGCTTAGCGACCAATGAGCAAAGGCCCGTCGTTAACCCAACATCTCCATGAGACTTACAATCGCGTTTGCTTGGTCACTAGACCTTATACGCGAGGAAATTAGGATCTCCATGAATCCCGCTAAGGCTATTTTCCGGGTAAGTTTTAAATTTATTTCTAGTTTAATATTCGATTGTATTTTTTTTACTCTTGGATTATAGGCCTTAAACAATAACGAATCGATAAAAAATCACTTGCATTCTCCCTTTAAAGAGACTATCTACGATTTTTTAATTCCCTTTTAAAATCGTATTTTTTTAACTTAGCAGACGACGTTGACCATAAGAAATTGTACAGTTAAAGCTAAGTTGTGTGCGTAAGTGAAGAGCATTTTAAAGGGGATAAATTTCAGATCAGATAGGGCAGATCCTTTAAAAACTAATTTTTGCTTGCGAAACTAAAAATGAAGAAAAAAAAGTCACGATGACGTGAATACACCTCGTTGGTGATATCACTGACCTTACAACGTGAACTATGCCTACCTATAATTTACTTTTAACTATGGAATTCAAACAGCCACTAAATTAGTACATTATAAATAAACCCTGTAGAGGTCGGGGTTTGAACAAGATAATCCTCAAATATTTGGTTAATCAGTTAATCATTAATAATAATCACGGTTACGGATAATTTCAAATTATGAATAAAGATAAAATATTCAGAAATGTCTTTTCCAAACCCTGACCTCTATAATACGGAATAAATATAACTTGAAATTTTGGTTCAGTTTCCCTTTGAAGTTTGCAAAATTTCGGACCTTACTTGGCACGGAAAGAAAATTTTGCGCGGGAAAGAAATGGGTCCCTAAAGTGCATTCCGATTTTCGTGGTTTTAAAACCTCGGTTTTGAAACGAATAGTGTTATTATTTTTGCTACTTTCACACTATATTCTTTCAAATCGTTTTCAAACAATTTCGAATGTTGAAATCGATTTTTCAAGAAAATAATTAAATTTGCCTTTGACAATATGTTTCGTTGCAGTTGCGTGAACGTTTTTTTTTTTTCTTTTTTAAATCGATTCGAGTCGATTTCTCAAAACTGCTTCGGGAACCAGTTTCAATTGAAATTGATTCGTTATACGAGTTATTCATTCGGATAAGAAAATTTGAAACTCGAGTTTCTTCGCGGATTTTAAACCCAAATTGAGATCTCGAGGCTAGAACGTAGTCATTTAGTCGCTGTTCCTTTCAATTTAGATTAAAATATAATTATTATATTTCATTCTACACGGATTTCGAACGTCGTATTTTTGAATAAACGCGTAATTTGTTCGTTAAACAAGTTTTAAATTTTATCTCAGGATAATTCGTATTCATTTGATACGTGTCTGGTTATGTAAGTTGTGCTTTTATATTAACGTGAACAACTTACCCGAGATTTAAATATCTGAAAAATATTGAGAAGTTATTCATTATCCGATTCCGAGCTCTATCTAAAACGATTTTTAAGTCTCAAGTGTGAACGTGGCATTTTTAGAAGCGACTGTATGTTCGAACGTTTCTCCACAGTTCAAGTAGAATTTACTAATTTATTTTAAGCTATTATTTCGGCTGGGAACATCGTGTATTAATTCACCTCCGCTTCAGTTGTACTGCAAACTAGACTTGAACTTAAGTACACGTATCCCATTTTCAATAAAATACATCTTGGATTTAAAGCTTAAAGCTGGAAAAAAAAATGAGTTAGAGAGAAACTTGAAAGCGCCGGTTTTAATTTATTCCATCATTCAAACAAGGTATGCGTGTAGAAGTGGAAGAAGAATTTCTAAAATTGTTTAGAAAATATTAAAGAACAAGTCTCAACGAACTTTTGAAAGTAATATTGCTCGATAGTATTTTGACTCTACGAGTGGAATTAAAAAACTTGCTCTTAGAGCTATCTATATCTTCAAGGAAATTGTTTCTACAGATTTAAAAAGATTAAAATTGTTTAAAGGCCGAACTTTCTGGAAAGGAGTTTTTCTAGTACGGAAGATTTACCTTAACATACGAGCTCGAGTAACATGAGTGGACCGTGGATCTGAAAATCACGATTCTACGGAATACCCAGGTTTAGGGCTACGGAAGTTGGACAATAGTCTGTCGTGATATAAAACATTGGCTAGCGATGGACAACCTATGGAACAATAATAAACATTGGCTGGCGATGGAAACATAATAAACATTGGTCAACGATGGACCACCTAAGAAACGTAATAAACATTGGTTGGAGATGGACCACCAAGGAAACATAATAAATATTGGCTGGTGATGGACCACATAGGAAACATAATAAACATTGGCTGGTGATGGACCATCTAGGAAACGTAATAAACTAGGGCTGGCGATGGAATACCTAGGAAACGTAATAAACATTGGTTGGAGATGGACCACCAAGGAAACATAATAAACATTGGCTGGCGATGGACCACATAGGAAACGTAATAAACATTGGCTGGCGATGGACCACATAGGAAACGTAATAAACATTGGCTGGCGATGGAATACCTAGGAAACATAGTAAACATTGGCTGGCGATGGTATACCTAGGAACCAGAATAAACATTGGTTGGAGATGGACCACCAAGGAAACATAATAAATATTGGCTGACGATGAACCACCTAGGAAACGTAATAAACATTGGCTGCCGATGGACCACATAGGAAACGTAATAAACATTGGCTGCCGATGGACCACATAGGAAACGTAATAAACATTGGCTGGCGATGGACCACATAGGAAACGTAATAAACATTGGCTGGCGATGGACCACATAGGAAACGTAATAAACATTGGCTGGCGATGGAATACCTAGGAAACATAGTAAACATTGGCTGGCGATGGTATACCTAGGAACCAGAATAAACATTGGTTGGAGATGGACCACCAAGGAAACATAATAAATATTGGCTGACGATGAACCACCTAGGAAACGTAATAAACATTGGCTGCCGATGGACCACATAGGAAACGTAATAAACATTGGCTGCCGATGGACCACATAGGAAACGTAATAAACATTGGCTGGCGATGGACCACATAGGAAACGTAATAAACATTGGCTGGCGATGGACCACATAGGAAACGTAATAAACATTGGCTGGCGATGGAATACCTAGGAAACATAGTAAACATTGGCTGGCGATGGTATACCTAGGAACCAGAATAAACATTGGTTGGAGATGGACCACCAAGGAAACATAATAAATATTGGCTGACGATGAACCACCTAGGAAACGTAATAAACATTGGCTGCCGATGGACCACATAGGAAACGTAATAAACATTGGCTGCCGATGGACCACATAGGAAACGTAATAAACATTGGCTGGCGATGGACCACATAGGAAACGTAATAAACATTGGCTGGCGATGGACCACATAGGAAACGTAATAAACATTGGCTGGCGATGGAATACCTAGGAAACATAGTAAACATTGGCTGGCGATGGTATACCTAGGAACCAGAATAAACATTGGTTGGAGATGGACCACCAAGGAAACATAATAAATATTGGCTGACGATGAACCACCTAGGAAACGTAATAAACATTGGCTGCCGATGGACCACATAGGAAACGTAATAAACATTGGCTGCCGATGGACCACATAGGAAACGTAATAAACATTGGCTGGCGATGGACCACATAGGAAACGTAATAAACATTGGCTGGCGATGGACCACATAGGAAACGTAATAAACATTGGCTGGCGATGGAATACCTAGGAAACATAGTAAACATTGGCTGGCGATGGTATACCTAGGAACCAGAATAAACATTGGTTGGAGATGGACCACCAAGGAAACATAATAAATATTGGCTGACGATGAACCACCTAGGAAACGTAATAAACATTGGCTGCCGATGGACCACATAGGAAACGTAATAAACATTGGCTGCCGATGGACCACATAGGAAACGTAATAAACATTGGCTGGCGATGGACCACATAGGAAACGTAATAAACATTGGCTGGCGATGGACCACATAGGAAACGTAATAAACATTGGCTGGCGATGGAATACCTAGGAAACATAGTAAACATTGGCTGGCGATGGTATACCTAGGAACCAGAATAAACATTGGTTGGAGATGGACCACCAAGGAAACATAATAAATATTGGCTGACGATGAACCACCTAGGAAACGTAATAAACATTGGCTGCCGATGGACCACATAGGAAACGTAATAAACATTGGCTGCCGATGGACCACATAGGAAACGTAATAAACATTGGCTGGCGATGGACCACATAGGAAACGTAATAAACATTGGCTGGCGATGGACCACATAGGAAACGTAATAAACATTGGCTGGCGATGGAATACCTAGGAAACATAGTAAACATTGGCTGGCGATGGTATACCTAGGAACCAGAATAAACATTGGTTGGAGATGGACCACCAAGGAAACATAATAAATATTGGCTGACGATGAACCACATAGGAAACGTAATAAACATTGGCTGCCGATGGACCACATAGGAAACGTAATAAACATTGGCCGCGATGGACCACCTTGTAACCAATAATATTCTGTAGATTTTAAAACCTATGGTTATTCTAAAACCAAAACAATTTTTTTGCGCCTCGAGTGTAGTTCAAAGTTACGGTGTCTATTAAAGGATGTATTGCATGAATTCCGGTAGTGACTAGATGAACTTAGAAAAGATCCCAGCCATGTACTTCAGTAATGTTCTTATTCCTAAACATTATTTTTAACGCCACAGTTTGAAGACCCGTGCAACTTTAAATAATCCCACTTTTTTTCTTGATAATTGAAAACCTTCACTCATTGGAAAACCTTCAAAACTGAAAATATTATTCAAAAAAAAAAAAGAGAAATTAAAATTCCAAGAGCCCCTAGCTGCGACGTAATTTTGACGTAGTAACGTTAAAATGGGTACAGCAATTGTAATTTAATTTGTTCGTGTTCTATATCATTTTTAATGAGAGTCTCTCTTTAAAATACAGGTGTAGAGCGTGCGTCAGAAGAGAAAAATCTAGATTTTTAATAATCGTTGTTTTACGCATTCAGCGTTTCGCCTATAGATGGTGCGATTAACTTTTAACGCGAAACGTCGAGGCTTAACGAGGAAAAATAGGAAAATTTTATTTAGGGCTCAAAGGTTGTTGGGAAGGATGGGGGAAATGGATTTAGGAAGATGTTTTTCATTCCCCAAACGGATTTAATGGGATGAAAGTTACTACCAGAACTCTGGTAGCTTGATGAAATTAAGTCCAAGATAAAAGATGGAAATTTTTAATGAGCGGAAGAAAAATACCTCGTTGCAAGCTTTTTTCTTTTCTTTTAAAATTAACAAGAGTAATTTAAACCTCCTAATTAAACCCATAAAACATAGTTTTGTGCCAGATTTTATTTATGAACTGGAAAGGTTTTTTTACGTTGTTACTTCTAGATGGGAAAACGTAATTTAATTTTTAAATTAGACCAAAAAAATACCTTTTTGATCAAGATTAGTTTACACGCTTACGACAACTTATGGCGTATTAATACACAATGTTAAAACCACATAAAGGAGATAAAAGTAGAGTTTAATTTAAAAATAACTTATTTGCGAGACCGTTACTTCAGAGTTTAGGTTTTAAACCTCAAAAAGCTTTAAACAAACGCCTATTTAGTTAGAAATAAGTTTGTGAATATTTTAGGTATATTTTAAGGATATAGAAGATCAATTAATAATTACTTTTCAATCTTCAGTTTCCTTTTAAAGGGTGATTGCGCATTCAGTGGAATTTTAGAAAATAATAACAATTTGTTCTCGGACTGCATTGTCTCTTGAAAACTAAATAACTGAACCTCCAAATTATTTTGAGAATACCTTTAAAATGTTGTCTTTGACGTATATATGTTGAAGTTTATATTCGTACAATTTGACTGGATACTTGCCTTGTCAAATTGATCTCTCGTACCAAGCTCGGAAATTTAATCTTTAGGAATTGAACAAATCCACGAGGGTGTTTTTTTTCCATACGCGTGACGTCGGTTTTACTTTTTATTTCAATATAATCCCATAAAATAACCGTTATTCAAGGTAAAATTCATCATAATTGACCAAATAGACCAAATGAAATAACCTGAATTAAACAAAAACAGATCAAAGGCCATTAAGCTTTTGGATCCAATTTTGAACAAGTTATTTCAATTATTCCATATATTTTTAAAAATTAGACCATTATTGAGCAAATTACGTAATTTTTCTCATTCGGTAAGCTTATTTCTTTCGTTTTTCTATTGAAATGGGAATGTTTTTCCAAATTCGAAAGATTAAATTCTCAATTTGACAAGGCCCGAATCGAATCGGGTTTTAAATTGGAGTCGGACAAGCTTTGAATTAAAATATATTAATTTCGCAATATTGTTATAGATGGGCTTCACCATCTTGGCAGCATTGCCAGATTTTAATTGGTCTGCCCGTAAGACATAACCGCGCCCGTTGCGAGAGCGCCGCGGAGAGGAAAATCTTTACTCCTTTCTCTCGTTTGTTTGGCAATTGGAAAATTATAAATCCGCACCATCTATAAAGCGAGCGAGCGAGCTAAGGCCCTTTCATCCGCCCACTCGCTCTCGTCCCGGCTCGCTTTGCCGGTTCGCGATGACCCCTGGGAGCGACTACGCTACATCCACTGATTTTAAAACAACGAATTAAAAGGCGGGAGAATAGAAATACGTCCTTATGCCTTTTCCTTTCTCCTTGCAGCTTGCTTTTAACTTTATATTGGCGCAATGTCAGAAACGGACTACATAGTCAATCCCATCTGTAATTGGCAGCGCGCCTATAAGGTTATGATGCCCTGTTATCTCTACGATGGTTTTATTTAAAGGGAATAAGAAACCGGTTTTGAAATTATTTATTCTTCTGGATTTGGTTAGACCAAATTGAGGGGCTGACCACTCACCGTAATCGGTGTACACGCCTGTAACTTTGACTGAACTAAAGTGATTACGTTAACTGACTACTCATTTAGTAAAGCCTGTAATCATTTCCGTAATCTGTGTACAGATTTTAGAAAAGTGGTTTGCACCTATGACCAAACAAATCTTCAAATATATCTTAATATTAATATTTACCCATCAAAATCAATATAAATCAAAACTAAGTTTGAAGACAATAGAATACACTATCTGTTTTATGTCAACGTACAAAGTAAAAGATATTTTCCACCCAGCAAAGTTCACAGCTGAGGGCGAGAAATTATTTTCGGTCCTTGACGTTTTCGCACGAGACTTATAGGTGTGATTATAGACTAACATAAAGCCCCGTTTTGAATCCCTTTTTTTTTTTCAAGCTTTTTCTTTCATTTAGATATCCGCTTCTCTGTCACGTGGGTTAAACGAATATCTCGATTCTTGTTCAGTAAAATCTGGATTGAAAACTCTCCTTTAGACTGTAATGCACGCGCTTCAAACTTTCTTTACTTTCAAACGGAATTAGTCCCTAATTAGGCATAACGTAAATCCAGCCAGAAAGAGCTTTCCTAAAGGGGTATCGGTAATATCGCAATTTCGCTTATGTTATCCTTTTAATTTATCGTAATAGTAATAATTATGTCTGGAAGAACGGCGGGGGCCAGGCCAGGCTTGGAAATAAGTTTTTTTTTTCTTCAGCTAGTCCTCCGGACCAGAGACCACTAGTGTCTTGAATAACTAAACTGATCCGATAGCCCCCATAGTGAACCCTCTGGTCCAAGCAATTAATAAACAGTTTTTTTACTAATTTCTAAGGCTGGTACAACGGTGCTTCGATATCTAACTCTGCTTCATGATTGGCTATTGAATATCTATTGAAAAAGTCAAAATTTATCTTTATTTAAAAATAGTTTTTAAGATAAAAATTGTTTTCATTCGTTTTTTTACGGTATTTTCTACGCTAAAATCAGTTATATTACTTGAAACTGTGGAATCCAGGTTTCGTGGTCCCTTTAAGCGCGATAAGGTTGAAAGCGTAGTTGGGCGCCGCTGACAATTCAAGGTGGGATTGACTATAGAGAGCGAATCGATAGCGAGCTATTTTTAGAAACCTTAGAGATGGATCGGAGCCGGGTTATAGGACCGGTGGGCACGAGTGGGAAAACAGTTCGTTTAATTTATTTGAAACAGTTAAGTTAAATGGAGGAACTAATAGAGAATGGGGAGCGAAGAGTGATACAGTTTACGAGTATCGAACGTTTTGCTTCGTTTAAGACGAACGAAATAGCTTAGTATACAGTCTGCTTGCGGGAGAATAAGCTCGCGTCGGAGAACGCAATATTCTCCGTGAATTCTCTAGAGTTTTATCTCTTTTGAAGATGCCTGCGCCGAAGAAGTGGCTGCTTACGTGTGTATATATATATAGGTCTTAGAACAATTATTTTCAAATTTTTCCAAATACCAAAACAAAAAAAAACAAAAAAAAAAACTATCACATCATTAGCGAAATCTCTCTCGTCCAATATTTTCACTAAAGACGTGAATTTATTGATATTTATTCAGCGGCTGTTGTATCTCCATCTCTCCTTAAAGGGAGAATGCAACCTAATAACAAGTGATTTTTTTAATCGATTCCTTATCGTTTAAATAGGCATAATCCACCGATAAAAACAAATATTAAACTAGAAATATATTTAAAACTTACTCTGAAAAATAGGCTTAGCGGGATTCATGGAGATCCTGAATTGCCTCCATGTAAGGTCTAGCAAGGAGGATCAGAGAAGGAGAGGAAATGTGGGGACGGCGCGGTTCCTACTGCGTCGGCCTAAACTCCCACTCTGGGAGAACGGGGGTAGAGACGTTTCGTGGTAAAATGTTGTCGCGTGGGTAAAACGAATCCTTTATGAGACGCGCTAGCTAGCGACCACGTGACAACAGTTTACCTCGAGAATTTCCTATCCCCCCTTTCCACCCGAGTGGGAGGTTGGCTCTTCTCTCTCTAACTCAACGCAGCCCCACATTTCCTCTCCTTCTCTGATCCTCCTTGGGTCTAGCGACAATGAGCAAAGGCCCACACCGTTCACGCGAGATCTCCACGAGACTTACAATCGCGTTCGATTGGTCGCTAGACCTTATACGCGAGGAAATCAGGATCTCAGTGAATCCCGCTAAGCCTATTTTCTGGGTAAGTTTTAAATTTATTTCTAGTTTAATATTTGTTCGTAATTTTTTCACTAGTAGATTAGGCCTATTTAAACAATAAGGAATCGATAAAAAAATCACTTTTAATTAGGTTGCATTCTCCCTTTACACTATTTTTTTTTTCGCGGATGCGGTCTTATCCATTTCCGGTGTGTACTTGGTTGTCAATTTTTCCCTATAGAGGGATAATAGCAATTGGTTTTTGTGTTTCTGCTTTAATGTAAAATATCTCTCTAGTTAAAGATTCCGAAAACAAATTCAAGTTTCCCTTTAATTTATTAAAGGTTACGTAAAGTGATTTTTGGGAAGTTTTAACCCTTCCCAACTGCATGTAGAGGGCAATCTGATTCGATATACAATAAATAGCGTCTTTTATTGGTCTACGTTTATCGCTTAGACAGGTATTATTGCGGAGGAAGGGCTGACGTGAAATTCTTAAGAACACTTGTCTCTTATGGTCATATTATATTATATTAAATAAAAGGGGAAATCACCTTTTGAAAATCTTCTCTATTGTGGTTTTTAGCTCCTATTCAAATTTATTAAACGCTTGAACATCCCGCACACTTACAAATACGCGAACATTGTATTCAAATTCAGAATATTCATTACGTAAATAAAATTAATTATTAATATTTAATAAAGCCAGTACTCAGCGAGTGGCCGGTGATTTCCAAAATCCCTTATGGAAAAACAAACACAAATCAGAAAATCAATACACTATTTTAGTATATAAATGTTCGCTTGTCCTAGTTCAAAGCGGTGAACCAAAAAATAACTACTTCGTATTTGGTGAGAGGATAGCAAGTTTTTTATATCCCTATCTGAAGATTTGATATATTTGACCCTATGGGATCAGCTCTTTGGTGAATTGAAACTTAATATTATTTTATATATCAATTAAAAATATTACTTTAACGTAACGCTAGCTATTTTACAATATTGCTGAAATCTTAATTCAATCAGTAAGATATTTTAGAAAATATTTAAGAGATAGCCAATAAGATATTTGTTAAGTTTTGATAAGCGTTTAGGTGTGGAGCTCTATCTTGGGCTGTGAGTAGGAAATAAATCAAATATTTCTTCTATATTTATATATGAATTCCTAGTACTTATAGGACATCGGCATTATTATTATAATTTTACGAAAGGGCCAGGAATTTCACATTAACTTATATAAATTGAAACGATAGAAATCGGAAACGCCATGAGTATTCGATTAACAATGACAAAGAGTCTCACGTTTAACCATTAGTAACTTAATTTACGTTTAGAATTTCGGGTTAATCAACTAATTCATGGAAAGCTTCTATTATTCTAGTTTTAAATAGAGAAACAGTTTATTTCCGCTGGCTTTAGTTTTTCCGTAACAAATTCGCAAAAACAAATTCTGAATTAACCGCGTCTTCCCCCCTAATTAAATACAAGCATTTCAATTCGACTGTTTCTAATTATATATATTTTGCAATTTAGTATAATTAGAATAGACGTAGACTATTCTAAATATTTAACATAAAAGCTCTCGTATATAGTTAACGCTTTCAAAGTTTAAACGCGCACCCGATCTCCGTATTAAGATGTCTATATATTTAAACTCCATTTAGTTGGGGCATCATGTAGTCAATTAAGACTCGGACATTAATTGTCTAATTAGCTCGTAGAAGGGTCCATTCTAAAACGGGAAAGCGTATACAAATATATCCTTTGGGTTTTCTCCTATATCTGGGATTTATTTTAGAGTGGTGGTGCAGTTCCTTCAAACATTCAATTATATCGATAATTTAGTTTTAAGCTCTGGAGCTTTCCTCGCGCTTAAACGTCAGAGAAAATCATTACGATTAATTACATTCTTGGAATATAGACTTTAACAACGATTTTCTATAGGATTCGAGTTGTTTCTTATATTGTAACGATATGTATATAGAATGTTGATATTTCGATATTAATTGTATCGGAGTTTCAATTCCGTGGAATGATTCGATATTTCAGGGCGACCGGCCGCTTGCGTGCTACAATAAATAGTATTATTCGCGTTGACAAAGCGAAACCAATTAGCGGAAATGTATGTGGACAGATCGAATTTAAGTTATAAAGTTTTAGAATCTCCCCCTCTCTCAATTATTTCTTCTTAAAGGGAGGATGAAACCGAACAAGTTATTTTTTATCGATTCCTTATCGTTTAAATAGACCTAATCCATAAGGAAAAGTATTACAAAGACTAGAAATAAATTTACCCGGAAAATAGGCTTAGCTGGATTCATGATAAACCTGAATTTATTCGCATATATTGATGAGTTAGCGATCAATCCAATGTTTTAAGTCTCATGGGATATCTCGCCGATGACACTTCAAGGCAAATATATTCTCCATGAATCTAGCTAAGCCTATTTTCCGGGTAAGATAAATGGTTGGATCTTTTCTCTGCTATCATATACTTAAGACATAAACCGATTAGAAAGAAGACATTCCCTAGATTAATTTGAAATAATAAAATGGACATGAGCCACTCGTTAAAGGTTGTTTCGCCACTGAAAGAAATCGAGCGAAAATCCAAAAATGACTCCTATCTTGAAATGGCCGTATCTTTTGTTTACTATCACCTAGGCATAAACCGATAGCACCAAATGTTAGAAAGAAGACATTCCCAAGATTAATTTGAAATAATAAAATTAACATGAGCCACTCGTTAAAGGATGTTTCGCCACTGAAAGAAATCGAGCAAAAATCCAAAAATGACCCCTATCTTGAAATGGCCGTATCTTTTGTCTACTATCATCTAGGCATACACCGATAACACCATTAGAAAGAAGACATACCATAGATAAATTTAAGTAATAAAATTGACATGAGCCACTCGTTAAAGGTCGTTTCGCCACTGAAAGAAATCGAGCGAAAATAAAAAAATGACCCCTATCTTGAAATGACCGTATCTTTTGTCTACTATCATGTAGGCATAAACCGATAGCACCATTAGAAAGAAGACATACCGTAGATAAATTTTAAATAATTAAATTGACATGAGCCACTCGTTAAAGGTTGTTTCGCCATTGAAAGAAATCGAGCGAAAATCCAAAAATGACCCCTATCTTGAAAGACCGTATCTTTTGTCTACTATCATGTAGGCATAAACCGATAGCACCATTAGAAAGAAGACATACCGTAGATAAATTTTAAATAATTAAATTGACATGAGCCACTCGTTAAAGGTTGTTTCGCCATTGAAAGAAATCGAGCGAAAATCCAAAAATGACCCCTATCTTGAAATGACCGTATCTTTTGTCTACTATCATGTAGGCATAAACCGATAGCACCATTAGAAAGAAGACATACCATAGATATATTTTAAATAATTAAATTGACATGAGCCACTCGTTAAAGGTTGTTTCGCCACTGAAAGAAATCGAGCAAAAATCCAAAAATGACCCCTATCTTGGAATGACCGTATCTTTTTTACTATCATTTAGGCATAGACCCAAAGCAGTATTGAAAATACTAAAATAGTTAATCGTAAGTCTTTTGATGTCATTGCTACCGGTTCACTCGTGGAGGTTAAAATAATAAATCCTAACACCTTAGGAAAACACGTTCGTTCCCCCATACACGCATAAATTCTCATGCACCCGAATAAAATCCGATTTCTGAAACTTAACTGAATGGAACCCTCAAGAAAAACACGGAAACGAGACGCGAATATAAAATATCTTCTGATAGATAAAAACCAATCGTAGTTTTCAGCGCTTGTAAAGACACTTGAATTTCACATTACAATAATTTATTTAAAGTTGCATATTTTGAAATAACTTATTATGATACTTCAGTTATTTTTTAATCAATTTGGAATTAAATTAAATATGCGTAAACACATTATTAAAACTACAACTATTAACAATGGACGCCTATCTTAATAGATATAACGAAACCTTGCCGTTCAGAAGCGTTCTCTACCCGCAAACAGTGGCCAAAGTAGGAACTAACAAATCCACGAGTGAGTCTTCCTATTTTTAATACATAGCAGTCGTGAACGAGGCTTTGTTAGTTACATCTTTTGTGTGCACTGTTTTGGCCGTTAGAGGATGCCTATGAAAACCATGGTTGGTTTTCTTTATCTATTAAAAGGGTTGTGGTTTGTTAATAATCATATTTCAAACGCATCCATGGTTTCTTGTTCATTTTCCCCCGATTTCCCTTAAAGTAGACACGCAACATGACTCGATTCGGGCCTTGTCAAATTGATTTCCGAGACTGTTTTTAGATACGCGTGACGTCGGTTTTACTTTTCATCTCAATATTCTCCTATAAAATTACGAATGAAATTGGCTTACCCAATCGCCTAAATTGGTCAAAAATGGTCCATAAAATTGGTCATAAAAAATTACAGTAACACTAAAAAACATATTTTATTCACATGACATTAGACATTTCATTGTGAGGTTTCTTAAGAACGCGTCAACCCAGAGGTTGGCTTTTTAATGGTATGATAAAACTAAAAATACAAGCTGTCCATTGACATTCGAAAAGAATGGTTCCAGCCTCACTTTAAGATAAATGTAAGTAAAGGTTTTACATTCTGAAAACCTTCTCTGATCCCGCGATTGCAGTGAAAAAGATTGTAAGGTGACGAGATCTCCTTCTAAGCGTCGGTACAAAAAAATATAGCCTATAACGGTATATATTGAAAAAGAAGAAACCGAGGGCCCCACATCGAATTACTTATCGGGGCAAGTGGGGGTCAGTTATTCTCAGAGCTCATAGGTCAATTCTTAGCACGTGATGTCTAAAGACGCGCGTGAAGAAACCACCCAAAAATATATCTCTCCCTAAACGAAGTTACCATCGAAACGCGTGCATCGAATATTAAAAGGGTTCTATCCACTGGGAAAGAGGGAATACATAGGAAAAAGAAGGCTCAAGGGGATGATTCCGTTAAATGGTTAAAGGGAGTGTGAAAAGGTATTTTTATTTCATTCTAAAATCTAAATATTCTAAACAATATATTACCACGTGTGAATAAGTTTCTGCGGGCCATTTGTTAATAGTTGATAATATAAAAGAAGTTGTTGGTGCGGCAACAGCTTCTGAAATGCTCGGTGCTCACAAGCGTTATTAGCTTTATGATGTAGCTGATGACGTCGACGGCAACATTCACTAAGTAAGCTCCTCCTCTTTTATGATAGCAACTATTTATCCATGGTGGAGATTAGTGCTCCCAACTGCGATCAGATATCTATTGGGTCCATAGATAAATCTGGTAGTTTTTTAACTGGGTTTAAATCAGTTAGATTTAACCGCGCCTTAATCTGCCAGCCAACTGTGAGACGCTTTTTTAAATGAATAGTTGTTTAAAGATTGAATTACTAGTCAAGTATTTTCGCAAAAAATAATAGAATTATAATTAAATTGACAGTTATTCGTTTGAGTGTCATATAACCAGTAGATATTTTATTTAGATATAAAAATCAGTTAAAAAGAGATTGAATAGACAAATAGTTTTTATCAGTTTTATCAGTTAACGTATTTGCGCAATATCAGATACGCGAAACGTGTAGCAGTTTCTTCTATAAAGATAACAGTTGGGAGCACCAAGTGGAGTTTACCTTTTAACTTATATTGCTGAATTGGAATGAAATGGAATTCTGGGTAAAACGGTTAAGCTTAAAAATCTTTCAACTCCGAAAGAAAACTCCCGGGTCTACTTAAAATTATATAAGGCGACGTGATTCGAGTACAAGTCGGTAGTATAAAATTTGTATGGAAAAAAATGTGGGCGGTTAATTCAGAAATTATGGTGTTTTTGTGAACGTATTACCAGAGGTATATAATAATATGAAAGGTAGGCAAAATCGACGAACAACAAATCCCCGGCGTAAATCGCGGCGGATCGACACACCGCTTTACTCCCAAAAAATAGTTGCACCATTTTGAACCTCACTAAATTTTCCCTACGCACACTTCCGGAACTTGCGAGCTGAAGTCAACCTTCGACTCCATTTTAACAGACAGCCTGACTCCTGAGACAGGAAGTTCTAAACACAAATCGATCCGTCTTGTTTATACAAAGACCATTTACTAGAGTAGCGACATTGAGAAGTCCAGCGCGAGCTAGTGGCCTAGATAGTCAGCAGCGGGCTCTTGTTCGTGATTTTTAGAATTGGTAGTAGGGGCTTTCATACTTCCCCCCGAAGGGGGTTATTATATACCTCTGGTATTTCCAAGAATAGATTCAACACAAGAATGTGGAAGAGCTATATCTTTGTCCGCGCTAATTATACCTTCTGTTGACTTATATTATAAATTACGTAAAGTTTTACTCGTGTTTGCAACTCGAGATGAAATTGAATACGGAAAGAAATTGAATGGAAAGAAGAAAATGTAGATAATCTTAAACCCATGATATTTTTTTGCTTCGTTTGCGTATAATAATAAATCCCGTATATATATACATACTAGAATTTCTCCCTATCGAAATAATGAACGTACGAAATCCAAGCCAGCAAAAGTGTCAAAAATAAATCCCATCGAACGAGAAAGTTGGGATTTTAAATTCTTTTATAACCCCTATACTGCATAGCATCCTCTTCCCCCAAATTTCTCGCCAGAAATGTGAGTTCCCATTGAAGTTATACGACAATCAATATATTTAAAGAGTTAGTCGCGAATAATTCTTATAAACCATTTTTTCGCGCCACAGTGAGGTTGAAATCCTCGCTCAATTGTACGAGTTCTCAAGAGACTAGAGCCGCCTTCATACTAGGCCTTGGAATCGATTTGAACCTTTTTAAAACGTTTTTAAAAGTCGTGTGAGCTGGAAGCCGTCTTTTCCCGAATCGATTTGATTCGATTTCTCGAAACTGCCGGTTCGGTTTCAACAACCGAGAGATGAGGCTACAATAAATCGATTTATAAAGATACTTGCATGAACGCGTGACGCTTAAAACGATGCCTGGCAATTTTGAATATCGTTTTGAGTTTACGTTTTCAAATTAAGTAATGCTAGTGTGACCGTAGCTTTATTGAATACCGAAACACGAGTGAAATGTATTCTATTTTTGTATTCGGTTGACTTCATTCAGTCATGATCACCCGATTTTGGGTTTATATTACGTAGAATGGCTAGATACTTTGTACCTGTCATGGCATTAACTAGAGCTCGGCGTTTGGACAAGATTATTCATAAATAACGGTTAATCATTTATTTATGAATAAAAATCGATATTATTCAGTAAATTATTCGCGATAACATTCTTTTATCATAGACTCCCCGTGGATAATTTCAAATTATGAATAAAGATAAAACAAACGGATATTTTCTTGTCCAAACGCCGAGCTCTAGCATTAACGTCTACAGCCGAGTAAACATGTACGGCTTTGGTCTAAAGTACCTAAAATAGGTGAATCATTTTTACAGGGATAACGATTTAGGTACTCTTTAACTCTGTTTGGACGTTAATGCTATGGCAGTTACAAAACAATATTTTCCCAAAAATATCTTCGTACTCTGTACCAAGATTCTGGTGATTTTAGGTAGGGGAAGACAGTATGCTTCAGAATTGAAGCCAAGTCAGGGATAATGCCAAAAATTGGTCAGTGATAACCTAGAAAGGTCGGGGATTTTCAATCCAAAAGAATCCTGTTTCAACCCACTAAGCTTCTAGGATTCTGTCGACTTGCAAATTTTGCTCGACTGGGGATTCTGTCGACTGACTATTCGGTCGACTGGGAATTCTGTCGAATGGGAAATTTCGTTTGACTTGGAAGCTGTCGAATGGGAAATATTGTTCAAATGAGTATGCTGTCGAATGGAAAACTTCGGTCGACTGGGGATTATGTCGAATGGGAAATTTAGTTTGAATTAGAAATTCTGTCGAATGGGAAATTTCGGTCGACTGGGTATTTTATCGAATGGAAGTATGGGTCTGTGGTTTAATTTTGCTTCTCGACCATTGGACAGAATTCCATTGGACAGAATCCCATTGGGCAGAATCCCATTCGATCCACAATCCCATTCAACCGATACGTTTTCGTAAACCAGAATCCCATTCGACCGAATCCCATTCGACCGTCAATCCCATTCGACCGTCAATCCCATTCGACCGACGTTCACAATCAGAAGTCCATTAACACATTCTAACCTAACCTAACCTAACCTAACCTAACCTAACCTAACCTAACCATTATCGGCTTAAATTCATCGGGACGCCCTTTTTGGTTTCGGCCCAATGGGAAATTCGGTCTATGGGGGATTCGGTTCAGCGGGATTCGGTTCAGCGGGATTTCGGTTCAATGGGAATTCGGTGCATTGGGCTCGGTCGGCCAAGATTCGGTTGATTGGGACTATTTATTTTTTATTTCGGACCAATGGGAATTCGGTCCAATAGGATTCTATTCAATGGGTATATACCTTAATTTTGGGGAGCGATACCACAATATTTTGAAATAATCTTTGATAAGCTGCAGATTTTCAATAAATTTTCTTTTTTTAATTGTTTTTATTTTCTTTTCTTTTCAAGCTGGTTCAAAACGGAGTTTGGCTTTAATATCTTGTTGAAATTTCAGCTTTGTTAAATTAACGAAAGACTGGTAAGTTTCTTTATATAAATTTTAACACTCGCAATTATTTTCCTCGTCTTCATTATTCCTGTAAATAGTTTCTTAGTAAAAAAAAATGTGCAAATAATACTTTAAAAGCTTAGAAGGTGATATACACTATACTACACCAAAAGAGGGAAATTGTGGAAAGCCCCTTACTTAAAGTGTATTAGCATTTTTGCCGCCAGAAGCGAATTTCAAATTTGGATTCTGGGTTGCGTGTACGCATCACCTCGACGCTTGAAAACTATAATCAGAGTCAATATACGGTTACAGCGCGTATAATGTTAAACCGACTGGCTTAATGGGGTCGCTTAGATTGAACGCTGCTGCTAGGTAGCATTTTCTGCAAACTTGGGTTGACTTTAATTGACTCCGTAAAGAGTTTGACGTTTATAAATTAGGAATTTCACTGGGGTCTGTAAATATATGTATAGAACACGTTTCTGAATTCTTGGAGAGTGTGTTAATGATCACAAAGGCGGAGAAATGAAATTTTTAAAGGGGAACTCTGAGCTAAAATGGAAGACAGTTTTCAGAAATGTAATTAATTTTTTATTATATTTTTTTAATTTTTAAACTACATTTTATTGCCTAATTTTGGAATTCAAGTTATTTCATTTGGTCGAAAGTTTTTTGAGCTTCAATTCTTCCACCCGCGACGAGGCCTTTTTTAAAGTTTTTTGACCTTTCATTCCTCTGACCATGACGAGGCTTTTTTGAAAGTTTTTTGACCATTCATTCTTCCGCCCGCGACGAGGCCTTTTCGAAATTTTTTTGACCTTTCATTCCTCTGACCATGACGGGGCCTTTCCGAAAGTTTTTTGACCCTTCATTCTTCCGCCCGCGACTAGGCCTTTTCGAAAGTTTTTTGACCTTTCAAACCACGAGTCTGGCGTCGCCCAGAATCGAAAACACGAGTTAGGTACTACTTGATAAAAAGAAATCCCTTTTGCGTATTTTGTCAGGTCTGCTTCTCCCTTGGTTCCTCCTCCGTAGTTGATTCATCGGGGATAAACTTCGGCCTCTCGAAATACCCTCTTTTCTATTTCCTCTCATTTTTTGCTTATTGGCTATATTTAAAGAGGTGTCAAACTTTAGGAGGCGAGTTTAAAATACGACGCGAGTGAGATGGTTAATTTTCGGTTTTCATTTTTGATAAGGACGCTTTATTTGTTTTAAAGATTGGATTACGCTTAATCAGCGCGTATGTAGAAATCTTGTCTCCCATATATAACTTTATTTGCAATTCTATAATCCTGCCGACCGGATTATTAATAGTTTTTGAGAAAAGTCAATTTAAAGTAGATTTTCAAATTTTAATTTTAATCGCCTTTCTATGGTTATTAAGGTAAACTATTACGTCACGATTAATCTACCGTGATTGGTTAATAGACGCGTGACTTTCTCTCCTCAAACCAAAGGCTTGACGTCACTAGTTGTTTTGATGAAAAGGAGAAAAATCTTTACAGATGTCAGATGATATTAAAAATATCGTCAACAATATTAAAAATTTAGAAAAGTGAGCTGCAATTAAAATTACCGCGTTAAATGGAATTTATCCCTTTGATATAACTTATTTCTTTAACCCTAACAAGTTATTCTTTTTATCGATTCCTTATTGTTTAAATAGGCCTAGTCCAACAGTAAAAAAAATTACAAACCAATATTAAACTAGAAATAAATTTAAAACTTACCCTGAAAATAGGCTTAGCTGGATTCATGGAGATCCTGAACTCCCCATAAAAGGATAGCAACCAATGAAATTTACTGATGGCCCTTATATGGAGAATGCAGGATCTTCATGAATAGCTTCCATAATCTTTAGTTATTTTAACAAAGAAATAGATGGAAACTTTTTGAAAAGGTGGTTTAGTTCCAATCCAATTTCCCAAACTTATTTTTAGTTTACTTCTTTGAGAGTATATATATATATATGGAGTTCCATAATATAGGGATTTTTCAATGGCGTATTCTTTCCTTTAAATTTGAAAGCAGATTTTGTCCTTTGGCGGAAGAGAATGTTTTTTCTTCTTTCTCGGGGGCTCTTTCGGAAATTTAATATTTACTTTCAAAGACGGCGTTGAATAAATTCGTTTGCCAGAGTGGAAGAAATCGGCCGAGGGCTGCCGAAAGTCCCACACTACGTAGAAATAAATTTTGTTCGACTTTTCGATTCAACCATGAACGAGTAATGTTGAGGGTAATTTTAACCAGTCCCTCGTGTGAGCCTTTCGCAAAGGGAGCTAGAATGAGTTGAGATGGAAAGAGTGGGGTCGAATCCTGGTAATATTTCGATAGATTTCGTTAAAAGGAGAACCCAACATATCAACAAGGGATTTTTTATCGATTCTTTAACGTTTAAATAGGCTTAGGCCACCAGTAAAAAATTTACAAATAAATATTAAACTGGAAATAAATTCAAAAATAGGCTTAGCTGCATGGTTTCATTTGATCCTGCTTAAGTTTTTCTTATTGATGGGTCAGCGACCAATTAGCAAAGGCCCATCGTTAAGATGAGATCTCCATCTTATAACATTAGATTGGTTTCTGACCAATTCAGGATCTCCATAAATCCAGCTTAGGGAATGTTGCCGTTGACGTCATCAACTACAACATAGCTTGTAAAGCTGAGCATTTCTTAAGCTTATTTTTTCTATATCCGTGTCAACTCTCAAGGTCGTGTCTCTCCTGAGTGACTTCTGATTCGCCTAACCCCTAGCGGTTAGTGAAAACGGAAATAACTACCCTGTATAACCGTTTAAACAGTAACGCGACGTAGTTAGCAACATTCGAACAAGATATAGCACCCAAAAAGTGTTCTATTTTTAGCTCCAAGTTCCCTTTAATTGTCCCATAGAGGGTAGAAAGAAGATGAGTAGAAGGCCTGGCTTTGGCAAGCCAATTTTAGAATTCTCGCATTTTTTGTTTTATTTATTTGTTAAATTTGTCTCCTTACATCCGGTTCATCGCCATTGGCTGCACATACAGGCTACAGCATGTGATAGAAAAAGTCGTGCGCATACCGGAAATTGAAATGTAAACTGTCAAGCGAGAAACCTCTAAGCCAGCCTTCTACTCCTCTTCTTTCTACCCTCTATGTCGTCCTTGGGGTCAAACAGCGCGCGCCTGTAACTTGACACTTCTGAGGTCGCGCGTTTCACTATCAATCGCAGCGCGTGATATTTTTCAAATACATTTATAACTTGCAATATTAGGCTTAGAGTAAAGTTTAAATATTAGTGCCAAAATCCTTCGAAATTGCTTGGATAAATCAAAGAAATGCTCTCTGCTCCGGTAAGCCAGTAGTTTTTTTTAATATTTGCTTTCTCCGCTATGCGATTTTTATAATTAAGAGTTTTCCCATTTATTATCGATGTATCAGTGTTAATAACATATCCCCATAAGTATGGCTCTTCTGATTGTTTTGTTGTTCACACAATTTGCTCATCTTGGACAGCCAATGTAGGTAGTTCTTGGTATAACGCGTCACCGTTTGAGCAACGAATCATTCCTTAAATGTTATTAATGGATTAAAACGAGTTGGTTTGGGTTAGGCGAAGGGTCAGACACTCTTGAATTCGCTGTACACCTGAGTTCACTGAATTCAGCTTTGACAGTGCATTGAGTTCGAACTCTTTTGAACTCTGGGTTCAGCTTTGATAGTGCAAAGAGTTCAGTATTGTGTACACGTGAGTGTCTGCCCCTCGGGGTAAGTTTAAGTTAATTAATCTGCAAATCCTGAACTAGGGAATAGCGATATATTATAGATAATATTAGGACTATGGTTTCATGTGGGCTCGAAGAGCAGTTATCGTTGAGCCATTTCAGATAAACCTGGGTAGATCAGAAAAAAAACCTAAAACAATCTTCGACCAACGGAAGTTTGAGAAAAACGTATTTGAAAATTTGAATTCCCATTCTAAAATCCCATAGAATACGGCATATGTTGGGTTGGGTTGAATTAAGTTGGATCAAAAGTCTATCATGTTATTCCAAATAAGAAAACATCGCTCCGTAGCTTAATACTATGAGCAAAGGTCCGGATAAATGTACCGGCAGATTCTGATTCGAGACACTCTATCGGCAGCAGTCGCCGTGTAAATACTGAAATCGGAACCCACATTCTTGGGGGGTATGGGGAAAGACAATATAGCCAAACGCGGCCCGCCTAAATTCCCTCCCCCTTCTCCCGACTCAAAATATCGAGGAAGAGTCCAAATCACTCGAGCAAGACAGGGGTGATGACTTTTTTCGCTAGTTTTAAGTGATGGGCTAGTACGTTTAGCTACGGGGCGTTGTTTACTTTTTTATTGGATAAAGGGCTGGACTTTTGGTTTTAATCTATGGGATTTTAACTTCTTAACTTTCAAATAAGTTTTTCTCAAACTTCCGATGGTTGGAGATTTTTTTCTAAGCTCACAAGGCCATAATTAGTCTAAAACCAGCGTAATTTGGTGGGAGCGGTTATCGGAAACCTTGCCCTTATGTATTGGCGCTTATTCATGTTTGGTGCCTTTGGAGAATGTTGTTGCCACACGTAACTATTTTACCAACGCCTCTTAGATGTATATCTATATATATATATTATTGAGAGGGATAGAAGAAGAAGCTTAACCGAATCATTTCATCACGTGGATGGTTTAAGTACATTATTTTAAACCAAATCTTTGAGGGCTAGGTTTTAAGAGAGTATCCTAAACACGCGGCGGTGTAGTATAAGCAGGGCTATTTGAGAAATTGTCTGGGCGTGTGGCGAGCAAATAAGGGAGGCCTTGCCTCGATCTTTTCAAGTCGTTTTTCAAAAGAATTGATCATGGATTTATTATAACGAGTAGAGTAGCGGAGTTGGAGATATATTCTACCTTTTACACGTATATACGGTGTCTTTTTTTACGGCGATCGTCCTTATACGGCCAGTTCCCAAATTCTATTTTTACCATCCATCCTTCCATTTTATTTATTCTCGTTTCTCTTTACGTTCTCAAAAAAAGAAAAAAGGCAAACGTAGAAGAGTTAGGATTCTCTATTCCAGTATTAAAGTCACTTTCACTCGCGTACCAAGAATTAATTACGTTCAAAGAGAGAGAATGAATAAATTAAAGGCAAATTCCATCTAAATATTTTTAATTTTGAAATTTACGACTATTGTGCTTGGAATTCGTATAACTTTTGTTAATTGAATAAGACCATCGTGAAAGTCAATCAGATATATCCGTTCGCGAAAACATATCCATTTTTTATTCGAGTTAACGTATACCGGAATGAATAGTTTTTAAAATATTTTTAGGAGACGAGTTTCAACGCCATCTAGTATATTTTTCCAGAAACACAATCTTTTACTTTCCTCTTAAAGTCGATCGCAATTACAAAATGTTTGGCAACCATTGAATTACGGTATAACATCTTTCAGACCCTTGTCACCTTCGTGAACTCTTCAAAATATCAGTTTGTGAAAGAGGCTTAAACTTTCTTTTCTTCATCTCCCGAGATTTCGTGACCCAAAATTCCCTACGTTATAAGTTTATGTGGACTATTTTAATACTCTTTGGGTTATTCTTCAACGTATCATTCCGCCGTAGCTTCACCTTTACAATGTTTTTATGATTTGGAAGATGTTGAAATAATTTCGCGGAATGGTCGATCTTCCATATACTATACTGTATAGATATAAGAGCAATGGGAGCGGTTATTTCAAAGAAAATATCTTTTTAGGGGTGATGTAAAAGTGGGAAGAATGGTTTGTTGCCTGCGGGGATAAAGTCTTATACGCCCGCGACTTATTGCGATAGGATATGGGGCAATATGGGCCCCCTAGAAATGTAATGCGAAAGATAGTTTTTTATCCTTTACTTTTATAGCCTATATGTAGTAGAGATAAAGTTTAAATTTTTGATTGAAATGTGAGGTTTGAGAAAATTGTAGTGGTAATGCAGACTACTATATCACTGATACTTATATATACTATATGTACTAGTATCCAACCTTGGAAACAGTCCTAACTTTCACTTCTTTTCTCAAACTGGCACCCCTTCGCTATCTAAGCTATTGATGTGAATGTGATACGTGATTTCGTCATGTATACGAAAGAGATTGTTTCGCCCAAAGAGCTACGATCACAATAGCATTTCTTAATCGAATCAAAACGTTAAAATCAAACTGATATTCAAATCGCTAGGACTCGTTTTAAGCGTCATGTGTTCACACATAAGGTGCGTTCATATACTACACCTTGTAATCGATTTAAACCGTTTCAGAACGTTTCGCTAGAGGGGTGTGAACGGGAAACCGTCATTTCTCGAATCGCTTTGATTCGATTTCTCGAAACTGCTTTGGGAACTAGTTTCATACCGATTCGGTTTGAACAACCGATTGATGAAGCTACAATAAACCGTTTCATAAAGATGATGCGTGAAAACATGACACTTAAAACGATTCCTGGCGATTTTACCATTTCAAATCGATCCAGAATTGATAGTGTAACCGTAGCTAGCGGGACTTCACATTGGCTTCAGAAAAGCCCTAAAGCTCTTCCACTACGGCAGAAACATATTAAATTTATTTAACGTAAAATAAATATTTCGAGTAACCCATGATCAAAGGGTGTAGCCTAACATTTTAAATTGCTATTGTCACTGCGACGCAGGTCCTCACGAACTTGAAATCCTACCCATAACTAATTGTTGCTTGATTTATAGTATACTTTTCTATCATATTCTTTATTTTAATCAAATATTTTTGTTTCCATGGTTTCATCAGATCAAATGGAAAAGGTCGAAAAGATCGAAAAAAGACCAGAAAGATGATGACGATTATAAAAAGAGTGGCGATAAATACCGCCATTCCGTAGAGCGTTCAAACCCTCGACCTTTCGACTCTGGTTATCACGCGCACGTCTCTCCGTCCGCCAACCAACTACCAGTAGTTCACAAAGAACCATCTCAAGTTAACGTCCCTCGAATCAAATCGAACCAGTTGACAGCGCCAGTTCGAGCTTACGTGGCTAATCCCGATTCGAGACATCCTGGGGCACTCGATTCGAGACAACCAGTTCCGGCGTATCGACCGGTACCTGTACCACCGGGTACTAGCCCGTCGAGTTCCATGTTTCCAGTAGAACCGATATCCGTTTACCCATTGACACCAACGGGACGTGACAACACCGGAAACTCTCTTCCATTTGACCCAAAGAACGTCGGGTATTTCGAACAAAGAACGGAAAAGGTTACGGTGTACCGATCGAACTCTGGTGACGATATTGACAGATTGCGTCGAAGACGTTCTGCTAAATGCCAAAATACGAAATGCGCGACCGAAGAAACCTCATTTATCGATGACACTTTTAAGCCGGCTCTGTATTCCGCCAAGGAGTATTTACACGAGAAAAAGGACAAGGCCGAAGATGTTCTTCATGAAGCAAAGAGCCGGTTGCGACGAGGACGTCGTTCAGCTAAATGTCAAACTACGAAATGTCCGTCCAGACAAACGTCTTTCATCGACGACACTCTAAAACCGGCTCTGCATAGCGCCAAGGAGTATTTACACGAGAAAAAGGACGAGGTCGAAGACGTTCTTCACGGAGCAAAGTCAGAATTGGTGAGTCATTTAAATTTTATTATTTTCGTGTGTCGTTTGCTTGTTTGCAGTATTTTCACGAAGCTTGAATGATTGAATACTGTATATATGAACTTAAGTGAGATTTTAAAATATTTTGATAGACAAAATATAAAATATGTTATTTTTCCCGAATTGAACAAATTGGGTATACATTTGGTTGCCACTCATTAGTCCTAATTAACATTTTTCATTCCCATAAACGAAATGTTTGCCCCAATTACTAAATTTGAGCAATGTTAATTTTTATATCGTTCTCATCAGTTACATATATCGGGTATATTTGTGAAATAGTAATTTTCAATTTGGATAATTACTATCACGCGTTCGCTTTAAAGTAAGACACGCAACTTGACGCGATTCGGGACCTTGTCAAATTGATGTAGAGAGGCTGTTTTGCATACGCGTGACGTCAGTTTTACTTTGCTCCCATAGAATAACGAAATTAATCTACTTTCCCTGAGAGCAAAAATCTTAAAATTGGGTCAAAAATGGTCCAAATTCGAAAACTCCAACAGAATTCGAGCAAATAGGCCAAAATTTAATAACCACCACTTTGCTCTTCCACTGTGCGCATGCCAGCGCTCGAAACGCTTACTAGTGGCGAAAAAAAAAACGTTCACTTGGTGAGGCGCGCGTAGTATCCCGCGTATTACCCCATGCAGGTTTTTTTCCCTGCCATTTTCACCAAGTGAAAGTTCGCCCTATGCCGCTATGGTGCCCCAAATAATGGTTAAATGGTGTATTCAAGAAAAGTGGAGCAAAGACATTTTAAAGTTTTTTCCTCTTGATATCGGACTAGGACTATTTGAGTAACAATCACAAAAATACTCTTACGTTAATCTATGCGTTTAAACAAGTAATTCATGATATACTTCAATTATTCTAGTTTTAAATAGTAAAAATCGTTTATTATGGCGGGCTGTAGTTTTCCGTAACAATTAAGTTCATAAAAACACCGTGATTTCTGAATTAATTTTAATGAGTTCTTTGATGATATACGGATGTCCAGTTATTCTGGAAATATTATGAAAACTGTTATTGCAACTTTGGCTGTTATTAATAATTAAACCTTGCATCGATATCATCAAACACTATTAATCTACAATATCCGTAAGTGCGTACGTCCGTAACCTTTTCCAGATTTCCGAAAAAGTCTGGAGAGGTCTAGAAAATTCTGTAAAGTGCTTGAAAGTTCTAGAAAGGTCTGGAAAATTCCGAAAAATTCTGAAAAAGTCTAGAAAATATTTATTCGTCAATTTTTAGCTTCAAAATTTTGCATTTTATAGGCTAATCCCGTGATTTTTCGCGGGTTTTTGCTAGTTTTATATAATTTACCTAATATATACGTTATAGATGCGAACCAGTTCGGGTCTAGCGCAAAATATTCGAAGCGTGACCCACAAAGCGACCCACAACAAGTACTGTCCATCGTGTTATCAATTCGTGTTTGTACTCATCATTCTGATAATGCTCGCGGTTATCGTGTATTTGGTTTATCAACTGTGGATATATTTCTCGGAGTCAGATGTAATGTTTCACGGCGAGAATTGTTACTGCCGCGCTTGCCGAAATCGTTATCGATACGTTTTTTATTAATTTTTTTTTATACCCATTCGGCCAATTATTACTTTACTCTCAAAATTCTTATGTTCTAATATAAATTTTTAGTAATTACTATAAAAATGATTTTTATTCATATATAATATTTAAGTTATTATTTACCACGGTTAAGATATAGTTCAAAGTGAAGCCATCACCATTTTTTCAACGCCATATTCAAACTTTTATACCTCTGGGTTGACGCTAGCTTAAGAAAATTCAAATTGAAAACAGTTAAAAATATATATGGCTAGTAAATTTTTTCTGATATATTTCCGGAACGTAATGAACGATAATTTTCGTAGGACCTTCTCTATTAAGTACTTTTACGAAAATAACCGCGCGAAAGCGACCTTATCACGTGCCAGAACGCGCCAGAATTAAATGTATGATTTACATTAGCCACGCGACCATAGTGATGACGTAGTATCGTCGGGGAATATCTAAAATCATTAGAATAACATTTTTTTTAGTTCTAATATATAGTTTTCACTAAAGGGGTAAATGCCGTTCCATAGTGTTTGCAAACCACTTGTGAGCGCCAACTGAAGCGGAGAGAAAGGCTAGCAGTTCAGTTTTGAAATGGACCTGTTCTGAACTGCGCTCACAAGTTCCTGGCAACCCTGCAATGAAAGGAAAGTTGGGATCGCCTGGTTTTGTTATCTTTAGCTATCAAATTTTTTTAATTTTAAGGAAGAATCTCATGGAGATGGAGTTTTCATTGTTAAAATCAGTAACTGTGGCGAGAATGGTTTCGACCTCGTAAGGATTTCATCAGTCTGAATCGGTTAAGATAGGTGTCTGTTGTTAATAGTCCTAGGTAAAACTTGGTTAAAAAAATTGCGTTGTAAGATATATTACAGGATTCGTTCACGACCTGGATAAGTCAAGGAATTTGAAAATTGACCCAAAAGGTCATGGAATTATGAAATTGGACCAAAAGGTTAGGAAAAGGTCAGGGAATTAGAAAATTGGACCAAAAGGTTAGGAAAAGGTCAGGGAATTAGAAAATTGGACCAAAAAGTCAGGGAATATGAAAATGAGCCCTATTGGTTGGAGTAATTAAATTTAGTACGTGTGAAGGAACTGTTTACTGGTTTACCAATTAATCGTAACTTAATTATTATAAACTGAAAATATTTGCTTTTAAAGATTCAGTTTTCTTCTTATATTCGAGTAAACTATGTCAAATCGAAAGTGTGAGTTGCCGCGCGAGCATGCTCTTAAGAATGAATTTGCGAAAAAGATAATAATTGGACAGAGAAATTATTTAGAAATGGCCAGGAAAAACCTGGAAAATACAGGGAAATTAACATCTCAAAGGTACAAGCCCTGAGATATTAACCATTTTCTCCTAAAACACTAAGTATAATTTCGCAAATATTCAATTTATATAAAAGTTCAACCCTTAAGTAAGAATAATTCTATAGTAATTTTGAGAAAAACTCCCTGTACCCTAGCGAGTTGCAAGGGGGGTAGTAGTAGATCTCCTACTACCCTCCCACCTATCTCCCCCTTGTTCAACTTCAGACTTCATTTCCTGAGTTTCGGCAGTCAGGAATCCTGACTGCCGAAACTCGGGAAAGTTCGATGTCGGTGTTCACCAGCGTTTCGCATTAAATCCTTATTAAATTAAGTTTAAACTATCGTTTGTGCGCGGATTTTACAACGAAAGAAGCCTAATCTATCCCAGTTTAATGATACGACAAAATTAGCTCCTCGCGTTTCCGTAAAATTACGAGAATATGAGATTTTTGACTGGCGTGTTGTCGCGTTAGGCTTAGCCACGGGACGATTATCGTATTATTCTGCTGCCGCCGCCCAAGGTTACGGCCGCCGCCTCTCGCTATACTAACTCCAATTTCTACTTGAATTTAAATCGTGTGCCGGCTAAAGGATGCGTAAAAGTTCCGGACCCAGTTTTTGGTGAGTTCTAATTCAACGGGGTTTTTTTTTTTATTTTATTGGTATGGTTTTTCGCTGAATTGTTGGCTTGAATCTCGGTGTGGGTCGTGGTTAGGCTTAGCGCAACGTTGTTACACCTAGGAGGATGAAGGGAGACACGAGTATTATATTCCTAGGTTACACCGCATTGTTTTAGGAGTTATTTTTTTTGCACAAAAAACATAAGGGATGGCCGCCGCCTGGGGATTTTTGGGGAGAGGGTAAATCTTTTTTAGGGTTAATTTTTGTCGGGGCGAAAGGTGGAAGGGTCAAAGTGCTGACATATTTTCATGTTGGCTATTTTGAACAACAGCTCCCGGCGCCAATTTTTTTTAATTTTTTTTTTGCAATCCTTACGTCATAAGAAACAATTTGCCGTAAAAATATTTACGCGCAAATGGTTAGGTTAGGCTAGCCGAAAAGTTTTTAATAAATAATTTTAATTAAAAAAGGGCTGCAAACATTTTAATTTTAACAATTTTCAAAAATTATTTATAACAATAGTAACCATTTGCGCATAAAATGTTTTACGGCAAATTGATTCTTATGACGTAAGGATTGCAAAAAAAAAAAAAAAAAATTGTGCGCGGGATCTATTGTTCAAAATTGTCCCGTTGTTATTATATGAATTTTATTAAGGGGTTAAGTTTGGGGTCAAATTAAACACGGTGGCTAAATTGTACAGTGAAATACAATATTTTTAAGGTTTTTAATCAAATTTGTTGAAGGAGTTTTATATACGTTTGGGTCATTCCATGACAAAACGTACAAGCGTGTCCACCCTCCCATCTCAGAATTGGCCCAAATTTTGTACCTGGGGTTCTTTTACGTGTAGAAACCGAATTCCGGAATATTTTTACAATCGGTCAAGCCGTTTTCGAGATACAGAGGGTCGGTGTTTCAGAAACTGGCCTTAACACCCATTTTTAAATTAGCTGTATCTCGATAAATAATTGCTCGATCACCGCGTTTCAAGAACCGAATTAAAGGTCCTGAAGTGAAGAAGAATGCTATTGAAAATTCGAAACTACTACTAGTTGGTAAAAGGGTCAAAAGTAATATTTAAATGATTGACCTTTGACCTTTTAATGAAGCCACACTTTTATTCGAGCTCTAACATTTTTTTTCGAATTCCCTGCATGTGAATTAGTCGAAAAGTATGAAATCCCAAAGTATTATTTTTAGATCTTGAGATATTCTGATTTTAGTCAGACCCCACAAACATTATATTTATTTAAAAATATTTACATTTTTATTTTCGAAAAAGCAGTTTCAATTTTCAATTCTGTCGTTTGGCAATATGCAATATTTCGATGTTTGTGACTTGATCGTAATTGGTGGATCGATTTTACCAAGTATATTTTCAGATAAGACCCACCATTGATCTTTAGTTTTTGGCCAAAACTGTTTTTCGCATATTTCAGGTGGATGCATGAAAGATATAAAATAATCTTCGAATTCCACTGAATATTCTTCAAATTTTCCTACTTCTTTTCATAAACACATTCCACAAAATTACCGCAAGTTAGATCCCCTCTCTTATCCTCAGCGTAACTTTCTTTAAGATGGCGAGAAATATTAAATATTTGCATATCATCTAAAACTGAAAGGGTGGTTGCTTTTATTTGAGTTGTATTTTCAGGGATAGATTTATGAAATCTTTGGGTTCCATTAATAGAAATTGCTTTTAAAAAGCGGTTGTGCAAAAATTTAGGCAAATATAAAATAAATACAATTTTATTAATTTATGTCATCACCAGAATGATTTTAACATTGCTTGTGAATGTCACTTTTTTGCTACTTCACATGGTTAAGGTCCTTGTGATGACATCGGCGGTACAGTGATACGAAAAACAGCCAAAACAAGTTTGCAGCGTCGAACTGCTGAACAGATTCTCACTCCGATAGCCATGTATAATTTTTGCAAGGATGCATTCAAGAAAATAGATTTTCTTTATTTTTCTCATACCTAAGTTAAAACATCTGGTGATTTCTGGCTCAACCGATTTTTAAAGGCAATTACTATTAACAGAAGCCGATGAAACCCTCCTTTGAAGTCTATTACTCCCGGGTCTTGTCTACCCCTCTCTGTATGGGTTAGTTTCAAAAAGCGCGGTAGATATTTTCGGAGCGCGAGTTCGTCGAGCGAATATCTCTATCAGCCTTGGAGTTCGTCAAAAAAACGTCGTCGTTTGTGGAGAGAGAATTTCCAATTTTCCGTAGACAGGGTGGTATGAAGTAGGACCCCTCCGATCTCGTAAAATTGGGAATTTTACCCATACAGAGAGGCGCGCTATATCGAACATTAGAGTAGTAGACTTCAAAGGAGGGTTTCATCGGCTTCTGCTATTAATGGAACCCAAAGATTTCATAAATCTATCCCTGAAAATACAACTCAAATAAAAGCAACCACCCTTTCAGTTTTAGATGATATGCAAATATTTAATATTTCTCGCCATCTTAAAGAAAGTTACGCTGAGGATAAGAGAGGGGATCTAACTTGCGGTAATTTTGTGGAATGTGTTTATGAAAAGAAGTAGGAAAATTTGAAGAATATTCAGTGGAATTCGAAGATTATTTTATATCTTTCATGCATCCACCTGAAATATGCGAAAAACAGTTTTGGCCAAAAACTAAAGATCAATGGTGGGTCTTATCTGAAAATATACTTGGTAAAATCGATCCACCAATTACGATCAAGTCACAAACATCGAAATATTGCATATTGCCAAACGACAGAATAGGCCGTTCCAAAAATGGGGGTAGGAAAACAAAGAGTCTTGTCTTAAGCGGACAAGCAACGTCTCACTATTTTGTGGTTTTTAAAAATACATAGCTTGGCAACACTGTATCTTGCACCGCGTTTCGGTTCGGCTAGGGCGCATACGAGTCTTCCGGCCGAACCGCTGAATCGACTATGCGGCGAAAAGGTACGGATCTACGGTTTCGCGAAATTCGGGCACAACAAAATGCCAAAGTGCGTACCTTTTTGGAAAGGTGGAAATACGTGTTGTATTTCGAACTGTAGAAACAACACGAGGAACGACAAGGGTATATCATTTCATAAATTTCCGAGGGAAGAAAGTATTCGCGAAGAATGGATCCGAAGAATCCGCTTCTTTTTGAGCCAAGTTTCTAATAAATAATCCGTAATCTAGGCCTAGTCTTATTTACTGCTTCTCAGCTGTTAGCTTTAGGCTTTGGCTAGCAAATCGGCTTGTAATATTAACGGATACAAGTCGAAATGCGTTTAGTGCACAAACCACATAGATTGGTTTTGTATTTTTTTTTCTTACTGAACGTCTGGCAGCCCGGTTGTAGAAATGTAATAGTTTCCTTTTCGTCGCGTGAAAAATGGGGGAAGGAAATTTTCGTAATATTTGGAACGGAGTATTGAAAATTGAAACTGCTTTTTCGAAAATAAAAATGTAAATATTTTTAAATAAATATAATGTTTGTGGGGTCTGACTAAAATCAGAATATCTCAAGATCTAAAAATAATACTTTGGGATTTCATACTTTTCGACTAATTCACATGCAGGGAATTCGAAAAAAAATGTTAGAGCTCGAATAAAAGTGTGGCTTCATTAAAAGGTCAAAGGTCAATCATTTAAATATTACTTTTGACCCTTTTACCAACTAGTAGTAGTTTCGAATTTTCAATAGCATTCTTCTTCACTTCAGGACCTTTAATTCGGTTCTTGAAACGCGGTGATCGAGCAATTATTTATCGAGATACAGCTAATTTAAAAATGGGTGTTAAGGCCAGTTTCTGAAACACCGACCCTCTGTATCTCGAAAACGGCTTGACCGATTGTAAAAATATTCCGGAATTCGGTTTCTACACGTAAAAGAACCCCAGGTACAAAATTTGGGCCAATTCTGAGGTGGGAGGGTGGACACGCTTGTACGTTTTGTCATGGAATGACCCGTTTATGGGGTTTTATTATTTACGTTTACAAACGGGTTGTTAATTACGTTCAGGAGGTTATAATTGAATACATTTCGAGGGCTTTGAATACATTTTGGGGGTTTAATTAAATACGTTTTGGGGGTTTAATTAAATACGTTTTGGGGGTTTAATTAAATACGTTTTGGGGGTTTAATTAAATACGTTTTGCGGGTTTAATTAAATACGTTTTGGGGGTTTAATTAAATACGTTTTGGGGGTTTAATCGAATACGTTTTGGGGGTTTAATCGAATACGTTTTGGGGGTTTAATCGAATACGTTTTGGAGGGGTGTAATCGAATACGTTTTGGAGGGGTGTAATCGAATACGTTTTGGAGGGGTGTAATCGAATACGTTTTGGAGGGGTGTAATCGAATACGTTTTGGAGGGGTGTAATCGAATACGTTTTGGAGGGGTGTAATCGAATACGTTTTGGAGGGGTGTAATCGAATACGTTTTGGAGGGGTGTAATCGAATACGTTTTGGAGGGGTGTAATCGAATACGTTTTGGAGGGGTGTAATCGAATACGTTTTGGAGGGGTGTAATCGAATACGTTTTGGAGGGGTGTAATCGAATACGTTTTGGAGGGGTGTAATCGAATACGTTTTGGAGGGGTGTAATCGAATACGTTTTGGAGGGGTGTAATCGAATACGTTTTGGAGGGGTGTAATCGAATACGTTTTGGAGGGGTGTAATCGAATACGTTTTGGAGGGGTGTAATCGAATACGTTTTGGAGGGGTGTGCTTAGAATTTGCACAGGGCTGATTTTGTATAGCTTAGACGGTTCTCTTTAAGACTTTAGCCACGATTCAACCCTAGCCTTTAACGATAAGTCGCCAGGTCAGTTTTAGTTCCAAAAGAAAAAAATTCGTTTTTTGGCTCTTTAGTTTCCCTTTAAATAAATTTTTTTTTTTTTCGCTCTTTTTGATGGTGCTTAGAATTTGCGCCTGGTTGATTTGGTAGCTTAGACGGTTCTCTTAAAGAATTTAGCCAAGATTCAACCCATAGCCTTTAACGATAAGTCGCCAGCTCAGTTTTAGTTCCAAATGAAGAAATTAATTTTATGGCAAGGCACCCTTGAGTCTATGGCTTCCCTTTAAATCAATTTTGTTGCTCGTTTTGATGGTGCCTAGAATTTGCACCACGCTGATTTTAATTAATTTTTTGGCAAGGGACACTAGACTCTTTATTACTCTTTAAATCTATTTTTAACTAGACCCCAACCCTTGTAGGGTCTAGGTACTGTATTCTCTATGGCGTCGCCGTTGTGCAAGAAGACGAAAAACGTCATCGGATTGAAAAAAAAAAATTCGTCTTTTATCAACCAGACGTCACGACGTGATGTTTTTAAAAATATGTTTTGATTTTGCAATGACTGCTAGTTCACAAGTAGGGATTTTCGAATATACGTCTTTTCCAATATATCACATAAAAACGCTCACGGTCATATAGTCGACTCGAGAAATTTCCGCAACTTCGTGTTTAAAGGAATCTCGAGACACCATTCAAATATTTTAAAGAGCGTTTTTGCATGCGTAACACGCCCCCTGCTATAGCATCATTCCTTTGCTTCTTTTACAATGTCAGGGGTCTAGCTATTCTTATGGGTTTGATCATCTTGTTCTATCCTACCTTGGAATATATTTTCTATAAAAATCGTACCATCACTGCGCAAACCAACCCTTCTTTTTCTATAATCGCGATAATCTAAGAAAGTGAAATTAAATTTTAAGTTTTCAATACGTTCGAAGCTGTTCTTCCATCTATCACTAAACAATCGAATGGTAAGGATAAAACGAGCCTATAACAACGCGAGTATTCTAAACTGAAACCGATTTTGAATAGATATAAAGCTGGCATATAGGAGAGAAATCTATTTGCCAAAAGAATTCCAATTTCTTTTCTATCCCGGGATCTTTCTTTTCTTTTGTTCTCTCTCGCGGGACTTCTTTCAAATTGCTTTCGTGCGAGCGTGTGTTGGCCGATGTAGGTGACTTCCATACATGTACCGGAATCGTTTTTGTTTGTATTTGCCAAAGAATCGCGCCCAACGCAACACCACCACTCTCTCATCATCACCTTACGCAAATATTTTCTGTTCTTCATCCTTCTAGATGTCCTATACGTGTAGCTATTTGTTATCGCTCTTTGAGTTAGGAATATGTATTTATTTATATTTCACATCGCTCGGGACATATCACAATCACTTTTCATGTCACACTCACTTCGTCTCCTACAACATCGTGGCATATATAGACGTATAGTGCTCGGAATATGATAAGCATTATCTTCCGTTATATTTTGCCAGATATATTACTTTCAGATTAATTGTTTGTGACTAAAAAAGCAAATTGATAATTCAGATAATAGTTAAATGAATATAGGATTTTTATCCGAAGATTAAAATGTAAATGGCCGTAACCTTTTTACGCGACCTTCTAGACCTAAACCGATTGCATCACTAGAAAATCGACATTGCGAGAATTATTTTAAGATCGTAGAATTATGTTTCGCCACTCGAACAAGATGTTTCGCCACTCTATAGAAATCGAGCAAAAGTCCAAAAAAGAGCCTTATATTGAAATTAAAATGACCTTAACTTTTCACTGCCACATCCTATGCATAAACCGATTGCACCATTAGAAAGTAGACTTTGGTATTTAAGATCATAAAATTATGTTTCGCCACTCGAAAAAGATGTTTCGCCACTCGATAGAAATTGAGCAAAAGTCCAAAAAAAAGAGTAATTTTTTTGAAATGCAAATGGCCGTAACTTTTCTCTGCCACCTCCTAGGCATAAACCGATTGCACCATTAGAAAGTAGACCTTTGGTATATTATTTTAAGATCATAAAATCATGTTTCGCCACTCAAAAAAGATGTTTCGCCACTCGATAGAAATTGAGCAAAAGTCCAAAAAAAAGAGTAATTTTTTGAAATGCAAATGGCCGTAACTTTTCTCTGTCACCGCCTAGGCATAAACCGATTGTACCCTTAGAAAGTAGACCTTTGGTATATTATTTTAAGATCATAAAATTATGTTTCGCCACTCAAAAAAGATGTTTCGCCACTCGATAGAAATTGAGCAAAAGTACAAAAAAAAAGAGTCATTTTTGAAATGCAAATGGCCGTAACTTTTCTCAGCCACCTCCTAGGCATAAACCGATTGCACCATTAGAAAGTAGACCTTTGGTATATTATTTTAAGATCATAAAATTATGTTTCGACACTCGAAAAAGATGTTTCGCCATTCGATAGAAATCGAGCAAAACCGTAACCATTCTCCGCGACCTCCTATCTAGGCATAAACCGATTGTACCATTAGCAGGGGTCAAGTCTGTTCAAAAGAAAATTTCGCTTTTCAATTGAATGGTAAAGTGTATTTTGCACTGATTTATTTCATAAAATGTGCCCAATACGGCTCATTTTTAGTGACTATTTAGTTATTTTTCTGTTACTTTCTGTTTCACTAAAATTAAGGCGAGCTTTGACAGGGTTTGTACCCCTGGAAAACCTGGAAAAGTCAGGGAATTTGAAAATGAGCCCAAGTGATCGGAGAAATTAAATATTCTGGTACATATCAAGGAACTGTTTATGATTGGTTGACCAGTTAATTGTAACGTAATTATTACGAACTAAAACTATCTCCCTAAAGATTAAAATATTTTCTCATATTCTTAGTAAACTATCTTGACAATGATTGATAAACTATGGGAAATAAATCGTAAGAATAAATTCATGAAAAAAGATTAAAATTGGTCAGGGAAATTATTTAGAAATGGTCAGGGAAAACCTGGAAAAGTCAGAGAAATTAACTTTCAAAAATTTTTGTTCGAACCCTGCAATCGATGCTAATTGTATCATGAGAAAGAGCTTCATCATAAGTGCATGTCTTCGAATATTATTTCTTCTATAAAATGCAATTATTATGTAAGAACGTGGCCCAAAAATGATGAAATTTTATCATTGTACTATCGTTCATTTTTCTGCTTTTGATATATCAAGGATTCCACAGGCTAAAATGACATGAGCCATGAAACTCTTAAAAATATTTTATACCAGAGACTGAAGAAATAGTAAAGTTCCTAGATATTGAGTTGGTAATTTACCTATTTTGAAATACTGTATTTTTTTCCGATTTATATAATTGAGTTGAATTACCAATTACCGTTTCTGTATTAGTAAATTAGCAACGAGCGATCATTGGAATACAAATCCTAAATTATTCTTATATTAAGTTTTGATTCAATATTGTCACATCTCCAGTCATTTTATTACATTTAGTACGCCTAGTAGGTTTTTAGCCTTTCTACCCTTCCACCGCTACTATGCCTGTATGTCATCTAGTCAATTTCTGATTGGCTCGACTCGGGAGATTAGTTAGAGGTTGCGTGTCATCTTCAAGGGGAAACATTATGGATAATCGACTCTGGAGTCTGTATTCAACTTTAGTACCTTTTATCTCAGTTTCTAGATAAGATAATAATGGTGGTGTTTCTATCCTAACCTAGAATTGTCTCGAAACAAAATTCTGACTTACCCCCAGAACAACCCCTAGAATTACCCAAAAAACTTCTAGAGTTACCTCAACATAAACTCTAGAATTACCTCAACATAAACTCTAGAATTACCCCAAACAGAAACTCTAGAATTACCCCAAACAGAAACTCTAGAATTACCCCAAACAGAAACTCTAGAATTACCCCAAACAGAAACTCTAGAATTACCCCAAACAGAAACTCTAGAATTACCCCAAACAGAAACTCTAGAATTACCCCAAACAGAAACTCTAGAATTACCCCAAACAGAAACTCTAGAATTACCCCAAACAGAAACTCTAGGATTACCTCAACATAAACTCTAAAATTACCACAAAACCAAATCGACAATCACCAGTAAAGAAACTATATCATTACCCCAAAACAAAATCTAGATACAAACTCTTGATTCACCTCGGATTCACCTCTTGAATTACCCCAAAACAAACTCTAGAAATACCCCAAATCCAACTCTAGAATTACTCATAACCCCTTGAATTACCCTAAATCAACCCCTAAAATGACACCAAACCAAGTTCGAGAAACAAATTCTAGATTAACCCCTTGAATTACTCCAAAACAAGCTGTAGAAAAACCCTTGAATTACCCCAAATCAGTCCTTAGAACTAGCCCAAAACAAACTCAAGATTCACCCTTTAAATTACCCCAAAACAAACCGTAGAAACAAAATCTTGATTCACCCCTTGAATAACCCCAAAACCAGCTGTAGAATTACTCACAAATAACCCTTTGAATTACCTCAAAACAAACTCTAGAATTACCTCAAAACAAACTCTAGAATTACCTCAAAACAAACTCTAGAATTACCTCAAAACAAACTCTAGAATTACCTCAAAACAAACTCTAGAATTACCTCAAAACAAACTCTAGAATTACCTCAAAACAAACTCTAGAATTGCCTCAAAACAAACTCTAGAATTACCTCAAAACAAACTCTAGAATTACCTCAAAACAAACTCTAGAATTACCTCAAAACAAACTCTAGAATTACCTCAAAACAAACTCTAGAATTACCTCAAAACAAACTCTAGAATTACCTCAAAACAAACTCTAGAATTACCTCAAAACAAACTCTAGAATTACCTCAAAACAAACTCTAGAATTACCTCAAAACAAACTCTAGAATTACCTCAAAACAAACTCTAGAATTACCTCAAAACAAACTCTAGAATTACCTCAAAACAAACTCTAGAATTACCTCAAAACAAACTCTAGAATTACCTCAAAACAAACTCTAGAATTACCTCAAAACAAACTCTAGAATTACCTCAAAACAAACTCTAGAATTACCTCAAAACAAACTCTAGAATTACCTCAAAACAAACTCTAGAATTACCTCAAAACAAACTCTAGAATTACCTCAAAACAAACTCTAGAATTACCTCAAAACAAACTCTAGAATTACCTCAAAACAAACTCTAGAATTACCTCAAAACAAACTCTAGAATTACCTCAAAACAAACTCTAGAATTACCTCAAAACAAACTCTAGAATTACCTCAAAACAAACTCTAGAATTACCTCAAAACAAACTCTAGAATTACCTCAAAACAAACTCTAGAATTACCTCAAAACAAACTCTAGAATTACCTCAAAACAAACTCTAGAATTACCTCAAAACAAACTCTAGAATTACCTCAAAACAAACTCTAGAATTACCTCAAAACAAACTCTAGAATTACCTCAAAACAAACTCTAGAATTACCTCAAAACAAACTCTAGAATTACCTCAGAACAAACTCTAGAATTACCTCAAAACAAACTCTAGAATTACCTCAGAACAAACTCTAGAATTACCTCAAAACAAACTCTAGAATTACCTCAAAACAAACTCTAGAATTACCTCAAAACAAACTCTAGAATTACCTCAAAACAAACTCTAGAATTACCTCAAAACAAACTCTAGAATTACCTCAAAACAAACTCTAGAATTACCTCAAAACAAACTCTAGAATTACCTCAAAACAAACTCTAGAATTACCTCAAAACAAACTCTAGAATTACCTCAAAACAAACTCTAGAATTACCTCAAAACAAACTCTAGAATTACCTCAAAACAAACTCTAGAATTACCTCAAAACAAACTCTAGAATTACCTCAAAACAAACTCTAGAATTACCTCAAAACAAACTCTAGAATTACCTCAAAACAAACTCTAGAATTACCTCAAAACAAACTCTAGAATTACCTCAAAACAAACTCTAGAATTACCTCAAAACAAACTCTAGAATTACCTCAAAACAAACTCTAGAATTACCTCAAAACAAACTCTAGAATTACCTCAAAACAAACTCTAGAATTACCTCAAAACAAACTCTAGAATTACCTCAAAACAAACTCTAGAATTACCTCAAAACAAACTCTAGAATTACCTCAAAACAAACTCTAGAATTACCTCAAAACAAACTCTAGAATTACCTCAAAACAAACTCTAGAATTACCTCAAAACAAACTCTAGAATTACCTCAAAACAAACTCTAGAATTACCTCAAAACAAACTCTAGAATTACCTCAAAACAAACTCTAGAATTACCTCAAAACAAACTCTAGAATTACCTCAAAACAAACTCTAGAATTACCTCAAAACAAACTCTAGAATTACCTCAAAACAAACTCTAGAATTACCTCAAAACAAACTCTAGAATTACCTCAAAACAAACTCTAGAATTACCTCAAAACAAACTCTAGAATTACCTCAAAACAAACTCTAGAATTAACTCAAAACAAACTCTAGAATTACCTCAAAACAAACTCTAGAATTACCTCAAAACAAACTCTAGAATTACCTCAAAACAAACTCTAGAATTACCTCAAAACAAACTCTAGAATTACCTCAAAACAAACTCTAGAATTACCTCAAAACAAACTCTAGAATTACCTCAAAACAAACTCTAGAATTACCTCAAAACAAACTCTAGAATTACCTCAAAACAAACTCTAGAATTACCTCAAAACAAACTCTAGAATTACCTCAAAACAAACTCTAGAATTACCTCAAAACAAACTCTAGAATTACCTCAAAACAAACTCTAGAATTACCTCAAAACAAACTCTAGAATTACCTCAAAACAAACTCTAGAATTACCTCAAAACAAACTCTAGAATTACCTCAGAACAAACTCTAGAATTACCTCAAAACAAACTCTAGAATTACCTCAAAACAAACTCTAGAATTACCTCAAAACAAACTCTAGAATTACCTCAAAACAAACTCTAGAATTACCTCAAAACAAACTCTAGAATTACCTCAAAACAAACTCTAGAATTACCTCAAAACAAACTCTAGAATAACCTCAAAACAAACTCTAGAATAACCTCAAAACAAACTCTAGAATTACCTCAAAACAAACTCTAGAATTACCTCAAAACAAACTCTAGAATTACCTCAAAACAAACTCTAGAATTACCTCAAAACAAACTCTAGAATTACCTCAGAACAAACTCTAGAATTACCTCAAAACAAACTCTAGAATTACCTCAAAACAAACTCTAGAATTACCTCAGAACAAACTCTAGAATTACCTCAAAACAAACTCTAGAATTACCTCAAAACAAACTCTAGAATTACCTCAAAACAAACTCTAGAATTACCTCAGAACAAACTCTAGAATTACCTCAAAACAAACTCTAGAATTACCTCAAAACAAACTCTAGAATTACCTCAGAACAAACTCTAGAATTACCTCAGAACAAACTCTAGAATTACCTCAGAACAAACTCTAGAATTACCTCAAAACAAACTCTAGAATTACCTCAGAACAAACTCTAGAATTACCTCAGAACAAACTCTAGAATTACCTCAAAACAAACTCTAGAATTGCCTCAAAACAAACTCTAGAATTACCTCAAAACAAACTCTAGAATTACTCAAAAATAACCCCTTGAATTACCCCAATACAAATCCTAGAAACAAACTCTATAGATTTACCCCTTGAATTTCTCCAAAACAAACCCTGCAACATAAAGCAACCCTTGAATTATCCAAAATAACGAAATGAAACCGTAGGTAATGATAATATGCTGTTTTAGCAAATTTACCCAATAACAATAATTTTTACTAGTTTTTACATTTATTCTATTAACAATTATTTATCTATGTAGTGTACAGAAAAAATATCGCTTTAAAATTCTACGTTATATATTAATTCTATTATTAACCATTCAATTCAAATATTCAATTTACACCAAAATTCAACCCTAGTATTAAAAATTATAAAGAAATTTGGCGCAAAATCCCATACCCGTACGTAACCCCTAACGAGTTGCAATTTATTTCCCCCATCCCAAGCTCCCACCAGTCCCCCCCCCCCACCCTATCTTTCCTGAAAGGCCGCCAAAACTTCCCGAAAGTTCGACGTCGCGTTGACGAGAGTTATCCCGCATTTCCGTTAACCACGAAATTAAATCCTAAATAAATCGCGTTTCAACAATTGTTAATGGGCGGATTTTACAACATAAAGAACCCTAATCTATCCTAGATTATTTATACTACAAAATTAGTGCTTCGCGTTTCCGTAAAATTACGACAAGATGACTGTTTTGACTACTAATGTTAGGCTTAGTGATCGAGCGATTGCATGCATTCCGCCGCCTATGCACGCCGCCTCTCTAGTAATAGGCGATACGTTACTACAAAGAGGACCATTGGTAATTGCCTTAAATTGGATTTAAATGGAGTGATCATGTTCGGGTTTTATTTTCAAAATGTGCTTGAATTATCCGGCTAAAGGTTACCGAAACATTTGGCTCCCAGCTTTGGGTGAGTTTTAGTTTAACTTGTTTTTCGTTGGGACGTTGCTTTGGCTTGGGTGGCGGTTAGGCTTAGCGTTTCTTCGTTGAGCCTGTATTGTTTCACGGACTTTTTTTCGCCTAACGAGGCGGGGTGGAGAGACTATGGGGAATTGGGGATTGCGGAGGTAAGATTTAAAAATGAAGGGTTCATTTTTAGGATCAGAAGTACTGACATCATTATATTTTCATTTTGAACAGAATATTGGGAACATTTAGATCGAAGTGTCTATTTAGGCCTGTTTTTGGGAATAGACGCATCCTTTTTAGATTTAAATATTAAATGTAATCATAAGAAAAATAATTATTTTTCTTATGATGTAATATATTTATGTCTTTTAAATTCAACTTTTAGTTTGTTTGGGAAATTTAGGGTTATCAAATTGATCATGTTAGCTTGATTGAATAATTAAATACTATAAGTTTAGAGTTATTATTTAAATTGGTTTAGGGAGTTTAAGAATATTAGTTTTAGTTGATTTTCGTTAAACTCAATTGCTCGTACCATAAATTCTATTTTAAATCGCGATATTTCTAGCCATGACCAACTTGGTCTCTTTTTTTCACGTCACTCGCCATTTCAAACGCGCCGAAGAGGTATTGGTACAATCTGATATTTCTTCGAGTTGGTAATTTAAACTAACCAATCTTGTCTCATTAATTTACAATTAATCATCAAAATATGGATTTGAGCCTAAAAATTGAATTCGCTATGTTACGTGTCAATTTTAAATGTAAATTATAATATTTTGAAGAATATTAACTATCCAAAATTATCTAACCTTTGAGATAACTGCTGGGCGGGGCCCAATCTATTACTTGGATATTCCATAGAAACAGGTTCTATTACACGACTCTAATAATTGTTGGTACTAAGGCTGGTAAAATTATAGATATTACTACACTTAGCTCCAACCTTGAACATTTTCAATAGAAACAAACTTGCTTTAACATCTTTTTTTTTGTTGGTTCTTTGGTTATTTTAAAATACGAATTACTGTCTCGAAGTTTGCGTATTAATATCTTAAAAGCACAGATGGGTCATTAAATGTGGTTTCACCTAGGCATGCCACTATGGGTCGGCAGATCTTTACGAAATTTGGCACACTTCTTGGTGTGCTTAAATTTTAATTAATTTATAACGAATCCTCATACACACATTTTTCTATCACTCCATCCAATTTGTTTCTTTTATATCCTTGCATTTGCTATTTCTCTCCGGGTTGGCTCTTAGGCGTAAGAAATTGGTCAGTTCCTCTATGGTTCCAGGCACCCCTGTACCGGGCATAGTCGATAGAGTTGTTTCCGAGTAGAGCCCCTTTATCGTTAGAAAGGTATTATGCCTTTCCGATAGGTATTTATTTATAACTCTAAGTGAACAGCTACTTCGTTTGTAAACCTAGTTCTGTAGTAGAGAAGAGGTTTTTGTTCCTTTTATTTCTTACTCCGGGCTCTTTAAGAAGGACTTGGGTCATTATGGATTTTACACAAAATATTCCGTGGAAATCGTGTTGTAACGTTCACATATTATTTATATCTGAATTCACATATTATTATGTGTAAGTGAGGTAATTGTGGTTTTAAAAATTAAAGCTGACAAATATCTTTAATTGCAGTTTTAATGAAGATACTGTGGTTAGAGTAGAAACTTTTAATAAGTAATTAAAAATTTTCATTTTCTTTGGCGTATACCTAGGCCACGATTGCGGGTCTATTTGTTCCTCACTTACTCCAGTCCATAATATTTCTTTCTCAACATACACGTATAGTGTCCCGTGGTGGAAAACTGGAGAGTCAAGGTCATAAGTGCAGTTTCCAACAGTCATTTTAAGTATTGGAACGCCACTGATTTTCAAATTTGTGATTTTTCGAGTTACAACTTTTTCGTAAGACCATATTCCTATGTTGTAATACCATTCTGATTCTATTCTGATTGGCTAAGCTACGAGGAGAGAGACAAACTAGGCGGTAACCTAGTTACCCATATCAAAAGTCTGATAAGACTTCATACAAAAAGTCCTTAACTGGCGCCCGGTTCTTGCTTTGGCTATAGAAAACATGTAATTTACAGTGCAGACGACGCTAGTCTACAGCACCCAATGAGAACGAGATAGCTAAATTCAAAACTAGCCAATAGCTAGGCGAGTTATACGGAAGTCCTGAAAATAGTACGAAGGGAGGTTTCTTTATTTATTTATTAGGGGGGGACAACGTACAAGCAAAAGGGGATAGGTAGAAAAAAGGGTGCCTCTCGGGGTTCTTCCTAGCCCAAACTATGAAAGCCATGTAATATGTGAAGCTAAAATCTTCCTCCTCTCCCCCAACTTGAGGCAGCCAATCAGAGCGAGTCGTACGTCATGGTGACGTCATATATATATTGATTTTTTTTTCGTGAAAAAAAGTAGTTCAGTCTTAAAATCGTCTGGTAACTGTTCCACAAACACATGTGATACAAGGCTTAGCAAGCATAAAATGGATTACGCGCTTCAACTAATAAAGTTAGCAGATTCCGACGAATTTTTTAAAAGTAATGTCAAAAGAAAAGAAATAATAAATTCCATGAGGAACAGTGGTAGTCTGAAGGAATTGGTGGAAGACATGGACGCGCAGTATAACCTACTATATTCAAAACATGAAGACGATGCTCGTGGGGGCTATACTGTATTTTCCAAATGTTTGAACACCGATAGTTGTTTTTAAAGCAAACCCAAAGTGGCATTGCGTTTGTTTATTTTTCTGGGGCATTATGCCAAATCACGCCCAACTTCTAAGTTTTAATTTTATAAATTTCGCATATCATAATAAAAAAATAACCTGTCAACAGTAAATCCATCCAAAACACAAGCACACTAGAGTGACTAGAAAATTTTCCAAGGACGCCATAAATTCTCGGATGAGCAACTTTTTTAAGACCTATTTTAACGAAAGCCTTTTTACGCCCAAATTTTGCTACGCCGCTATATGTACTCCTCCGCTTAAGGGGGTCGGCATTTTTCTTGGGAGAAAGGGGGTATTGCATTATTTCAGGTCCGAGGCTAGAAGGCCAGAGGCACCCTTTTTTCTACCTATCCCCTTTTGGTACAAGGGGCCTTGAAGGCCCTTAGTAGTACATGGGAAGGGCAGGATAGTAAAACATTGACAAGTTTCGGGGATGGAGGTTTCTTAAATGTAAACAAACGTTTAAAAAGGATTAATTGCGATTTAAAAGTTTAAATAGTACGAAGTGAGGTTTCTTAAATTTAAACAAACGATTAAAACTCGGGCGTTACGTCTTTAAACGATTTTTTAAATCAAGATGTTTCCTTAAACATTTCTTAGCATCAGGAAAATAATTGATATTTCAAAGTTTTTATTCAAACCCAATTCAATAGTTCAAAAAACTTATTACATTTCATTTTAAATTAGTTTAAAAGTAAAATAGGTTTACTTACAAAGTTTTGGGAGTCATAGTGGTGAGAATACCAAAACAATGCAGCAGACGAACATAGTGAAACAACCAACAGCGATTCATGTGGTTAAATCAGGCCAATAATGGTTTAATAATTAATATTGCTAATTAATTCTTGACTTAAAAACTTTCTATCGGAAAAATTGCTTTGAATTTCATTTCTTATTTGTTACCATGACTTTAAAAGTGGTAAAAGATGTCTTATATGTAAAAACCGGGGGAACTACTTTTTGCAACGCTTAGCCACTAATTTCATTAGACGTTTGGTGAAGTGGCGCAAAAGTCACGTGATTTTAGGTGCCGCTTTACAGAGATATCTGCCTACGCGTAGAAAGGGGAAAGCACTGAAAACAACACGTTTCAGGCCCCTGCGCCAGTTAAGGACTTTTTGTATGAAGTCTTATCAGACTTTTGCCCATATCTGCTTTAGAGTAGAGGAAAACTTAACGACAAATTAAGGAGTGGGAAGGAAAATTATTGTTGTTTCAAGCTTGGGTTTTGGTTCTTGGCTTTTCCTCTCCTCTCGCTTTCAGTTCCTTCAAACTCTTTGAACGCACTGGGTGTACCATGTTTTTCAGCTAATTAACAAATGGAGTAGGAAATGATGGTATAGTTGAATTTTAACAACGCTTTGACCCCATTAATACGCTTAAATTATAATTAAATTAGTACTAAATAATTTTTGAAAACTCGTAAAATTAAAGTGCCGTTAGCCGTTAGATTTAAAGGTTCTTAAATTAATTTCTAGACACCTTTAAAAGTAACGTTATCCGCTCTCGCCACGGGGAGGCCGCACTTAGAAAGAGCATTTGAATATATTTTAAATCCACTTCCCTCACTCAGAGTCATGAGAGAAGTGCTTTTAAAATATATTCTTACTTTTTTTATTTTTTATCATTTTTTTAATTATTATTATTATTATTTTTTTTCGCTGACATCTGACCCTTTTCCGCAACGTCGAAACCTAGAATAAAAATAACAAACAGTTTTTAAGAAGAACTATATCAAAGTTACTTCAATTTAGCATTAGTAAATTTTCTCAATTAACCCCAAATTTTGCACCAACTCAACCCCAAATTTTGCACCAACTCAACCCCAAATTTTGCACCAACTCAACCCCAAATTTTGCACCAACTCAACCCCAAATTTTGCACCAACTCAACCCCAAATTTTGCACCAACTCAACCCCAAATTTTGCACCAACTCAACCCCAAATTTTGCACCAACTCAACCCCAAATTTTGCACCAACTCAACCTTAAATTTTGTACCAACTCAACCTTAAATTTTGTACCAACTCAACCTTAAATTTTGTACCAACTCAACCTTAAATTTTGTACCAACTCAGCCTTAAATTTTGTACCAACTCATCCTTAAATTTTGTACCAACTCATCCTTAAATTTTGTACCAACTCATCCTTAAATTTTGTACCAACTCATCCTTAAATTTTGTACCAACTCAACCTTAAATTTTGCACCAACTCAACCCCAAATTTTGCACCAACTCAACCCCAAATTTTGCACCAACTCAACCCCAAATTTTGCACCAACTCAATTAACATTAAACTATGGTTAACCTTAAAGTACGGGAAACCCTAGCGGGTCGGGAAAGGGAAACCCTTGCGGGTCGGGAAAGGGAAACCCTTGCGGGTCGGGAAAGGAAAACCCTTGCGGGTCGGGAAAGGAAAACCCTTGCGGGTCGGGAAAGGGAAACCCTTGCGGGTCGGGAAAGGGAAACCCTTGCGGGTCGGGAAAAGGAAACCCTTGCGGGTCGGGAAAAGGAAACCCTTGCGGGTCGGGAAAAGGAAACCCTTGCGGGTCGGGAAAAGGAAACCCTTGCGGGTCGGGAAAGGAAAACCCTTGCGGGTCAGTAAAGGAAAACCCTTGCGGGTCAGGAAGGGAAAACCCTTGCGGGTCAGGAAGGGAAAACCCTTGCGGGTCAGGAAGGGAAAACCCTTGCGGGTCAGGAAGGGAAAACCCTTGCGGGTCAGGAAAAGGAAACCCTTGCGGGTCGGGAAAGGAAAACCCTTGCGGGTCGGGAAAGGAAAACCCTTGCGGGTCGGGAAAGGAAAACCCTTGCGGGTCGGGAAAGGAAAACCCTTGCGGGTCGGGAAAGGAAAACCCTTGCGGGTCGGGAAAGGAAAACCCTTGCGGGTCGGGAAAGGAAAACCCTTGCGGGTCGGGAAAGGAAAACCCTTGCGGGTCGGGAAAGGAAAACCCTTGCGGGTCGGGAAAGGAAAACCCTTGCGGGTCGGGAGAGGAAAACCCTTGCGGGTCGGGAGAGGAAAACCCTTGCGGGTCGGGAAAGGAAAACCCTTGCGGGTCGGGAAAGGAAAACCCTTGCGGGTCGGGAAAGGAAAACCCTTGCGGGTCGGGAAAGGAAAACCCTTGCGGGTCGGGAAAGGAAAACCCTTGCGGGTCGGGAAAGGAAAACCCTTGCGGGTCGGGAAGGGAAAACCCTTGCGGGTCGGGAAGGGAAAACCCTTGCGGGTCGGGAAGGGAAAACCCTTGCGGGTCGGGAAGGGAAAACCCTTGCGGGTCGGGAAGGGAAAACCCTTGCGGGTCGGGAAGGGAAAACCCTTGCGGGTCGGGAAGGGAAAACCCTTGCGGGTCGGGAAGGGAAAACCCTTGCGGGTCGGGAAGGGAAAACCCTTGCGGGTCGGGAAGGGAAAACCCTTGCGGGTCGGGAAGGGAAAACCCTTGCGGGTCGGGAAGGGAAAACCCTTGCGGGTCGGGAAGGGAAAACCCTTGCGGGTCGGGAAGGGAAAACCCTTGCGGGTCGGGAAGGGAAAACCCTTGCGGGTCGGGAAGGGAAAACCCTTGCGGGTCGGGAAGGGAAAACCCTTGCGGGTCGGGAAGGGAAAACCCTTGCGGGTCGGGAAGGGAAAACCCTTGCGGGTCGGGAAGGGAAAACCCTTGCGGGTCGGGAAGGGAAAACCCTTGCGGGTCGGGAAAGGAAAACCCTTGCGGGTCGGGAGAGGAAAACCCTTGCGGGTCGGGAGAGGAAAACCCTTGCGGGTCGGGAAAGGAAAACCCTTGCGGGTCGGGAAGGGAAAACCCTTGCGGGTCGGGAAGGGAAAACCCTTGCGGGTCAGGAAGGGAAAACCCTTGCGGGTCAGGAAGGGAAAACCCTTGCGGGTCGGGAAAAGGAAACCCTTGCGGGTCGGGAAAGGAAAACCCTTGCGGGTCGGGAAAGGAAAACCCTTGCGGGTCGGGAAAGGAAAACCCTTGCGGGTCGGGAAAGGAAAACCCTTGCGGGTCGGGAAAGGAAAACCCTTGCGGGTCGGGAAAGGAAAACCCTTGCGGGTCGGGAAAGGAAAACCCTTGCGGGTCGGGAAAGGAAAACCCTTGCGGGTCGGGAAAGGAAAACCCTTGCGGGTCGGGAAAGGAAAACCCTTGCGGGTCGGGAAAGGAAAACCCTTGCGGGTCGGGAAAGGAAAACCCTTGCGGGTCGGGAAAGGGAAACCCTTGCGGGTCGGGAAAGGGAAACCCTTGCGGGTCGGGAAAGGAAAACCCTTGCGGGTCGGGAAAGGAAAACCCTTGCGGGTCGGGAAAGGAAAACCCTTGCGGGTCGGGAAAGGAAAACCCTTGCGGGTCGGGAAAGGAAAACCCTTGCGGGTCGGGAGAGGAAAACCCTTGCGGGTCGGGAGAGGAAAACCCTTGCGGGTCGGGAAAGGAAAACCCTTGCGGGTCGGGAAAGGAAAACCCTTGCGGGTCGGGAAAGGAAAACCCTTGCGGGTCGGGAAAGGAAAACCCTTGCGGGTCGGGAAAGGAAAACCCTTGCGGGTCGGGAAAGGAAAACCCTTGCGGGTCGGGAAAGGAAAACCCTTGCGGGTCGGGAAGGGAAAACCCTTGCGGGTCGGGAAGGGAAAACCCTTGCGGGTCGGGAAGGGAAAACCCTTGCGGGTCGGGAAGGGAAAACCCTTGCGGGTCGGGAAGGGAAAACCCTTGCGGGTCGGGAAGGGAAAACCCTTGCGGGTCGGGAAGGGAAAACCCTTGCGGGTCGGGAAGGGAAAACCCTTGCGGGTCGGGAAGGGAAAACCCTTGCGGGTCGGGAAGGGAAAACCCTTGCGGGTCGGGAAGGGAAAACCCTTGCGGGTCGGGAAGGGAAAACCCTTGCGGGTCGGGAAGGGAAAACCCTTGCGGGTCGGGAAGGGAAAACCCTTGCGGGTCGGGAAGGGAAAACCCTTGCGGGTCGGGAAGGGAAAACCCTTGCGGGTCGGGAAGGGAAAACCCTTGCGGGTCGGGAAGGGAAAACCCTTGCGGGTCGGGAAGGGAAAACCCTTGCGGGTCGGGAAGGGAAAACCCTTGCGGGTCGGGAAGGGAAAACCCTTGCGGGTCGGGAAGGGAAAACCCTTGCGGGTCGGGAAGGGAAAACCCTTGCGGGTCGGGAAGGGAAAACCCTTGCGGGTCGGGAAGGGAAAACCCTTGCGGGTCGGGAAGGGAAAACCCTTGCGGGTCAGGAAGGGAAAACCCTTGCGGGTCAGGAAGGGAAAACCCTTGCGGGTCAGGAAGGGAAAACCCTTGCGGGTCAGGAAGGGAAAACCCTTGCGGGTCAGGAAAGGGAAACGCTAGCGGGTTGAAATCATAATTCCAAGACCCAGCATTAGTTAGATCAAAAAAATAACTTGCATTCAGATTCCCGCATGCAGGACATCGCATTAAATCCATGTTGGAGATTCGTCGTTTCAGAGTTACTCTTACGGTTATATTAAAACAGTAAAAAATTTCAAAACTAACTGAGCTTTGACGAGGCTTAACGAGAGCTGTTCACTGTTTAAACTTTAAAATGGCGCGTGAATAACGGTTGGAATTATCGCGAGCGCGTGATCGAGGAGGCTATGTCTCATTGGCTCGTTCGAGCTTCGTCTCGCGCCAAACATTTACTTTGAAATACCTCTACACTGTGCTGGGGAGCGCGCAATAGTATGGGAAAATAAATTAGAAATTTGTGGCTTTAAAAGTGAAAAACTTAAAAAGGTCAAATTTATAATCGACTATAAATCGACTTAATACTTATTACTGATTGTTGTCGTTAAAATAATTTTTCTTTTCCCAGTCACTTTGCTCTGTCAATGCAAACTCGAATGGTTAATGAGTTTTTCTGGTATTTATCTTTTGAAAATTGTCTTCTTAACCGTATTTGATTTAATATTTATTTCCTCGGTCTGTTCATTTTTATTTTTGGCGCTGCTAGGCTTCGGATAAAAAAGGCTCGCAGGGAAATATCACTTGTTTTAACTTTATTGCGGAACTCTTTACCATATTATAAATTATATCACTTTTTATTAAGTATAAGATTAAAATAGACTACACCTATAGAATACTAAAGAATGTATTTCAGACGCGCCGAAGTGGTATTGGCGTTAGCAATACTGTCCTTAAACTACAATCTGAGTTGATAATTAAAACTAACCAAACTTGTCTCATTAATTTACAATTAATTATCCAAATTTGGATTTGAGCCTAAAAATTAAAATGCCTACTTTAAATGTAAATTTTAATATTTTGAAGAATATTAACAACTGCATTCCAAAATTTGAATTTTCCATAGAAACATGTTCAATAGTACACGACTCTTATTGTTGGTTCCAAGGCTGGGAAAAGTATAGATAATACTATACTTTGTTCCACCTTGAAAAAAGGCAAAATTTTGCATGGAAACCAACTGCTTTTTAACGGCTCTTTTTGTTGGTTATTTTATAATTCGAACTATTGTCTCGAATTTTTCTCAGCCCTGAGAAAAATAACAATTACTCACTTCTTTTAATTGGCATTGTCATGAAATGTTCCACATTTATGCGGTAAAAGACGAGGAATCAGACTGTGATCTCGAAAAATGTCTATCTCTTTCAGACCATTCGTTATATATTAATTAAAATTTAGCGGGGGTCCCTCACCATGATGCGTAACGTCGAGTGACCCAACTTTTAATTATTTTTTCTGTATATTTTTTCAACACCCCAAGGATATCTTTCATTTTCTCTATGATTTTTTTTTTTTTTTTTTTTTTTTTTTTTTTTTTTTTTTGGGAATTTCAAATATATTTAGAAATTAGAAATATAGCCACACCATGGTCTTACTATAGTCCATGGTTTGATCATAATTTGACCATGACATGACCTTGGTTTGACCTTGGTCTGACCATCATCTCATCATGGTTTGACCATAATACTAATTTCTAGATAACAATAAATTAATTTGAAAATTTCCCAAATTTGAAATTTCGTTTTCTTGTTACCAGTTAATGATGAAACAAAAAACTAAACGAATCATAAAGGAGATGAAAGATATCTCTTGGGGTATTGATCAATAATAAAATTGGGCTGCTCGACGTTACGCATCATGGTGTGGGTTCCTCTCTAAATTTTAACTAATGCTCTGAAAGAGATAGGATCACAGTCTGATTCCTCGTCTTTTACCGCATAAATGTGTTAAACATTGGAATACGTGAGTTGTTATTTTTGTCAGGGCTCAAAAATATTTCGAGGTCAATATTGAAATAGTGGGGGTTTACTCAAAACCTTGCCAAACATTATTTTTCTATTATTTTCAAGTGAAAATCTGGAAATCGTAGTTTTTTTAGGCACACCAACAAGTGTGCCTGATTTCATAAAGATCTGCCGACCCATGGTGGCAAGTCTTGGTGAAACCACATGGAATGGCCGCTTCAGTTTTTCCCAAACAAAGAAACAGTAATTTAGAAAATCTAAATGCCAATCTAATCCGAAAATGTATCACAGTTTAAACGAAAAACTGATAATTTTGGTAAATCCTTCTTTACATGGAACTTTATTTTCATGACGTTTATCAATGATATTATCTAATGATCTTTATATACCACCAAGCACTCATGCAAGTACACATATTGTATCATTTTGTTGCTATTCGCTTTCACAATACACCATTTAGCTCTTCCACTGTACGCATGCCCGCGCTCGAAACGCCTACTAGTGGCGAAAAAAAAAAAAAACCTTCGCTCGGTGAGGCGCGCGTAACCTTGGCGCGCATTACCTCATAGGCTTTTTTCCCCGCCATTTTCACCAAGCGAAAGTTCGCCCTATGCCGCTCAGGGTTCATACAGACTGCAAATATCAGGGAAGTCGAAACATTTGCCACAAATCAGGGAGATCAGGGTAATTTTTGACTACTTGGGCATCAACTTAACTTAGCTCAGACGACCTCAATAAGCTAAATGCATATGTTTTATGGTTTTTCGAAACTTTTTTTTTGCAAATGGAAATGTCAGAGAAAATTCGATTCCACGGTATGGAATCAATAAAAAAAATCGCTTGTTATTAGGTTGCATTGTCCCTTTAAAAAATAACTCTATAGTATCCCTTTAAAATATAAAAATAACGTTCCTAAAATCATACTGTACTATTCCTTTAAAATTTGCTAAATATTTGAGTGTACGTGACAGAACTCTAATTATATCCCACTCTTTTTAGTGATGAAATAACTGACCTTATATAATCCCACGTAAAAGTTCTAATAACTCCAATCTATAAGCCACATATACTTATACCCGGAAAAGTCTTTCTTTCTACTCTTTTATTATTTTTTCTTATCTTTTTTTTAACTTACTTACTACAAACCTCCCTTAACGAGCTTGTTAGGGAAGATTTTACCCGGAAAACTCTGCCAGGTTGAGCCCGGAATCCCCTTTCAATCGATTGGTAACGTAACAATGGGAGTCGTATTGTTCGTCTCACTTGGAAAGTTTAGCGTTTTCATTTTAGGCGAGCCGGTGATATTTTGGACAAATAAAAAGGTGGCATTACGCGATTTCTTAGCTGTCTATAAGTAAATAACGCCTCGGAGCTTAATACTATCAGCAAAGCCCGAGATAAATGTACCGACAGATTCTGATTCAAGACACTTTAGCGGCCACAATCGGTGTAAATAGTGAATGAAAGAAGCACCACTCTTCGGAGAAATTCCAGCGCATTTGATATTATAAAAGTACTTGTCGGTGCGGCATCTTGTTCGAATGTTGCTAACTACGTCACGAAATCACGTGGCGTTAAGGTTATACAGGGCAATTATTTCCGTTTTCATAAAACGCTAGGGGTCAGATGGCTAAGAATTCACTCGGGAGAGACCAGACCTTGAGAGCTGACACCGATATAGAAAAAATAAGCTTAAGAAATGCTCGGTGTTTACGAGCATAAACTTAGAAACATAATTTAAGTTTCATTCGATTTCTGAATGTGTGTTCTACACTTATAATGAGATCAAAAAAATTCCCGAGCCGAAAATTCCAGTGAGAAATAAAGTTAAACATAGGCTATAATCGGAGCTTAATTAAAAATACTACGGTAATTAAAAGAATTAAAGTCTCTCAAACAGAAGTTCCAAAAAGCTCTAAGGAAGAAAATAAAAGCTACATTATCAAAATATACTCAGCCGTTCTTTAGAAAATCCGACATTAACGACCCCACCTTTGCCTTTCACGCGTTTTAATCTTCAAATATAAAATTAAATATAAAGATTAATTAAAAGTTTCCTCGAACAGATCTTGCGCAATTAGTTGTAGATCAATAATTAAAAGACCGAAATGGTCTGACGTACCTAGAAGCTACTAAAGTTGCTCGATTGACCTATTATTCATACTGTTTACCCTTAAAAATCGTCTTAAAATAATAAAAAATCCCTGAATAATCGCGTGGCTATTGTAGAGCCTACAGTTGATTCTCCCGCGTTCTGGCACAAGTGATATAAGGTCGCTTTCACGCCGTCTTTTCGTGTAAGTACTTAATCCGGAAAGTCTATACCTTTAGTATAAATATTATCGTTAATTACGTTTCAATAATAAACTACGTCATAAATCGGAAAAAAAAAAAATGACATTTTCATTTAATTAACCCAGACGTATACGATTTTTTTAATAATATGATAGAAATAAAAATGTAATCCTTAGGCATTGGGAAAAAATGGCAACATACTCACTTTAAAATGTTTAACCTTGAATTTTAATTAGCGTCAAACTGACCCATGATTAAACGCCCTTACGTCGACAATGGCCTTTTTTAAAGCCATAAAAAAACTATGTTGTTCGTTCTCGCTTTCAGTATTTAGTTCTTGGTTCTAGGGGTTATAAGATTTGTTTCTGTCGAATATTCAAAGTGGGATGGAGCTTGGTAGTATTGCCAATGGCGGCCAACTCAATCTCCTCGTTCTTCACCCTAGTGTATGCCAAACGTGGAGGAGATGGAGTTTTCCCCTAAGCATCATACCCTCCCTCCTCTTTTGTCGATCCAAGTCTTTTGTTTAGATATAGTTGATCGATTTGGGAGAGACTCTAAAATCTGCTCCTCCTACCCCTTTGGTTTCCCTTTCTATTAGCCGATTTAACCTAGCGATATAAGAATGGTGTATAGAGAACGATGGCTTTCCATGAATCCAACGAAGCCTATTTAACGATTAAGTTTTAAATTTATTTCTAGTTTAATATTTGTTTGTAATTTTTTTACTGGTGGATTAGGTTTATTTAAACGATAAGGAATCGATAAAAAATCACTTGTTGTTAGGTTGCATTCTCCCTTTAAATTATTTTGTTATTTCACATTCTATTTATATCATATTTAGTGACTAAAAGTTGTTAGACAAATCAAATTCAAAAAGTTTAAGGTTTACTGACGGTTTTTTGCTACATTTTTTTACTCTTTGTCTAGACTATGCATAGACATTACTGATATATATTTTAGATCAACGCAATTTGAAGGCGGCGGCCAGGGATAACTCATCTACAAAAAAGAACAAAAAAAAAATAAAAAAAACCTAAGCTGAAAAGATTCAAGATTGTTTTCTTTTCGATATACTTTTAAAATTAATTTTATAGCTTGAATTACAAGGGTATACTGTCTGGTCAATTATAATTGGAACTAGAGCTCGGAATCGGCTGATGAATAACTTGTTTAATATAAAATCGCTAATTATAGAAACATACGCGTATCAAATGGATACGAATTATCCGGAGATAAAATTTTCAGTTCCATTAATAAACAAATTACGCGTTTATTCAAATGGAAAACGCGGAGATAAAAATACGAAGTTTCTCGAAATCTGTGTAGAATGAAATATAATAGTTATATTTTAATCTAAATTGAAAGGAATAGCGACTAAATGACTACATTCTAGCTTCGAGATCTCAATTTGGGTTAAAATCAGAGAAGAAACTCGAGTTTCAAATTGTTCTTATCGGCGAATGAATGACTCCAGAAGCCGATGAAACCCTCCTTTGAAGTCTACTACTCTAATGTTCCATATAGCGCTCCTCCCTGAATGGGTAAAATTCACAATTTTATGATATCGGAGGGGTCCTACTTCATACCCCCCTGTCTACGGAAAATTGGAAATTCTCTCTTTCCACATACGACGACGTTTTTTTGACGTACTCCAAGGCTGCTAAAGATATTCGCTCGACGAACTCCCGCTCCGAAAATATCCACTGTTAGGAGGCGTATGAATCTCGCTTTTTGAAACTAACCCATACAGAGAGGGGTAGACGAGACCCGGGAGTAATAGACTTCAAAGGAGGGTTTCATCGGCTTCTGATAAGTCGTATAACTTAATCCATTTCATATAACAATGAGTACGAATAAAAGGTTTGCCTTATATTCGGGTATACGTTAACTCGGATAAGAAATTTCGCGAACGGATGACATCTAATTGACATTCACGATGGTCTTGTTCATTTAACAAAAGTTATACGAATTCCGAGCTCTAATTGAAACGCTTTCATTGTACAGGAGGGGGACTCGTAAAGGAACAGACACATTTCTTGTCAACAGTAATATTTTAGGTGTTAGGTTAGATCAAGAAGGATCAGACAAGGAGAGGAAAAGTGGGAACGGCGCGGTTCCTACTGCGTCGGCCTAAACTCCCACTCTGGGAGAACGGGGGACAGTCGGGGGTAGAGATGATTCGTGGTAAATTGTTGTCACGTGGGTAAAACGGATCCTTTATGAGACGCGTAGTAGCCGACGACGCTAGCGACCACGTGACAACAGTTTACCTCGAGAATTTCTTATCCCCTTTCCACCCGATCGGGAGGCTGGCTCTTCTCTCTAACTCAACGCAGCCCCACTTTTCCTCTCCTTGTCTGACCCTTCTTGGTTAGGTTATGTGGTTTTCCCAACTTGCATTAAAAGGTCAAAATCTAAATATTTTTCGACTTTTTTACACTAATGCAGTAGTGTAGTATTCTACAAACAATCTATAAAAAATATCACCTGATGTTTCTCACCCTACCATATAACTTTTCTTAAAGGGGAAATGAAATTTTTGTGTTTTGTGAAAAAATACTAGATGGCGTTGAAATTTGTCTCTTAAAAATATTTAAAGTTAAATTTTTATTCGCTAAACAAATAGCTAAACAAAAAACCACGCGATATGAAGTTGATAAGCCTAAGTACGGCCTAATTTTGTCTTTTTACCGTTGCCCTTATCTCAATTTAAATCCCGAAATCGTGATTTAATGTGGCGACATCTGTCCTTTCCTCGTAACAACCGAGAATACTCTTTATTATAATTATAATATAATTCAATTATTACGTCATCTTTCAGAAACATTAATTACACGCTTCATTCGCGTTGCTAAAATGCACTTCCCCTTAAAGGGACTATCTGCGTTTTTAAATCCTTTTCAAAGTAGCCTTTCTAGTTTAGCAGACGACGTTGATCATAACAACTTGTACAGTCAAAGCAAGAAGGATCAGATAAGGAGAGGAAAAGTGGGGCTGCGTTGAGTTAGAGAGAGAAGAGCCAACCTCCCACTCGGGGGATAGGAAATTCTCGAGGTAAACTGTTGTCACGTGGTCGCTAGCTACCGCGTCTCATAAAGGATTCGTTTTACCCACGTGACAACAATTTACCACGAAGCATCTCTACCCCCGTCTGTCCCCCGTTCTCCCAGAGTGGGAGTTTAGGCCGACGCAGTAGGAGCCGCGCCGTTCCCACTTTTCCTCTCCTTATCTGATCCTTCTTGGTCAAAGGTAGGCTGTGTGCATTTAAGGGCAAATTACAGAGCAGATAGGGCCATTTATATCAAACTATACCACGCTATGAGACGCGACAAATTGGGTCGAGATGGGCTCCCAAAATTAGTTTCGAAATTGCGAGGAAGGGATGGTTGCGTGCGAGGCGAGATAGTCGCGATGGAATATACGAGGTGGTGACGTGTCATGGCGGCGATTTCCCATCGGACGAATGAAACCGTTAGGGTTTTGTATACGCCATTACTTCGGATATACGGAAGGGATCTGATGTTGTCGCTTGAGGGATGGCCCTCTTGGAAATACTTATTTTGCCGACTGAGGAGTCTCTCATCCCCTTGGCTATATAATATTCGAAGATCTTGCCGAGATCAAACCACGCTGGAACTACGTGCCCAACAGGCGAGAAAACTATCTCGTGATTTGTCGTACATATATTTAGAGGGGATCTTTCCGATGGGAGACAGTGAATATTGTTAGAAGCCGATTTTAAACCCTTGCTATAAAAATACCCAGGTATTGGATTGGTCTCAATTTTGAAACTCTGGAGTAACTTGAAAATAGAAAATTGTTGTGAATCAAGCCTATACAAGAAAGTATATGTATTTATATGTAGTTGGACAATTCAGTCTTTCGTATTTCCGGTCGCTGATAGCTTCCCAAAACCTTATTTCCGCATATTACACGGTTTTTTCACCTTGGTTTTTTGTGTGGGAGGGGGGGGCGAACTATGGTTGCCGTACCTTTAACGTGCCAATTATGGGGAACTATAGACAGTTACTCTAATATGGTCTATAATTTCTTTAAAGGGAGAATTAGGTCTACAATCTCCTTAAAGGGAAAATGCAACCTAACAAGTGTTTTTTATTATCGATTACTAATCGTTAAATAGGCCTAATCCACCAGAAATTACAAAGAAATATTAAACTGATAATAAATTTAAAACTTAACTGGAAAATAAATTCAGCTGGAGATCTTTAATAATGGTTAGCGACCAATGAATAAGCGTCCATCGTTAAGCCAAGATCTCCATAACATTCTATTGGTGACTCATCAATGCGAAGAAATCCAGGATCTCCATGCATGAATCCAGCTAAGCCTATATTTTCCTATTAAGTTTTAAATTTATTTTGATATTTGTTCGTAATTTTTTTACAGGTGGATACCGTGGGTTAGGTCAATATTTAAACGATAAGGAATGGATAAAAACCTTGTTGTTAGGTAGCTTAAAGGGAGAATGCACCATAGTAATAAGTGATTTTCATCGACTCCTTATTGGTTAAATAGATCTAATCCAACAGTAAAAAATTATAAACAAATATTAAACTCTAAATCAATTTAAAACTTACCATCAAAAATTCATGGAGATCCTGATTTCCTAGCGGATAAGGTCTAGCGACCAATCAAACGCGATTGTAAGTCTTGTGGAGATCTCGCGTGGACGGACCTTTGCTCATTGGGCGCTAGACCTTACACGGAGGCAATTCAGGATCTCCACGAATCCCGCTAAGCCTATTTTCCGGGTAAGTTTTAAATTTATTTCTAGTTTAATATTTGTTTAATTTTTTACTGGTGGATTAGGCCTATTTAAACGGTAAGTAATCGATAAAAAATTATGTTATTAGATTGCAGTCTCCCTTTAAGCACCCTTAACCAGAAGTCTGCCATGGCTTAAACTTACAATTGGGTCATAGGCAATCACGTGTCATAGTTAGAATTTTGTCACTCCATAGGTTTAAGTATAAAGTAAATCGCCTGGCTCATGATCTAATTGAAAAGACTTAACGTTTGTTAGAAACAAAGTTTTCCACTTCTTAATCCTTATAGAGAGATTACCCGCCGTTTCTCTTCCATCCTAACGTAATTCTGCCCTCCAGACAAATTTGCAAAATAGCCAAAAGCTAAGGGGATTAATACGTAATATTAAACCGGTAGTAGGGTAAAAGTAGTATATATAAAGTAATTCGAAACACGGAACTTTTTTAGAGGCATCATCGAGGTATAGCCGATCTAGCTATAGCGGGATTTAAGAAGGCTTTCTAGATTAAATCTCCTTTGATTGCGCGGAAGTAAAAAAGAATATGGAACAATCGTTAGTCGAGGGCTTTAATTTATTTTTTATTTCATCCAGCTTGGTTGTTTCGAAATCGTTAGACGGCCTGAAGTAATTTGGAAACAAATCCAAGATATATTTTAAAATGAAAGGCCAAATTGTCTCGACCAATCTTTTTTTCTCTAGAAACGAAACATAAATAAAGGCTGAGTTCGCGTTAGAAAATGTATGTTTCAAATGTTGACGTTATAAACCCTGGGGGAAGTGAGCGATTAATTCAGAAATCATGGTGTTTTTGTGAATAATTGCTTACCCGAAATTCTAAACGTAAATTAAAATACAAATTTAGTTAAACGTAAGACTATCTCTTTGTCATTGTTACTCGAATCCTCCTGGTCCAATTTCTATCGTTTCAATTTTAATTAATAACGATGCGAATGAAGTACATAATGAATGTTTATAAAATATGACGTACTATACAGGGTGTTTCGAAAATGGTGGTAGGACCGAGCTGCAGTGGGTTCTATGGGTCATTTTAAGACGAAAATGTTCTATGACGTTTTGTCGTACGGTGCGCCGTTTAAGAGTTACGAAATGAATCATGCGCGGATGGCCCCTTAACGTAAAACAATATGGCGGTACTCTTATCTTCTGCTCTTGAAAGTGGTCGATATACTGGACAATCCATATTATCGACAGTAAAGAAAGGCCACGGCCATATTGGAACGGTTTTACGTATATGACAGCCAGGATCACTGCTGTCCTGTACCAGTCACGTTACAGGAGTTATCCCTCCATATCTCTCGTGGTATAGAGATAAGTCGTTTAGTATTAGATGTTGTGTGATGGAAACTGTAAGTTGAACGGAAACCTTAAACTGTTGTCTAGCTCTAGCCTGGTACATTTAGACTTTTTGTACTTCGTATTAGCAGAGGTATATAATAACCCCCTTCGGGGGGAAGTATGAAAGCCCCTATACTACCAATGCTAAAAATCACGAACAACAAGAGCCCGCTGCTGACTATCTAGGCCACTAGCTCGCGCTGGACTTCTCAATGTCGCTACTCTAGTAAATGGTCTTTGTATAAACAAGACGGCTCGATTTGTGTTTAGAACTTCCTGTCTCGGGAGTCAGGCTGTCTGTTAAAATGGAGTCGAAGGTTGACTTCAGCTCGCAAGTTCCGGAAGTGTACGTAGGGAAATTTTAGTGAGGTTCAAAATGGTGTAACTATTTTTTGGGAGTAAAGCGGTGTGTCGATCCGCCGCGATTTACGCCGGGCACTTGTTGTTCGTCGATTTTGCCTACCTTTCATACTTCCCCCCGAAGGGGGTTATTATATACCTCTGGTATTAGGAGTGTTGCGTGAAACTCTTCTACTAATCTACGCGTAGGTAAATATATAGGTAGTTAAATTGCCTTAAAAATAAGTGTACTTTAAAAGGTTTATTTATTCACGCGGGACAAAGACACCGATATCATCTTCTACCCCGAACGAGCACGAATCAATGGAATTCACTATAGAGGAATTTCCCGCCAAAAAGCAACGTTATCTCGTTGCCTCGCTTGCCCCTAATACGATTGGTCAGAAGTTACGCACCATCCGTGAAATTAGATTGAATAAAGGGTAAAGTCGCGGGGTAACGATAGAAGGGCGAAAAGGGAGATTATTGTTAACCAATTCCACTATAACGTTTGAATGTATCGCGACTTCGTACCAGGACGGAATCATAGCGATTTTGTAAAGGAAAGAACAGCTCTCTTTCTAACCTTTTTTCTTTTTCGCGCAACTTTCCCGGCTTTCTTTTCCTCCCTACGTTATTCTGGGGTTAGAAAAAGCACTCAATAAGAGAGAATAGTGATTGGTCTGTCTTTCCCTTCCCAAAAACGTAGAGCTATAATTCAATATACGGAAAAAGAGATCCTATTGGTGCAGATCGTGCAGTTCGCGAATCTATACTTTTACTTATACATCATACGAGGGTTAACATTGCGCAACAAACCTACTTCGCTTTTCGCTAGGCTGCAACCTTTCCTTTGACAAAACTAGAAAAGAAAAAAAGCTAGAAAGTTGACCGACTAAATGAGACTTCATGACGTCATCGTCGTCGAGAGTCAAATCGAGAAATTCCGATATATCTAGAGCAAATCGATGAGACTCGATTAAATTAATTTATACTCTAGCTTTATCTCGAGTGAGTAGTGAAGAGATATTAGGTTTATATTTAAAACCTTATTTGGGGGTTATTCCCTTTTCGGACGAGACGTAACTAGCCGGTTTAATCAGATTTAACCATGGTTTATAGAAAATAAACCGAGGTTTATTGAACTGAAAAGGCTATGTAAACCTTGGTTAAATCTGATTAAACCATGGCTAATTACGCATCGTCTGAAGAGGGTATTAAGAAATGGTAAATAGTACGATAACTTAAAAGAAAGCCACCCAAATGTTCTGGGTGCATCCGTCTTGTAATGCAAGCCCGCTACGCATTCGCACAAATTCCACGGAAAAAATGCGATACGTTGATTATTTCTTATCGATGTCGGTGAAGTTTCGACCTTTCCGGGAAGCTGAGTTGTCAACTCACTCCCATTTCAAGAGATAGCACGATTGTTACAAACTCACGCGAACTACGCGAATAACACAAAGACAAACGCCAAATGCAATATAAATAGATCACTCAAAGAAGTTAAATTGTGCGCACAACGCAATACCACTCGTCAACGTAAAGGTTGCTTCAGGTACATAGCTCTCGCACCCAGATCGGCGTTGCCTTAATTAGACTAAGCTAGATTTGGCCACAAATTACAATTAAATTTGAATTGATTTTTCACGAGTGAAAACAGTTGATTATTATTACCAAAGTTCTAAGCATTATTATAAAATTATAATTTCGTTGTTTTACGTCACGGTAGCATCTCATTCTCATTGGCTCCTAATTTAACCTGTTATATTTTATACCACGTAAGCTTGTGAAGCTCATAAAACGTGACGTATTCCCTGCCATAATCAACAGTCCTTAGTAACGTTTTTACAAAAAATACTCTATCAATGTTGCATATCATTTATTATTTCGATAGATATATACTGAATTATAATGCGATATTATCCGTTTGCTTAAAAATAGACTATTTATCAATCCAGTTAACTTATCCGAAGATAAAATAACCAAATAATACTCGTGTCTGTTTTTATCCGAAAATGCCAACTTATCCTTGGATATTATCCGAGTTATACGTACGAATAAGAAATTTTTAAAATCCATTTTCCTCAAAAATAGTAATCAAATTTAAACCTAAAAGCTTGCAGGGTGACCACTTTTCCCATATTTCCTATTTTTTCCTATATTTTCACCTCCTTCCTATTTTCTCCTATAATTTAATGGCAATTCCTATAATCTCCTATATTTCTACTCAAAATATCTAGTTAAGGGTAAAGTTATAAATCATACTGTCAGCTGTGGCTGTATAAGTTTATTTTAGCTTAACTGTACATTTTCCAGTTAAAATAGTCTGTAAAATTTCATACTATTTAAGCAATTTGATCATATTAATACCGTGTTTAAACCGGTGGCGAGAGTTGTGATGCAATAATAAACATGGTTCCTACTTTTAATTAATTATTTTCCTATTTTATCCTATATTTTACACTTATTTCTTCCTATTTTATCCTATATTTTACATAAAATGCCTCCTATATTTTCCTATAGTTTGCAAAGAAATTTCCTATATAGGATTTTCAAATTTTCAGTGGTCACCCTGCTTGATTTATTGTTTTAGTTATTTGTGAATTTGAATTATATTCTTCATTTTACACAAATTCTAAGAAATGTGAAATTCCTTATCCAACGATATACGTTTTATACGAGTAACCTTTTAATAGGTAAAGCTTGAAACTTTAATCTTCGGATAAACCCAACATCCACTTAACTATTATCTGAATTTACGAATTAAGTTTGTTTATTCTCAAAGAAATCAATCTGAAAATTATCTGAAAAAATATGAATAACGGAAGATGATGTTCATCTAGTCATCGTATTGCTTCGTTTGAAACGTCTCATTTCTTATAATAAGATTAAGATGAAGGATTTTTTATGGTTATCACCTGTCCTTTAATGGACCTGAAGCGGTATCACGCTACAAGACTGGAAAAAAAAATCAGAAATCCTAAAGAGTAGCGATAGCAGAAGCCGATGAAACCCTCCTTTGAAGTCTATTACTCCCTGGTCTTGTCTACTCCTCTCTGTATGGGTTAGTTTCAAAAATCGCGATTCCTACGCCTCCTAACGGTAGATATTTTCGGAGCGGGAGTTCGTCGAGCGAATATCTCTAGCAGCCTTGGAGTTCGTCAAAAAAACCTCGTCGTTTGTGGAGAGAGAGAATTTCCAATTTTCCGTAGACAGGGGGGTATGTAGTAGGACCCCTCCGATCTCGTAAAATTGTGAATTTTACCCATACAGAGAGGAGCGCTATATCGAACATTAGAGTAGTAGACTTCAAAGGAGGGTTTCATCGGCTTCTGGCGATAGGCATATATGGATGGCAAGAAAAGCGACACAATGATCAAATTAAGATATATCCTTGCTAAGGTCGATTGATGCGGAAAAAATCTTCAACAATAATACTCGTCCGAAAACTCCTTCGGCTAAAAGAGGAGCTATTCCAAATAAAAAAGGGTATTTTCTAGAGAAGAAACTATAGATGAAAGCGAAAAAAGTCTGCCCTACAGCTAGCCAATAGAGTATAGAGGCTAAGAGTGGGGATGAGATGAGAAAGAAAGATACGAAAATATCACAGCTAAAGGGATTATGAAATTATTTAGAAGAAATTTAAATACAATAATACATAGATCTCGCAATCGGATCTGTTATTCATATTTTTTCAGAAATTTTATTTTCTGATTCATTATTTAACCTAATTCGGAGAAAGGTTAAATGGATGTTGGGTTTATCCGAAGATAAACGCTCGAAGCTTTATCTATTAACAAGTTACTCGAATTAAAACGTATAACGATGGATAAGAAAATTCACATTCTCAGAATTCATGAAAAATATAAGAAATATATTTCAAATTTACTTAGAATTCGAAGAAAATAAATAAAACAATAAAAAAAATTAAATTTTATTTAATATTTTTGGAGAAAATAGATTTTTAAATTGTTCTTATCTGAACGTATAACAATGATAATTTTCCAGGATAAGGCCGTTTTACGAGTATTATTTTGTTATTTCATTTTTGGATAAATAGTCTATTTTTAACCAAACGGATAATATCTGATCTATCCAATTAATAAAAGTTATTAAAATTCCGAGCTTGGATCTCTCCTTGAAATAAAGAACTTGAATTTAAAATTAAACGCGCAACCTGCCACTCAATTCGGACCTTTTCAAATTGATCTCGCGCCAATCACGTGAATTTCAGTTTCAAGAATTGAAAAAAAAAAAAAAAAATTAACTCGGCTGTTTTTAAATACGTGTGACGTCGGTTTTACTTTTCATTTCAATATGCAACCATGGAATAACGAAAGAAATCGGCTTTCCCAATTAGGAAAAAATCTATGATGGTCAAAAATGGACCAAATTTAATCAGAATTCGACCAAAATAGACCAAATTAAAAAATTTAAATCTAACAAAAGTGGACCAAAATTATAAATTCATTTAAATAACATTGAACATTATTTTTTGAACATTTTCACCGATTTCATTTGACCTTTTTAAGGATATTGGAATGGTGGTAAAGGGTATGATACAGTGTTGTATCTAAAAAAGAGCGGGCGCGCGCTAGTGCAGAGAGGGATAAAGAGAGAAGACGGGATAATTGGAGGCAGAAGCGGATAGAGAAGAAGAAAAAATATCTTAAATAAGAGGAACTAGCAACGATATCAGGGGGTAACCTCTCCCCATCCCTCCTCCGCAACTCTTTACTATAAAGATGCCACAGAGAGAAAAGAGAGCTCTCGATGAGACTTCTATCCGGCGGAGAAAACCGACGCGAAGGAGGTGGAATGAGCAAAGGCCTAGCTATAGATAATCTTATTTCAATGCAAAAACACGCTAACTCTTTTGGGCTACTAAATAATTTATGCTCGAGTAAAAAAATTATATTATACTATGACCTGGAAGCAGGTTTTTGCCGCCTTACATTCTCGCTTGTTTCATGTACAGGTCGAGATTTTGACAAGATAATCCTGCACAAATTTTTGGTTAATCAGTTAACTATTATTAATTAATAAAATTAGTTAAATATACGCCAGAATACGCCATAATTACTCTATCAAACCCAGGGGGACATAGAATGTCAAAGCTACTTTGAAAATTGTATATTTATGTTGCTGTTATGGTAACATTTTATATGTATTATGTGTGCAGAAATTCATATTTTGAAAGGTTTTTTTTTTTCACGATCTTTCTGAAAATGCTACTCAAATTTCATTGAGACACCAGAGCTGCTTTCATAGGCATTGGAATCGATTTAAACCATTTCAAAACGTTTCGCTTGAGTCGTGTGAACGGGAAACCGTCTTTTTTGAACTGGTTTCCGAAGCTTTTCGAGAATTCGGATCAAATCGATTCGAGAAAAGACGGTTTCCTGTTCACACGAGACTAGCGAAACTTTTTGAAACGGTTTAAATCGATTCCAAGGCCTAGTATGAACGCGGCTTTAGAAACACTACGTTACGACGTTATGCGTCTTAAAGCGAAGCGATAAGCTCAAGAGAACTGGGAGATTCCGCATCATGCGGAGCTGGCTGATGGAGCAGCGTTGAGAAACAAGGTATATAGTGAGTGGGAGATGAGAAGAGAAGGATAGAAAGACGAAAACGGGTCGATACGTAAGGTTCACGAAGCCTTTATCCTCCTCCTATCCGTCCAGCGTAACCGCCGAGTCAATCTGGCCTGACAGAAAGGGGACCGTGGAGATTTTGGCTCGCGAAAAAGGGACCATCTCGGTTGCGACCGCGCTGACAAATGACCCCGGAGAATTTTAAGAAACTTCCTCGATTTTTAAACGAGGACAAAACTAGGGAAGTCTCCTTCGTGTTTGACGTAAACGTCAAAAGCTTTTTTTGTTGTCAACCCCCCTTCCCCTTGTTTTTACATTTAAATAAAAAGCCATTTTCTTTTACGTACTCTTATTTTCCTCCTTTCTCAACAAATAAAATATGGCCTACTCGAATTTGTTCGAGTCTCGATCGATCGACTAGCATTTTTTTCAGTTCCATTTGATCGACTCCCCTCGATAACAAAATCCCATTCGAAAAGAAGAGGGTTGTTTTGTTCTTATTACCATTTGATCAGCAAACGTTTTATTTTTATGTAAGGTTAAGTTATGGTTGCAGTGTTCAAGGGATGTTCAGGACAATTATTTGAAATTCTCGAAAAATAGATTCAAGACAATTACGAAAGAATTCCAGGGATTAGAGTTCGGAATTCGTATAACTTTTGTTAATTGAATAAGACCATCGTGAATGTCAATCAGACATTATCCGGTTGCGAAAAACATATCCATTTCTTATTCGAGTTAACGTATACCCAAATTTAAAGGCGAACTTTTTATTCATACTCATTGTTGTAGGAAATTGATACGAGTTATTCATTCGCCGACAGTAGCGGCGGACGGTTCTTATTTTGGGGGAGGACATTTTTCGTTAAAGAACTTGGAAACAAGTTGCTCAAGACCAATATACCTGATACCACGCTGAGTGAAGAGTATTGTTAGAAATTAAAAACGTCACCTAGTTTATGAATTGAAGAATTATGTGCCTTTTTTTTCTTGCTAAAGTTCAGCCTGGTAAGGTATTGTAAGATAACTCCAAACAGGTTGAGATTATAGACTGATTTTTCTTATAATTCATTGAATTCAATTATATTCTGAGATTAATCAGAGTATTGACTGAACAATTTGGGGAGGGACACGTATATTGGTTGTCCCCACCTGGTTTAATTGAGGGGGGACAATGTCCCCATGTCCCCACCCGTTCCGCCGCCACTGTTCGCCGATAAGAAACATTCGAAACTCGAGTTTCTTCGCGGATTTTAACCCAAATTAAGATCTCGAAGCTAGAATGTAGTCATTTAGTCAGTTCCTTTCAATTTAGATTCAAATATAATTATTATATTTCATTCTACACGAATTTCGAGAAATGTCGTATTTTTATCTAGACGTTATCCGTTAAAATAAATGCGTAATTTTATCTAGACGTTATCCGTTGAAATAAATGCGTAAATTGTTTATTAATCGAGCTTAAAATTTTATCCACGGATAATTCGTATCCATTTGATACGCGTATGTTTATATAATTTGTGGTTTTATATTAACTTGAACAATTTATCCAAGATTAAAATATCTGGAAAAAGCATTGATATCCGAAGTTATTCATTATCCGATTTCGAGCTCTACAAAAATAAAAGCTGCAAAATTTCGCCGCCATAAGAATTCCCAGTGTAACTTCTATCATTTCTTGATATCAAAGCGCTGAAAGATTGAGAGATTTTGTAGTTTCGGCTTCCCTTTCAAATCTTGAAAACTATATTACCCGGGAATAACGTATATAGAACAAAGTAATTTCCTCGCACGCTTCAACGAAGCTTAATTTACTACATACGGCCTTAAATTCTTAGAAAAACCGATTACTGTAATAACATTTACGGTAAGAAATATAATCAAATGGAGAAATTTCGACGTGTTAGCGTTGATAGGAAAAAAAGCTTGCGCTAAAAAAAAATGAAAAAAAGCCTTCGTAAGCGAGTTTAGATGTTTTCCAAAGAAGAAAGAAAAAAATAAAGCGATTCTGGAAGATTTTTCGGGTTAAAAAAAAAAAAAAAAAAAAAAAAAAAAAAATTGGGAGATATCTTCCACGTGTATTTGTCAAATCGAGGACCTTTAAAGGGATAATGCAACCTAACAAGTGATTTTTAACGATTCCTTATCTTTTAAATAGGCCACAATTAAATTTTTTACAAACAAATATTGAACTATAGAAATAAATTTAAATCTTACTCGAAAAATAGAATTAGCTGGATTATCGACCAGTGACGTCGGTGGCTCTTATATGAGGAAGACCATGAATTAAAGTTTTAGATTTATTTCTAGTTTAATATTTGTTTGTGAATTACTCGTGGATTAAGCCAAACGATAAGGAATCGATAAAAATCACTTATTGTTAGGTTGCATTCTCCCTTTAAAGCGAGAACCAGTGCCCCTAAGCTTTCTGATTCGTTAGCCTTCAGCTGCGTCTTAATGCCTCTATGCTTTCTAATTGGCATAGAAGTTTTTTCCCCTAAGGGGATTTATAGGCTAGATTCCCGCCATTTTCGACAATATATGGTTTTGTCCTTAAATTACTTCGAAAGTTGTTTAAAAACGTGTTAACTCTGAATGTGTAAAATTTTTATTATAAGATTTTAATAGTAAGGAAAGGGGAAAAATACATGGAAAAAAAAAGATGGTATCGTCTTTTAAAGTGAGGCTGTATCATTAACGAGCCCGGCTATTCTCAACCAGGCCTAAGCGAGACTATGAGCGTGCCCGCAATGCCCTACGACGCGCGCAAGGTGAAACGGAAAGCGGAAGCGCGACTAACATCGTACATTTCGGACAACCCGAAATCTTTCTTCACGTACGTTGATAGTAAAAGGAAATTGGAGAAGATATTTCAGATTATTTTATCTCTATTCATAATTTGAAATTATCCGCGGGAAGTCTATGATAAATGAAAATGTAATTGCGAATATTTAACCGATTATTATTAATGATTAACTGATTAACCAAACAATTGTGGATCCCGACCTCTAAGGAAATGTAATGATCATGAGGATAATCCTCGTACGAGCCAGTCCCCCTCGAGGGACTTGCGGACCAAAAAAATGGTGACAGCCTCACTTTAAGGAAAACAGTTGGTTCTTGCTTGCTTGTGATGAAATTAAAAAAAGGCTTATTCTAAAATTGGATGAAAGTGGTATGGAAACTTTTACGCCGAATTGCTTATTTGTCTACCAGCCATAGTTCGCAATGCGCCAAACGAACTGCTTATTGTTTCTAATTTCTCGTTAACGGGTGCAATCTTTTCCCAACAGGCACAACTTTGTTTTCAAATACATTAAAGTCTTTTTTATTTTTATGTATTTCTTAGGTAAACGAACGATGAAATAATGCCGAGTCATCCAACATCCAAGTGAAAGAGCCCGCAATCGAGTGGCTGACGTCGATGGAGCAAGTTCGAACGCGTCTGAAAGACCATTCGCTTAAAAGTATTCAGCCCCTACAATAATCCGAAATTAGGGCTCTAGTATACCTTGCAAAGGCAAGATGAGTGAGATGATTCACGTTCTGCGTGTGAATTTTTTCCGAATCGAGTGAAGTGTGAACATTCCTGACCAACGCGTTATTTTGGATATTATAAACTTGAACAGGATTCATCATAGACCTTCAAAGTGGTAAGTTTTGTGTAAATTCCATATTTGTTTTCCTTTTCTTTTTTTTTTTTCGTGTGAAGACATTAGTTTTATCTTGGTTCTTTACTCTCATATATTGAAATTGAATAATTTAATAGCAAAACTAAACAAAGGTTGATAATTAAGTGTAATATGAAGTAATTTGCGGGGTTCCTTTTACTTCCTTCGCATACATTTTTCTAGTTCGTAATTAATCCGAAGATATAATATTACCAAGTGAAGCCCCTTTTATTTGTATCTGAAATTTCTTCTGTCCTAATATTACAATTGCGATACTTAGCACGATACTTTTGTAGAGTTGAACCTTGGATTTTTTCACGCGTAGGCTGATAACTTTTAGAGGTCTCAATTTTTTTTGGGTCGACAGAGACGATTTTGAAGCCTTATATTAAGTGGATTTTGGGGCCCCCTTTGAAATTTACAGGTAGGCTATAGCTTACTCAGCCTCCACCTGGCGCCGCCACTATTAATAGACTTCAAAGTAGGATTTCATCCGCATCTGGCTCGATATATTCAAACTGCTCTTCGTAAGTCTTGGGAAAAACCACGAAAGTCAGAGTGTGGTGTATTTTCTTCTAGAGATCTTATATCGTAATTCCCCAAAACTTTCTTACGTAGTCTTACCAGGGCTCCCACCAGGTCCCTAAAATACCTAAAACCCCCTACTTTTTTTTGAGGTTCCTAAACCACCATAAAATCGTGATTTGGTCCCTAAATCACCATAAAATCATGATTTTTTTTTTTTTTTTTTTTTTTTTGGTCCCTAAATCACCAAATTTCTAGTAAATTTGGTTAAAAGTACCGTCGTCCTATAATATTGAACAAAAATTTCATGCTAAGTCGAAAAACTGACAGCGAGTAAAACTGACTAAATCAGTATGATATAATATCACGAAAAAATGTGACAAAATTAAAGTCAGATTTGTGATAAAACGCTTTTACAGAAAAAAAGTACTTTAAAAGTCATTTTGTGAAAATTAAAGATGTAATTTCTTCTTAAATTGGTTCCTATTTGCTCCCTATTTTAAAAATTTTAGTTCCTATTTCACCCTATTTCTAGCCTGAAAAATCCCCTATTTTCCTATTTTTTTTTTTTTTTAAGATTTTGGTGGGAGCCCTGTCTTACGTTTACTAAAATAGATTGTATAACTCCTGAAGAGCCTGGGAAACCCGTAGCTAGCCACGCGCCAAAAGAAAAAAGTTCATTCTTTACGTGTTTGGAACAATTTATTCCTTCTGTAAATGTAGTACCAAAGGTTCATCACATTATTCCATAAAAGTAAACAACGCACCTTAGCTTAATACTATCAGCAAAGGTCCAGGTTAATTTAGGAAACTCTAGCAGTTGCAGTAGGTGTATATACTGAAATGAAAGCGCCACTCTTTGGAGAAGTTCCGGAGTTGGGGGGAAGACAATATAGCCAAGCACGGCCGCCTAAATTCCATCCCTCACTCCCGACTAAAATATCGAGGAAGAGTCTAAATCACTCGAGTCGGACAGGGGTGATGACTTTTTTGACTAGTTTTAAGTGATGGTCTACAGTACGTTTACCTGGACCTTTGCTGATTGTATAAAGGTACGATGCGTTGTTTACTTTTAAAGAATAAATTGATTGACTTTTGGTAGTATCTGTGTATTGTAGAGTATGTAACACGTATAGTAAAAAATGATCACGATGCGTACTGGAACTTAGTACCGGTATCGTATATTTGCATCTTACACAAAATCCCGCGAGTGGGAAGATCCAACGGAATTTTAAAATTGAAATTCCCTTCTTCCCCTTTTAAAAAACAAAATATCAAAGTCGCTTAGAAACCATTTTCTCCATTTCGCGTTCTTTGTCAGTGTTTATGTTCTCAGAAACATTTTCCTTCAAATTTAGAAATTCTTGGAAAGATCTTCCGTTAATAAATTCAATAGTTGATATTATAAAACTTCACTTTGTCCAATCTTAAAAAAAAAAGGCAACATCTACCCTAAAATCAGATTCTGCGTAAAAGCAGAATGCAACTTAACAACGAGTGATTTTTTTTTTATTGATTCTTTATCATTTAAATAGGTCTAATCCAACAGTAAAAAAAAATACAAACAAATATTAAAGTAGAAATCAATTTAAAACTTACCATCAAAATATTCATGGAGATGTCCTGAACTCTCCATGACATTGTTCATTGAACAACCTTTCGTTCTTTGGGCCGCGACAGGGTAATTTGAAATTTTTTTCGACCTTTCATTCTTTGGGCCGCGACAGGGTAATTTGAAATTTTTTTCGACCTTTCATTCTTTGGTCCGTGACGGGCAAACCTAGGACCACCTATAGGAACCATAATAAACATGGGCTGGCGATGGACCACCTATCTAGGAACCATAATAAACATGGGCTGGCGATGTATGGACCACCTAGGAACCGTAATATGCATTGGCTTGCAATGGACCACCTAGGAACTATAATAAACATTGGCTGGTGATGCACCACGTAGGAAACGAAATAAACATTGGCTGGCGATGGACCACCTAGGAACCATAATAAACATTGGCTGGTGATAGACCACGTAGGAACCATAATAAACATTGGCTGGTGATGGACCACATAAGAAACGTAATAAACATTGGCTGATGATGGACCACATAGGAAACATAATAAACATTGTCTGGTGATGGACCACGTAGGAGCCATAATAAACATTGGCTGGTGATGGACCACATAGGAAACGTAATAAACATTGGCCGGTGATGGACCACCTAGGAATCATAATAAACATTCGCTGGTGATAGACCACAAAAGAGACGTAGTAAACATTGGCTGGTGATGGACCACATAGGAAACATAATGAACATTGGCTGGTGATGGACCACATAGGAAACATAATGAACATTGGCTGGTGATGGACCACATAGGAAACATAATGAACATTGGCTGGTGATGGACCACATAGGAAACATAATGAACATTGGCTGGTGATGGACCACATAGGAAAGATAATGAACATTGGCTGGTGATGGACCACATAGGAAACATAATGAACATTGGCTGGTGATGGACAGCATAGGAACCATAATAATGAACATTGGCTGGTGATGGACCACATAGGAACCATAATAATAAACATTGGGTGGTGATGAACCACATAGGAAACATAATAAACATTGGCTGGTGATGAACCACATGATGATTTCTAACTTGAAACTGGCATCTCCAGGTTTGACTTCGGTCATGAATTATAAATTAATATCAAGAATTTTAAATTCCTGCATATATTTAAAACAGAACCACGAGAACACTCGCATCGTCTAAGCTTGCATTTTGGTTTCCTTCAGGGCTCTCCCTCATTTGCGACGATATAATACATTCCCCACATCCCGGCGTCTAGCTAGCTTCCTACGTCTTTTTATCCGTTCATGTCCCTTTTCCCCATTGGAAAGCCTCCTTATCATCCGGAAGTGTCGTCACTCGAGCGTTTCACGGTTTCAATCCAGGCGTGAAGTTGCGGAGTGCCCGTTTCGAATAAAGAAACGTCTATTTTAGGATTACGCGGGGTATTGCGGGGGGATGATGGTGATGCGTTCATCTCAGCTTTTCCTGATCCTTCGCTTCGCTCCTCAGCTTCTCTGAAGAAAATTTCATTTTAACAGAAATGCGCAGTTTAACAAGAAATCAGCTAGGGGAGCCGCATCATGCACTGTAGCCTTTCCTGTAGGAAAATCGTTCAATTAAACTGAGGCTATCACGGATTTTTCATGATCTCCAAATTGAATTGGAGTAGCATTTTCGGAAAGATCGTTAAAAAACGATTCATATATTAATATATAAATCTGAACGCTTCTATTTCTGAACACTGACGTTTTTAAAACAGCGTCTGCGTCAAAAGTACGCGCCATGGAATGACGAAAACTAGCCCAACAGGTCCGCAACTATTCAAACTTGATATTAGATACTTAACCCGTGGATTATATGTTTAAACGATAAGAAATCGATAAAAAATCACTTGTTATTAGGTTGCATTCTCATTTTAAAGCAATTTTCGGAATTTGGAATTTCAATGTTAATTTCCTATAGAGAGAACGTTCAGAGATTTTTAATTTCGGGCGATTTGTAAGGAGTTTTGACCACCCTGTTAAAACTGGTCTGTCTGGTTTTTGCCAACCCTGATTGCCTCAGAAAATTCTCCCGACTTATTTCTTATTTGATATTAGTTTCTGCTACAATGCTTTTCGTCGGTGCAAGACGTCTTTTCTCTCTCGCCTCTTAAAAAGGAATACTATGTAACCCTTCCTCTAATCTTCCTCCCTCGTCATCCATATGCAAAAGGTATAGGGAAAGGGGTTGAAACTGATGCCACCATTTTATCGTTTTATCCCGGAGAGTGTACCGCTATATGACCCTTTTAAAGAAGACGCGCAACCTGACTCGATTCGGGCCTTATTCAAATTTATCTCGAACCTAGCTCGCTAATTTTATCGCGAGAAATTTTGAAAAAATTGCCGAGGCTGTTTGTTACATACGCGTAACGTGACGTCGGTTTTACTTTTCATTTCCATATGCTCCCATAGAATAACTATAGAAATCGCGTTTTACAATCAGGAGCTAATAGCTTCAAAAATGGTCCAAATTGGATTACTTCTTCTTTATTCGACCAATTAAAAAAAAACCTGAATTCAACAAAATCAGACCAAAATAAAATCCTGAAATATCGACAGATTTTTCTCGCGCTTTCGTTAAAAAATAACGAGGGGTCAGATACTCGCGAACTCGGGTATACCATGGATTAATCAGTAGCTTCGCTAGGGATACTTTACTCCTCGCCTTTCTCATGTATTTCTAGAGCGAGATACATGTTTCGAATTTTTCCTTGATTCCCCTCTTTTTTTCCCCAAATTTTATCGGACCAACCGGATATAGAACTAGCGCCACCTCTTAATCAAAATAAATGTTTCGGGGGTTTTAAAAATGGCGGCGTCCAATTTAGGCTGGATGTATGAAGTGGAAGTTCCAGACTTGTTATGATTATTTTATGATGAAAATGAATTATTAACAAGTGATTAAACATAAACAGTGAGTACAAATTAACATCATCATTATTCAAAACTTGTGAAGTACTAATAACTTTATTTCAGAAAATACGAACATAGCTAACAATCAGTGGACGTTGTTACTCTGAGTTTGAATATATAATTAATTATTAATCCATGATTTAGCAATATTAATAAATTTGAGACTGTGAATCTTAACTAATTACGCATTTAACCTCATTGCAGTTTTACAGTGCTTAGAATGAGAAAGAAACTTGTGTGTGTATAATGGTTGTAAAAGCAATTCGCTTCATAAAATTTTGAACTTTCGAGATGTGACGTCAGAGGTCACGTGATAGTTGGTCCGATTTTCTAATGGTTTCCTGTTAGGGACGGTCGCTGACGCTAGGGCGCGATGGGAACAGGCAACCTTTACCTTTTGGGACGAGTAAAGTATCCCTAGCGAAGCTACTGATTAATCCATGGGTATACAAAATTTTAGAACTCTTTGCACTATCAAAGCTGCACTCAGAGTTCAGTGTTCCAACTCAATGCACTGTCAAAGCTGAACTCATTCGTACAGTGTCTGACCCCCGGAAAAACAATGTAATCTAGATTAGCGGGCGGAAGATAGAGCCAATTTCAGCGTGAGATTAAATGTGGTGCAAAAATGTGGCCACTTCCCTTTTAAAATTTAAATTTAAATAATAAAAAACAGGTATAAAAAGGCTGAAAATGTTTTAGTTAAAAAATTTTAGACGCTTTTTAGACCATCCTACACCCATTTGGACGTAATTTATTTTTACTGCGCGTCTCCTTTTAAAGAAGAGTAAAAATCAAATAACTTTTATGGATTTTACTTCGCGATTACGGCGAAAGAAATGATAAATATAACGCGCGGTGTAACAATCTTGGCGCGCGATATAGCATAGTATTTTGTTCGCTGGAAGGCAGGGCGTTACGCGATTGGTTGGAGGGGGTCGATTTAAAAGAATAGTGAAATCTGGATCTATTTTGGTAATTAAAATCATTGGGATATATTGTCCCAAATGATTAATTACGCGGATATGTCTTACAAATAGAAAACGAATCGATAAAATCAGTTGATTTTCCTCTTCACCCTACCTTTAAGGTCCTTTGTTATACGTTTTAGGGTTTCATAAATTAGTTCTAATATATATTTATATGAATATATTTATATTGAATCTTGGATTCGCTCAGAACCCTCCGCGCAAAATTAAAACAGGCCGGAAATACGCTTTACTAAATGGGTATCCTACGCTAACTCCGTGCACATCTATTATACTAGCTCGAGGGATTTTTCGAGCCTCGCGTGCTATATTACTTTATAGATCCGAGAGTTAGGTCGCGAACTAGGCCAAAGCTGATGCGGAATAACACGCAATGTTAAACTTCATAGGAATAAAAGTGTATAGTTTTCCAACCCGCTCTTGACTCTTGAACCATAGACTAAGAAAGGGTTTCACCCTGGACACGTGACGTTCAGCTATCTATCTCTTCCAATGTGGTTTGCCAGCTTTTATTTTAAATATTTTGGGATCTTGGTGGGTCAGTTCGCTAGCGGTCATCAAGCCAATAATTGCTATCATAAAAAAGGAGGAGCTTACTTAGGGCATGTTGCCGACGACGTCATCAGCTACATCATAAATCTCTACCGCTCGTGAGCACCGAGCATTTCTTAAGCTTATTTTTTCTATATGTCAGCTCTCAAGGTCAGGTCTCTCCTGACTCGTCCTGAGTGACTTCTGAGCCCTCTGGCCCCTAGCGTTTTACGAAAACGGAAATAACTGCCCCGTATAACCTTAAAACCACGTGATTTCGTGACGTAGTTAGCAACAGTCGAACAAGATGTCGTACCCACAACTTCTTTTATAGTATCAACTATTATCTTAGCTGCGCAGGCGCGTTAGCAGTAGAGATGGTGGGAAGAGCGCACCACCGAAAAGTACTAGTACCGCCTCCATCGGCAATAACAGTTACTAATGACGTAGGGAGCACGTCGCGTGTCGAGGGTGAAACACTTTCTTAGTCTATGTTTGAACAAAGCTTAGAGAGCTATATGTCAGAGCCAGAAATATTCCCGAACTTATATATAGAGCCTCTAACTCCCTAGTTTCTCTATAGCTCCTCTTGGAGATGAACCCCCTATTTTCCCTCGTATGCCCCAGGCCCATCAAGAGGCTCCGGGCATTTAGAAGTTAAGAGCTAGAAGCGCCGGCTGCCATCCTTCTTAACCCTTATATTGTTGCGGACGAGAATCAAAGGATAAGCTACACCGCCAATTTCCAATTGGGCTAAATATTTTCCTAGGGGTCAGACACTCAGAGAACTCGGGTGTACAAAATATTTGAACTCTTAACCCTACCAAACATGGACTCAGAGTTCACAAGAGTTCGAACTCTTTGCACAGTCAAAGCTGAATCAAGTGAACTCGGGTGTCCCCCTCGATGTTTTGAGTAGCGAAAAGCAGAATTCGAGAACTGTTTCACTAATCTTTTGGAAATTGTAACACGACTCGATTCGGGCCTTGTCAAATTGATCTCGCCTCAAGCTCGCCTATTTAATCGCACGAAATTGAAAAAACTCCTTGGCTATTTCTACCTAATATGACGTTAGTTTTAATTTTCATTTCAATGTGTTTCCGTAGAATAACGAAAGAAATCGGCAAAGATAATGAGGAAAAATCTGATTTAGTTAAAAATCGTCCAAATTGGAAAATTTCAGCAGAATTCCTCAAAAACCACTTAATAATCTGGAAAACCTTCACTCAAAAACCACTTAATTAACTGGAAAACATTTACTCAAAAACCACTTAATTAACTGGAAATTCTTTACTCCAAAACCACTTAACTGGAAAAACCTTTACTCAAAAACCACTTAACTGGAAAACCTTCCTCAAAAATCACTTAATAATTTGGAAATCCTTCCTCGAAAACACTTAATAATCAGGAAATCCTTCACTTCAAAACCACTTAATTAACTGGAAAACATTTACTCAAAAACCACTTAATTAACTGGAAAACCTTTACTCAAAAACCGCTTAATTAACTCGATACATTTGACTCGAAAACCTCTTAATTAACTCGAAACGTTTTACGCAAAACCCACTTTAAATTGAATAATAAACTTAAAAATAACTTAATTTCGTCACGTTGCATAAATACCATGGCCCCTATTGTGGACCATCCTTTAATGATTTAATTGTTAAAAATATATATTGTTTTTGATTTAATTCTCGATTTAAAATTGCGCATAGGTGACACTCTTCAAAAATCGTGCGACTAGCCCTTTAAGCAGCCGCTTCTCAAGCGTAGGCGTAGGGTGGTAGGAGGGACGGGCCTGTCTTACCCTTTATCGCGGTGCCCCTTTATCGATTATCATCGATCTCTTAATCGCACAATGAAAAGGGTTTGGGAGTAAAATCCCCCTTGGTATACTTGTACCAGCATTATACCACGCAGTAACGGGCATTCACGTCGTCCGGATTATGACGTAAATTTCGACGCTAGGGGCGCTTTAGATGGGAGGAGGATGTTGAGGATTGTTACTGATGGCGTGGAGGCTAAAATAAGCCTAATTTTGAACTATATACAGGGCAGCTTCTGCTTAGAAACTGCGCTTCCACCTTATGTCATTCTCTATAAAGCCACAATTTTCTATCTTGAGTCGGCCAGGATTGACGGTCTTCCCTCAAATTATCAAGCTATTGTTTGTTGTCGTTTTAACGTTGGTAATTACCTTAGAAGTTCTCTAAAGCGTCTTAGATCGTCGAACGCTCGTCTTATTGGCTAGTCACACGACTTAGGCTTAGATCTTAAGCTTGTGTAATTAGTTTAAAAATATTGAACGACGGTAAAAGCGAATATCTTTTTTTATATATACCTATATAATAAATTTATCTGCTCAAACTGTTAGGACCAAATTGGTTCAAATGAACCGTTAAATCTCTGTGAAATTAAAAATATCAATTAATATCAATGTTAAGCATCGCGTAGTTTAAAGTTTAATAATATTACATATAAGGTTAATTTCATTACTTAAAATTAGGCCCGAATGAACGTGATAGAGTTTTAATTTTTGAAATTCGCATTAATTTACCGTCTCACGTAATTTACCGGTTCAAAATTTTGATGATTTTCCCCGACTTTTACCGGTTTTCCCTGACAATTTCTAAATAATTTCCCTGAAACATTTCTTTTTCATGAATCTATTCTTATGAGCGAGCTCTTGGCAATTCCCACTTTTTGTTTGACATTGTTTTATAAATCAGGGTCGAGAAATCGAGATAGTATACTCAGAATATATGAAAAAAATTGAATCTTTATCCCATTATTTTCAGTTTATAATACTTGTTACAATTAATTGGTCAACCAAACGAACAGTTGAAAGACATGTACCAAAATATTTTATTTCTCTGACCATTTGGGCTCATTTTGAAATTCCCTGTCTTTTCCCGGACCTTTTGGGCCAATTTTCAAATTTTCTTACTTTACCCTGACCCTTTGGACCAGTTTCCAAATTCCCTGACCTTTTGGGCCAGTTTTAAAATTTCCTGACTTTTCCCGGACCTTTTGGTTCAATTTACAAATTCACTGACTTTTCCCTGACCCTTTGGGCCAGTTTCCAGGGGCGTCGGAAGTTATTACTAAGTGGGTGGGCTGAACAAGTTGGCTAAGGTCAAATTATATGGGGCTCAGTTACCCCAGATCCGACGGTCGAGGGGGCTTGAGCCCACCCTGCCCCCCCGCTTCCGACGCCCCTGCCAGTTTCCAAATTCCCTGACCTTTTGGGGCAATTTCCAAATTCCCTGACTCTTCTCTGACCTTTTGGGCCAATTTCCAAATTCCTTGACTTTTCCCTGACCTTTTGGAACAATTTCCAAATTCCCTGACCTTCCTAGGTCGTGTACGAACCCTGTTATAATATAATGAAAAGTAGACTTATTGACGATTCATGGAGAACATGAATTTCTTCGCATTGATGGCTCATCTCCATGAAACCTCCAATAGCATTCGATAAAATTCAGGTTCTCCATGAATCCAGCTAAGCATATTTGGGGGGTTAATATGTGTTTGAATTTTTTTACTGGTGTATTAGGTATTTTTAACTATCAGTTGCATTCTCCCTTTAATATCTTGTCAGTTAAATAACCACTTAATTTTCATCTTCAACCTCCCTTTAATTAAATCGGTCATATTGTGTTTTTTAAGTTACAGTTAAGCCTAATCTTCTGAATTTGTTTTTGCCACTTCTATTTCCCGCGCAATTTTGAAGTTTGGCATTCTCTTTCTACGCGCAAAAATACATATAACGTAAGAATATATATACTAAAGAGAGAGGGAATTGGTAACGTGAAAGTTGATACTGAATTTGACTTTGATAAACGACCTTCAACGTAGTCTTATTGAGAGCGCGCCGTCGTCTACGTGGCCGACGTTTTTATTATACTCGTACAATTTTCTTTCTTCCTTAAAGTTCCTCGAATCATTTTATCTCCGTTTCGATTAATTAACGACCTTTAAAGTCTTATAATTCTAGTTGAATCCGAGTTTACCCTAGAAGACCGCTTAACGAGAGTAATAGAAAGAAATTATAGGTAATTGAAACTTCATTACCAAACCTCCATATGTAGTTTTTTCTTTTAAAAGAAATTCACGAATCGATCAATTTAGTCGGTAAGGCTACTAAGTCCACGCGTATGTACGCCTCCGTGGCCTAATGGATAAGGCATCGGTCTCCTAAACCGGGGATTGCGGGTTCGAGTCCCGCCGGAGGTATTACCGATGTTAATTTTTTTAATCGGTTATCTCCGAAATTATCGTCGAATTAGTATCCAGTCCTTTAAACGACGAAATTTTGTTGTTTTTCCTTTTATTTGGCCTAGTTTCGTAAACTCGAGTTAAATCTCTTTTCTTAGTCAGGTATCGCCATCTATTTTGAGTGGTTTTATTGTCGCGTGGGCTTAGTTAAGTTTTTACAATATCAGAATTAATTACTTAAATTTAAAAAATAAATATAATATTTAAGCTTGATTATAAACCGAATTGTTTTAAATAAATGTAATAAACATTTTTTAATAAAATAATTTTTGGAAATTTGCGTAGCCCCTATATGATGATTGTCGAGGTAGACTTTGAAGTGCATCGATGCATACAACTTTACAGGGGAACTTTAATTGTTTAATTTATGTTTTTTTTTATGGGCTGTTTGCTGTAGCTTTGAGTGTACTAAAAAGTGATGAAGTAACTAATTACCTATTTAGCCTTACGAATTACGTAATCTGTGCATAGATTTTACAGAAGTCTTTAACAATTAAGGGTTTTTTAATCGTTTTTGGTAGAACTTGAAATAAATTCAAAAAGCTATTCCATTTTTAGTTTCAAATTTCCCTTTAATAATTAAATGTCACAAGTTATTTATGGGGTTATATATTTAACATCATTGATTGTAAAAGTATTTCAAAGATAATTAACATTAAATCATCTTTTAAATTGAAATTTCAAATAATGATATTAAATTTTAATAAAACTATATATATTATATTAGATGTTGCCGGAAGTTAGACTTGAACCATTGCTTGTATTCAAAGCTAAGGAAGGAAATGATAAATTGGATGCGATCGATTTAAAGGGAGAATGCAACCTAACAAGTGATTTTTTTTTTAACCAGTAAAACAATTTGCAAATATTAGACTAGAAATCAGGCTTAACTGGATTCATTGAGATTCTGAATTTCTTCGTATTGAAGGGTCATCGACCAATGAGCAAAGGCTCTTCGTTAAGGTTAGAATTCCCATAACATTCAATTGGTCTTTGACCCATCATCGCGAAGATAATTCAAGATCTGTATAAATCCAGCTAAGCCTATTTTCCGTGTAAGTTTTAAATTCATTTCTAGTTTATATATCTTTCTTAATTTTTTATTGGTGGACTAGGCCTATTTAAACGATAACAAATCGACAAAAAACACTCGTTGTTCGGTTGCATTATCCCTTTGAGCATTCAACAAAGCATTTACTTAATAATGGTGTTAAGCCTCGCGAACATATGCGTGGAAATTTGTCCTTTACTGCTGCGCCATAATTATTCCCTTGTGCAAATAATTACCAGTTCCATTCATTGTTAAGCCTATTTAGGGTTGCCATTTAGAAAGATTTAGAGCCGTTTTAGGTGTTTACTAGCTTTATTAGTGTTTTGTATATGCGAAGCCTTTTTGACTTTTGTCGCTGGACGTTTTAGGCTTAACTATAAAATTTGGTATACATGCTCGTTGGATAAAACGGGAATAAGGTGGATTGATGATTGGTTTCCTCTCTCTTACCTCGGGGTCGGCTTACATAAATGCAGATTTCGATGTATAGAGCTATTGCCACTAAATTTAGATAAACTATAACTTAAGGGAAGCGAGTAAGTTCCCGTTTAGACGACGCGTGACGTCCCTTAAAGACTCCCTAATGGTTTCGCCTTATCCTATGGATAGGACTCCCCTCTACGCCTTCAATATATTGCGGAATAAACTAGGGGATCATACATAAATGACTAAATTCAAAGCTATTAATTATTATTGACATTCGCGAAATTACGTTCTTCTAAATTCTGAAATAAATATTTTTCCTCGACTTTGAAGATACTACGCAATAATTGACAAGGATCTTGTAATATGTAACACTTATATTCGCCAGTTTAATTACACCACAAATGCTAAAAACATTATTAGTTTCTACACTTTCTGTTGGCGTAAGCTTTTCAGTTTTAATTTGTTGAATTCAGGTTACTTCATTTGGTCTCTATTTGATCGAATTCTGTAGTATTTTTTTTTTATTTGGAACGTTTTTGATGAAATTAGAAAAATTTTCCTCATTGCGAAAGCATATTTCTTTGGAGCATATTTAAATGAAAAGATAAACCGACGTCACGTGTATGTAAAACAACTTCGGGATTCTTTTAGATTTATCGTGATTGCGAGCTTGGTGTGAGATCAATATAGCTGCGTTCATACTAGGCCTTGAAATCGATTTAAACCGTTTCAAAACGTTTCGCTAGAGTCGTGTGAACAGGAAACCGTCTTTTCTGGAATAGATTTGATTCGATTTCCGCTTCGGGAAGCAGTTTCATACCGATTCGGTTTCAACAACCGCGAAAGATGAAGCTACGATAAATCGATTTATAAAGATAAAGAGTGAACACGCGAGGCTTAAAATGATTCCTGGAGATTCGAATACCGTTTTGATTTTACCGTTTTAAACCGATTAAGAAATGCTAGTGTGACCGTAGCTCAGGAAATCGTCTTTTCTCGAATCAATTTGTCGAAACGGCTTTGGGAACCAGTTTCATAACGATTCGGTTTCAACAACCGATAGACGGAGCTACAATAAAACGATTTATAAAGAGAACGAGTGAACACATGACGGTTAAAACGATTAGTGGCGATTTTAATATCGGTTTCATTTTACCGTTTCAAATCGATTACGAAATGCTAGTGTGACCGTAGCTCTATTGTAGCTTCGTCTATCGGTTGTTGAAACCGAATCGGTATGAAACTGGTTCCCGAAGCAGTTTTGAGAAATCGAATCAAATCGATTCGAGAAAAGATGGTTTCCCGTTCACACGAGACTAGCGGAACGTTTTGAAACGGTTTAAATCGATTCCTTGGACTAGTATGAACGCACCTGTAGCAATTGTTTAAAATTAAGAAGGGGATGGAAATGAGCTTTTGATAGCTGATTATGTATTCTTGGTATCGCTGGAAAGCCTGAATCTTAATATATTTCTACCTTAAGCCTTGTTTATATATGTTTATTAATCTATTTTTCTGCTCTAGCTTTTGAACATAAAATATCGGTTTTTTAATGTGTTTTTTTCTTCGATCTGGCCGCGTGTCATCCTTTAAAATAAGATTGAAATATAATTAATTTTTCCTTCTCTCCTCCATTAATAATTAATGTATTCAACTAGGATGATAGTAAAGAATGCCGCTGTCCAACTTCTCTATCTTTTTTCAACCCTATAACACTTTCTCTCCTTTTATATAATAAGAAAGAAAAATGCACCCTGCAGGTCGTAAAAAATAATCTAGCCCTCGGCTATTTCCGCGGCAGTCTATCCTCGAGAGAGAGCGTGTGCAATCCCACTTTTCCTATTTTTCTCATCCAACGTATATAACAGAGCCTAGGAGATGGGCGATTCCGTTCTCTAGCGAGGCGTTGGCGACTATTATCTCGAAGACATATTTCCTTTTGTTAGGAGAAGTAAAGGGGGTAGGTTGTTGGCCCCTTTTATATATCGTGACCAAGGCTTAGCGCGAAATAAAAAAAATATATAAGGATTGAGCGGAAAAACGAGGATTTTTCCAAAGAAAAGTAGCGGAAAAACTGGACGCCCTTCATCTTTTGTACGTAATTGAAGATGTATTTCATACGTCGAGAACGAACGAATTGAATTAAATCTTATATAGGTCATAACGAAGCTTATAAATTAAAAAGTAGGCACGGAATTTGCCACTCAATTCGGGCTTCTTCAAATTCATCTCGCGCCAAAAACTTGAATTTAATTTTTTGCATTCGTGACGTCGGTTTTTTGTTTGATTAGGTTAACTTGGGGGAGGGCTGTCTCCATTGTATATTGGAGGATTTTGCATTTGAAACTGTGGGCGGGGCCTTTTGACTTCTGCTACAAGTCGGTATTCGCAAAATGCGAAATTCCTTTTTCAAACGCTTAAATTCTTGTTTCTGACTCAAAAAAGAAGACAGCAAAGACCCAAGGGGGCAAGAAAGCCTGACGTGATGGAACCCCCTTACTGGGGGAGCGCTTGTAAGGGCAAATCCTGTAACTCCCGCACTAACTGGATGACACCGAGGTGAGAGAAACCTCTGTCGTGTCAATGTCTCCCTTGCTGACTTCCTATACACTCGGGAAAAATTCAATGTTTTTATGATATGCTTGGCCATTTCTAAATTATTGTAAATTTCCAGAGCAAACCGTAAAGTATCATTACCCTACTAATTTACCGAGTAAATTACCAGTTTTAATTTACTCTTCGTGTAAAATAATAGAAACATAATTCAAATTCACTCGCAATTCAAAGAAAATAAATAAATCAGCAACAAGAAAAGGTTAAATTAGGTTTAAATTTTATTTATTAAAAGAGACAGTTGATAATGAACAGTTTGCAAAATAGCGAAATCTAAAGCGAACCAATTCGTAATATTAATAAGTAAAAATTTTTGATGAGGAAGAAGCTTTTTTCTGGGAAAAAGAAAGAAAGAAAAAAAAAAAATGATAGCCTTTGGAAGGAAATATTTTCTTGAGAGGTGTCATCTCAAATACCACCTTTCTTCTTTTCTCTTGGCGGGGGCGTCCAGCGTTGAAAGTCACGTGATTAAACCTCTCACTTCCTGTACAGTTTAGTCTTCTCTTTTCCGGAGAGAAAGATACGGAAGAAAATATAAATCTGTTCAAAATGAGTTGGCAAAATGGAGAAGAACTAACGCGAATTGATACGCGATGAAGAAAAACAGTCGTTACCAACTCACTTTGAATCACGAGTATATTATTGACTATTTTAACTGGGTAGGTAGCTACTTGTTATATCTTTTATTTGTTAGAAATAAATAGAACCCAGCTTTGCGTTTACTACCAACTTAATATGTCACGAAATATAGTAACACCTTGAAACGGAAACTCGCGGCGCCTACGTTACCATGGATACGGTAAACGATTCTACGCGCGCCTCTCCGTTGCCATGGTTACCCAAGACCTTACTGCATGCTCCGAATGTTTTCTTATCCGCGTTGATTGTGGGAAAAACGCTAGGTTGGGTCTCCTTTTTGATGGTGCACTTTTTTTTAACTGTTCGTGGAAGATAATGGTTGGGTTATTTGGATATACTTCCGTACGATTAAAGAGTAAATTTATAAGAAGTAAGGTTCTCATGGTCTAAAATTACAATTAAATTTGAATTTTATGCCTTGTACTTTCAATGTTAACTGCATAATAACAATTTTGATGTCAATGGACCACTTAAATACATAATACACATTTGCTGGCGATGGACCAACTAGAATCTTAGTAAACATTTTGCTGGCGATGGACCACCTAGAAACATAATAACCATTTTGCTGGCGATGGACCACCTAGATACATAATAGGTGGAGTGTTAAAATATACTTAAAATTCATTAAAACTCAAAGGTTTCACGGTAATTTACAGTTAATTATCAAAGTCGCGAACTAGATTCGCTAAGCCTAAATCCGTCTATAAGACATTTTAAACTGGGAAGATTTTCAGAAAAACTTTGATTAGCCGCGTTGTGTGAACCGGAAATCAATTTTCTTGAATAGATTTGAATTGAACCGATTGCGCTTCAACAATCGACAGATGAAGCTACAATCGATTTATGAAGATCAAATGTGAACAGTTTCAAACCGGAAAATTTCATTGGCGTCAGCAATAAATCTGAAATTTCTTTGAGCCTAATTAATTGTGCAATTTTAATTATTAACCGCTAATTACCAGGAAACCTTTGACCTAGTTGCGGTTATTTTTAGGGATTTTTACCAGTCTAAAACGATTAAAAATTATTTTTTCCAGAGTGTATAGTATCTCTTTATACAACAGTCGTTTATTTCTCCTTTTTATCCTAGTAAATAGTCATATAATAAGCTCGGATTTTTGCAAACAAGAGGTTTTCCCGGAGATATTTGTGGGAGGGGTCACGCTTAGTCGCTTCCATGGATTATAATTCAAAATTATGTTCTACAAACAGCTGATAAATACGCGCGGCTGATAAAATCTTCAGAATTGCCAGCGAATACGACGCTCGAACTATAGTTAGGAGGGTGTAAAAAAGTATGATAAGAGTCCGCGGGTATACGGGTAAAGGGAAAAACAAAAGATTAATGGACGAATAGAAAACCTCGGTGGCCTACATCGGCTTCAGACTGCAGTTTGGAGAGTCCCCTTCGCCCGATTAGCCATACATTATCTTCTCTCCTTACATTCGGAATTTGAATGCTTAATTCTCATTAATTAAGGCTGCCAACTGGACGCCCAGCCGCTTGTTATAATTACGCGAGATTTATTTACTCTTCTTAAAGGCTCGAATACCGAGGGATTGCTAGAACCGCTTAATCTCCAAACTAAAAGATTAAAGGGATACTAGACTCACGAAAAAAACAAGTTTTTTTTAATCGATTTAGACGTAAGCTACGGTCACAATTTTAATCGGATAAAATCAAACCGATATTCAAATGGCAGGAATCGTTTTAAGTGGTATCTGTTGACGTATCATCGTCGTAAACCGATTTATTATAGTTTCAACTGTAGGTTGTTGAAGCCGAATCGGTTTTATACTGGTTCCCGAAGCAGTTTCGAGCAATCGATTCAAATTGATTCGAGAAAAACGGTCTCCCCTTCACACTAAAGCTGCGTTCATACTAGGCCTTGGAATCGATTTAAAACGTTTCAAAACGTTTCCCTAGAGTCGTGAGAACAGGAAACCGTCTTTTCTCGAATCGATTGGATTCGATTTCTCGAAACTGCTTCGGGAACCAGTTTCATACCGATTCGGTTTCAACAATCGATAGATGAAGCTACGATAAATCGATTTATAAAGATAAAGAACACATGAGGCTTAAAACAATTCCTGGCGATTTGTATATCGGTTTAATTTTACCTTTTCAAATCGGTTAAGAAATGCTAGTGTGACCGTAGCTTTAAGGAATCGTCAAATCGAACTCAATATCAATTGTAAATTTGATTTCCCGAAACCACAATTTTCTAACTTTAGTTTTGTCCTTAACAAGTTCGCAAAAACACCGTGATTTCAGAATTAACCACTCACTTCCCCCTTCATACATTCGTTAATTAATATAGGAAAGGTTTTTTGTGCGTGTTTTTTTAATTACTAAAATCATAGTGTATCTTCGAAAAAGAATATTTATTTTTACTTAAAAGTTCTAAGTCGTGAAAAATATAAATCTAGTGATTGGATTTTGTTTGCTTGGAAAATAAAAAAGAAAACCAGCTGTCCTATGTTTACTCGGCTAGAATTATAGGATTTCGATAAATTGAAACTTTAGTGCATCCAGGGTAAATATAAATTAACTTGATTGAGCACATTGAATAGGGTATGATTTGATAAGAATTTTGAGAAATGCTTTTATCCCAAGCAGGCTTTTCCAATTGATGGTAAAATAAGTCACAAAATCAAAGTTTATTTAAGTTTGGAAATCGAAATAACACAATTTTTTTTATCCAATCCAATCTCCCGCGATTTCCATACATCTGATTTACATTCTCTCACTAATTTATCAACGTACGAACGTGCATATATTATCGAATCATTAGCCTTTCTAACATTTGTTTCAGGCCTATCGGAACGCGGTACTTGGTCACGTTTTGTGGTCAAACAAAATTTGTAAGTTTGAGTACTAAAGTTTTCGGTTGAATTCGAATATTTCCGTTTAAATGATTAACATTGTACCAATTAAGCGAGTTAAAATTACAGAAGACTTATCTTAAACTCTTCAACAGAGAATGCAGCCTAATCCACCAGTAAAAAAATTACTAACAAAGATTAAACTGTAGAAATAAATTTAAAAGTTATCCTGATAATAGGCTTAACTGGATTCATGGAGATACTGCATTTCTTCGCGTTGGTGGGTCGCGACCATTGGGCAAAGGCCCGTGAAATTTCGACAAAGACGGTTTCCAGTTCACACTACTCCAGCGAAACGTTTGCAATCGGTTTGAATCGATTCGAAGGACTAGTGGACTAGTGTGACCGCGACTTAAGTATGTCATTAGTATCCCTCTAGGCGCCTCCCAGTAACGACTACACCGACTCAACAAATACAAGAGCTACACTACATCATTTGGGGGGATGGGACGAGGTGTGGCTTAAAAACAGCTCGCTATATATTTAGTTTTAGATATTAGAATCTCCGTGGGCGTTTTCATTCTCTGAACCTTTTTTCAAACATTTTCCTTTGAATAGATTTTTGCGCACGCAGTACCTATATATAAATTTATTACAGTCTTGTAGACTTTGCATTTTTAATGTAAGATATATACTATCCTTGATGCATCCCTTTATTTTAAATATTTACGCACTTTCTTTCATCGACTCGGAAAGCTTTTTCTGAAAGTTTTTCCTCCTTGGAGGAACTATCTAAGGAGTTACCGATTGCTGGAGTGTTAAGTCTAAGTTGGCGTAAACCATATTCGTACTCTTGAGTTCCATCGCCACAATTTGGTGGAGATTGATAACATGGCTTCACTTAATAGTTAAAAAAAGTTTACCATAGAAAAATATTATGCTAGAATTTAAAATAGGGCTCTAGCCTTTTTTGTATAGTTTTTTCTAGCACAAAATAAAGCGGGTTATAATAAAAAAAGCCACACTTTGCCTTCCTAAAATATATTAAGATAAAAACTACGTTTTTGATCTATTAAAACCGACCGGAAAAGCAGAATGTTTAATTATTGGTTAAATTGAGGGTGAAGAGGAAAATCAAGTGATTTTTTTTAATCAATTCTTCTACTAATTATAAGACTTACCCGCGTAGTTAATTAATAGAGAAATATATTCCAATGATTTTAAAAATCAAAATATATTTCACTGTTCTTTTAAATCGACCCCCTCTAACCTAGAGATCGGGGTTTGGACAAGAAAATTTCTGATTATTTTATCTTTATTCATAACTTAAATTTTTTCGAGGAAAGTCTATGATAAATCCAATGTAATCGCGAATAATTTTCCGATTATTTTTTTATGATTAACTTATTAACTGATAGTTGTGGATTATTTTGTCCAAACCCCGATCTCTACTCTAACCAATCGCGTAACGTCCTGCCTTCCAGCGAACAAAATACTCGTGGGGGTGTATTTCAAATAGACCCCCTCCCACGCAGAATTTCGCATAATCCATATTTAAATACTTCAAAATAACCCTATTCTAATTATTTATTTTAAACACTCAACTTGTGTTAAATATTTTTCTCATTTATGTCCATATTCTCTTTTCATTGCAGATGTCCAGTGAAGCATTTTCATCAAACTTCATTGATCATCAAAGCTTTCACGTGCAAATTCCAATTTGGAGCTTGAGCTTAACATGTGAGTGTTTTTCTAAATTTATCCTAAGAGTGTTTGATCAACTTACGCTCGAATTCGCTCAGATTCGATCTTTACAATATAAATTCCATTCAAAAAGTTGTAAGGGTGACCTTTCAGAAATATTATGAGATTTTGATAGACACACCCAGTTCCTTTATTTTTTTTTAATATTTCTCGCGTGCTAGCACAATTCTAAAGCTAGTTTTTTAAAACTGTTTTATTTAACAGTATTAGAGATCGGGGTTTGGACAAAATAATCCACAATTATCAGTTAATCAGTTAATCATAAAAAAATAATCGGAAAATTATTCGCGATTACATTGGATTTATCATAGACTTTCCTCGGAAAATTTTAAGTTGTGAATAAAGATAAAATAATCAGAAATTTCTTGTCCAAACCCCGATCTCTAAACAGTATTTTTTACGTGTCTTATGCAAGTTTCCCTTTATAGTAAGTTTCAACAGGGTTTTTTATATTTTAACCTTCCTAATCGATTAAAAATAACGTGATCTTCATCTTAATAATACTTTTAAATGAAAAAGCAGACATTAGAAAAAAGTTAACGAATATTTTATTATAGGCCTTTGTTTAATGATAATTAAATTTTCACTCTATAAAAATATCGTGTAATCGACACTTTAAAAAGAAAAAGCCAGTGTTTCGAGCAGATGCAGACACAAATTTTGTTTTCCTCTAGAAATAGGCCAAAACTAGATCAAACTAAAACTCGGGGGAGATTATAAAAAATACTAGGTTAGTCCTTATTTCGTTGGATGCAAATCTATACCAGTTCTAAAGCCTAAGTACTCTAGATAAATTTGCGTATATTTTGATTCAAAGAAAAAACCAAAATATCCATTAGGCTGTGTTTATTTAAAAATCTATTCAAATCCGACATTTTCTCAGTCTCTGGCGTCTGCCATTTTTTAAAGATTTTATAAGCCTTGTCAGAAGCCACGATGAAACCCTCTTTTCATTGCCTTCTGGCCTTGATCATACTTAAAGGCAAAATCGGTTCCGAAACTGGTTCAAACCGTTTTCCAAATGTCCCTGGTTCACACGCCGACGAGTCTGTTCGTCCTTAGCCAAGGGTTAAAAATGCCTGAAATTTAAAAATTATAAAAATCTAATTATTTCAAATTAATTAGTTAATAATGTTTGTTACTCGTTGCTTAATTATTTTTCACATAATTTTATGTTATATTGGAAAAATGGATTACGTATATTTTTTTACTTTTTCATTTTAAAGTTTCTTAAGAACGCTTCAATACACAGAGGTATTATTTTTTTGTCGAAATAATGAGCAATTACTTTGCAATCGTTCCAATTCATTCTTTAAGCGACTATTCATTTTGTACATCTGAGTTCGCGAGTGCCTTCCCCCTCCGCACTAATACATGTCCATAGGCATTCAAACTTAATGGTGACAGCTTCACTTTAAACGGGGCGCGCAATTGGCCCAGAGGTCAATGCTATTATCTTCATATGACCACACTAACGCGCGAATACGGAACCGACATGATCTGGTGATATTTTTGTATAGTCTGAACGGGGCTTCAAGGAGGTAAGTGTTAGAAAATACCCCTTAAAGCCTCGTTCATACATACACCTAAAAGCGCTTCTATTTTTATATAACTGGTTTATCAAATCAAATGTGAGAAATCAGTTCGTGTTGGTTCGGGAACCTATTTGCGGGTCTAGTCGCTTCGCAGTTCAAACCGGGCCGAGACATATTCGCTTAATTAAAATAACACGATTCAAATTATAATTTCTGTCAAAAACATGAAGCAACGAGATACAAACACGATTAACTAATTGAGATTAATTTATAAATTTTGGGAATGTCTTGGATTTTTTAAAATCGATGTTAAGCCTTGGCTATGGATGAACCGGAGCTAAAAGTCTTGTCAGCGTGTGAACCAGGAACAACTGGAGTATACCGGTTACGGAACCGATTTTTCCCTCAAATATGAACGGGGCTTAAATTCCGCCAAATAAGATTGACATCGATTAGGCATTTTATAGTCCTCTTATCTCGATTCTTACCTTTCGCCTTTCTTGTAATACTATAATGTACTACGAGGACCTATATAACCGCGCGGCAAAATAAATTTAACTCGTCATCTATATAGCTTTCGCTTCCGAATGAAATGTTTCTCCCAGCGTGCACTTTGTTAGATCCTCGGGCGAATCAGATAAAAACCCATCAAGAATTCTATAAAATGGCGGGCCGAGCTAGCCCATTTCGATATCCGATAACGTCATAAGTTTTTCATTTTAATATCCTCATAAGTAGTAATTTTCAGTTAAAGTAGACACGACCTGAAAAAACCTGGAAAAGTCAGGGTATTTTAAAATTGGCCCAAAAGGTCAGGGAAAAGTCGGGAAATTTGAAAATTGGCCCAAAAGGTCAAGGGAAAGTCGGGGAATTTGAAAATGGGCCCAAAAGGTCAGGGGAAAGTCGGGGAATTTGAAAATTTCTCCAAAAGGTCAGGGAAAAGTCGGGGAATTTGAAAATTGGCCCAAAAGGTCAGGGAAAAGTCAAGGAAATTAAATATTTTGGTACGTGTCAAGGAACTGTTTATGATTGGTTGACCAATTAATTGTAACGTAATTATTATAAACTGAAAAAATTTGATTAAATATTAATGTTTTCTCATATTCCGAGTAAACTATCAACTCTGATTGATAAATTAAGTCAAATAAAAAGTTGGAATTGTCAGGGAAATTATTTAGAAATGGTCAGGGAAACCTGGAAAAGTCAGGGAAATTAACTTCCAAAATCGCTGATAATATTTTTTCGGCTTTATAATAGAAGAGTTTTATCTTCCTATAGGCATAGCTTTTGTGGATAAAAAATAGCATTATGTAAAAAAACACTTTCTTTAAGCAGCTTATGATAGCGTTTGAATCATTTTGCTTCTTCTTACGTAGCGGCGCCTTTAGGAACGGAATTTAAATTGACGTTTAAACTCTAATATCATATTTGTGACTCGCGGGAGAATAAAACGGCTTGCCTATATATGTTTAGATCGATAAAATAGGATTGAATCGCGCCAATTTCTATCTCGGTATCTCTTCCCCCCCCCCCCCCCCCCCCCCCAAGTTCCATATAGACCTATAGCTTTTCGGCTTTTGAAGCTATAGATCCGATCAGATTTATTTTTCTACCCCGACCAAGCTACAGTCCTTAAAAGTGCAGCTTTACATCTGGGAAAAACATACGAGTTTTGAAATATCTTCTTCCAAATATTTGGATGAAATCAGTAGGGAAATTCTGCAGGGCAAAATGCAAGCCTCATCCCTGTTGAATCTACAGGGTTGCCACATGCAGACCTGTAAAACCTGGAAAAGTCAGGGAATTTCAAAATTGGTCTAAAAAGTCAGGGAATTTTAAAATTGTTCAAAGGTCAGGGACTTTTCATATTATCTTATATATAAAAACCACGACGTTCGTTCGTTCGTTCGTCGTTCGTTGGTTGGTTTTTTCGCGGGGGAATTTATTCCGAGCCGTTCCGGCCCCCCACGAGTTCGCTAATTTTATTGCTCTTGGAGAAACACGCCGTCTACGGAACAAAATTTAATCTGGGTTCGTAGTTCGTTTTAAATTAAAATTAGAATTAATTGAAAAATTAAATCTTCGATTTGGTATCGTTACAAACGTTTCAGTGTTTCGTTAATTTTCTTCCTGTTAGGCCTCCGCTCAGTTTAAATTATAAAATTTAATCGGGGTTCGTACCGCTTTTTACTCTTTTTAAATTAAAATTAAAGTTAAAAATTCCAGTTCGATAAAGGCTTCCGTTCGTTAACACGATAATCTGTCGTTTCAGGAGGATCCCGTTGCGGGATGCCTCGCCTTAACGCCGGCCTCCCATTGGTTGATAATGATTTGTATAGTGTAGGGTCTTTTTTTTTCCCCACGGAGGATTGTTAGACGCGGAGTAGTAGTCTTATATATTAAAACCCGGCTTAGCATTACAGGGAGCATTTAAAAATGGAGTGGTAATAAATTTTAAACGGAACCTTTTAAACTAACGGAAAAAGATGAACATCAAGATGGCCGCCTGCAAAAAGATGAGAGTTAGATGGACGCCTGAAAAAAGATGAAAAGCAAGATGGCCGCCTGAAAAAAAAGATGAAAATTAGGTGTGTTCCCATTTCACCCAAATATTTCGCCCAAAATTATCTATTCCCATTTCGCCCAATTGTTTGGTTAGGTAGGGTTAGGTTAGATTATTTGAGATTGGGCGAAATGGGAATTGGGTCAAATGTTTTGGGCGAAATGGGGGTAAACCAAAAATTAAGATGGAAGCATGAAAAAAGATGAAAAACGAGATGGCCGCCTTAAAAAAGATGAAAATTAAGATGGAAGCATGAAAATAGATGAAAAGCAAGATGGCCGCCTTAAAAAAGATGAAAAGTAAGATGGCCGCCTTAAAAAAGATGAAAAGTAAGATGGCCGCCTTAAAAAAGATGAAAAGTAAGATGGCCGCATGAAAAAAGATGAAAAGTAAGATGGCCGCATGAAAAAAAAAGATGAAAAGTAAGATGGCCGCATGAAAAGCAAGATGGCCGCCGAAAAAAAGGTGGAAAGGAAGAGGACCGCCCTTAAAAAGATGAAAATAAAAATTAGAATTAAGTGAAAAATTAAATCTTCTTAAAATTAGAATTAAGTGAAAAATTAAATCTTCTTAAAATTAGAATTAAGTGAAAAATTAAATCTTCGATTTGGTATCGTTACATGCTGTTACTAATTATAACACTGTTCAATCCTTTTCACCTCTTTTCATATGGCAGGCGCGTGGAAACTCAGATTTTAATACAATTTCATTACGTCCGAAGCAACTGGATGAAACCCGCCCGTAGGGCGGGCTTTCAGCTAGTCCAAAAATAAAATTATGGAATCTCGTAGTATGGATTCAATTAGACCAGGGAAGCTTCCATAAATATGTGTAAAAATTTATTATATTGGATCAGAGCCTTCAAAACATTTATGGAAAGTCCCTATTGAGAAAAGCACGTTTTTTTATGAATACTTTCTTACAGTAAACAGTCTAATCAGAAGTGATTCACACAAGTAAAAGCTTCCACGCGAATCTCTAGCAACCTTGGACTTCCCATACAACACAATAAGGGTTTATTTGGACAGTTATTGAAGAATAAAAAATGTTTTACACTTGAAATAGCGTATTACCAAGAATCCATTCAGGTACCATAAGAATATGGGAGCGTAGCTTTAGCCTCTGATACCATCCTCCCAAACTTTACAACAAAAGTTCGTCCACAATTTTCGCAACATTTGTACGCTTTGATCTTTTTTCGGTCGGCTCCATTTTTATTACCCAAAATATTAAGTCAAGGTCGTTAGTGGCGCGGGTTAATAATAGATATCAGGAACGATTTACTTGAAAAATCGATTTGAAGCAGACGAACTTTTGCTACAAAGTTTGGGAGGATGGTTTTTGAATCGCGGCCCTCCCATATTCTTATGGAACCTGAATGAATTCTTGGTATTACTACTAATTTAAACCTTTAAATTGTTCAGGGAAAAACCGAGGAAAAACAGTGTAGATGGTCAGGAAAACCTGGAAAAGTCAGGAAATTTTGTTATGAAAAATCTGCGCCAACCCTGATCTAGATTCATGGAGATCCTGCATTCCTCATATAAGGGCCATGAGTCGCTAGTGCTTATATGGGAGTTCAGAATCTTCATGAATCCAGTTAAGCCTATTTTCTGAGTAAGTTTTCAATTTATTTCTAGTTTAATATTTATTTTTACTGTTGGATTAGGTCCATTTAATCTTTGTATCTTATCTGATATTTTTCAAATTCCTTGATTTTTCTGGATTAAAGTGAGGCTGTCACCGTTTTTTCAAAAGGCGCCCAATGAATTAATTTTCGTACTATTTAAAATCCATATTTATTATTTTGCGCCTATGGGTTGACCCGCTTTTAAGAAACTTCCATATTATTGATGACGTAATTTGATTCTGGAACGTATAATTAAAGACACTTTTCGTATGAAAGGTGGGACTCTTTGGATTATGTACTTGCACGCGAAAGATCGCGAGAATCAACTGTAGGCTATAAGAAACGTAGCCATGATGACGTAGTATTGCGGAAAAATTTGATTACTTTTTACTGTAACGGTAAAATTTTCCATGATATTTGAATCGTATTTTTAACGTTCTTTCCGCAAATGCTATTAAATTTTATTTGTAGCTCCTGAAAAATCTATGACAACCTCACTTTAATAACTATATCGCCATCTATTGGTTTTTGGTTCTGAAACCTCCGGGAATTTCTATTGATTCACTGGTCGTTTTTGAAAAAAAATAATCCAATAGTTTCAAGCATTTTCCGCAATTTAGTCTTCAAATCCGCAAAAAATATCCCTTAATTTAAGGATCTTTCGGAATATCTCTTAATTGATTCTGAAATCCACGTATAATGGAATTTCTAAAACTTCAGTTAATCTCCCTTCGTAGTAAACCTAATTATAATCAGGGTTTTGAATCTAATTAGTTCATGACCTATTAAACATTAATTTCGTAAGACTCTTGGCGATAATCAATCAAATTCCAATTCGGTCCAATATTATGTAAATTTATTTATTTTATTTCCACGGCGATACAACTTCATTATCAGACCCTTGTAGAAAAATAATTTTTCGTAATGACTAATGCCCGCAATATTATTAGGATTATAAAAATAATCGGTCTAATATCGCGATTTAATTACGTCAACAATAATTTTCCAAGATTTAATAGGCGCAAGTCGGTGTCTTTTTCATTTTTTTCATACCGGAAAATAGGCCTAATACGTGAATATGAAAATAGAAGTTCTCATCACCCAATCGGAGGTGGGGAAAGTTGGCGTTAGGGGGAGTTATTTGGCGGGAGAGGAAACTACGGAAAGGGCGAGCGGATACCTCCAGATTCCCGCGGGCTAGTAGTCGGAGAGAGAGAGAAGCGCGGGCTCGCGGACTGGCGCGATCGACGAGAAATAAAAAAGAAGATTCGCGATATCCCCGCCTCGGTCATGCACCTCAAACGCCATCTTTGACAACGAGAAGGAGACTCGAGAGAGCCGAGCCAGAAAGAGGAAGCCGAAGAGCCCCGGTGACTAAAACTTTTGGCGGAGGACGGAGCCGAGGGCTAGAGAAACGCGCCGCGTTCTCTCTAGATGCTAGCGGCTACTGGTGGGCAGCGTCGGCGGTAGGGCACGGGTATAGTCGGGCAACGATCGAAGTGTCACTGCTATGGTTCGGAAATATGCCATGCTCACGTAGAAAATGCGTTTCATCTATTTAGTGGCTTTATTCTTTTGCTATGGTGCTTCTTATCGAGGACTCGGATTAATCAAACGAAGACGAGGTACGTCCCTTTTTACTATATTTCGGGCGAGTACGGTAGCGAGCCTAGCGACGCGTCGAGTTAAGCCTAACCGCCGTTCGAAAACCGCGAGGGGCCGCGTCTGCACGAATAAAGACGCAGCGCCTCCTCGAGTTAAGCCTCGCCGCCTCGTACGTTAATATACGCGGGAACTGGATGGATAGGGATGTTGGATAGTGCTAAATTTCAAGGCTTAAGTAATCCACCGTATTTCGCTTCCCTCCGTTCCTCGTTTTATCGCCATTAAATTTGCCTTTAATTAACGATGTTTTAAATTATACGACGAGATAATTATTCCAAAAATCGATTAACTTCCCCCTTTTGGCGACAATTCGTTTAACCCTAAGCCTAACTGTCTGGGAAACGAATGATACTTAAAATTGCTCATTAGAATGCGTATATTTATCAAAATTTCATCGTTTCGTTTTATTTTTTATCCTGTGAATATATTAGGCATAACACTTAACCTTTAAAACGGGATTTTTTTATAAGGAGGAAAATTTTAGAGTTTATTTTGGGAACGAACTTGAATGATGATGGGAATATTATTTTTTTTTTTCTCCTTTGTTTGGTAGGTAACGGTTTGGGCATGGGGGTACGCCAGCTGCTTTATTTCACTGCCATTTCTTTCTCAGTGGGCGAATCCAATGCGGAAATTAGATAATACCCACATTGATAGTACAACTTGGAATTTGTATATAAGGCTAGAAATGTATAAAAAAACAATCTTTTTGTTTGGGAAAGAACCGCGCGCCACACCCCCGTATCAGTGGGAGACCCGTATTTTTTCCAATATTTCTTATAATTTCGCACCCACAAGCTCCTGATATATATTTATTATTTAAAATACCAGGCTTTACTCTATTATTAAGTTTCAAAACAACGCGTACACCCACTTGCGAGAAATCCCTCAAGAAAAAAATGGTAATAATGAGTATTAGTATTTATGTACGTGTACTCTAGCAGTCTAATTACGTTAGTGTGAAATATACAAAAATAATGATTACATTTATTATGGATAAATTATTTTGTAACCTTTCAAAAGGTAATACATTTTAGACCTGTAAAAGTTATCCAAGTTTAAAATTGGTGTTAAAAATTGGCGAATTTGAAAGTCGGGGAATCTATAGTATTCTTAGGTTATACCAGGAGGGGGTCTTCTATAAATGTATCGAAAGTTCTTAAGATCTGATGGCCAGATCTTTCGGAAAATTTAGGGATTCACCATCCATGTAGATTACACTTTTACCATTACTATTTTCAACTCTGGAGGATTTTAACTGAAATGTGATCAGGGAATTTGAAAAATAAAAACCAAAGGAATCCTATCAGGGCTGTTATAATGTATCAAATATGTCGGCTAATTTTGAAATTGGGTTGGAATGTCAGCTATAGGTATATGTAAACCTAACTAAAATGTCTGGGAATTTTAAAGTTTATCCAAAAGGTCAGGGAATTTTAAAGTTTATCCAAAAGGTCAGGGAATATTAAAGTTTATCCAAAAGGTCAGGGAATTTTAAAGTTTATCCAAAAGGTCAGGGAATTTTAAAGTTTGACAAAAAAGTCGGGGAATTTTAAGGTTAGGTAAAAAAGATTAGGGACTTTAAAAGTTTGGCCAAAAGATTAGGGACTTCAGAAGTTTGGCCAAAAGATTAGGGACTTTAGAAGTTTGGCCAAAAGATTAGGGACTTTAGAAGTTTGGCCAAAAGATTAGGGACTTTAGAAGTTTGGCCAAAAGATTAGGGACTTTAGAAGTTTGGCCAAAAGATTAGGGACTTTAGAAGTTTGGCCAAAAGATTAGGGACTTTAGAAGTTTGGCCAAAAGATTAGGGACTTTAGAAGTTTGGCCAAAAAAAGATTAGGGACTTTAGAAGTTTGGCCAAAAAAAGATTAGGGACTTTAGAAGTTTGGCCAAAAAAAGATTAGGGACTTTAGAAGTTTGGCCAAAAAAAGATTAGGGACTTTAGAAGTTTGGCCAAAAAAAGATTAGGGACTTTAGAAGTTTGGCCAAAAAAAGATTAGGGACTTTAGAAGTTTGGCCAAAAAAAGATTAGGGACTTTAAAAGTTTGGCCAAAAAAAGATTAGGGACTTTAAAAGTTTGGCCAAAAAAAGATTAGGGACTTTAAAAGTTTGGCCAAAAAAAGATTAGGGACTTTAAAAGTTTGGCCAAAAAAAGATTAGGGACTTTAAAAGTTTGGCCAAAAAAAGATTAGGGACTTTAAAAGTTTGGCCAAAAAAAGATTAAGGACTTTAAAAGTTTGGCCAAAAAAAGATTAGGGACTTTAAAAGTTTGGCCAAAAAAAGATTAGGGACTTTAAAAGTTTGGCCAAAAAAAGATTAGGGACTTTAAAAGTTTGGCCAAAAAAAGATTAAGGACTTTAAAAGTTTGGCCAAAAAAAGATTACGGACTTTAAAAGTTTAGCCAAAAAAAGATTAGGGACTTTTAAGTTTGGCCAAAAGGTCAGGATATAAATAAACCTGACTAAAAGATCAGGGAATTTTAAAGTTTGACAAGAAGGTCAGGGTTCAAGAGAGTTGGGGCGTGTATTCGCAAATGATACAGCGATTAAAAAATCGGCCCTGTCAGTGAAAAGCGAGGGTTTAATCACATCCCTAAAATCTGTACACCGTTACGCGATTACGTAACTGGCTACAGCCTTTGGGAATGTTAAAAGTGTAGTTGGGCGGCTTATTAGTTGGCTTAAATTAAGTTATTAAATTTTAGCATTTAAAATGGAAGTAACCATTCAAAATAAAAAAAGCCTTGGCTACAATTGCGCTATTAAGTTTTCTTAAAACCAAAAATATATTCAAACAGTAAAAAGATGAGTATTTGCGCGAAGCCCTAATTATTTATGCGCTAAATACGTCGCTTTCCTATTAGTCACTTTGAAAGTAGACAAAAATTGTACAGCAGAAATCGGTCTATGGTGCGATAAAAATCGCAATGTTGAATCAGCAAAAGTTGTATAACTTTCGCTTTCACATTTCGCGATTAGTTGTACAACAAAACTTGTAACCCAAGCTTTTCTGCAAAAATCCTATATTCTGAATGGGCCTTTACTTGGCACCGGAAGTAGCGATACCCCCATTTTGAGCTCGACTAAAACCGTCCCCAAAAAAATTGTACATTCAATTCTGAAGCTTCTATTCCTTTTACTAAATTTTTTATGGTGGCAGGGAAAACGTGGGAAAGTCGAGAAAAGTAGGGCAATTTAAAATTTAAAATTTTGACGCTATATGTACCCTTATATCACTCTTTAACCTCTCTTTTCACGGTATATTGATTTCGTAGCTTTGAAAAGATTTCCCCAATGAGTAATTTATCCTAATATTAGGCAAGGTAAAATTTCGACGGCGCGGTGACTCAAAATAGTCTGGACTACTAAATGATTGTCGAGGAACCGTCAAGTCGCGGTCGATTACGTTTATTACCTGCATGGGAACTAGAGCTACGTTTACGCATAGAAACACTATGAAACCAGTTTCAAACGTTATTTCAAACTTTTTTGAATCAACTTTCCAAACTAATTATGACATTTTTTGTTAAAGGGAGAATGCAACCTAACAACAAGTGATTTTTTTTTTATCGATTCCTTATCGTTTAAATAAGCCTAATCGACCAATAAAAAGTTTACAAAACAAATATTAAACTAGAAATAATTTTTAAACTTACCCGGAAAATAGGCTTAGCGAGATTTATGGAGATCTTGCATTGACTCCGTGTAAGGTCTAGTGACCAATGAGCGAAGACCTGTCGTTCAGGCGAGATCTAAACGAGACTTACGATCGAGTTCGATTGGTCATCGCTGGACCTTATACGCGAAGAAATCAGGATCTCCACGAATCCCGCTAAGCCTATTTTCTGGGTAAGTTTTAAATTTATTTCTAGTTTAATATTTGTACGTAAATTTTTTAACTGTTGTATTAGGCCTATTTAAACATTAAGGAATCCATTAAAAATCTTCTGTTGTTAGGTTGCATTCTCCCTTTAAAGGGAGGCTGAAGAGGAAAATCAAGTAAAAATTATACTAATTATAAGACCTATCGCGTAGTTTAATCATTCGGGACAATATACCCCAATGATTTTAGAAATCAAAATAGATTTCATTGTTTTTTTAAATTGACCCCCCCCCCCCCCTCCAACCAATCGCGGAACGCCCTGCCTTCCAGAGAAATAAATACTCGTGACACGGGCTATGTCATTCGCGATTATAGGGTGAGATGTGATAAACGGCGTGCATCGAGTATTTTGTTCGCTGGAAGGTAGGACGTTACGCTTTTGGTTGGAGGGATCAATTTAAAAGAACAGTGAAATCTGGATGTATTTTTATTTTTAAAATGATTGGGATACATTTAACTTAATGATTAGCTACGCGGATAGGTCTTCTAATTAGTCGAAGAATCGCTTGATTTTCCTCTTCATCCTCCCTTTAAAGTAGATCGTCAAACGGAAATACACCGTGTTTATGAATTTGTCTCTAAATCTTTAGAAATTGTAAAAAATTCTCAAGGCTGTTTTTCCATACGCATGACGTCGGTTTTCCTTTTCATTTCTTTGTGCTCCCATAGAATAGCCAAAGAAATCTTATTACTCAATGAGGAACGACTCTTCTAATTTGGTCAAAAATCGTCCAAATTGGAAACAATTTCTATAAAATTCGAGCAAATGAAGTAATTTGAATTTAACAAAAGTGGACCAAAAATTAAAATGACTTTGATCTTCTTTTGTTGAATTAGGGTTTCCCATTTAGTTTATTTGATCGGATTCAGAACGAATTTTCACAAATTTGATTTTACCTCAAAGTTCCGTTGTTCTATATGGGAGGATGTTGAATTGAAGAGGTCGGAGTTTGGACAATATCTCTCAGATTATTTATCTTTATTCATAATTTGAAATTATCCGCGGGAACTATGATAAATCTGGAATGTAATTGCGAATATTGAAGTGAATATTAATAATTAATATTTGTGGATTATCTTGTCCAAACCCCGACCTATATTGAATTGAAAAGTAAAACCGACGTCACGCTTATGTAAAAACAGATTTGAATTTTTTTCAATTTTCTAAAAATTGACGCGAGATCAATTAGACAAGGCCCGAATCGAATCAGGGTGCGTGTGACGACATTAGGCCTAACTAAATACAATTAACGGGAAACTTTACGATTTGACCTTTGAATATACGGTTCAAAACGGGTTTGAAATGTCTATAGTGTGCACGTAGCTTTTGAGAAGGCGAATAGAAAAGTAACCTATTAAGCCTTTGCTAGTACTCTTAGTTCGCAGTGAAATATAGAAAAATGAGAATTCTTATATAAATAAAGTAGGCGAGCCGCTGTGCCATGACGATCAGAGTCGCGGGAACGATTGGTGGAAACTATACCGTTTTCCCGCCAATTTTATAATACACGTATAGAGGAGCAAAGCGTAAATGCTTCTTATTACCGGTTTCTAGGTACAGACACAATCAGAAGTGTATATCGAGAAAGAAGTGTTCCAAGTTTCTAAAAAATTGTAGGCCAAACTCGCGTCTTTTCGATCAACATACGAAAACGGGGGGAAAATTGGCCACGCGTTACAAGTAGGACTATTAAGTATGGACACATATCTTAATAGATAAAGATGGATAACAAACGTAGTGTTTATAAGCGTCCTCTAACGAACAAGAGTGGCGAAAGTATAGTTAACAAAACCACTTACGCTGATGGATAGATTAGGCAGACGCACACGAGCTTTTGATACTTACTACTTTGTTCTCCCTCTTCCGTTAGAGGATGCTTATGAACGCCAGGTTTAGTTATTAAGATAGTGGGCTATATAGATACCCAAGACTTAAAACGAGTGGCTGACCACTCTCCGTAATCGATGGACATTCTTGTAGATTTGATTGTACTAAAGTGATTACGTTAACTTTAGCACTATACCAAAGGCTGTAATCATTTCTGTAATCCACTTAATCGGTGTACAGATTTTAGGGAAGTGGTTAGCCCCTCGTAATACGATATTTTAAAATAGAGATTTGAAAGTTTCAAATACGTTTTTCTTACACTTCTTCTGGTCCTACATTTTTTTAAGTGTTTTTTTCTGAACTTCCCAGGTCCTAATTAGTCTACAACCGTCGTTATTTAGTGGGATGGGTCTCAATGTCGAAATTTTCCCAGATAGTTAACTATAAGTCAGTCTTCTAACAGCGTGATAAAACCAATCCTTTGCTCCCAAGAATATAGGAATAAATTTGTTGGGGTGTATAAGCAGACGACGTGAATATCAGTTCTCGTGTGAGCTTTATTGACATATACTTACATTTAATGGCAAGGTTTCTGATAACCGACCCCCCACCAAATAACGATGGTTTTGACCTAATTAGGACCCGGGGCCGAGTTCAGTAAAAATACTGAAAAGAATCTTCAACCATCGGAAGTTTGAGAAAAACTCATTTCAAAATTTGTATGTTAAATCCTATAGATTCCAACCTAACCCATTCTATGGGAATTTCAAATTTTCAAATACGTTTTTCTCAAACCTCCGCTGGTCGGAGATTTTTTTATTATTTTTTTCTGAACTCCTCGGGTCCTAAGTAGTCTATAACCATTGTTATTTAGGGGGGGGGGGGTCGGTTAACGGAAATCTCTCCCATTTAATTATTGTACTTATGGTAGACTGATACTATTTCAATTTTCTACAGAATATGATAAACTAAGCCTAGTCTCTAAATTTCTCTAAATCGTATAGTAAATTAATTAATCGGCGTTTGAAAAACTCTTGACCTCACGAAATTCAAACGCCTCGTGTGTTTTTGAAATAAAAACTCAAGCCTTGTTTGCAATGACGTTTAACATAATGGATCTAGCTTTGCGTGTACCGTTTAACGTTCCATACAGACAGACAGACCTAGAGAATTCTATATTTTGATTCCTTCCGGTTTTACTACAACTAGGTGGCGCCCTTCTCCTAATATCGCCTTCTGTTAGAATACGATAAAGTCCGTCTACTGGCTTAGATGCAATATAGCGCGATGATAAAACGTATCATGATAATAGAAACCAGGATTTTCTCTCTCTCCCTGCCTTTGATTATATTTCGTCAATTTCTATGAACGAAATACGCATCCCATTCTTTCTTTCCTAAATTGTCAGAGAGCTCTCTTTATCGATTTAAAGCTTTTTCAGTCCGACGTTTCTGTAATAAGTTCCCCATCCGTTCCTCTATGCTCGTGGTTTATTTAAAAAAAAAAAAAAAACATACCGTGCTTCCATTTTCGGAAATATATTTTAAAAGTTATATGTCTATATATTTTGTGGTTCAAGAAAGGTTTACAACATGAAACAAAATTGGGCGGAATAATATATAATGTTATATAACGTATAGTATAAAAGTAGTCTTAGCAAACTAGTTTTGACCACGCCTTCGCGAGTGTAAGGATAAAACTGTACAGGCTGTGTCAAATTTTTGACTTTTTTTATTTAGGAGCCCCTTATATATCTAGCCCATCATGCAGTGAGGCTCTGGAGAAGAGATTTAGGGGTAATAAGGTGGGGGTAGGGTGTTTAAATTGACGCATTACGGTATATGTTACGTAACTGATCGGTTTTACATTCGTTTATTGAAAATTAATTGGCTTTAATTAAAAGCAAAGATTTTTTTCCCTTCCTTTTGTGGATTGTATATATATTTGATTAAAGGCAGAATGCAAACCTAACAACACTAGCCTTTCTTAATCGATTTGAAACGTTAAAATCAAACCGATATCAAAATCGCTTGGAATCGTTTTAAGCGCCACGTGAGCTGCGTTCATACTTGGTATTGGAATCGATTTAAACCGTTTCAAAACGTTTCGCTACAGTCGTGCGAACGGGAAACCATCTTTTCTCGAATCGATTTGATTCGATTTCTCGAAACTACTTCGGGAACCAGTTTCATCATGGGAGGGCCGCGATTCAATAACCATCCTCCCAAACTTTGTAGCAAAAGTTCGTCCGCTTCGAATCGATTTTTCTAGTAAATCGCTCCTGAAATCTATTATTAACCCGCGCCACTAACGACCTTGACATAATATTTTGGGTAAAAAAAATGGAGCCGACCGAAAAAAGATCTAAGCGTACAAATGTTGGGAAAATTGCAGACGAACTTTTGTTACAAAGTTTGGGAGGATGGTACTAGAGGCTAAAGCTATGCTCACATATTCTTATGGAACCTGAATGGATTCTTGGTTTCATACTATGAAATAGGAAAATAGGCCAAAAGGTTTAGGATTGAAATAATGGAGTTGCAAAAATAGGCTAAATTGTTAGGTTTAAAAGATATGGAATGGAAAAAGAAATGGAGTGGGCTTAATTGTTTGAAATAAAAATTATGAAATTTAAAAATTGCTACGATGTTATTGAGGAAATTTTGTAATAGAAAAATAATAGACTATCATGTTGGGGAGGAAAGTTATAACCTGGAAAAATCAGCAAAAAATGGTTATCCTAATGTTGTTTCGAATCTCTCATTTGTAGCTTTCATAACTAAAATATTCCATTATAGTAATTAAGTTTGAATCTATTCATTTTTATAAACTATTATTATCACGAAATACACGCGCGGCATATTAACAACTCTTTGGCGTCAGGTTTTTGATCACGGAATAACTAGGCATAAAAAATTTCATTTTAGATAGATTATAGTTAAGTTAGAATCTATTAATTTTTCATAAACTATTATTATCACGAAATACACGGGCTGCATATTAACAACTCGCTTTGGCGTCGGGTTTTTGATCGCGTCTAGACATTCATTATAATGCATTCCATATTGAATACGGGACTTACAAAGTTATTCTAATTTATATCTTTAATCAAGAACTAATTTATTAACCCCGAGAACGTACTAGATCTTATTTTTTCGTAAAGTCGCTCTAACTAAAGCGACATCTGACCTTTCCTATCAAACTACCGAAAATGTTTTTTCTTAACATCAGAAGACGATGAAACCCTCCTTTGAAGTCTACTACTCTAATGTTCCATATAGCGCTCCTCTCTGTATGGGTAAAATTCCCAATTTTACGAGATCGGAGGGGTCCTACTTCATAACCCCCCTGTCTACGGAAAATTGGAAATTCTCTCTCTCCACAAACGACGACGTTTTTTTGACGAACTCCAAGGCTCTGCTAGAGATGTTCGCTGGACGAACTCCCGCTCAGAAAATATCTACCGTTAGGAGGCGTACGAATCGCGCTTTTTGAAACTAACCCATATAGAGAGGGGTAGACAAGACCCGGGAGTAATAGACTTCAAAGGAGGGTTTCATCGGCTTCTGTTATAACATTAAAAAATTCAACTATATACAGGGTGTTTCGAAAATGGTAGTAGGACCGAGCTATAGTGGGTTCTATGGGTCATTTTAAAGGGAGAATGAAAGGCCAAAACAACCTATTTTTAATCGATTAAGAATGCTAAAATAATGAGAAAACAATAATATAACTCGCCAAAAATATATCGTTATTTTATAATCAATTTCCAAAGTTCCGAAACTTGCAGATGCTAAGCCTTGGCTGCCTAGCTCGGCGAACTAGGCGAGCTCGAGCCGTATTTTTTTTTTTTTTTTTTTTTTATAATATTCCCGTCTGATCTAGTCGCCAATCACGAGCGAGTACGCGTATTTTTAATATTCGCGTACTCGCTCGTGATTGGCGACAAGAACAGCCGCAAATATTAAAAAAAAAGTACAGGTCGTGCTAGCCTAGTTCACCGAGCTAGGCAGCCTAGGCTAAGCATCGGAACTTTGGAAATTGATTATAAAATAACGAAATGTTTTTGGTGAGTTATATTATTGTTTTTCTCATTATTTTAGCATTCTTAATCGATTAAAAATAGCTTGTTTCGGCCTTTCATTCTCCCTTTAAGACGAAAATGTGCTCTGACGTTATGTCGTACGGGGCGCCGTTTAAGAGTTACGAAATTAATCATGTGCGGATGACCCCTTATCCGTACATTAATAAACGATAGCAGAATTCGGACCAGGAGTGTTCGAGTAACAATAACAAAAGTCTTACGTTTAACCATTAGCATTTTAGTTTACGTTTAGAATTTGGGATTAAACAACTCATTAATGACATATACTTCAATTATCCTAGTTTTAATTAGTGAAACCCGTTAATTTTATCTTGCGTTAGTTTTTCCGTAACAAGTTTACAAAAACACCATGATTTCTGAATTAACCGCTCACTTAACACCCAATAGTTTAGTTCATAAGGGAGAAATTAATTTATTTTCCTTGATTAATTTATTTTACCTTTATTTAATTTGTTACAAAATTATATTGAAATTCCCTTTTCGTGATATGAAAAAGAAAAAATAAACCTTCCCTCTTTAATTTGACTCGTATACGGGCCAGGGATATAGTTTCGAAATTTTTAAATAACACTCTTGATGGCTTGTAAAGTTATTAAGTCCGTGTTCTCTGGTACGAATAACGGAACCTCGATTCCTTTGATCCGTATCGCATTTGGTCTTTCACGAGAAATAAACCGCGTTTGATGTATGAAGAGCGAACAGAGTTGCCTGTCTAAATTTCTAAAGTTAATGAAACGCGCCCATCACTTCAAAGTCTTTAGTTTCTCTCTAATTAGCGGCAAATAAATTAATACCCTATTGATTTAGTACAGAATACGTCAGATACAGCAAAATCTCAAAGAACGAAGTTAAAATGAATACGTTTTGTCCGTATTTAGTTATAAATTGGAATTTATTTATGTACACTAAGCAGGAATTTTTAAGCGAAATGCAACCAATTTACCATGTTCTCGAATAGACGTCCCACGCGAGTGTTACCAAAAGCCGATGAAACCCTCCTTTGAAGTCTACTACTCTAATGTTACATATAGCGCGCCTCACTGTATGGGTAAAATTCACGATTTTACGAGATCGGAGGGGTCCTACTTCATACCCCCTGTCTACGCAAAATTGGAAATTCTCTCTCTCCACAAACGACGACGTTTTTTTGACGAACTCCAAGGCTGCTAGAGATATTCGCTCGACGAACTCTCGCTCCGAAAATATCTACCGTTAGGAGGCGTACGAATCGCGCTTTTCGAAACTAACCCATACATAGAGGGATAGACAAGACCCGGGAGTAATAGACTTCAAAGGAGGGTTTCATCGGCTTCTGGTGTTACGTAACGAGCAAAAGCGAAGAAAATGACGTAGTCTGGACGTACAGTCGTATACAATATGGGCTACGTTCAGTAACTCTCAACGGGAAGAATCCGGTTTTTTGAAAATTAGTTTTCCGTTGAGTATTTTTACGGGTTCCAGATAATTTTTAAATTAATTATGAACTTCTTTAAATATTGAAAAGATAGGGTCACTTAGGCAGGATTTATTCCAAAACGAAAAAAATCTTTGTTTTCGAAAAAATCCTGTATAAGTGACCCTATCTTTTCACTATTTAAAGAAATTTAAAGTTAATTTAAAAATTATCTATAAATTTACAGAAGATAAATAAATATAATATAATAATTTTATTATAAATTTTACTCGGGGAAGTTACTTGGAATTTTCTCTAGTTTCATTATCAAGTAAGGAAATAGTTCTGATAGCCCTAGAAGCCAAGACAAACGTGTCGAAAGTATGGTCCTGAAAGAAAAAGAACAGACGTATCTCGAGAAATTCATTTTACGAATTCGAAATTACCTTCCTTGTAATTCGAGCCATTTTTAATACTTGAAGTTAGGCCAGCCCCTTTTTTATTTTGGAATGCCTATGGATTAAATTTTTGGTTTAATCATGCTATTAAAACGTCATATTCCAAATTTTATGCCTCTGCCGGTTGACGCAAAGACATATAGATAATTTTTGTACGCTATATAAAGTTAAATTTCCAGGAAACATGGCTTTACTATCTCTGGTATCGACTGGCAAGTTCGTGACGACACATATACCTTATTTATAAATAAATATGTAGAATTTTATGTATGGCAATCATACGTTTTTCTCGGTCCTCTAAGTGTCCCCTTAAGTTAACACGCAACTATCCATTTAGTTGGAAAATATCTGCTACTATATAGAGAAATACACATAGACCTACGTTCTATATGCCTATGGCATTACACCCTATATAAGACTTCCAGGAAATTGCTTTTAATATTTTATTAGATAGATCTTAAAACCTTTTTCGCTGAAACCCAAGAGGCGTTTGGGAAATATCGTTAAGCTATCAGCACACTGAACACTTTCTACGCATTAATTTTCAATGCCGAAAAAGCATTATCCGCTGATACTAGACCCCAAGGCTTTTCTTAATACAGCTTTAGACCAATCAATGTTTCACTGAAATAGTTTAGCTCTACAGAACTCCTTGAAAAGGTGTTTAAACTTTAAAGGGAGAATGAAAGGCCAAAACAACCTATTTTTAATCGATTGAGAATGCTAAAATAATGAGTAAAACAATAATATAACTCACCAAAAATATTACATTATTTTATAATTTTGTTCGTAATTTTCTTTATTGATGGATTAGATCTATTTAATCGAGAAGGAATCGATACAAAAATCACTTGGTGTTAGGTTGCAATCTTCCTTTAACGTGGTTGAAACAACGGCTAAGAAACGATAAATCCAGGACATGACTCTTCCCTGTTTGAGGGAATAAAATTCTCGGTGGGCCATACTAACAGCCTTCGTACAGCGTGTGACGTCATATGATGTCACTTTGCTCCCAAAACGCAATAGCTTTGACTGTACAAACTTGACCTTAAAAAACGCGTCATCACGGTACGGTGATGACGTAGCCTGTTTCTTTTAGTAGACGCTAGAGTCATGTCCTGGATTTATCGTTTCTTGGCCCATGGTTGAAATAGAATAATTCCGGAAAATGTTAGGGCTGAAAGGTGGGGAGAATGATGGAATCATGGGAAAAGTTGGTCTATGAGTAATTCACAATAGTAGGCTAGGTTGCATTCTCCCTTTAATCCGAAAATAAAATATCTGAAAAATAATATAATGGTTATACGATTCCGTGCACTACATACCAGACCGTGGGAGTACATCATTAGTCTCGTGTATGTTATAGATCCAAGTGATCGACTTCCAAATGATCGCGATTGTTAAAGTAAGGTTATGTTAGCTTTTATTTTTAACTCAATTCAATTTCCGTCGATCACTTTGACCTAAATCCTCGCTTTTATGTAGCAAAATGGGTAACATTTTCCTTTCACGTTGTTATATATTTTCATGTTTTATTTAAAATATATTTAAAACGTTGAATGAAAAACGAAAATATATATATGGGGGTCGATTTAAAAAAAAAAATGGACGATTTTTTTTATCTATTCGTGGATGAAATATAAATATCAGTGGTGAAACTCTCTCCTATGTCTCTCATTGGCAAAATCTGGAGACCATCTCCTTTCACTAAGGCTTGTTTAAGTTCGAGCGGGATCTATTTGATGTTTTATTCAAAAGAGAGGGAGGAAAACCAATGCAAACCCTGCCAAAAGGTTCGCTTCTCCGCAAGAGTCCGATTCGGTTGGAATATATTTCTGTACCTTAAAGTGCAACTCTCATTTAAATTCACGATTTTGTTGATTAAGGGGAAACTAGGAGATAAAATGGAACAGCTTTTGAATTTGTTTTCGGAATCACCGGATGCCAAAAAAGTTATTCAAGAAGTTTCAAATCAATTTTTAGACACGTTTTTTGGTGTTTAAATTAACTTCTAAAGTTTGGTGAAAGTATAAAGAACAACAGCAACTCCCCATAAGAGTCTGGGTCCACGTAATGTTAAAAATTTTCGTCTCTTTTATGATAAATTCGTATTATATTATTAAAATAGGGTAGTTGGGGGATAATTTAAAGCTAAAATTCGAGCTCACAACTGTAAATTTTGGGAATTACAACTAATGGAAGGTTTCTTCCATAATGTAAAGAATAGGAAGAATCTATGACTTCCGTGCCGGATATGAAAGCCTTCCCCCACACGAAAATCTTGAACGGTTATTATTTTAGATTCATAATTATGTTAGGAAAATATTAGGAAAGAATTATTTTGTAACTGCCACGGGTATAGTGCTGGCGGCAAAATGAAATTCGTATATTTTTGGTCTACTATGCCTCGAAATCCTCGAAAACGCCTGTAGAAGTGTTCCACTTGTCAAGCATTCATGCAGTAGGCTTTTGCTAGCTTTACAGGGGCCGTGCAAAGACTATATAGCTTACTTGAATAGTCTTTGGTGTATAAGAAACTCGAAAAATAAATAGAGAAATCATACCAATTAGAAGATACTGGAGTAGTATCTTTAATTTTTATTTCATATTAAACAAAACACACTTGTATAAAACGGACAAATTATTCATTTAACGCTAAGGTTTTCTACGTTTAACGTATGTCTGGTAGTTCAAGCTCAGTGGCATCTTCACACACTACACGCAATTTTGACTGGTACCAACTGCCTCGATCTTCATGGCGACGATAACCAAGATACCAGATTACGCTGCTAACGTGAACACAAGTACCTATCGTCAAACTACCACCTTTGCAATTGCAATACCAGCCTTTAATGGCATTTGCACCTGTCCCGTTCGGTACATAACGAATTAGAGCTTGGTGAACAGCTGAGGTGGAAAATTGACCAGGCACGCGTATACGAATTAAGTCATGTTCAACTTTGGTCACTTCGACGCTGAAAGAGCCGGATTTCTCTATAGTCAACGCCACATAAGATTCAGCGCGTTTCGTTTTAAAGTCGCTCATTACCACCTCACGTACATCACTTTCACGAAGTACAGGGAAGTCTTGAAATTCACTATCCTCAATTCGTTGCCATTTAGACGGTTTGCGAAGCAGATTATCGCGCTCAACTACTTCCTTAAGAGGATTTTCTTTCGTAGAGACTGCCAGCATTTTTTCGACGGAGTCTTCCCAGGAACCTTTAAGATGTAACTCCGGGTGGTAGGCGTTCAACAGCGCAGCAGCAATTTGAAGAAGTTCCGGAACTAATGGTAACATATGCACAGGTATACGGTTTTGAAAAAAACGATACACCGTCTGCAAATGCCCATTCCTAACTTCAACCGGCCACCTGAGGTACGTTACTTGTCGGGAACGATTAACTTCTTGCGTGTTTACTTGCTTCTCGCCTTTAGACAAGAACGAAGGCATTTGTAAATCCACACCCAGTTCAGTCAGTACGCTGTTGGAGTCTCGAAAACCGCGGTCTGCCAGTACAACGTCACCAACTTGAAAGAAAGACTGGAGTTCTTCTCTCTTTTTGATCATGGTTCTTCTTAAGATCATGGTTCAAACCAGATATTACAATTTTTTTAATGTTTATAAAAGCAGGTTTAATTATTTTTCGCCAACCTGGCTGGCATCTTTAATATTTTTTGCCAGCCAGGTTGGCGAAAAATAATTAAACCTGCTTTTATAAACATTAAAAAAATTGTAATATCTGGTTTGAACCATGATCTTAAGAACTTTCCTTATCAATAACATCAATGTGAGAGTCACTTGGAATTTGGAGATGGCTCCAAATACATGTTACGCGTGCAATCGGAAAGTTACCAATAGTACAAGTAGAGGTATAGGCACTCACGTAAAGGCTGGCTTTGCTCGTTTTCTTCGTTTTAGTAAAGGGTTATTACCACTTGTAATTAATAGCAAAACAACGAAGATTTGTTTAAAGTGCTCGGGTCTGTCACGAAAGTTTCAAACGTTCTTAAATGCTAGCAAATCGTCCTTCAGTAGTGATCATGGCTCTTCAACGTCATCGTCTTCACCACAAAAACGAAGACAAATGACGCAAGTATCTAATCCATCAACGTCAACAGTACCTGAGCCATCAACGTCCACAGTACCTGAACCAACAAAGTCCGCAGTATCTAATCCATCACCGTCACCAATACCTCAGCCATCAACGTCGCAATTACCACGAAAGCGTACGTCATCAAACACTATTGCCATAAAGCACAGTTGTGTTCGGCCCCTGCCAAAGACTTGCTTCATTTGCGGTGTTAGTACACGAACCAGGGTAAAAGCCGAAGTGAGAACAAGTATATTTGTGGAAAGAGCCATATTTATTCATCGGGACAACCGAATGTGCTCCACGCATCTCGTTAACGGAGAGCTTCCCACCGAAATAATTTCTGGAATTCAGGTTTCCGCTAGATCAACCATTATGACTGCCACGGACATTGAGCAACTATTACAGGACCTCAGGAAATGTGTTAACGACCTACGGACGCCGAGCTTTGACAATTTCATACAAAGTGATGAAGACTGTAAAGTATTAACTTCATTGTCCCTGCACGAGTTCCTAGAGTTGCATTCGACTATTGAGGACATTATTCGTACCATCAGATGCTGTTCGTCGAAGACAGCTCTAGCAGTATTATTGGTGAAATTACGATTGGGTATCTCCAATAAGGTGTTGTCAACTTTATTTCATTTAACTGAAAGATCGGTATCAAACACGGTAAAAGCGGTTATTATGGCTTTATCGGAGCATTTCGTGCCACATCATTTTGGCCTGCAACACTTATCACGTGACAATCTGATAACAAACCATCAATCTGGAGCAGCAGTAAAACTCTTTGCTAACAACAAGCCTAATTGTCTTATTACCATTGTAGATGGCACCTATATCAAGGTTGGAAGATCCAAGGACTATACCGTTCTTCACAAATCCTTCTGTGTGCACAAAGGCCAGCATATCCTCAAGCCAATGTTAATGGTAACAACTACGGGTTACATAATAGATATAATCGGACCCTACTTTGCTAATGGCCGCAATAACGACGCGCGCATTTTAAACCATTCTATCAAAAAGAGAGAAGAACTCCAGTCTTTCTTTCAAGTTGGTGACGTTGTACTGGCAGACCGCGGTTTTCGAGACTCCAACAGCGTACTGACTGAACTGGGTGTGGATTTACAAATGCCTTCGTTCTTGTCTAAAGGCGAGAAGCAAGTAAACACGCAAGAAGTTAATCGTTCCCGACAAGTAACGTACCTCAGGTGGCCGGTTGAAGTTAGGAATGGGCATTTGCAGACGGTGTATCGTTTTTTTCAAAACCGTATACCTGTGCATATGTTACCATTAGTTCCGGAACTTCTTCAAATTGCTGCTGCGCTGTTGAACGCCTACCACCCGGAGTTACATCTTAAAGGTTCCTGGGAAGACTCCGTCGAAAAAATGCTGGCAGTCTCTACGAAAGAAAATCCTCTTAAGGAAGTAGTTGAGCGCGATAATCTGCTTCGCAAACCGTCTAAATGGCAACGAATTGAGGATAGTGAATTTCAAGACTTCCCTGTACTTCGTGAAAGTGATGTACGTGAGGTGGTAATGAGCGACTTTAAAACGAAACGCGCTGAATCTTATGTGGCGTTGACTATAGAGAAATCCGGCTCTTTCAGCGTCGAAGTGACCAAAGTTGAACATGACTTAATTCGTATACGCGTGCCTGGTCAATTTTCCACCTCAGCTGTTCACCAAGCTCTAATTCGTTATGTACCGAACGGGACAGGTGCAAATGCCATTAAAGGCTGGTATTGCAATTGCAAAGGTGGTAGTTTGACGATAGGTACTTGTGTTCACGTTAGCAGCGTAATCTGGTATCTTGGTTATCGTCGCCATGAAGATCGAGGCAGTTGGTACCAGTCAAAATTGCGTGTAGTGTGTGAAGATGCCACTGAGCTTGAACTACCAGACATACGTTAAACGTAGAAAACCTTAGCGTTAAATGAATAATTTGTCCGTTTTATACAAGTGTGTTTTGTTTAATATGAAATAAAAATTAAAGATACTACTCCAGTATCTTCTAATTGGTATGATTTCTCTATTTATTTTTCGAGTTTCTTATACACCAAAGACTATTCAAGTAAGCTATATAGTCTTTGCACGGCCCCTGTAAAGCTAGCAAAAGCCTACTGCATGAATGCTTGACAAGTGGAACACTTCTACAGGCGTTTTCGAGGATTTCGAGGCATAGTAGACCAAAAATATACGAATTTCATTTTGCCACCAGCACTATACCCGTGGCAGTTACAAAATAATTCTTTCCTAATATTTTCCTAACATAATTATGAATCTAAAATAATAACCGTTCAAGATTTTCGTGTGGGGGAAGGCTTTCATATCCGGCACGGAAGTCATAGATTCTTCCTATTCTTTACATTATGGAAGAAACCTTCCATTCGTTGTAATTCCCAAAATTTACAGTTGTGAGCTCGAATTTTAGCTTTAAATTATCCCCCAACTACCCTATTTTAATAATATAATACGAATTTATCATAAAAGAGACGAAAATTTTTAACATTACGTGGACCCAGACTCTTATGGGGAGTTGCTGTTGTTCTTCGGGCCAATCAAATTATTTCAGCCTTCAACAGCGCTTGTAATGTCCTAACATTAAAAGGAAAGGCGCGAGTTTGATGCCTAAGAATGTTAGTACATTACAAGCGCTGTTGGAAGTTGAAATATTATGTGATTGGCCCGAATTTATATTCTATTTTATTCAAACTAAAGCGAAACTTTAGAAATTAATTGGCATAGTTATTCCGAATATATATTCAAGAGGTATTCCATTTTTACCTCGAAGTTTGCATTTAATAAGATAGTCGAATTGATTTTAAAGGGAGACGGTAAATTTTTTTAGATCAAACATCGTATACCCTTTACCTAATGTCTTTATGCAAGTTTAAAAAAATCTCGACTAGTGCCATGAATACAACAGTTACAACTTCGGAACTTCTACTTCAGATCTTATTTCTTAGCTCAAATGAATATTTTTCAAGGGTTAGGTTTTAAAACCCGGCTTTTATTGGAATACCCTACTCAATAGTCCTGGTCGATTTCCAAAACCGGAAGTCTAGAGACCCTCGCGAAAATTTTGGCGGGAAAACTTTTGTCACGTGTTCGTCCGCCATCTTTTTGTAGTGTGAAATTTTCGTCTGCTCGAGTGATCTGTTCTAGTGGAGAGCGACAGGCTAACAACTTGAATTAGGTTTGTGGGAAATAAAATTAGAAATAGTAATAATAATTTAGCGCGGCTATGAGACAAGCGCCCATTTCCGGCAAAATCGACCAGGACTATACAACACTGGTATCCCCGAGATACCGGGTTGGGGTCCTTTCGTTTTAGTAAATCTATACGTTCAAATAAGAACTTGTTTTTATATTTAACTCTATAACTTCGTGTTAGAATTTTACTGAGACATTGCCTTTAAGAATCGCTATGCACTGCATTCTCGGTTATATAGGCTTTATATGAGAAAAGGGAGGAGTGGAATCCCATAGATAAGCTTTATACAAAAGCTTGTATGGAACGAAGCGCCCGGCGCTATCTCTCGAAATATTATAAAGTGGGAATTCCGTCTAGATAAGCGGAAAACTTCAAAGACCTTAACGCGCGAAGCGAAGGGCCTCGGATCCGGGTGTTAATGTATATATATATATATATAAATAAATATATACGAAACTGTAAAAGAGAAACGACCATTGCTAGGGTATATTCATGGTGTCTTAATAATTAACGCTTTGCTAGTATTACCGGGGTTAAATTGTATAATTAAACGTATTTGTCAATAGCGTATATTTTGGGACTGTCTGTCCGAATTAAGAGAGGCTAGTTTTCGAAGTATTACGCCTGGTTTCGACATCAAACGTGATGAGTTTACTTGCCGAGTTGTGTTTGTTTTAGACAATTATGTCACCAGAATTTAATGAAAGGGCCTGGGAAGTTTACACTATTCCCAGCTGTAGTTTACACTAGATCCAGAAATCAAAATTTTGGGCTTTCTAGCGGTAACTTTTTTTTTTTCGTAGTGTCTAGCCAGAAATATCCCAATATGGAAATATGATAATGGGGGTGGAGCGTCTTACTTGACTAACCAATAATATTAGGGCGTTTTGTCAGAGGCTCAGCTTCGAACCGCCTTCAAAACTACAAGGCGGTAAGATACATTTGCTCATAATCTTAAAACATTGCGAATAAAATTTTGTAGTGAACACGAATATTTGAGTATTTTGGAAAAGACACCCGTAATTGGATACAATTTGAAAATACTCCTAAGCCAAAATAGATCTAACTTTTCCTTTTGTTTTCCCTTTTTCCGCCAAATGGAAAAACTAGCTCGAGTCTTACTTTTATAATTTCTACGTATATTCACGGTGGGTCCTAAACCTTTTTTTTTTTTTTTTTTTTTTTTTTTTTAAGGGAGAATGCAACCTAATTACAAGTGATTTTTTTTTATCGATTCCTTATCGTTTAAATAGGCCTAATCCATCGATAAAAAGTTTAAAATACAAATATTAAACTAGAAATAAATTTAAAACTTGCCCTGAAAATAGGCTTAGCGGGATTCATGGAGATCCGGAATTGCGTCCGTGTAAGGTCTAGCGACCAATGAGTAAAGGCCCGTCGTTCGCGCGAGATATCCACGAGACTTACGTCGCGTGCGATTGGTCGCTAGACCTTACACGCGAGGAAAACAGGACCTCCATGAATCCCACTAAGCCTATTTTCAGAGTAAGTTTTAAATTTATTTCTAGTTTAATAATTGTTTGTAAATATTTTCAGTAGTGGATTAGGCCTATTTAAACAATAAGGAATCGATAAAAAATCACTTGTTGTTAGGTTGCATTCTCCCTTTAAAGTGAGATATCACAGATTTTTCACAACTCCAAATGGAAATTGAGTAGCATTTTTTGAAAGATCTAAAAAAAAAATATAGAGATTACAGTTGATTCTCGCGCGTTTTGGCACGTAATAAGGTAGCTTTCGCGCGGTATGTTTCGTAAAAATACTTAATCTAGAAAGTCGGAAATTATCGTTCTAAATAAACTACGTCATATATCGGAAAATAATGAACGCCGCCACCGGCAGAGGCGTTTTAATAGTATTATGAAACTAAAAATGTAATCCATAGGCATTCGAAAAACATGTCAGACTTTGCGAAATTTGACGAGTTGCTAAGCCTATTTATATTTATTCGTTGTTATGACCTATTTAGATTTCAAACGATAGTTGTTATTACCAGAGTTTGTTTTGTAGAGTTTTCATTCTCTAAAAAAACCCTGCTATTACTGTAAGCACAGTAGGTTGAAACCTTTTTCTAATCCCTTTCGCAGGAACCTCTCTAATAGTCCAAAGACGGTCTGGTCATAAGAAAAACTATGACAAAGCATTTTTTTTTTTTTTGATCCAATATGTCTACAGATGTTTACCTAAAATTTGCATTTCGTGCGAAAACAAGTATTTTTCTCGTATATAGTTCGAATCGGTTTGAAGTTCGCGCTCGTTCAAAACTAGTCTCACTCTTCTTTTCTAAGGAACTAAAGCATTAGGATGAAAAGGCGGCCTCGCTTTATACGTTCTGAATATTCAGTCGAGATATTTTATTTTCTTTTCATATATAACCCTCGCTCTCACCCTGCTCTCACCTTTCTCCAAAGAGAAGAGATCGAAATGGATTTTTTCCCCCTTATACTATTTTTAAAGAGTAATTGGTTATAACTACTTTTTATCCTATGACAATTAACATTGCGTATCAGTTCGCCTCAGTTTTCCCTCATATTGCCAACTCCTTTTGAAAAATATGGAATATATTGCGGAAAATATGACAGAAGGTTTTAAAGGAGAAGTCTCATTTAAAATAGCTTTTTCTGCTTTTAAAAGTTGACACGCAATCTGAATCGATTCGGACCATGTTAAATTAATCTCTCGCCAAACTCGCGAATTTAATTACAAGGAATTAGAAAAACTTCCTGAGTCTGTTTTTACATTCGTGTGACGTCGGTTTTCATTTTAATTTCATTGTCTCCCACTTAGTAACGAATGAAATCGCCTTTCTCTATGATGAAAATCTTCTAATTTATTAAAATATGGTACAAATTGGTTGAATTTTCCAATTTGAATCCTTTTTTAGACAAAATTACAATTTTCGTCATTGTGTAAGCCGTTTTCTATCGTTATTCTATCGGAGCATATTGAAGTGAAAAGTAAAACCGACGTCTCGCCTCGCAAATTATTATATTTCGAGGTTTTGCGAATATTGAGATTTCAAACGAGGTTTTGAAGAGATACCCTCGGATTAAGTCACAAGTAAATCATACTTCAAGTTTACACCAAGATATATTATGATTGGTATGTGGTTCTGAAAGTTCTCTCGTCAGAGCTTTCGTCCGAGAAGAGAGAGAGAAAAAAATTAAAAAACTCTAAACGGTCGAGATACAGAATTCGAAATTGCCCTCTCTAGCGGTTGAGATTGGAACTAAGTAGGCTATTCTAATATTGTTCAGAGCTTTCTAGACGTTACGGGGGTGAAAATGTTTCGACGGAAAACGACTCTCCCCTCTTTCTCGTGAAACGAAGGAGCGTGTCTCGCCCGACCGTCGCGATTTCGAGTCTGATTTACTCTAGAAAGAATATACTGGACTTGGCCGCCTTTCTGTACAATTTCCGAAGAGTTATACCCTTTTCAGACGAGGCGTTAACTAGCCGGTTTAATCTGATTTAACCACGGTTTAATCACGATTAACCTTGGGTTTATTGAACTGAGAAGGCAACGTAAACCTCGGTTAAATCTGATTAAACCACGGCTAATTACGCCTCGTCTGAAGAGAGTATTAGGGTGAAACTATGAACTGAGAAAGTTGGATTTACTTCATTGTAACCCGCAGTATGTCGTCTTATAAACTTGAAGGATGATATACTTATGATTATGTTTAAGAAATGACATTTGAGACTTGTCTTCGGAGTGGACTTAGAACTTTTTATTTATTTTGAACGGAACTTAAAAGATATGTATTCGAAAAGGGATACCCGCTTTGTTTGTCTTTTCGATTATTCTGTAGAACAACAAAGTCGGCTTTATTTCAAAATTCAAAGAACTTTTTTGCTGACGGTATAAATAGAAATTCCTATTGTCTTAATGGTGTATATATAGTCATTTTTTTTTATACTCGTGGGGATGGATTAAATTTAGTCCTCAGGTTTGCTTCAAAATAAGAATATTTTTCGCTGACATAATTGACGAATTCGAAATATCCATACTCATAAACCAACTTCCAGGGGCTACGCTATTGGGATAGAAATATAATAATGAATTATCACAATAGATGGCGCGCCTACGCCTCACTATCTCTCGCTTTCGTACCTATCCACATATTACACCCGTTACTATGGGAAACTCGTCGAGTCTCGAAGCGCGAGGGGAGGGGTTACCGCCTAGAAGATTGTCTCTCTCGACATAGCCTAGCCAATCAGAATGGGAACTACGCGATAGCGACATCTCTTAACAGATCGCCGCGTAACGAGTGTATCCCAATGGGGCTGCCCCTGGAATTCGTCAATAGCTTTGTGTAAATTAGACATTAATCTTTTCTCTTGCTTAATTAAGAAACCCTAAAAAAATAATTTCTTCGATAATTTTAAACGTCTCTTCCACTGAAAATATATTTTTTAAATGGCCGATCAGTGTTAGTACATGACCTGGAAAACCTAGGGAATTTGAAAATTGGCCCAAAAGGTCAGGGAAAGTCAGGGAATTTGGCAATAAAATGTGGGAATTACCAAGAGCTCGCCCGTAAGAATAAACTCTTGAAAAAAATTGTCAGGGTAATTATTTAGAAATGAACATGGAAAAGTCTGGGAAAATAACTCCCAAAATTTTGTACGAATCTTGGCAGTGGAAAACCACCTTAAAAAGGCTTAGGGAAAAAAGGAAGCCAGCCTCACTTTAAGTATACGTAATTCTTAAAAAAAAAAAAAAAAAAAAAGTTAATGATAATTAAGTAAGGTTATTTCAAAGTTATGTAAAGATATAAATCGAAAGGTCAGTAAAAAAACCTTTTAAAGAAAAGTCCGGAAATTTTCCTTTTTGAATAAGTTCTTGAAACCTTTCAGACGAATTATATTACATATTATTAAAAGGGTCGTGTAGAGCTTTGAAATGTCACGTAATTATTAATTCCTTTCCACGCAATTATTCACGAGACAGGCAATCTCTTGGGAGTAACTTCTGTTTAATGCGTATCTTGCGTGGCACCAACCTTAAACTCCATCTAAGACAGCCTAGCAACCCATTAATATTATTAACTTTTAAGTGCGGATTAAAACCGCCTACTAAAACTCAACTGGATATTTTGAACTTTCACCAAATATAATATATATTTGGCTAGAAAATCTTGTGCTTTGAAGATATGTAATAATCCTATTTTCCGCGTCGTGAATCAGAATACCGTGTTATGGATTAAAAGTTAACGCTGTCGCCGATTTCTTTTGAAAACCAAATTTGAGATATCATTTTCAGAAACAACGTTTAAAACCAATACGAATAATATCGAAGAGTATATTATTCGTAAAAAGTAATTAACGATCCGTAGCGTAACTTGGCGCGAGATTAATTTAACTAGACCTCTCAATTTGTATAATTTTTGTTAATTGGATAGATCTACTAAATTAAATTCTGATATTATTAGTTTGGTTAAAGTAGACTATTTATTAATCCAGTTAATCTATCCAAAGATAAAATAAAGCAATACTCGTATCTCTTTAGCTACGGTTACACTGGCATTTCTTAATCGGTTTGAAACGGTAAAATCAAACCAATATTCGAATCGCCAGGAATCGTTTTAAGCGTCACTCGTTCACGCATTATCTTAATAAATCGATTTATTATAGTTGTTGAAACCGAATGGGTATGAAACTGGTTCCCGAAGCAGTTTCGACAAATCTAACCGAATCGATTCGTGAAAAGACCGTTCACACGGCCCCTGCGAAACGTTTTGAAACGGTTTAAATCGATGCCAAGGTCTAGTATGAACGCAGCTAAAATACATGCCTCATTCCCATGTCCAAATCACTAAAGCGTAACACTTTTGGTAGATAAACCTAAGATTATTAATATTAATGGTCACTCTTCATAAGCGTCCTCTAACGGTAAACAGTGGCAAAAGTTGGTACTAACAAAACCTCTTGCTCGTCTGCCTATTCACTATCCATGGCCTCCACGCACGAGGTTTTGTTTTTTCCATTCTTTTGCATGCATTGTTTGTCGTTAGAGGACGCTTATGAAGACCAGGTTATGTTATTCCACGTTATATAATAAGATAAGCGTCCTTTCCTAGGTTATCCGTCATAAAAAGACCACAAAAAAGTAATTTATAATCGATCTTTAAGAATATTTTGTATCTTAAAATTCTCATCCTTTGACTCAGGTTTTCAAAATAGCCGGCTCAAATCGTATTTTCTTTTCTAATTAACTTTAAATTAACGAGAAATCTAACTAATTGAAAAGTAGATTTCCATTCGATTTAAAATGTTTAACTTTGACCTCTTCTAGTAATTTATTCACTTTGAATCCATAAATTTTTAAATTTTAAATAATTAATTTATAGAAATTTTTAAAATCTAACCGTAAATTACCATTACTCTGGTAATTTAAATCAAATTACCGTAATAAACTACTTATTTAGAACTTCAAACTTTTAACGATATTTTTTCATATATTTTTAAACTTTTCTAATCTGTTTTAACTCTTCCTATCTGTCTTCATTATCCCTTGAAACATAAACGCGGGCGCTTGAAGCTGTAAAGGTCTTATTATTCAATTAGTCGGCGAATCGCGCGTTAAGAACAATAAAATCCGGCTCTTACTAATTAGGGGAAGTTGCCCCGGGAGTAAATTTAAGGGGACAGTTTCTGTTGGTGACGGGCCGCGAGGTAGCTTGATTTCCCAAACTAGGGCTTAACTTTGTTGGCCCTGTAAGCTTTATGTCTAGATACATTTCAACACGTATACCATATTACCAAGAATCCATTCAGGTTCCATAAGAATATGGGAGCATAGCTTTAGCCTCTGGTACCATCCTCCCAAACTTTGTAACAAAAGTTCGTCCGCAATTTTCGCAACATTTGTACGCTTAGATCTTTTTTCGGTCGGCTCCATTTTTATTACCCAAAATATTATGTCAAGGTCGTTAGTGGCGCGGGTTAATAATAGATGTCAGGAGCGATTTACTTGAAAAATCGATTCGAAGCGGACGAACTTTTGCTTCAAAGTTTGGGAGGATGGATATTGAATCGTGGCCCTCCCATATTCTTATGGAACCTGAATGAATTCTTGATATTACATAAAGTGAGGCTGTCACCACTGTTTTAGAAGTCTGTATAACTGTAATATTTTTAGTTTTGAGTCACTATAGCGATTATGTTATTCAAGAAAGCGGGCATTCCAACTTGCACGTTGTGTTATACGTCGCTCTTTCACAATTCATTCTTTCCGAGTAGCTAGGTTGCCAAATTCAGTCAAATGCTAGTCAAATTCCATTTGTAACGCTGGGATTGTTCAATATTTATTTTACAAGGGCGCGAGCTTAATTGGTTATTTGGATAGGCTAATTTTAAAACGAGGAGGTGTGGAATTTAAACATTTGAGAAGCGTAAACCGCTGTTTTTAGGCACACCCCTCAATAAGAGGATGGTGTTAGGCTCTTATATTCGTTGTGTCGGCGTAATCGTAGTCGTCACGTAGTTAATTATCGTCATACAGCGGGGAAATACTAAGGATCTATTCCACTTTTTTTGAGACTGAGAAGAATTAACTGAACCTTGTTCAGGGACGAATTTCCACTGGAATGGATTATAGGACTTTGAGCGAATGACGGGATTAGACTTAAGGACATACTTAAAGTGAAAATGCAGCCCCACGAAACGTAATTAATGGATTAATGCAGCCTGATCATTTTATTTGGAGCTTAAGTAGAGATTTAAAATTAATTTTAAAGAGTGGATGAGGCGTGAGAATACTGGTCGACGAAATATACTAAGATAGAGAATGAAGACGAATAATTTCATTTGTAACTTAAGTTCGTTAAGATTTGAAATTAACTAATTTTAATAGAGAATGGGCACGAGAAGTGGCTCTTGAGCTAAGCATTCCCTGATAATTTACCGCCGAAAATATTAGGATAAATAACTGATTTTGAACTCCAGATAATCACTGTAATATACTAGCCAAGTCAGTCTCTCCAAATGGCGTTGCCCACATTTTGGCGCGAAAACGGGTCTATATAATTGAACCCACGCATATTAGATAGGCTTTCAACGAGGTATTCTCATTTCCTTACCGCGGGCTCCTTACTATCTGTCTTATAGGTCGCGTAATATAAAATGACTCTAATAGCGATTTACCGTTACGTATATACGTATATTGTTAGCCTTGTAGCGTTGCCTGTGTTTTAGCGCGGGTCGGTGTTATATAAGGAAGAAAGCCCTTTAGCCTTTCCATCCTTTTTCACGTCACGTTTTACGATTTCCTTAAAGGTCGCTGTCCATCGTTCATTTTTACAAGCTTTAGGCTTCACTCTTTTTTCCTATACACTTTCCCCATCAGGCCCGGGAGACAAGAGGAAAAAGGGAAGCAATGCTGGGAATCCATTCACTTTCAACGCTTAGTTTACTATAAAGTGGCGTAACTTACGAGACACTTTAAAAAGCCCTTTTCAACTTTTGACGAGTAGCTAGCTTTATGGAGGAAACTGTATACAGACATTTTTTTTCTTTAGAAAAAAACACGTATACATACTTTGTAGCAAGATGTATGAGGCAAATATCTAAGGGGCAAAGTGTTTTGAGAAAAGTTCTCAAAGTGTGAAGTGAGATTTATATTTAGCGGGGGTTCTACTGATGGAAATGAGGTTAGACCCGGCCATAGACTAAGAAAGAATTTCACCCTGGACACGTGACGTGCAGATATCTCTACCTTCCACCGTAGTTGTCAGATTTTTGAAATAGTCAGGGGCAGTTCCCAAGCGCCTCTAGCGGTCATCGAGCCAATTATTGTAGATACGCAGGAGCGTTAGCGGTGGAGATGGTACGAAGGAGGAGCGCACCACCGAAACGTACTAGTACCGCCTCTATCGGCAATAACAGTTACTAATGACGTAGGGAGCGTGTCGCGTGTCCAGGGTAAAACCCTTTCTTAGACTATAGTTATACTTTCTTTGAAAACTTTTAAAGGGAGCTTGAAGAGGAAAATCAAGTTATTTTTTTATTGGTTCTTCGTCTAATTAGAAGACCTAGTTGTCCGCGTAGTTAATCATTCTGAAAATATATCCATATGATTTTAATTGACCCCCCCCCCCCCCTACAACCAATCGCGAACAAAATACTAAAGTGGCACGCGCGATGTCGAGTGTGGCCACGTTTGTCACATCGCGTTATTTATCAAATCCCGCGCTCGACATGACGCGTGCCCCGAGTATTTTGTTCGCTGGAAGGCAAGGCGTTACCCGATTGGTTGCCGGGGGTCAGTTTAAAAGAACAGTGAAATCTGGATCTATTTTGATTTTTAAAATCATTGGGGTATATTGTCCCGAAGTCGACGAAAAAAATCACTTGATTTTCATCTTCACCCTCCCTAAAAAGGGACAATGCAAACTAACGATTTTGTTATAGATTCCTTATCGTTTAAATAAGCCTAATCCACCAGTAAAATAATAATTATAATCAAACATTAAACTATAGAAATAAATTCAAAACTTATCCGTAAAATTTTACGCAAAATAAGATTACCAACTATACCCATATATTCCCAACCATAGAACCTCAAAGCTGCATCATTTATTTTATTTTATTTTTTTTTCAAAAGGAAGCCGAAGTAGTTAGGTTTAGAGAAAAAAACGAATGATGTAGTTGATAATAAGAAAGTGTCAGACCGCGGGACCGGTGTTTCAGCCACTATAAAACGGAAGGAAACGGCAAAGTTACGGTTTGATGGTGGTTACCGCTTGGCAACAGCGTTAGCTTATATCTTTTTGCTGAGTTCTATAAACATAATTCGAGGAAAATTCGGACGTTCTAACCAAAAAGCTCCCTAAATATAAAGCAGCTTGGGGAGAACATGTCAAGCCTTTTTTTCTTTTGGGGAGGGGGGGGGGGAAGAACTGGGTTAAAGTGAACTAGAGGAATAGGCACCAAACACCTAGTGGGAACCATTACTCAAGGAGTATTTCCCAAGTCCCAAAACTATAATTAATCTTTCGAGACATTTACCTCTGGGAGAGGTATGCCTCTTAGAGGAGTTTACAAAGACTACTTTTTTCCTACCAGTTTTGAAATTGAGTATCAATTCGCGTTTGTATTGCCACCCCGTGACCATCGCATCTTGAAGATAACTATACAGTTTTCTTCGGTCTTTCTTACTGTAATTTTTCTTTTTTTTCTCTCTCTCTTGGCACTGCTTTGAGGGCTACTTTTTCAAGATGCGCTACTACTCTAGCTTTAGGTATATGTCCTTTTTTTTTAAGGGCTCGCAGGACGTGAACATGGCCGCACCGCTTGTCGTCAACTACTTTCCTCCTTAGACTAGACCCTGTACTAGAAAACGATCGGTCGTTCGTGGGTGGTGCGGTGTGTTGTATCCGTCTTTTTGGGATGTTTTTTCTTTCATCCTTGCAAGAAGTTACTGATTTTTTTATCAGCTTTATAATGCTAGGATATTTGAAAGCGAGAGAGTGGTAACTATGAAAAGTTAGGCCTAGCTTTTTTGGAGCTGAATTGGTGGGTTGTGAATCACCAAATTACTTTTAGCAAGATTTGGGCAAACTCGGAGAAATCGACATACTATGGACTATGTCAAGTACTATATAACAGATGCTTTTAACGTAGGGTTGCTGCGATAAAGGACTAAAAATATATATATATTTATAAGCAGGCGACGTTAAAATCAGTTCTCGTTCGATATAATGATTTAATTATAATAATTATTATAATTTTATGAGATAATATATAATAATTCATTTATAAAATGATATATATAATAATAATACAAAAAATAATATACAATATTATATATATACATGTAAATAATATATATACATGTATAATAATTATAATGTATAATATTATATACGATATATAAATATATATACTCAAATAAATACAATTAAATATATCTACTCAAATAAATATAATTAAATATATACTCAAATAAATATAATTAAATATGTATACACAGATAAATATAAATATATATGCACAAATAAATTAATTTGTATTTTATATATACAAACAAAAATTATAATTAAATGAATAATATATATGAATAAATTAATAATATATATGAATAAATTAATAATATATATATGAATAAATTAATAATATATATGAATAAATTAATAATATATATATGAATAAATTAATAATATATATGAATAAATTAATAATATATATGAATAAATTAATAATATATATGAATAAATTAATAATATATATGAATAAATTAATAATATATATGAATAAATTAATAATATATATGAATAAATTAATAATATATATGAATAAATTAATAATATATATGAATAAATTAATAATATATATGAATAAATTAATAATATATATGAATAAATTAATATATATGAATAAATTAATAATATATTGAATAATATATATAAATTAATAATATATTGAATAATATATATAAATTAATAATATATTGAATAATATATATAAATTAATAATATATTGAATAATATATATAAATTAATAATATATTGAATAATATATATAAATTAATAATATATTGAATAATATATATAAATTAATAATATATTGAATAATATATATAAATTAATAATATATTGAATAATATATATAAATTAATAATATATTGAATAATATATATAAATTAATAATATATTGAATAATATATATAAATTAATAATATATTGAATAATATATATAAATTAATAATATATTGAATAATATATATAAATTAATAATATATTGAATAATATATATAAATTAATAATATATTGAATAATATATATAAATTAATAATATATTGAATAATATATATAAATTAATAATATATTGAATAATATATATAAATTAATAATATATTGAATAATATATATAAATTAATAATATATTGAATAATATATATAAATTAACAATATATTGAATAATATATATAAATTAACAATATATTGAATAATATATATAAATTAACAATATATTGAATAATATATATAAATTAATAATATATTGAATAATATATATAAGTTAATAATATATTGAATAATATATATAAATTAATAATATATTGCATATATATAAATTAATAATGTATTGCATATATATAAATTAATAATGTATTGCATATATATAAATTAATAATGTATTGCATATATATAAATTAATAATGTATTGCATATATATAAATTAATAATGTATTGCATATATATAAATTAATAATGTATTGCATATATATAAATTAATAATGTATTGCATATATATAAATTAATAATGTATTGCATATATATAAATTAATAATGTATTGCATATATATAAATTAATAATGTATTGCATATATATAAATTAATAATGTATTGCATATATATAAATTAATAATGTATTGCATATATATAAATTAATAATATATTGCATATATATAAATTAATAATATATTGCATATATATAAATTAATAATATATTGCATATATATAAATTAATAATATATTGCATATATATAAATTAATAATATATTGCATATATATAAATTAATAATATATTGCATATATATAAATTAATAATATATTGCATATATATAAATTAATAATATATTGCATATATATAAATTATTAATATATTGCATATATAAATTAATAATATATTGCATAATATATATATATATATATATATTAATAATATATTGCATAATATATATATATATATATATATATATATATATATATATATATTATGCAATATATTATTAATATATATATATATATATTATGCAATATATTATTTATATATATATATATATATATATATTATGCAATATATTATTTATATATATATATATATATATATTATGCAATATATTATTTATATATATATATATATATATATATATTATGCAATATATTATTAATATATATATATATATATATATATATATATTATGCAATATATTATTAATATATATATATATATATATATATTATGCAATATATTATTAATATATATATATATATATATTATGCAATATATTATTAATATATATATATATATATATATATATATTATGCAATATATTATTAATATATATATATATATATATATATATTATGCAATATATTATTAATATATATATATATATTATGCAATATATTATTAATATATATATATATATATTATGCAATATATTATTAATTTATATATATATAAATTGATAATATATTGAATAATATATATGAATAAATTATAATATAATTGTGATAATTATCAAATTGATGGAAAATTATTATTTTTAGCTTATGATTTTAGTATTCAAATATATGCTTTATTGTGATACGTAAAATTATTTCATTATTTCGTGAAAACTTAATAACTACGTTTTTGCCATAAAGTTGTGACTATCCGAGAAGAATGGTCGAGAATTTTCCAAAATTGTAGTAAGGAAGGAAGAAGCTTCAAAAGAAATCAAAAAAAAAAAAAAAAAAAGAGAGGAAAAAAAACTTTCTTATACGAACCATTTTATAGGAGAGCTTAATATAGATCTATTCTCTGATATATTTTTTCAAAGAATCTCCTCTATACCGTTTCCAATCACTTTAAAATTTTAGCGCTTCCGAAGTATAAGCTCTCCTCTACCTTTGACTTAAGTCTCGAAGCCAGACAGTAGCCTAACTTTATAAATGGTGAAATTCCAAACTGATAGCGATTTACCAGACTCCATATATAAATGTATAAGAAATTGATTTCTTCGCCTATGCAGTTTCCACATTTTTAAGTTTTTTTCCCTTCCAGCGCTACTTTATCCTATATAAGGTTTAACATCTTGTATTAATCCGCCACAGCTTTTATTATTATGCAAACTCAAGTTAATCAAAAGTATCAATTTATATGTACCAAAAGTTGTTTTCTCTGCTTTGCGGTGTTTTTGGGTGTTTGCAGTTATAGTGTTTCTAAGCCTAGGACTATTAACTACTGGACACCTATCTTAAAGGAAACTTGGATAATTGTTTGAAAATTCAAAAGCTGTTCCATTTATAGCTCTTTAATTCCTACAAAATAGTAGAGCTCGGCGTTTGGACAAGATTATCCATAAATAACGGTTAATCATTTATTTATGAATAATAATCGATATTATTTAGTAAATTATTCGCGATAACATGCTTTTATCATAGGCTCCCCGTGGATAATTTCAAATTATGAATAAAGATAAAACAAACGGATATTTTCTTGTCCAAACGCCGAGCTCTACTAAATAGTTCATGTGCCTACTTCTCCCCGTTAAAAAAGTGGAAATAAAGCCGTTATTAATGAAATAACTACAATTCAATGTGAACCAAAATTTAAAATGTATTTGGTCCACTTGTGTTGATTTCAGGTTATTTCATTTGCGCTACTTGATCGAATTCTGTTGTAATTTTCCTACTTGTATACAATTTTTGACCAAAATAGGTTTTTCCCCATTGGGAAAGCCAATTTCTTTGATTATTCTATGGGAGTTCATTGAAATGAAAAGTAAAACCGACGTCACGCGTATTTCATTACAGCCGCATCGGGAATTTCTCAATTTCTAAAAAGATTAAATGCCCTAGCTTGGCGCGAAATCAATTTGACAAGCTGCCCGAATCGAGTCAGGACTCAGTTTTCAGGATTATGGGAAGCCAAATTGGGCTAAAACTTGTATACGTTAATCATCTTATGGGAAACTCCCAACTTTGTGAACTTAAGCCTCGTTTTCAAAGAACCTTTTCGTCGTAACTATTTAATCATGACAAAAAAGTTACTTTTGATTGAAACCGCGCTTTTTGGGTGTCTAAAAATATTGTTACACATACCGTGGTAGTTTTTCTAGACTGTGCAGGGTCACCTTTAGAAAAAGGTTAATTTCTTCTGACCACACCAATAAAGCTGCGTGTAACGTTAACATCTCTATCTGACCACTCTCAGGCGTGCTTAATAACATACGTCACACCTTAAAATATTAATAATTAACAATAGAAAAGGTCTACAGCATGCGATATCGAAATTTTCTCTCACGCATTCAACCTAAAATAAAAAAAAAAAAAAAATCACTTTTTTTGGCGGGAAAAAACAATTTTGCATGCATTTCTTTCCTTTTAACCCTTTTTGGTCCACGCTTATAACGTAAGAAAAAGTATAGTAGAAGTGCGAATGTTGGGCTGGATGGGTGGGGAGGTGCCCCGAAAAATTGTAATATTCTTAAAGTGCCTTTTACGGTTATTTGGCACGAGCGATGGACCTTTCTTTCGCGAGTGCGAGAAATAATCGCGTGATTCTGGGAGCATGTTTTAAATTCAACTCGAATTTTCAGCGCGTATTAACCTTAGCTTTCCTTCTATATACGTTAGAAACCAAATCACGTAGATAATAATAGAACCTAGCTTTATACGCATTGATAAACTTCATCGAATCGACATGGCGTGGCCTCGTTGGGCTGCAGCTTTTCAGTCAAAAGATGAAAAAGAAAGAGAAAGGGCGCGAAAGTCGGGTTCATTGTTACTCCACGCGAAATTCATCAAGAAAATGAAGTGTTCTTGCTGCTATAAGGCTGTATATTATTCATAGCCGGTTGTAAAACTACTTTGATAGTACGTGAGATTTAACATCGTGTCTAAATCCGCCTCAGCTTTAAATTGAAACTTCGATCTAAATATGAAAGATTTTTTATTTATTTTTTAGAAGCGACACGCTAAAACATGAATAAAATATTTAGAAGAGGTTTTAATTAATTTCTTAAGTGTTTTTATGTTTGAATTTCAGGGAAATGTAAAAATTCCACCAATCAGCTAGGGTTATAGAGCTCCAGTTTCTTTAAAACTTATGTCTCGCGCCCTTAACTAAATTACTCTTACTCCTTCGCGTCATTTCTAGTGCCATGAATAAGACCTTATAATAGTTGCTATCATAAAAGAAGAGGAGCTTACTTATGGCATGTTACCATCGACGTCATCAGCTACGTCATAGCTTGTAAAGCTCATAGCGCTCGTGAGCAACGAGCATTTCTTAAGCTTATTTTTTCTATATTCGTGTCAGGTCAGATCTCTCCCGAGTGACTTCTCAGCCGTCTGACCCATAGCCGTTTTATAAAAATAGAAATAACTGCCCTGTATAACCTTAACGCCACGTGATTTCGTGACGTAGTTAGCAACATTCGAACAAGATGTCGCGCCCACAACTTCTTTTATAATATCAACTATGACCCGATTATTATTCCTTTAACTGAAATTAAATCATGACTAAACTTTAAAAATTCTGAAAGACAATTTTTGTTATATTTTAGTGTGCCGTTTCTGAAAATAATTTGAAAAAGTCTTCGTTTTTTAGCTTAGTTTATTTTTAATCTTTTTCCAAACTGATCTTGTGGTTCGAATTACTCTCACCCTTGAGCACTATACCAAAGGCAACGAGGCTTAATTATGTTTTCTCTTTCACTCATGGAAAGAAAAGCCTCCATTTTACTTTGCGATTATTTGATTCAATAAAAAACGGTGTAATTGAATAGGATTTGTCTCAACAGAAACTAATAGTTAAAGCAAGAAGTAATTGAAGCCCCTAAGAAATTTGAGATAGCTTTAGCATCTGGTATCACCCTCGCATACTTAGTCGTAAAACGTCTTCTGCTTATTTAATTTCTCCTCTAGTGAATTAGGCCTATAATTAAACTATAAGGAATCAACCGAAAATCACTAATCAGGTTGCATTCTCCCTTTAAAATGGAGATTAGTTTAGCAAGCAGCCGGCTCAAATAATTCGCAACATTGTTTAATATAAATATTGGAAATATCATGGAAATTTCACTGGAAAAACCTTCAAATATCAGCGAAATTTCATTGTAAAAATTGGTTTTCCAAATATTATGTAAACTCTTAATTTTAAATTCCTGTAAGTTTAAGGCGTGGTAAAATTTGTAAAAAAAACATGTATAGACGTCAAGGACACGTACATTTAACCTTGGTCTCCTTATTTGGTTTTATTACTCCTATACAACACAGTTAAAACGGTTTCGGAAGAATTTTTTACCTCTCCGAGTGAACTTTAGTTCACGGAGAGGTTCTGTCCTGATCGTGTGTGTGTGTGTGTGGGTGTGTGTGTGTGTAGGTGTGTGTGTGTGTCCGTCGTTCGCCGTGTTCGCAATTACGTCATCGCAAGAAAATTCTATTTTAGTTCAAAACTCTTCTCATAGGTGGCGGTACAATTTCCAAATTCTGAAATTTTCATTTCAAATAAAATCTCTCACAGGAGGTCTCCCTCCCAGTCACTGTCCGCGCTCGACGCTGTTAACTTTTGGGATAGCCATGCCAACGCGCTAGCGGTTATGCTATAAGTACATGGTAGAATCTGAGATAAAAACATCTTAAATCTGTGATAGGTGCTTTACGGAAGCCAGGCCGTGTAATAGTAGCGTCGCGTATAATTCTTTATATATGTATCCAATTAAAAAAAAAATTTAAAAGCTTATTACTCGTAATTTACATTATAAAATAAAATATTACTAGTCTTAAACGATCATAATATAATATTCAAATTTAATTATATTTATTAAATTAATTTGACGTTAACTTTTTGTCACAGGTGACGCTAGATTAGTAGGAAGTAGGACTACAGCAGTATAACGAAATAAAGGCGTACGGTTTTTTTAAAAACTTTAATTATGCTTGATTTAAATTCTATAATAATTAGTTCTAGTCCTCTCTCAAAAAATCATATTTAAATTTAATTATATTTTGTAAATTAACTTTCTATCTGTAAGCATGGAATAATTAGTAGCTTATGCTGTAGGTGACACTAGTTTCCCTCGAACTCGGCTTAAAGCTTACCTTAATACCTTTCAGTCAAGGAAGGTCAAACTCATTAAGTCATTTTCTATAATTTGTTTAATCACATCATTCTCTTTAATTCAGTCTTAGGTTTAAATTAATTAATAATAAATAATCTAGAAATTCAGTTGTGTTTATTCTTGTAAAATCCATTTCAACTACAATTTGTTTAATCATAGTTAATTGAATTCTATCATCATTACGTTTAATTTAGTCCTATAGCTTGAAAATAATTTAATTATGGTTTTATTGTTTTACTTTTGGTTAGAATAATTTTAATTTAAGATAAACTTCAACTATTATGTATCTGTAAAATAACAGAGGCTCGAAAATTAAGGTAGGTATGGCGCGTCCGTGCTTGCACGGAGCATGGGGTCTCTTCGTAGAATATTCGACTCTTTCGAGAGAGTGAAAATAAAACTAAACATGACCATGTAGCTGAATACGTCGCTCCTATTTTTAATTGTCATTAGAATTTGACTAATTATTTTAATACGATTTTTTCGTATCATTTATGCTTAATAAAATAGTATTAGTCTTCTTCTATCATAATATCATATTTAAATTTAATTTCATTTTGGAAATAAATATGATGTAAACGTTCTACCAACAGGTGACACTAGTTTCATCGTGTAAATAGTGTAGCGGCAAAAGTAACCTTATAGCAAAAAGTGTGCCACTCCTCTTTCTTATTTTAACCCAAAAATTATAAAATAAATTTTTAACATCGTCTACCTGGTTTCATTAGTTTTCTTGTTATTTTAATACGATTTTTTCGTATCATTTATGCTTAATAAAATAGTATTAGTCTTCTGCTATCATAATATCATATTTAAATTTCATTTTATTTTGTAAATAAATATGCTGTAACTTTCTACCAGCAGGTGACATAAGTTTCATCGTGTAGTGTAGCGGCAAAAGTAACCTTATAGCAAGAAGTGTGCCACTCCTATTTCTTATTTTATATATATATATATATTTTAAATATAAGGTAAGATTATACTTTGAGTGGGATCAGCTGTAACAGGCGTAATTCACCGCCTATCTACCGGAAACTATTTTATAGTATATATCAGACCTTGACGACTTCCGGAAACCAAAAAAAGTTTTTTTTTTTTTTTTTTTTTTTTCAGTTTTTTTTACATGGGTTAGGTTGGGTTGGGTTAGGTTAGGTTAGGTCCCACCAAAAAAAAAAAAAAAAAAAAATGTAAAAACCTACCAAATAATTATTTATTTTTTATTTTTTTTTTTTTTTTGGTTTCCGGAAGTCGTCAAGGTCTGACATACACTATAAAAATAGTTTCCGGTAGATAGGAAGTGAATTACGCCTCTTACGGCTGATCCCACTCAAAGTATAATCATACCTATTATAAAATCAATTTTTAACATCGACTACCTGGTTTCATTAGTTTTCTTAATTACAATTAGACTTGGGACGAGGAGAGGTAATATTTTGGTTTCCCAACTTGTCTTTCTCTGCCACTAATTCTTAACCCTAAATTCCACCTCGAGATGACAGCACGCTCAAACCTAAATGCTACCAGTAAACTCAATTATTTGTTGACTTCTCCATAAAGAGAGTATAGTTACGCGTGTGCTGCCAGCTCGAGAACCAAAGTGGAATTTACTTCGCAATCGGTTTGATCTCTCCCATGGACCTCGTTTTCTGTGTTTACTGCTTGGAACTCAATTCTCTATATTCCAATCTAATATTTCAGTGAGAAGTAAGCAGATGCCGCTCAAGCGAGAAGTGCGCTCGACGCACAATGATCAATTTTCGCGCGTTTTGCGTGGTCGGTGGTGTCACGGTAGTTGCGCGACGACACAGTATTAGGTTATTAATTAAAACTACGTCCAAATTTACAAGTTGCTCCCCTTTTATTATCCCTACTACATGATTTTATGTCTGGCACTCCCTTTGTTATAGAACTCGGAACTTGTATAACTTTTGTTAATTGAATAAGACCATCGTGGATGTCAATCAGATACTATCCGTTCGCAAAAAATATCCATTTCTTATTCGAGTTAACTTATACCCGAATGTAAAGCAAACTTTTTATTCGTACTCGTTGTTATAGGAAATTGATACGTTATACGAGTTATTCATTCGCCGATAACAACAACTAGAAACTCGAGTTTCTTCGCGGATTTTAATCCAAATTGAGATTTCGAAGCTAGAAATGTAGTCATTTAGTCGCTGTTCCTTTCAATTTAGATTAAAATATAATTCTTATATTTCATTCTACACGGATTTAGAGAAATTCATTTTTTAATCTTTTCATTATCTGTTTGAATGAATGCTAATTTGTATATTAATCGAGCTTAAAATTTTATCTCCGAATAATTCGTATCCAATTTGATACGCGTCTGTTTATATATTTTGTGGTTCAACAAAACATTTAAAAATTATAAAGCCTAGTTATCAATGGATATCTTAAGTTATTCTTTATCCGATTACGAGCTCTCCCTTATATAGTTATTACTCCATGACGTTTCGCGTAAGTAACCTCTCGTAGCCGATGTGCCTCTGACAGTTTCGCGTTAACATAATCTCTCTCTTAAGCCCTTTGGCTCTGACAAAAACATATTCTGCTAACAAACTGAAGCTTATTTTTTCGCGTAGGCCCCTATATACCTTTGACAGTGTCCTCAACACATAAGTGACTCAAAAAGAAATTTTCGTGTAACTAAAAACGGGTTTGTTCACCGGAACGATGACGTCAACTGGCGTAACTGGTAGCCTCACTGTATTTTAGTTTCAATATTTTGACCCAGACGTTAATAAATGCTATGTTTAAATTCATATGCAAACACTTAGTCATCTTTTCCTGCTTAGTGTATTTGTCGATTTTTTTTCCAAGAGCACAATGATATAGTGACGCGTGTTAACGTCATGGTCTCTTAATACCAGGTTGCATAAACGAATTTTTCCATAGAAGAAAGGTGTTTAATGAAGATAGTTCCGATTACCTTTATTCGTAATTTGAATTTATCTATGGATAGTTTAGATGATAAATCCAATTCAAACGAAATATTTAACTGATTCTCATTAATAATGAACTGATTAACCAAATATTTGTGCAGGATTATCTTGTCCAAACCCTACGTAGAACTCTACTTCTCACGTGATCGACTTCTGTCGCTAGTGAAATCTCTTACATCGAGTTGAAAATTCCGATTGAAGTAGACTATAGATTGAATGATAAATTTATATATATGAAATGTCTGGGAAGTGTTTTTATGGGTCCGCGAAAGTTGTATACGTACGTGCCCAGAGTTTTTGAGTGGTTTTATATGTACAGTTCTGAAGGTTTTAGTTACAAATTTTCAATAGGAAAAACTTGTATTGTTTTTGGCGATGAACTTTGATCTTTTTTCAGTATTGAATCACGTTTTAAAGATTTTATTTGATATAGACCTATAGGTTATCGGTTTATTGATGTCGAAATCTTTAATGTCGGGAATTTTTTATCGTTGCTCTAAGTTTTAATACTTAAAATAGAGAAAGTGGCGAGTTTATTTGTTGATAAAGGTTTCTCGTAACCTTTCGAAACATTTTTTGCTTTAAAAACATGTCATTCTGCAAAGATTATAGTTTTTGAGAATCACTCGATCGAGTGATTATGCCGATAAAAGTAAACACGAAACTGCTGACTCGATTCGGGCCTTGGTAAATTGATCTACAACCAAACTCGCTAATTTAATCACAAGAAATTGAAAAAAAAAAAAAATTCCCTAGTCGGTTTTTACGTACGGGTGACGTCAGTTTTACTTTTACTAAGGAATAGATAAATAATCGCTTGTGGTTAGATTGCATTCTACCTTTTAATACTCTTTAATCAGATTTTACCGAGGTTTAATCACAATTAAACCAGGTTTATTGGATTGATGTGACGCTCCTAGACCCATCCTACCTTCTACCCTTTTACTAGGGACAACCTTTAACCTTTATCAGGGACAACCACACAACCGAACAACAACAATAATAAACAAATATTAAACTAGAAATAAATTTAAAACTTACCCGGAAAATAGGCTTAGCGGATTCATGGAGATCCAAATTTCCTCGCGTATAAAGTCTAGCGACCAATCGAATTCGATTGTAAGTCTCCTGGAGATCTCGCGTGAACGCCGGGCCTTTGCTCATTGGTCGTTAGACCTTACACGGAGGCAACTCAGGATCTCCATGAATTCCGCTAAGCCTATTTTCCTGATAAGTTTTAAATTCGTTTTGTAAACCTTTTATAGGTAGACTAGGCCTAATTAAAAGATAAGGAATCGATAAAAAATCACTTATTAGGTTGCATTCCCCTCTTAACCGCGGCTAGTTTGACTAATGTATTATCGCATATTTCTACAGTCCAAATCGATAAAAAAATAACTTGATTCTATGCCTATATGGTTTATTAAATCTTTAATAAAACCAAAAATCTAAAATTCTAAAAGGACAAACAACTTAAAAGTAATAAACTATCCGCGGCTATCGTGTTTAATTAATCCCCGCTAAATTAATTTAAATCTCCCTAAACCAAAACATAACACTTGGCGACAAAGTGTCACGTAATTTGAAATAATTTTTAACAAAATCGCGGGATTAAAACACCAATAGGAGGAGGAGGACGCGTTGGTACCTAAAACTAAAAACAAATTTGCAGTCATCGCGCCCCTAGTGGAAAACTTGGTTCGCTTTTGGCCCTTGGCTCGAATTCTAAAGTTGAGCATTCCCAATGGGTGCCTAGTTCTGTATTTAATTTGCGGGAGTTACCAAATAGGAATGGGTATAAACAAAATTAAGAGCTTGAGCTAGGCAGAGAGAGAGAAATGGAGGGGGGGGGGGGTTTGTACGCGAAATAGAACGAGGGTCGAGGTTCTCTCGAGTTTCCCTTAATTAAGTAGCGAGCGCTTTTGCATCAGGGGACACCCGTCCGGGGTACAGGACGGATGGGAGGGAGGCTACCCTTGCCTACCTCGAAGTCGAGTTTACATATCATCAACATTATTAATTTACAATATCCGTACGTCCGTAACCTTTTCCCAGAATGTTCTAGAAGGTGCTAGAAAAGTCTAGAGTGGTCTAGAAAATTCTGGAAAGTGGTAGAACCAATTAACCTGATTAGCCTCAACATTAAGAATTATTATAACGATTCAATAATTTTTACTTTTCTCCTGATTTCTTACAAGTTTGTTTTTTGATATTTCCAGTTCTGTTTGAATTATCTTTCAAATTCTTTCTATATTATATTATATTATCAATCGGGGGTATGGGCAAGATATTTGATTCTTTTATCTTTATTCATAATTTGAAATTGTCCGCGGGAAGTCTATGATAAATCCAATGTAATCGCGAATATTTAACAGATTATTATTAATGATTAACTGATTAACCAAATATTTGTGGATTATCTTGTCCAAACCCCGACCTCTATTCAAAATTATCACTTTATGATTTGTAAACTACTAGAATACTTAAGTCTCATTTTTATTAATAATAAATTATGTAGACGCGGCTTGAATCCTTTCGTTTTAACTGCCGCCTCCACTCTTTAATTAAGTGTTAGGAGCAGCGCTTCCAAATGAAAGTCGACGTCGGTCGTCGGGGAGGACATTTTGACCCGTTTCGGGCTTCCCGCGCCCTTCCGCTTTCCCCGTAGCTACTTTTGCAGTTATTTAAAACCTCTAGTTTAGTAACTTCCTACCACTTCTCCGGTAGCCTCTAGGCATTAACATGACGATTATTGCGTTAAAGCCCGCACCCCAAGTGTCGCGATTTCAGCTCTCCGGAAGTTCGTATTAACTAAACGCGTATAAAGGTCATCTTCACTGCGTTTAGTTTTAGAATGAGAAATAAGCCCCTTTTCCCCCTTTAAAAATCCAGAGTTTTATTGTAACTTCATATTTGAAACCTACATGTTACTATAATATCCGTAATGTTCATATTTTTCTAGAAATATATTCCTATAATTTCCGTATTTTTCTAGAAATATATTCCTATAATTTCCGTATTTTTCTAGAAATATATTCCTATAATTTCCGTATTTTTCTAGAAATATATTCCTATAATTTCCGTATTTTTCTAGAAATATATTCCTATAATTTCCGTATTTTTCTAGAAATATATTCCTATAATTTCCGTATTTTTCTAGAAATATATTCCTATAATTTCCGTATTTTTCTAGAAATATATTCCTATAATTTCCGTATTTTTCTAGAAATATATTCCTATAATTTCCGTATTTTTCTAGAAATATATTCCTATAATTTCCGTATTTTTCTAGAAATATATTCCTATAATTTCCGTATTTTTCTAGAAATATATTCCTATAATTTCCGTATTTTTCTAGAAATATATTCCTATAATTTCCGTATTTTTCTAGAAATATATTCCTATAATTTCCGTATTTTTCTAGAAATATATTCCTATAATTTTCGTAACTTTCCTATTTTTCTAGAAAGATATTCCTATAATTTTCGTAACTTTCCTATTTTTCTAGAAATATATTCCTATAATTTTCGTAACTTTCCTATTTTTCTAAAAAAATCCTATAATTTTCGTAACTTTCCTATTTTTCTAAAAAAAATCCTTTAATTTTCGTAACTTTCCTATTTTTCTAAAAAAAAAATTCCTTCAATTTTCCTATTTTTCTAAAAAAAATTCCTTTAATTTTCCTATTTTTCTAAAAAAAATTCCTTTAATTTTCCTATTTTTCTAAAAAAAATTCCTTTAATTTTCCTATTTTTCTAAAAAAAATTCCTTTAATTTTCCTATTTTTCTAAAAAAAATTCCTTTAATTTTCCTATTTTTCTAAAAAAAATTCCTTTAATTTTCCTATTTTTCTAAAAAAAATTCCTTTAATTTTCCTATTTTTCTAAAAAAAATTCCTTTAATTTTCCTATTTTTCTAAAAAAAATTCCTTTAATTTTCCTATTTTTCTAAAAAAAATTCCTTTAATTTTCCTATTTTTCTAAAAAAAATTCCTTTAATTTTCCTATTTTTCTAAAAAAAAATATTTTCCCTCGATTTTCCTTTTTTCTAAAAATATATTCCTATAATTTTCGTATTTTCTTATCCTTCTAAAAATATATTCCTATAATTTTCGTATTTTCTTATCCTTCTAAAAATATATTCCTATAATTTTCATATTTTTCCAATCTTTCTAAAAAAAAATTCCTATAATTTTCCTTTAAAAATATTCCTACAATTTCCATAATTTCCCCATCTTTTTAAAAAAATATAATCCTATAATTTCCGTAATTTTCTTATTTTTCTAAAAATATATATTCCTATAATTTCCATAATTTTTCTCTCTTTCTAAAAATATATTCCTATAATTTCCATTATTTTACTGTCTTTCTAAAAATATATTCCCATAATTTCCATAATTTTCCAATCTTTCTAAAAATATATACCTATAATTTCCGTATTTTTCCCATCTTAAAAATGTATTCCTATAATTTCCGTATTTTCCCCATCTTCCTATAAATATATTCTTATAATTTTCTATAAATCGATGAAACATTTCCGATTTAGTTATAATTTTTTTAGGTTTTTGTTATTATTCAGTTCTTTTTTATTTCCATCTTTTTCTCCCCCATGAACAGAATTTTAAAGATCCAATAAAAACTAATTCCAAAGATTATTCCGTCACACGAATACTTTTTACGTCCGTTCTTCAAATAACGAATATTTTGGATCATTTACGATTTATGTTAGAGCAATTTTGTCGTTTATAGTTTTGGTCAGAATTAATTTGAATTTTCAGCGTAGTCTGAATTACAGGCTTAACTTCGTTACATTATAATCTTGCCATAATAAAAACTTTTTTTATTATAGTTAGTTTATAATTCAAGAATTAAGTAAAGCCTAGAATTTAGATCGTGCCATGGAAACGCCAAACTATTTCGGACCATAAGTTTTTATTATATCTCGTAAAACAGATTTTATTCCACGCAGCTAGTCTAATCAAATTTTTGTTGTAAATTTTTCACATTTTAATCCCCGTGTTTTTGGAGGAAAAATTTTAGTATCTAGGGAAAGCGCTTAGGCCTATAAATTTTCTAGACTGATAAATCGTAAATTAAACTATTGATAAGCCTAAAGTGACGCGAGATTGAATTTGGACTAGCAACTTTATCGCTATAGAGTAGAAAAAAGTTTTCAATGTTTCTATTTTGCGATGTCAAATTCTCCAGAAAGATTTAAACATAATTCAAGTTTATTTAAAAAAAGATGGCTAAGTCCATAGAATACGTACACGTCTTTAATTAAACCCAAAAGTGACCCCTATCTTTAAATGGTCGTAACTTTTCTCCACGATCTCCTAGGCATAAACCGATTGCACCATTTGAAAGAAGACATTAACCATATTAGTTTAAAATAATAAAATTATCATGAGCCACTCGTTAAAGAATATTCCGCCACTGATAGAAATCAAGCAAAAAGCCAAAAGTGACCCCTATCTTAAAATGGTCGTAACTGTTCAGTACGACCTCCTAGGCATAAACCGATTGCACCATTGGAAAGAAGACAGTCCCTACATTAATTTAAAATAATAAAATTAACATGAGCCACTCGTTAAAGAATATTCCGCCACTGATAGAAATCAAGCAAAAACCCAAAAGTGACCCCTATCTTAAAATGGCCGTAACTTTTCTCCACGATCTCCTAGGCATAAAGCGATTGCACCATTAGAAAGAAGACCTTCCCTACATTAATTTAAAATAATAAAATTAACATGAGCCACTCGTTAAAGAATATTTCGCCACTGATAGGAATCGAGCAAAAACCCAAAAGTGACCCCTTATCTTAAAATGGGCGTAACTGTTTTCTACGACCTCCTAGGCATAAACCGATTGGCCATTAGAAATTAGACATTCCATATATTATTTTAAGATCATAAAATATTGTTTCGCCCCTCGAAAAAAGTGTTTCGCCACTCATATCTCTTAATGACGTTTTTTGGAATTTTTGAACCACCTTATCAAAAGGTAAAATCCAAATGCCGAGCCCTATAGCAACTTGTCACATTCACTTATATAAGATTTCACAACTTGTTTCGTCTTTTCCAACGGCAACGCCGCGGAGAAAGTAGACCTACACCCCCAAGGGGATCAAGTATAGGGAAAATCCTTACACGCAGAAGGTTGTTACAGGGAGGATGCGATCCCGAATTTGCCACGTCAATTAAGGCTTCCATGATCGTCATCCTTCCAGAAATAAAAGTGACATAAATCGAAACAAAAAATTACTTGTATATTTCGACATTTTCATTTTGAAGTTTCTTAAAACGAGAATACAACCTAACAAGTGATTTTTTTTATCCATTCCTTATTGTTTAAATAGGAATAATCAAACAGTAAAAAAAGATACAAACAAATATTAAACTAGAAATAAATTTGAAACTTACCATTAGTTGGATTCATTGAGATATAACCTAATATATAAGGACTATCGACCAATGACATTGATCATGGAGATCCTGCATCCTATATAAGAACCAATGACATTGATCATGGAGATCCTGCATCCTATATAAGAACCAATGACATTGATCATGGAGATCCTGCATCCTATATAAGAACCAATGACATTGATCATGGAGATCCTGCATCCTATACAAGAACCAATGACATTGATCATGGAGATCCTGCATCCTATATAAGAACCATCGAGCAATGTCATTGGCTGCCACTCCTTATATTGGGAGTTCAGGTGATCTCCATGAATCCAGCTAAGCCTATTTTGCTTGTAAGTTTTAAATTTATTTCCAGTTTAATATTTGTTTGTATTTTTTTTTTTTTTTTTTTTTACTGTTGGATTAGGCCTTTTTTAACGATAATAGATAGAAAATCACTTGTTTTTGGGTTGCAATCTCCCTTTAAGAACGCGGCAACCCAGAGAAAAAAAATGATAGCAGATTCACTTTAATGATAGTTTTATTTAATCCAGTTAAAAGTTTTGTTAGTTAAAGCTAAATTTAAAGATTCTTTATAATCCCAAAGTAATAGACTGGCAAGCAGCTTTTAAATTAGTATATTCAAATATTCCAAAAAGCTTTTTCTTTATAGGTTTTCTTTTTACGTTTATCATCCTTAATTCGCGTCGAAAAGGTCGAGCTCTCTCTCGTTTATATAACAGATTCTTCCGAATTTTGTTCGCCAGTCTCTCACCTTTTTCGTTAATTAATTCTTATTCTCGTAAAAAGGTCATCTCGTTAACAAAAAAATGTGCGCTTGTAAAACGCACCGCGCTGCATAGAGACTGATTGCCTAATTTCTCTCATCTCTATCTCTCGACTCTCTTTTTCCCGATCCTTTAATTATGAAACCGAAACTTTTTCAGTGAAAATGTTAGAGAGAAAAGTTATTGGAATTAGGAATTGAGTACGAGACGTAGGTTGTAAAAGTTTCCCTGTCCGAGATCTCGACTTTTCGAAAAACGGATAAGAGCTATATAGGGAATTTTTCGTTTTATCTAGTATTAAAGTTATTAAAGTTCGTTTCACTCGAAGAATTCAAGACGATGAGATTGATCATTTTTGTATTAACTAGTCGGGCATAGGTAACTTAATCTTTCTTTAAAGCCGTGTTCACACTAGATACTTTGAAACCGTTTTTTAACCTTTGTAGAAAGGTCAAGTTTTCAAATTTTGAGGTCAGCTGTAAATATCATTTCTCAAAATATATAATCTTGAAAAGTTTTGAGTCTTCAAATCCACTTTTCAAGATAATTATATATTTTGAGATGAGATCTTTATAGTTGACCTCAGAATTTGAAAATTTGACCTTCCTACAATTCCTAAAATTTCACCTTTCCAGAAACGGTTAAAAATGGTTTCAAAGTCTCTAGTGTGAACGTAGCTTATGAAATTAAACGCGCAACTTGACTCTATTCAGGGCTTTTCAAATTGATCTCGCGCTAAATTCGCTAATTTAATTACGAGAAATTGAAAATATTCTCTAGGCGGGTTTTACCTCCAATTATGACGTCGGTTTTCGTTTCTATATGCTCCCATGGAATATTAAAAGAAAACGGCTTACCCAATCACGAAAAATCTGTTAAATTTGGTTAAAAATGGTCCAAATTGGAATATTCCTTCAGAATTCGGCCAAATTATACATTTTCAAACACGTCCCGTATTATCCTGCATTTCCTTGATATGTCCTATAATTTTGAGTTAGTCTATTTTTCCCAAGTAGTGAGGCACATTTCGTGATCCATCAAAACTTGGTTTGTATATCGCTTCGCATTAATATGGGTGGAGCATGCTTCACGAGTGGAGGAGTTGGACCAAACTTTAAAAGGAGAATGCAACCTAACAAAACTATAGAAATAAATTTAAAACTTACTCGGAAAATAGGCTTAGCTGAAGGTCCTGATGGGTCAGCGACCAACCGAATGTTATTGGAAGTCTGATGGAGATTTACCATAACGACTGGAATTTGCTCATTGGTCGCTGACCCTTCAATACGAAGAAAATCAGGATCTCAATGAATCCAGCTAAGCCTTAAATTGATTTTCTAGTTTTGGTTTGTAAAACTGGTGGATTAAGCCTATTTAAACGATAGGGAATCAGTTGTTGTTGGATTGCATTATTCCTTTAAAAAACAAGTGGGGAGAGTCACGATAAAAAAGAATGGCTTTATGGCAACGTAAGTTCCATTTTTAGGACATTCTCGGTTGTCAGAACTTAAAACTGATAAAATAACGAAATTTTTCAAGTTAAGGCGGTTCGAATCGACCATCGTGGCATTTACAGGCTGGGATGAACCCTTTGGACAATCCTTAATGATAACCGGAGGGGAGTAAGAGGGGGGACTAAACTAAAACGAGAAGATTTTTAATGAGGCTTAAACCCCTTTTTTATCGATTAAACATCAGCTGTTATTCTTCAGCAACCTTCCTTCCGTCTTCTTTCAACCACGCACGCTTTTGCACGGCCGTCGCGAAACTTTTCAGGGGCTGCCGATGTTTTTCTAGTGGCCGCGTGTGCGTAAAAAAAAGTTTTTTATAGCTTTTATTTGAACAAGGGATGTTTGAAAGCGGGGAGAAAGTGCTTCTAAGTTAGGCTTAAAGTGGTAGTTGAGCCTATTTTTTCCTCCCGAAGTTCGGAACAATTTTTTCTTTAAGATGGGTAGTAGAAGGATTTGTTTTGTGGAATACTAGATGATGTTGAATCTCGTCTCTTAAAAATATTTTAATTTCAATTCTTATTCGGTTAACAAATATAAAACTATGAAAGATATGGAGTATAAACACACGCGAAATGATGTAAAATAAAGCCTAAATAAAGCCTAATTATTTTTGCCGTTGCCCATATCAAATATTGTAACGGTGGCGACATCTCTGACCTTTTTCTTTCAAACTACCGAAATTGCACTTAGAATTATTCTAATTATAAAATAATTAAACTATATATAGTAGGGTACGTCATATCTTAGAAACATTCATCACGTATTCGTGTCGCTATTAATTAAAATTGAAAGGATAGAAATCCAGTCAGGAGTATTCGAATAACGATGAAAAAAATGGTTTTACGTTTAACCATTAGTATTTTAATTTAAGTTTAGAATTTCGGGTAAACAACTAATTAAGGAATTATTTTACATATTTTATGTAGTGAAAACCGCGGGCTTTCTTCAGACGAAGCATAATTAACCGAGGTTTATTGAACTGAGATGACAACACCTCGGTTAAATCTGATATAACCAGTTAATTACGCTTCGTCTGAAGATTGTATAACAAGTTCATAAAATCATCATGATTTTACGTTTGTTAGAATTGATCCGCATTTGATGAATAAGACCTTAATTGGGTATCAAACGCCGACCTTATTCTTTTAATGTTACGACGTTTCAAGCTCTGTTAAAGGCTGAAATAATATGATTGGCCCGAATTTATACTTTTAATTTACCAAAATTTAGAAATTAATTTAAACACCAAAAACGTACAAAAATTCCGAAACATTTCTCATATACGTTTTTGGCATCGTGATTTTGAAAAAAAAAATTCAAAAGCTGATCCATTTTTAGCTCCAATTTCCCTTTAATTTCAACCAAAGTGCTCTAGAATTTAAAATGTCTTATCCAATTCTGTTGAATTCGGGTCATTCCATTTGTTCTAATTTTGTCTAATTCTGTTGGAATTATACAATTTGGACCAAATTAGACGATTTTTCCTCATTGGGAATGCCATTTTTCTTCGCTATATTCTTGGGAACACATTAAATAAAAAGTAAAAACAGCCTCGGAAATTTAAAATTTCTTATTGAGGTGAGAATTGTTTGAAGAGGCCTCGAATCGAGTCATGTTGCGTCTCTATATATTTTAACAGAAGCCGACGAAACCTTCCTTTGAAGTCTATTACTCCCGGTTCTTGTCTACCCCTCTCTGTATGGGTTATTCTCAAAAGGCGCGATTCGTACGCCTCCTAACGGTAGATGTTTTCGGAGCGGGAGCTCGTCGAGCGAATATCTCTAGCAGCCTTGGAGTTCGTCCAAAAAACGTCGTCGTTTGTGGAGAGAGAGAATTTCCAATTTTCCGTAGACAGGGGGGATGAAGTAGGACCCCTTCTAACTCGAAAAATTGGGAATTTTACCCATACAGAGAGGAGCGCTATATGGAACATTGGAGTAGTAGACTTCAAAGGAGGGTTTCATCGGCTTCTGATTTTAATAGTTTCGGGAGGAAAAAAAAGGTATCTAACCCTTTAAGCCTAGCCCGCGCCAGTTTTGTCTCTAATTGTTTGTGTTAGGGAAAAACAGGGTAGTGAGGGCGCATAATAGCTAAAGAAAGAAAAAGGGGTATACTAGGAACAACTTGAAACAAAATGTTTAATCGCCTTTTAAAAATATTGCACGCCTCAACCAACATTTCTCCCCGTTTTTCAAAGTTTGACGGAGATTGAATTTTTATGGTAAAAAGTGTTTTATTTTAAGGGCTGCATTTTATTTTGGTTTAAAATAAGGGATGGATTTTTTATTTTATTTCACCCTACGTTTCATATTTATTGGTAGATTTATTTCTGTTTCTTTATAAAATATATATTTATTTATTTATTTATTCATATGGGATGCAGTCTTCTAAGCTAAATAAGCTTGTCGGCAACCGCCCTTAAAATATTTTACATAAAAAAATATAAGATATAAATTTAAATAACGTCTATTCTCGATTGAATCAATTTAGATAAAGATCTTGGAATACTTTAACTATTTTAAAACCCCTATTCTTGTTGCAATTCTTAATAGAGCTCGGAATCGGATAATGAATATGATATCCATTGATAACTAGCCTTTTTCAGATATTTTAATCTCGGAGAAGTTGGTTGTTAATAAAAAATCACAAATTATATAAACAGACGCGTATCAAATGGATACGAATTATCCGGAGATAAAATTGAAAGCTTGTTTAATAAACAAAATTACGCCAAGATAAAAATACGACGTTACTCGAAATCCGTGTAGAATGAAATATAATAATTATATTTTAATCTAAATTGAAAGGAACCGACTAAATTACTCATTCACGATGGTCTTATTTTAATAACAAAAGTTGTACGAATTCCGAGCTCTATCATAAAGTAATTAATTCACAATATAAGATATACTGCACTTTAACTAATAAATTTCTTTACTTATTTATCGATGACGTTTCGAAGCTATCGCTTCATCCTCATGTCATTAAAGGGACCTAAAAACAAGTGATTTTTTTATAGATTCCTTATTGTTTAAATTGGCCTAATCCACTAGAGAAAAAATTTACGAAAAAATAAGAAATTTAAAACCCGGAAAATAGGTTTAGCGGGAGTCTTGCGGGATTCGTGCGGGATTCGTGGAGATTCTGATTTCCTCGCGTATAAGGTCTAGCGACCAATCGATCGCGATTGTAAGTCTCGTGGAAATCTCGCGTGAACGACGGGCCTTTGCTCATTGGTCGCTAGACCTTACACAACTCAATTCAGGATCTCATGCATGAATCCCGCTAAGCCTATTTTCCCTGTAAGTTTTAAATTTATTTCTAGTTTAATATTTGTTTTGTAAACTTTTTATCGGTGGATTAGGCCTATTAAAACGATAAGGAATCGATAAAAAAAATCCCTTGTTTTTAGGTTGCATTCTCCCTTTAACAATTACAAGTTTACTAAGACTCGGAAGGCACGCGCGTGGTTTTGTTAATTACTACTTAAGCCTTTGTTTGCCGCTAAAGACGCCAGTATTTGTTGTTTCCTTCCCACTATTGTGATTAGTGTCTATCTTTTAATCTTTCTAGATGGTACTGGTAGTTCAGTTCGTCGATTTTTAGTCTTTTTCTCAAGCTTTCGTATCCCACCATTACATTTGTATATATTTAGGTTAATGATTGTATTTCTCATTCCAATTTAAATGTTAAGCTCCCCAACAGGAGAGCCGCCTTGATTCAAAACGTATTTTTATGCGTCTCAAAAAAAAAAATTGTAAACCAGTAAAAGGGAAGGTTATTCAACCCCTATGAAGCTGATTTCCCCTGAACTTAGTTGAGCGGCAGGGAAAACACTTCTACAGGCGCCTAATAGAAAATACATTAGATATTTAGCTCCTGTAAGCGAGCTTTTCCCCATAAACTTTGATGCGCATTGGCTGGAGCTCTGGGTGTGTAAGGCGTTTTCTGATTTGCCGGTGACTTTAAAAAAATATTTATTTGATTTTAGAGCTATACTCGGATTCAAAATTAATTAGAAAAATTGGCAAGTTTAGAGAAGTTTATTATAGACAAAAGAAAGGCTCAAAACTAATGAATTTTTAGCACAATTTTAATTAATGAGAATAAGTTCCGAAAAACATTTTTACTTTGGTGTTCTATACGTTAAGTCCTTTAAAACCTTTAGGCCATGAACTCTAGCACTGTTTTAAAGGGAGAATGCAACCTAAAAACCACTTATTTTATCGTTTAAATAGTCCTAACCCAACAGTCAAAAATAAAAATCAATATTAAACTAGGCATAGAACCCGGAAAATATGGTTAGCTGATGGCTCCATGGATATCATATAAACTCCCCTTATAAGGTCTATCGACCAATAACATTTCACGATGGCTCTGGGTAATGCAGGATCTCCATGATCAATGTCATTGGTCGCTAGAACTTATACTGGGAGTTCAGGTTATCTATTTTGATTTTAAGTTTTAAATTTATTTCTAGTTTAATATTCGTTTGTATTTTTTAGGCTTATTTTGACGATAAGAAATCGATAAAAAATCACTCGTTGTCATGTTGTATTTTCCATTTAACAAGTACGTGTTGGTTTTAAGTTAAAATATATTTCAGGTATATGCATTTATATTTAGGTTAATTACTAATCAATGATATTTTATCAGCGATAATAAAAACCTAACGTACGCTTTATTAATATTTTAATCTTCAATATTCATATAATTTACTTCCAAAGCAATTAAGAAAAATAAATCTAACTAGAAAAATAAAATTTGTCTGAATTCTGTAGTTATGAATACTTAATAATCGACATTTAATTAATCCATAAGATGGTAATCTTATAGCCTTTTTTAAACGTAAATAACCTACTCAAAGATAGCTCTTTCGATAAGTAAATCTGCCAAATTTAGGAGTTTGAGTTTCTCGTTATCTCGGAGCGTTCGATTTATCAAATGGGTTTCACGAAAACTCTTCGTATTTAGTGACAATTCGCAGTAAGAAAATGAAAGATGAAGTGTTTATTGAGGTGATCTTGCATTCAGAGAATCGAGCGAAACGCTATTAAACTAATAGTCTTGTAGAGACCATCACGCCATCTCGCTTACGTTCGTTTTTGGTTCCTTTACAATATCAGTTGTTCCTGGTCCTACAGACTTACTAAAGTGTTCGTACACGACCTGGAAAATCAGGGAATTTGGAAATTGGTCCAAAAGACCAGAGAAAAGTCAGGGAATTTTGAAATGAGCCCTATAGATCGGGGTTTGGACAAAATAATCCACAACTATCAGTTAATCAGTTAATCATAAAAAATAATCGGAAAATTTTTCGCGATTACATTGGATTTATCATAGACTTTCCTCGAAAAATTTTAAATTATGAAAAAGATAAAATAATCAGAAATTTTCTTGTCCAAACCCCGATCTCTAATGAGCCCAAATGGTCGGAGAAATGAAATATTTTGGTACGTGTCAAGGAACTGTTTACGATTGGTTAACCAGTTGTCCAATAAATTGTAACGAAATTATTATAAACTGAAAATATTTGTCTAAAGATTAATTATTATTAGCCCAAATTCCGAGTAAACTACCGACCCTGATTGATAAACTATGTCAAATAAAAAGTGAGCATTGCCAAAAGCTCGCTTGTAAAAATAAATTCACAAAACAATATTTAAATGGAAATTATTAAGAAATGGTCAGGGAAAACCTGGTAAAGTCATGGAAATTAGTTAGAAATGGTCAGGGAAAACCTGGTAAATTCAAGGAAATTCTTTAGAAATCGTCTGGGAAAACCTGGTAAAGTCAGGGAAATTCTTTAGAAATGGTCTGAGAAAACCTGGTGAAGTCAGGGAAATTAACTTTTTGTACGAACCCTCTACTATCCTCCAGTTTTTTATTTTATTTTATTTTCATCCCTTCCCCAAAAACTCGATATTTTTCCTATTCTTTTTAACCCTTCTTCCGTCTCTAATATATTATTGATTTGTAAGATTAATGTCTTAAAAGTTCATCCTCTCTCTCTCTCTCTCTCTCCCATTTTTCCTTTCTTTTTATACCTCTTCCACTCAGCTATAAAAAAAGGGGCGAAAGCTTATTACTGCAGCGGCGGCATAGACCAGAAAATTTCATCTCGCTACCGAAAATGAGAGCCTATTAAAGGCGCCTAAAAATTTTCCAGCCCACGATGCCGATAAGAAAAATGAACGCGCTAGGATTTTGGCGGGAAAAGAAAAAAAAAAAAAAGAAGATGAAGCGAGTTCAAGCGACGGCGGGGTCGCGCCTTTTTTTCCCGCGCATGCGTATTTTTTCAAAACTGGGTATTTAACTAGCTTAGATGACAGTCTTAACCGTCGAGGTGATAGAAAGGGGGGCTTAAATGCGTAATTTTTTTTAAACCCCGAAAGAAAAGAGTAATTATTTTAATGACCAGCGTGGATAAGTTTCTTGTCGAGTCATGGTTTCAGTTTAAAGTTCAGCTCGGTGTCGGTATAAGTACTTAAAATAATAAATTAACAAGTTTGATATGAAACCTTTTGTGTATTATATACCTCGCGTGGTGTATATAAGAAACATTTTTGATTAATTAGTCGTGAAATAAAATCCTATATTCGTATGGTTTAAGAGTAATTAAAGGTTACGTCTCATAGGGTTGATTTGGAGACTTTTTTTACATTATAACTTTTTGAAGTAATTGGTTACTAGGCATATTTTCACGTAATTTTAGGCTAACTTTGGTTTAAAAGTACCTTCAAATTGAGACAAAGCGTGTGCTTGTTGGATGGCGAGAGAAACCAGATATGTCCCGCCCCCATCAAAATCCTTTTTTAATTTTATTTGGGCTTAGCGCGTGACACTACGGAGATTTCAAATTCGTGTTAAGCCGAACTCTCATTATTAAATTCAATCACGCGTTATTTTTGCGGTAGAGTTTTCCAAATAACGTCCTCATTAGAATTCCGTCGTTGAATTCGTTATATGTCATTTTCTTGATTACCAAAAGGATTTTTTCCCAAACCTTTTTTCTCATATAAACGAGATCTTTGTCCGTTTTTAAAGGGTCGTTTGGTATTGATTTTACCCCCTTTGACCCTCTCTTTAAAATGAACCGTCATCAAGCGTTTCAGTTAAATCGAAATTGAGGTAACACTGATTGGTAGTCTTACTCTATAAGCCTCTCTCGATCGAGATTTTTTTTCTTTTTAATTAACTTTAATTAGATAAAATGATGACGAGCCGCTTTTCAACTTCTCTTTTGTCGATTAACCTCGATTCGCGCATCTGTTCTTTAGAAATGAATAAATTGCAAATGAGATTTCGATACGCGGATCGATTTCAAGGAGGCGATTTGTCCAGAAAAGGGGCGATGCTGGCAATAAGACGAGAGGGTATGGGGGAAGGGGCTAGCTGCGGCATATTTTTTGAATGGAAAAAAAGGCTTAACTCGACGAGGCTCGTTTAGTTTGGCTTTGTCTTTTGATGTATTATAGTTTTAACGTCTAGTTAGCATGCGCTATACCGTTTGAAAAGAAGTTTGGGTACCTATATCAAATTATCCCTTGAATTGAAATTTATATTTTATATATCAGAAAATTAATTATTGAACTTTTGTTACGATAATTTATTACTGAAAGCTCTAAATATTTTACTGATTGCCTCAAAATTGGATTATAAATAAGTTATTCACCCTTACACCCTTGGAAGGTACTATATTTTAGTACAACTTCGTTAAAATATCCATCCACATATTGCCAATTCGAAATAGCAAAAGTATGGCTAAACATAAAAGTTTAGCCATACATAAAAGTTTATTGAGTCACCCACATACAAGAAGTTAATATTTCTATATCTAATCTCTTTAAAGGTAGAATGCAACCTAACAAGTTTTTTATCTATTTGGTTTTAAATAGTCATAATCCAACAGTTAAAAATATTTACAAACAAATATGAAACTAGAAATAAGTGCGAAACTTACCATCAAAATAGGCTTAGCTGGATTTAAGTAGATCCCGAACTCCCCGTAGTGACCAATGACATTGATCCATGGCCCTTATATGGGTAATCTAGGATATCCATGAATCCAGCTAAGCCTAATTTGATGGTAGTTTTAAATTTATTTCTAGTTAAATATTGGTTTTCTACTGGTGGATTAGGCCTATTTAAACGATAAGGAATCGATAAAAAAGTCACCTGTTGTTAAGTTGCATTCTCCATTTAAAGTAGCTAATCTATTTCCACAAAATTATGTCAGGAATAGTCCTTTATAAAACCGTGTAGCCTAATTTTCATTAAAATCATATCTTATAGGTACCCTTTCTTGTAAGATTTAATCTCCTAGTCGTTTTATAGACTTTGGCACGCTACTTATACTAAATAATTTCAACCTTAGCATTAGATTGAATCTAAATTAGTATTATTCTAATTGTGAGTCTCGGTGTCTCTTTGTTTTTTCTTTCTTTCCTCGTTCCTTTTACTATTTTTTTATATATATTGAATCTTCGGGTTGATTGGTTCAGCTCGTATCCGTATGTCATAGACTGTGTATTAAAAAAAGTCCAAAACAGTGTCACCGTGTCTCTCTCTAAAATCTTCTCGAAGATGTATTTACTAACACCGGCTTTGGTTTGTCTTACTTTCTTACTCAATTGCTGCTCAGAAGCTGATACAGTTCGGGACGATTTTAACGATGACATTCGACCTGTTGGTAAGTATAACGCCGCTTTACTATCCTTTTATAACCTCTATGCCTTCTTCTAGGCCTAACCCCATTTTTTCAAATTAGGCTTAGGCGTGACTAACTGACTACGTTACTAACTCTTCATTTATCTCTGTCTTTCCCTTTCTAACTTGTCATTGGGTGGTTTGAGGGTGTTTTATTTTTTTATTGTCGGGGTTTTGTTTGTATATAGATATTTTATCGTGCCGCGTGCGAATTTTTTCAGAGGCTGAACGTCTCAAACGCATGTACCCGGAAAACGAGCGCCTTATAGCCAATATTCCCAGTCGCTTCTTCGAGGTCATCTATCCCGTTCAAGTTCGATACCACCAGAAACTGGGCATTTCCACCCGCGATGCTAGTGCCAACAAAGTAAGTGGACATGTATGTACCCCGTTTTGGTGTTGTCCCAATCTTTTTGCTTTTTCTTCGTGGATCATTCCACGTGAGATCGACCAATGATGTCACCATGGGTAGGCGTAACTCTTTAAACTTTTACACGCATTTTTGGCTTGCTTTTTAAATTAACAAATCCGACATTTATGCGGTAGTTTTGGAAATTTACGAGGATTTAACTTATTTTTCGGCTTACGCATTTACTAAATTTCGCTGACTTTACAGAGACTTGAATAACATTTTTTTCTCATCATTCTAATAGCCCTCGATTCTAATACTATAAAAATTTTAGTTTTTGGTGTATTTTGAAGTGAGGAATACGGTGTTTGTGTCCCCATTTTTCTTAAATTTCACGTTTTAAAGTTATTCACACGTGAAATGGAAATGTTATTCGAGTCCTCTCTAAAGACAGACAAAGGCAAGAAGACGGTAGACCGACCCCCTCGCGGCCTCGCCTCGATATGCCATTAAAATCCGGAAATAACCTTCTACCACTGACCCGCACAAGTATCGTCTGCTAGCGAATCTGAAATTACTGAATTTGAGCTTTTAAAGGCACCAACGCCCCGGAGGAAAAGACAGAGTAAAATTTTATCTTTCTGCATTAAAAGGTATGATACGTACAGTTTTTAAACGAAGTTTAATCTATTTAACGATTATTATAAAATAGTCGACAAAGGCCCAAATTCACGATTTTCATAGACGGATTTGGTAAACGCTTAAGCCAAAAAAAAAAAAAAAAGGGTATTAGTTAAATCCTCCTATTTCCAAAACTAATCAATATTTTCTGCTCAAATTTCGGATTTTTTAGTTTCAAAGTGAGCTAAATGTGTGTGTAAAATTAAAAAAAAAAAAAAAAAACAAAAAAAAAAAAAAAAAACCGGCGAGTCATGGTGATATAACTGGTCGATCCCACGTGGAATGACCCTCATTTCTTCAGATATCTTCTTTTCTTTAATGTTTATTTTTATAGAGAAGGAAAACGGGGTGTAATGTGATGCTACCTTTTACATTGCATTGTATGTCATTCGATTACTTTGCAGGGTTCGTACAAACATAGGAAAGCCTGGAAAAATAATCTGGGAAAATTATGAGTAAAAAAATCTCTGGGAAAATCGTAATTATTTGAGAAAATTAGGGATATTTACACCATAAAAAACTTGTCATGCACTTAATGGTTGGAAACCCTCGAAAAAGGCATGATTTTATATCATCAAGAAACCAAGTTCATTCTCCCTTTAAAGACCATTATATTGTAAAAATATACACAGGGAAATTTAACAAAAGTAATCACGATAACCAGGAAATATCGGAGAAATTCATTAGGACGAACCCTGCTTTAGCCATGTTTATAAGAAAGCTTCACGTTCACGTTGCCATTGTTCGTCCACTTTCTCAATAGAGATTTTGTGAAATCGATCCATGAAGTAGTGCTTATACGCGTAACTAACTTTAAACTTAGGTACTTAACCCAGTAAGTCTCACCTTTCAATTTAAAATAGACACGCAACCTGACACAATTCGGGCCTTGTCAAATTATTAAAAATATTCCCACACACTTTTTACATACGCCAGAACCTTGGGGCTCAAAATATATATGCAGAACAATCCCTTTTCGAAGGAAGAACAGTGGGATGACCCAAAGCTATCAACTGTGCATCATGCACAGTTGATAGCTTTGTGTCATCCCATTTTGCATGCCTGATGCTGAAGGATGCCTACCCCCTTTTCTTCCTTTGAAGAAGTTTATACGATGATATAACTGAAACAATTCTCTGAGTTGTTGTATAGACATGATGAAAAATGATGTACATTAATTGTAAGGCTTACTGGGGTAGGGGGTGTTCCAACTCACCAAACCTTTATATAGGTTAAATTAAAATAGTCTACTGCTACTTGATGGAGGAATATATAGTTTTTTATTTTAAAAACTCATTTTTAAAATTTATGGTAGCTTTCTGACCGTGGTTAAATATTTTCTCATTTATATTCTCTTTTCTTTACAGACAGGGAAGCATTTTCATCAAACTTCATTGCTCATCAAAGCTTTCACGTACAAGTTCCGATTGGAGCTTGAGCTCAACACGTGAGTGTTTTTCAAAATTTATCCTAAGACTGTTTGATCAACTTACGCTCGAATTAGCTCAGATTCGATCTCTATGAAATACATTCCATTCAAAAACTTGCGAGAGTAACCTTTCTGAAATATTTTGAGATTTTGATAGACAGACGTAGTTCCTTTAGGTTTATTACTGGTTTCAACGCAGGTTGCAACTAGCACAGAGTGAAGATTAAGCGTAGAGTAGTTACTTCATTCACTACTTTAAAGGAAAAGTTCACCGTAAAATAATTTCATGTTAAATGAAAGTCTCTTTTCAAGGTGAAAAAAATGATGCTGTATAATGTTTATGACATATAATGCGACACACAAATATTTTTAAGTACCACTGTCATGAGAATTTTTGGTCAAAGAACTTGTGAAGTGGCTTGAGTACATGCAAAGAAAAAGTATTGCTGAAAAAATTCCATGAAAATATTATGGATAATTATGTTACAGATAATTCTCAAAAGTTTAGATTTCACCCTCTTGATGATGCCGCTTCGCCTCTATCGCTACTAGCGAGAAATACCATAACCAACGCCATCTATGTCCTGTGAATGTAAAAATTAAGAGTTATTCCAACGAGACTAGTAAAACTAAAATGCCATGACCTTTTTCAGACTCGCAATATATTTTCCTTAAGAAAGAAATTGATGTTGTAAATAAAGTTTTAGTTATACACGATGATTGGTAGGCATGATGACGCGGGGCTCGAATAATTTATCATATTTTCAAATTCTGTAGTTCTCACTATCCACCTTTGGCGCTGTGAGTTTTTGTAGAAGGGGTTTCCAATATTAATAAGGGTGTTGCGCAATTTATGTTTTTGGATCTAATAATTATTTGTTTTTAAGAAATTATATATATCCATTTAATACAGAAGCAGCTTCTCTTTTTTACAACATTAAAACATAAGAAAATTCATTTCCAATGACGGTGGTCCTTTAAAGGTTTTCGTAGTTATAAAAACTACCATTTTCTTCGCGTTGAAACTTGATCTTATAAAGTCAAATTAATTATATCCGTCTCTTTTCCTTTAAAATTTGAAGTGCATACTTGCCCTCGCTGTATTCTTAACTTTGAAATGATCTTAGACAGACTCGAAAATTTGTGTTCTATCTCTTTCATCGAAATTTCAAAAGGGATGGCCCCGTAGAGTCGAGAGGCGCTTGTAAAATATTTTCTCAAGTACTCGTACTTGTTGGAAAATAGCCTCGGGAAGATTTTTGATTGGAGAATTATTCCAAATAGTATTTTTAGGAAACGTTTTATGTTTTCAAAACTAACCTCTTAGCATTCTTGGAAATTATTTCCTTTTTTTATTTTCCATTTTTTTTTTCTTTCGAGTTGATATTAATTTAACTTCTGGCTTTTTTTAGGCATTTACTTGCCCCAAACCTGTTTCAAAAACATTTCCTTCCTGAAGGTGCCCAACAAATTTCTACTCAGGTTAATAATACCATTTTATATTCTTCTTCAATTTTTTATTGCAGTTTTTTTCCCTTAAAATTTTGAACTCTTTGATATGACCTGAAGTTTTAAAATGTTTTGTATACAGGAAATAGAACATTGCTACTATCATGGGACAATTAAAGACTATCCCGGAGCAGTTGCTGCCTTCCGAACTTGTAGTGGTGTAAGGTGAGTTTGGAGTTTCAATCAACTTTAAATAAATTTGTTTAACCGAAATCAAATAGTTGATTAGTAATTTAGTTTAAAATTATGGCTTTGAAATGAACACAAATATTTTGTGATTTTTAAAGGGACTTTTAAGCACAGTTTTTATAATTTTAAAGAAAGAATGAAGCACAAATATTTAATGATTTTAAAAGGGGCAGTTAAAGTTTATAAGTGAACACAGAAGCTAAAAAAATATTTATAGATGACTTAAAAACAAAAGAAGTACAAAACTGTAGGGGTTTGTGTTAAGCGAACTATTTAGATAAAGGGATAAAGCCTAAAGGGGGATTGCAACATAACAAGTGATTTTTTTTTTATCGATTCCTTATTGTTTAAATAGGCCTAATCCACTAGTGAAAAATTTACGAACAAATATTAAAATAGAAATCAATTGAAAACTTACCTGGAAAAAGGGTTTAGCGGGATTCATGGAGATCCTGATTTCCTCACGTATATGGTCTAGCGACCAATCAAATGCGATTATAAGTCTCATGGAAATCTCGCATGAACGACGGGCCTAAGTTGCTCATTTGTCACTAGACCTTAAGAGGCCATTCAGGATCTCTATGAATCCCGCTAAGCCCTTTTTCCGGATAAGTCTATATATTTCTAGTTTAATAATGGATTTATAAACTTTTTTGTTGATTAGGCCTAAACGATAAATAATCGATAAAAATCACTGACATTAGGCTACATTCTCCGTTTAATAATTCACATTAGATTTAAAACACGTAATCTTTAAGGAACCAACGTGAAGTGCAAAATTTCAAAAGTTGAATATAGGCAGTTGTCAGACGAGACCGATTTGATTTAATATAACTTTGTTTTTTAAGCGGGATAATTCATGTAAGAAATGAAACATTCGTTATCCATCCATTTTATGGAGGAGACCTCTCGGTACGTTTATGACATTTATTATTTATAATTAAATTAAATTCAAATCGCTTATTCCTTTGCGTAGAAGAGGCATCCCCATGTCATCTATCGGTACTTTTCGGAGAAGAAGGATAAGCATTCTTGTGGTGCGATTATTGCTCTAAATTTAATTGCGAATAACGACTAATTTAACTTTGATTAAATATTTTTATAGGAAACACGGGAATGCACGAATGGGGTTTTAAACAATTTAGGATACGACCAACTAGAGTTAAAGTAAGAATATTCATAAGCATATAAAGGGATAGCCACTTCACAGAAAATTAACATCTGATTAATTATATACGATATTTTTAAATATTTTCGGGATTTTTCTAAAAATTACCCAAATATCAAACACTATTAATTTACAATGTCCGGACGTGCGTATGTCCGTAACTTTCCCAGAAGTCTAGAAGTTTCCTGAAAAGTCTGGAGAGCTCTAGAAAATTCTTGAAAGGTGTTCAAAAGTCTTGAAAAGTCCATAAAAATTTAGAAAATTCTAGGAAACTACTGTGATTTTTCGCGGGTTTTTGCTAGTTTTTAAACTTTGCCGAAATATATTTCTAAATAATTACCCAAATATTTCTGAATGTTTTCCTGCTTCTTCTAAATATTTCAAAGATATTTCTAAATATTTCTACGATATTTCTATTTCCCCAATATTTCTTTTAATTGTTTTTTTTACTTGCTATATTTTCTTTTTATTTCGTATATTTCCTTTAATTGCTACTGATTTTGTAATTTAAAAAAATATATTTCCCGCGTTTTGTACACCTGACTTTTAAGTGGTTAGCCCTAATTAAGGGTCTATTATTGGAAATGCGAACGTTTTTTATTCTGTACTTATTAGAGAGATGTGAGGGAGGTGGATAAGTATGTGGAGCTTGCTCTCATTTTAGACCAAGCCATGGTACGAGATTTTAAAATTGAAACTATACTTTCCAAGCTAGTAGTTAATCTGAACGTAACTTTGTAGTTTGACAATCGTAACGCGAGTCGAACAGAAGTGGTCAATGATGCCATCCAAATTGTTAACTGTGTTGATATGGTACGTAATTATAGTAATCTTGTCACCATTTTTATCATATGGATTATATTTTTAACTTTTTCATACTAAGGCAAACTTCCAGTGTCAATTTTACACCTTTGAATTGACGCGTTTTTAAGGGGGAGCAAAGTAAAAGTTTTTTGTTTCATGAAAAAATACTAGATGGCGTTGAAATTCGTCTCTTTAAAAATTGTTAAATTTAATTTTTTTCGCTAAACAATTAGAAAGTGAAAAATTCAGATGAAAAAAACACACGAGATGACGTCAATAAGACTAAATACGGAGTAATTCTTTCTTTTTACCATTGCCCTTATCTCAATTTGGACTTTGATAATTTTTAAACATTAATTATATACTTCATTCGCGTCGCTATTCAAATTGAAACGATAGAAATTGTACCAGTATTCGATAACAATGACAAAAAGAGTCTTACGTTTAACCATTTCTATTTTAATTTACATTTTGTATTAAGTTTAAATAACTAATAGTTGCTATCATAAAAGAGGAGGAGCTTATTTAGGAAATGTTGCAGTGAGCACCGAGCATTTCTTAAGCTTATTTTTTATATCCGTGTCAGCTCTCAAGGTCGGGTCTCTCCCAAGGGATTTCTGAGTCATCTGGGGCCCCTAGAGTTTTATGAGAACAGAAAAAACTGCATTCTATAGCCTGAAGCCCACGTGATTAGCAACATTCGAACGAGATGTCGCACCCGCAACTTCTTTTGTAATATCAACTATTCATGACTTCAATTTTTCTAGTTTTAAATATTGAAAACCGTTTATTTTTCGGGCTTTAGTTATTCCCGTAACATGTTTAGAAAAACAGCATGATTTCTGAACTAACCACTCACAACTTTAATTAATATTAGTGTTAGCAAGGATGAACTAACAATGTTCAGGAATTAAAAAATTAAATATGTAATTTTTGTTTTAAAGTTTCTTTAATATAAGTTACTTATTTTATAGTATGAAAGAACTAAAAAATATTATCCATAGTTAGACCATGAAAAAAATAGATGACAGCTTCACTTTAAATATTTATTGATTTAATATTTTCTTTTTAGTATTTCCGTACGGTCAACACGCGAGTATCGGTAGTTTATGTTGAAACCTGGGCACATGGGGACCAAATGGAAGTTAACAACGATGTGCGGCAAACAGTATTAAACTTCCTGGAGTACGCCTCGCGAAAATTGTACAAAGTTTCCAAAGACGCTACTCATTTATTAACGTATGTTATTTTTCTTGATTGGTTTTTTTTTTTTTTTTTTTTTTTTTTAATTATACTTGGTGGTTAAAGGAAGAATATCGACGAGGAACATGTTTTTTTTATACAATTAGGAATATCTGAAGCTAATCAGTGTCTTAAAACTAACACCTGCTTTCTCACTCTATTTGAGTAGCAGCAGATATTGATATTTTTATATTTGTTTTTATCAGTATTAAGTAGTCTTAGCTGGTTCCAATCATAACTTTTGAAGGGTGGCGTTTGATACCCAAGATCTTACGCATCAAACGCCAGCCTATTCTCTTAATGTTAGGACTTAGGAGGTTATGAATGCTATTGATTGGCCCGTATTTATACTTAAGCAAACTTAAAAATTAATTTAAACAACAAAAAAGTGTCTAATTATATTCAAAAGATTCTCGAATAGGTTTTTTGGCAATAAATTCCATTTTTAGCTCATTTTTTGTAAAAAAAAAAAAAAAAAAAAAAAAAAAAAAAAAAAAAAATTTTTGCTAGTAAATTTAGACCTACAATTTGACAATTTACAAATTTACGAGAACACTTTAAGTTTAAATGATGTTTATAAAAAAATATATCCTGTCTTAATTACTGTATCTCTTTAATTCGGTCTTTCAATTTGATTATTAACTTTGCTACAATAGAGGCCGCCAATTCCGGGGTAGCGAAGTGGGAATGGCAGTTCCAGACAGCATCTGCACGGCAAAAGCTGTTGGGGTTAGTGAGGATACGAACATCTACGAGCCTCACTTGGTAGCAGTGACCATGGCCCACATGCTTGGTCACAATATGGGGATGGGACACGATAGTTTAGAAGCTAACACCGGTAGTAGTACGTAAAACTTTTATCTTCCATTTTCCAAAAATGCTTGTTTTCCACTGGGCATTTTTCTTTGCGGATAAAATTTCTCAATTTCAGATCAATTTGTACAGGCACCTTGTTGTCCTCACCAAACTATCAGGGCTAATGATTAAAGTAGACACGCAACCTGACTCAATTCAGGCTTTGTCTAATTGATTTTGCACCAAGCTCTTGAAATTGAAAAACAGCGAGACTGTTTTTACATATACGCTTGAAGTTAAGCTTAGTTTTCATTTCAATGTTCTCCTTTACAATAACGAAAGAAATCGGCTCGCCCAATGAGTACAAAGGACAATTCCAACAGAATTCAACCAAATAGAGCAAATGGAATAACCTGAATTCAGCAAAAGTTGACCAACGACATTTTACATTTTGGTGCACTTTTGATGAATCCAGGCTTTTTAATTTTGTCCATTTAATCAAATTCTGTTGGAATTTTTGGACCATTTTTGAATAAATTTAGAAGACTTTTCCTCATTGAGTAAGCCGAGTTCTTTCGCAAATTTATGGGAACACATTGAAATGAAAAGTAAAACCTATGATGAAACAACCTCAGGAATTTTTTCGATTTCTAAAGATTAAATTTGCGAGCTTGGTTGGATATTAACTTGACGAGGCCCGAAACGAGTCAGGAATGGTCCATATTTGGGTAGGGAGAAAATTTGTGCGGTTAAAATGCGGTTAAAATGCAATTATAGAAATAGAGCCTTCAACCCCAAAATGTGAATTTCGCAAAAATAAAGTTTTTATTTTTTCGGTAAAAATTATGCGAAGAACGCCCAAATTTGCCCAGTGGAAAGTGGTTATTGGGAGTTTCTTTAATAGATATGTTTTGCAGCCGATTGCGATTGTCAAGATTGGTGGGGATGTATCATGGCTCAGACTATATTGTAAGTCCAGATTTAGAAATTTTATATCTTTTATAACTTCTAATTAAGATCATTCTCTTGACAGAGGTCAAAATAAGATACAGCCCTATCACTTTTCATCATGCAGTCTTCAGATATTCATAAATGCCCTAAGAATAGGTCACGGAATTTGCCTCTTTAATAAGCCTAACCAAGTTAGTGTTAATATGTTTTTTAAACCAGTGGTTTGATAGGAGCGTAAAATTATGTACTGCGCTTTTATTTGTAGCTTGAAGACTTTCGAGATTGTGGTAATGGCGTAGTGGAAGAAGGTGAAGAATGTGACTGTGGCTCAATGGATGTAAGTTTTACATCTTCTCAAAACTGTTGGATTAAATAAAAAAATTTCACATTTTGTTTATTAAAAATTTCACCCTTTCCCGCTTGTAGTGCAGGAAAAATTTCACCTTTTCTTTGTATTTCAGTAAAAATTTCACCTTTTCCTTATAGTTCAGTATAAAATTTCACCTTTTCCTTGTAGATCAGTATAAAATTTCACCTTTTCCTTGTAGATCAGTATAAAATTTCACCTTTTCCTTGTAGATCAGTATAAAATTTCACCTTTTCCTTGTAGATCAGTATAAAATTTCACCTTTTCCTTGTAGATCAGTATAAAATTTCACCTTTTCCTTGTAGATCAGTATAAAATTTCACCTTTTCCTTGTAGATCAGTATAAAATTTCACCTTTTCCTTGTAGATCAGTATAAAATTTCACCTTTTCCTTGTAGATCAGTATAAAATTTCACCTTTTCCTTGTAGATCAGTATAAAATTTCACCTTTTCCTTGTAGATCAGTATAAAATTTCACCTTTTCCTTGTAGATCAGTATAAAATTTCACCTTTTCCTTGTAGATCAGTATAAAATTTCACCTTTTCCTTGTAGATCAGTATAAAATTTCACCTTTTCCTTGTAGATCAGTATAAAATTTCACCTTTTCCTTGTAGATCAGTATAAAATTTCACCTTTTCCTTGTAGATCAGTATAAAATTTCACCTTTTCCTTGTAGATCAGTATAAAATTTCACCTTTTCCTTGTAGATCAGTATAAAATTTCACCTTTTCCTTGTAGATCAGTATAAAATTTCACCTTTTCCTTGTAGATCAGTATAAAATTTCACCTTTTCCTTGTAGATCAGTATAAAATTTCACCTTTTCCTTGTAGATCAGTATAAAATTTCACCTTTTCCTTGTAGATCAGTATAAAATTTCACCTTTTCCTTGTAGATCAGTATAAAATTTCACCTTTTCCTTGTAGATCAGTATAAAATTTCACCTTTTCCTTGTAGATCAGTATAAAATTTCACCTTTTCCTTGTAGATCAGTATAAAATTTCACCTTTTCCTTGTAGATCAGTATAAAATTTCACCTTTTCCTTGTAGATCAGTATAAAATTTCACCTTTTCCTTGTAGATCAGTATAAAATTTTCACCTTTTCCTTGTAGATCAGTATAAAATTTCACCTTTTCCTTGTAAATCAGTATAAAATTTCGCCTTTTCCTTGTAGATCAGTATAAAATTTCGCCTTTTCCTTGTAGATCAGTATAAAATTTCGCCTTTTCCTTGTAGATCAGTATAAAATTTCGCCTTTTCCTTGTAGTTCAGTAAAAATTTCGCCTTTTCCTTGTAGTTCAGTAAAAATTTCGCCTTTTCCTTGTAGTTCAGTAAAAATTTCGCCTTTTCCTTGTAGTTCAGTAAAAATTTCGCCTTTTCCTTGTAGTTCAGTAAAAATTTCACCTTATAATTCTCTTATCATGGCTCTTTTACTCCGTTGTTAAATACTTTTGGCACATTTGTATATATTTTTTTTCATATGAATGATATAAGAACAATTAGTATCATTGTATACTAATTTATTATAAGTATAATAAATGAACAAGTTATGAGGTTAGGATACGTTATGTTATATACCTTTTGATCAAATGCCTTACGATCCAACGTAACCTAATCGTTTTTACCCATCCTCAAAAATTTCGTTTTTACTCTCCGCCTCCAATGAAAAATTTTTTATTTATTTTTTATTTCATTTAAGGAATGTATGAAAACTGATCCATGTTGCGATCCTATTACTTGTAAATTAAGGGTGGAGTCAGAGTGTTCAGCAGGACCGTGTTGTCATAATTGCAAAGTACGATTTGCTAACACCCATTACGCTTCCAAATAAGGGTAAATTTTCTTATCATAAAGCTTTGTTTACACGGCGTCGTTACAGCTCATGGCCCAAGGACATTTATGTCGAGCTGCCGAAAACGAATGCGATATTCCCGAATATTGCGACGGCAGAATAGGACAGTGTCCGCATGATTTGTACAAAAAGAACGGCAACGACTGCAAAAAAGGTTTAGGAGTCTGTTATCATGGGACTTGCCCTACTATAGATGAACAGTGCGACAACATCTGGGGATGGGGTAAGTTTTATGATTAAGATATAGAAACACAGAAACACCCTAGACTTCGTTCATTTATTGATGCTTGTCAATAAATGAACCAAAATATAAATGTAAGGTATGTAAATGAAACAAATTATAAACGTCAATAAATGAACAAAAGAATTAATGGACGTCAATTAATGAACCAAATATTAAACGGGCATTAGTAAATGAACCCAAATATAGAAACGCTTTTCAATTAATGAACCAAAAAAGAAACGCAAAAGTGCTTAAGTGCTGCAATAAATGAACCAAATATAAACGCGTTGCAATAAATGTAGCATGATTTAAAGGGAGTCTATTATAACTGGAAAATAAACACGCATCACTAAATAAACCAAAATATGAAGAACCAGAAGCCGATGAAACCCTCCTTTGAAGTCTACTACTCTAATGTTCCATATAGCGCTCCTCTCTGTATGGGTAAAATTCCCAATTTTACGAGATCGGAGGGGTCCTACTTCATACCCCCCTGTCTACGGAAAATTGTAAATTCTCTCTCTCCACAAACGACGACGTTTTTTTTGACGAACTCCGAGGCTGCTAGAGATATTCGCTCGACGAACTCCCGCTCCGAAAATATATACCGTTAGGAGGCGTACGAATCACGCTTTTTGAAACTATCCCATACAGAGAGGGGTAGACAGGACCCGGGAGTAATAGACTTCAAAGGAGGGTTTCATCTACTTCTGGAAGAACTAATATAATGGTGCCTTATACATGTAAATACACAAAAACGTGAACACGAGTCAGTAAATGGAAGAAATTATTTTTATATAAACGTGCATCAGTAATTGGAAGCAAAATTTTCAATTTTGTTTATGTCAATAAACCTTTTTTTTCACATGAACACTTGGGAGGGAAGAATGAGCTGATTTGCCATGATCAATGACTGACTTCATAGATGGGGAAAATGACCAAGTATACATTGTACTGTATTTAATTTTTTGTTTTTCTGCAGGCGCACGGTCTTCTGAGCTGGAATGTTTCCAGCAATTTAATACGCAGGGAAGTCTGAATGGTAACTGCGGTTCTGACGGCAAAGGAGGCTATTTAAAATGTCAAGAGGAGTAAGTTTTTATTATTATTTAAACGAAGAGTTTGGCTTTTGCAGGACCTGTTTTCTGTAATTATGGTACTAACGAGTGTAATTGCTAGAAACGTACTCTGCGGTACTCTTCAATGCCAACATGGGCGTCAAACCCCATGGGTAAAAGGCATGGGTAAACAGTACGCTAGAACCATCGTTTCAATTGGAGGAACCAAATACGAGTGCAAGTACGTTTTCCCTTATCAGTTACATTTGACATTAAAGGGAGTCTACACTCTCATAACAAGTAATTTTTTAACGATTTGGGCTGTTATAATATTAGAGGTGTGCAAGGTCGCGAAATGTTTCGAGCGCATGATCGAGCTTCCAGCCGATGGCTCGGCTAGATAATATAGTTTTTAAAAACGTGTTATTGCTGGAGCCCAAAAAAACAAATTTCTTCGAGTCTAATTTTGTAACTTTAATTAACCGCCAATTACAACGAAGACTTTACCGAGTTTTGATAATGTTTTCAAGCTTGTTATAACAGTCTAAATTGATAAAAAAAATAACTATTTTCTAAAGTCTAGTATTCTTTTAAAGATCTATTATATTTCCATTTATTCCAGAGTTGCCAGTGGTACTATTAGTCCTGAAATTCCAGATATGGGTTTGATCAGAGATGGGACAAAATGCGCGGATAGTAAGGTCAGTTTAAATAAAATAATATAGCAAGTATCAAGACAATTGATTCCTAAAATATGAGTATCTCTTCTTAATTTTAGATCTGTGTAAATCAAACTTGCGTCAGTATCGATCTCTACATAGAACCTGGAGATTGTCCGACCAATAACGTCGCGTTAGCTTGCTCCGGACATGGAGTAAGATATTGATGTTTTAAATCATGGGGCCGATTACGCCGCGCAATATGTGTATAATTATGCCTGTAGCTAAAGTAGACCCTCAACCAGACTCGATTTGGCTTGTCAAATTGATTTCATGGCAAGCTCGCGAATTTAATCACAAGAAATTAAAAAAATTACATTGATCTTTTACATACGCGTGACGCCTGTTTTACTTTTCATTTCATTGTGGGAAAATATGCTTCGAAACTTCCCGGCCAAAACTTGGATAGGATGGAAAAGCAACTGGGGATGAAAACCAGTTCGTTATACTGTAGCTAAGTATTAGACTAGCTACTCAACAAAATATATAATGCTTTTGGTCCACTTTTGTTGAATTCAGGTTTTTTCATTTGGTCAATTAGTCATTTTCCCAATTTTATGGTAGCGCATTGAAATTAGAAGTAAAACTGACGTCACACTCGTGTAAAAACTGCCTTGTGAATTTTTTCTATTTCTAAAGATCAAATTCTCGAGCTTCGCATGAGATCAATTTATCAAGTCAGGTTGTGTTTCTACTATATTGTAATAAATTACATGTGCTTAACCTCTTGGTTTTAATTAAGTTTGTAATTTTCTAACTGAACATATTGTTTACTTTTTTTTTCTCCTAGGTGTGTTCTAACATGAACACTTGCTTTTGCGATGAAGGTTGGACTTCGATCGACTGCAGTCAGCGTGTTAATGATTCGGGAGAGAGGCCGCATCCACCTTGGCCTCATACGACTCAAGCATCCGTGTCGTCCGAAACAGTCTCTGATTGGAAAAAAAATACCACGAAAACTACTTCTTATGGTAAGTGCAGATATCTGTCCCGAAGGAAAATTAAAAATTTAAATATTACTATACATATTAGGCCTACTAGCTGCTATAACTAATATACATCATAGAATCATACAAACTAGAGTTTAATTGAACATAGAATACTTCCATGTATGGTGCCTTTAACCAGACTTCTTATTGTAACAGTTCGTGCGAAAATGCTATACCGATAATGTAAAATTATTCAAAAATGAATTTAAAATACTAAGGGTAGGATCGTTCAATTGAAGGGGATTAAAATCCTCCAAACATAGTAAAAGGTTAAAAATAATATGTAGAATTTTTATTTACCATCTTCCAAAACACTAATAACTCAAGTATGCAGTAATATTTAAGGTTTGACGCCAGATGGAAATGGATTACAATAAAGCACGACATCCATGACTGAAAGAGAGACTGCCTTTCTCCTGGTTTGATTGACGTTTTATAGGCTCAGAGAAAAAATATCAATAGACAAAAATATGCCTGACTGGCTAAAGCAAGGTTATTTGACAAAACGCGTATAAAGATTGCCTAGTTACTGCTCTTTCTCAGTCTGTAAGTCTGCGTTTTAGAATGGCCACGTATTTTTTACATTATTCCAGACTTTCTATATTTTCCTACTCTTTTCGATATCTTCGTATTAATTCTATTCTCCACAACGGACTGGGAGTTTCAACCCGAAGCCGTGTTGAATGAACCACCATCCTGAGTTCTTGACAATGCCAGGAATGCTTAGTTTTTGAATGCTAGTTAAAGATATACTTTTAGAACTTCTGTCATACTACATACCACTACTACCCTTACCGAAAAAAGTCAGTCTGATCTGAAGAGGTCCTCAAGAACGCTACAAAAGTCTTAGCGAAGTCTTCAAGACTTCTTGACATAATGAAAGACTTCTCCAAGACCTCTTAAGACTAACTTTTTTTGGTAACTTGGTTAATAAAACGCCGTATTAAAAGTTTTATACTTATGATTTAAGAAATGAAAATATATAATTAATTTTTTCTATTAAATCTAAATCGTCAGTGACTTCTACTATTTCAGTATTTAGGGAAATTGGGGAGCATCCTATATGTAAGCCTACCTCCTAAATACTTTTGGCGCAACTGTTTATCTTCTGTATACTACTGACAGTACTTGTATAATCAAGAAAGGATAAGTTACACTGGGATTTTTAAGAGATGCTTTCGGGTTTGAAATGTGGGAGTGGCTTGCAAACGTCAGCGATGATGATCATAAATATTGTTATCATAACGTCTTTTCTTCTCGAATACCCATCCAGCCGTAATTTGAAATTATAGAGGCTTGTAGTGGCCAAGGCTTAACGAAAAAAAAAAACTAGATTGAGAAAAATAATGGGTATACAGGTATTTTTGCACTACTTATGTTTTTAGACATCTTTTTAATACCAGTGTAGCTGCTATCCTTTCTTGGTATAATCTTATAATTTTGTCGCCTTTTTAAACAAAAAAAATTTTTTCTTTTTGTATTTTCTAGTGGGCAAGAAAGACTCCCTTAGCGCATCTTCCTTAGTGATAGTTCTGGTGTCAGTTGTTGGTGGTGTGTTTATCTTCTTTGCTCTGTTGGCCACATGCTACAGGTGAAAACAAAATTTTGGCTTTGCTCGCCTTCCTTTTCTCCATGTATTTAGGCTCTCAGAATCGAGAAACAAAAACCAGTCGAAAACAAAGATACCACCTTCGAACAACAACTTAAAAACAACTATAAAAATCATTTACGCCATAATTATGAAAGTCTTAATGACGCTATATAGACATTCTATAGCTAGACTAATGGTTTAAAGAAGATAACTTAATACCTACCTAATACTTGAACCAGAATTAACCAAAGAAAAGCCGCTCTTCGAGTGTTTTATAATATAGATCTACTAAGAAGAAGGAGCTCTGTTTCCAGAATGTTTCTGTATATAATAGTTGAATAATATAATCAGTATTAACTTAAACTTGGCTCGAGGGTAGAAAAGATATAAAAGAATAATAAATCAACTCTCTTTTTTGATCGCTATTTCAGTATTTTAATAAAATTTGAAATAAGGAGTCTGTCGGTATAAGAATAAAGCTAAATATAGTTTGGAAGGATTATTTTAAGGCAAAGGATCCTGTTTGAAGAAAGTTATTATGACATCACTTAACAATGAAAGAAGTACCTTCAATCTAGGACTATTAACAATGTAGATAAAGATGAATAACAAAACCTGGCGTCCTCTAACGGCCTAAGCTTCCTCTATTACTTCTGGTAATATCAGATACTTCATATACAACTTTTATCAATTCTATCTTATACAAAATATTATATCTTTTCTGCCCACCGCTGAATTAATACATTAGCCCAAGAAATGCTTCATATACAAATAATTAGATATAATGTTAATCTAATTCACATAAACTAAGGTTAAATACTTAAAACTGAAAATTTTAAGAGCTGTTTGAACAAATTTTTCCCCTAAAAAATTTCTAGTCTAAAAAAATATACATATATTAACTATTTAAAGTAATGTTCAAAAATATTTGACGAAACTGTCTCTAATACTAAATATACATATAAAAAAATACGCTATTGTCTATAGGCCGACACTGTTGTAATTTGCCGGCAATAAACATTATTAGCTTGTTTTTTCCGATTGAGACTGGTGTTAACTTATTTTTAAAAGCTTTGGGTAAGCTTTTTTACGTAAGGTCACGCAGTTTCCGCGAAAATGAACGCACAAATTTTTTAAAATTATTTTGGTTTAATTAATTTGAATATATATACAACATAGCTAATAGTGTTTAGCGCTCGCAAAATTAATGTCGCTGGCTTTTTTTCTCTCTTCCTTGGGCCCCATTTTTTTGGGTTTTTATCGGTAATTTTTGTTCTTACACTTTTTGTTTTGAATTTTTTTTTTTCTCGCGTGTGGCCCGGGATTTCTCTCGCAGACGGAAAAGCACCCTACCAAAACCCGAACCACCGCATTTTAAGAAGAGTATGAATCGTAAGATGTTGCCTCCTCAGCCAGGCGGAAAAAAAGAGGATGAATCTTCCCAGGAAAACATCAACCGAATAATAACCTTCGGTAGCATGCCCTCCTATAGGTAAGTAATTACAATGCATTTTTTTTTAAAGGTCCTGTTTAAAGCAGTTTAAATTGGACCGCCTGATTTTTACTCATATTTATCATTTATCTTAAAGTGAAGCTGTTACCATTTGTTTCAAATGAGTATGCATTATATTTTTAATTTTATCATACTATTAAAACGCTATATTCAAAATTTTAACCTCGGGGTTGAGGCGTTTCAAATAAAATGTCAAATAAGACCTGTAGGACTTTATGAATTAAGTACTTTTACGATAAAGACCACGCGAAGGCAACCTTTATCACGTGCCATAACGCCGAAGAATCATTTGTAGGCTCTTGATGTACTGTTGCTGTAATTTTTTAAATGACGTGTGTATAATTTTAACAATTGTTCCGAAAATGCGAGACAATTTCCATTTGGAGTTCATAAAAAATCGATGACAGCCTCACTTTAAATTGCGTCCCTATGAAACGATTAATTGAATTTATACCCAAGCTAGAAGGTAAAATTAAGTACTAAAGATTTATCAGAAGTCTATTAAAATCGCTTCAGGGGAAGTTTGTAACGTGAAACATCAGTTTCATTTTTGTTGAATGACGTCGCTAAAGTGTTCAGTGAATCAAAATCTAAATCAAACTACTTTACTTTTGATGCATTTAAAAATGTTTATTATTCATATTAGTCTTAGTATTTAAAATATCTTCTATAACATTTATCACTTCAAGAGTAGAACCCACCTAATAATAGTTTCTCGTCCGATAAAGCCGTTATTTTTCCTTGCAATAAAAACGAATTAATTAATGTCTTGCTCATTTTGTCAAATATCTAGATCGCCCTGTATGCCAACACCCAATCAGGGAAAAGCAAGACAATATAAATATGACAGCTAGTAGTACAAAAGTATTCGCCTATAGTTCCAAAATCATAACCCATTGGTTAAACTGGTTAGTTACATCAGAGGTATATAATAACACCCTTCGGGGGAAGTATGAAAGCCCCTATACTACCAATGCTAAAAATCACGAACAACAAGAGCCTGCTGCTGACTATCTAGGCCACTAGCTCGCGCTGGACTTCTCAATGTCGCTACTCTAGAAAATGGTCTTTGTATAAACAAGACAGCTCGATTTGTGTTTAGAACTTCCTGTCTCAGGAGTCAGGCTGTCTCTTAAAATGGAGTCAAAGGTTGACTTCAGCTCGCAAGTTCCGGGAGTGTGCGTAGGGAAAATTTAGTGAGGTTCAAAATGGTGTAACTATTTTTTGGGAGTAAAGTGGTGTGTCGATCCGCCGCGATTTACGCCGGGCACTTGTTGTTCGTCGATTTTGCCTACCTTTCATACTTTCCCCCGAAGGGGGTTATTATATACCTCTGGTTACATCAGTTACACTGTGGTTCAAGAGCTGAATAAACTGGTTAAAATTTTATTTTAAGTTTTATTATTTATTCAAGTTATATAAGTATAATTATTTAACTATCCAACACGGACTAGCAGTGTCTTAGTAAAGTACGATCATGTACCTGAAGTAGGAAGTGATTTTTACAATCAATTCTATTGCGACTGTTGATAGATCAAGCTTGCTTGATGATAAAAATTGCTTTGTGATTTCAACATCAGCTCTACACATCAGCAATGCATTCATACGCACTTGTGAACGCGCCTTTAGTCGTCAAATGTTTTGTTTTTCATTAAGCTCGGTGGAAACCGTACTTCCCGCATGACCAAGAGAAATTTCTTGAGTAATACGACCATGTATGAATACCTCGATGTAGTTTCGGATTATACAGAATTTTTAACATTGCTTTTCAGCTCTATTTAGTGTAACTAAGATTTTTCATTGAAACTCGCGACCTAGAAACTTCCCCAGCGTTTTGTTGCATAGACTTCTGGTACTACGTTAATTGTACTACTGATATACCGAGTTGATTTGGCAATCTATCTTGATTTTAAACTGTTTTCTTTGAGAAGTAAGATTTTTTCCACTCTTACTTGTCAAAGTCTCATACCACCTCCTCTCTATTTGTAGTAGTTTTTGCTCACTGTGTGAATCGAAAATGCACCATCTTTCTTCTCTTTCTTTCTCCTTTTAAGTACAAATTCTCAATGCGTTTAGTGAAAAATAAGTATTCTGGGCTTTTACATTACAAGTCCGTTATTATATGGTTTTATGGTTTGATATTTTTTATTTTGAAAGTATAAATCTTCGCTGCGAAAATAACTTTATTGTTGCGTAAAAGTTTGTCAGGAAGAAATCAAAAATGAAACATCTTGTCTATATACTCTTTCTTTCTTCCTTTTTCTTTGCATCTCGCGGGTGGTGTACGAATCTACCGATATTAATTTGCCGTTTTCCCAGGGAAGATAAACTGCAAGAAATGAAAAGACAACAGCTTCAAATGAAAGATACTTCAGCCTCGGAAGGCGAGGATCACGACATCACCGACGAAACGTCTACCTTCATAGAACTATCACCGAACAACCTCTCCAAGATCCCCGAAAGGGGCATACTAAAGCACAAGGATAAATGGAGCGACGAAGCGTCGCAATCCGATAACCAGGATGCGGGTTCGCAATCTGATAATGTTAATTCGGGGGGAGGAGGGGGGGAAGATACCTTAACCGACGTCGAACGCACGCTGAAAAGTTTAAACGGATATCACGAGGAAATTCTCGAAGCCCTACATTCGGCTTCTTCTCACCGGCCTTTAGAACCAACCAGGGTCAGCCCTTCGTCGTCTCTCGAAAAAGCGCGAGCCTTCGAAGAGCTGCCCGATTACGGAACTTTAGGACTGATGAAAACGAGCACCGAGCACTTGGGTAGTATCGGTAGCGGGGACGAAGTAGAAGATACCGTACCTCCATGCGGTCCTATACGCTTTAGGAATTTAGAGGACTTACTTAGGCAACTAGAACAACAACCCGGCGAACACGTCAGCCCGGCCGGCTCCGACGACGTGAGGCTGAGCGAACCGGAATCTGACCGCCATTATCGAATGTTGGATCGTCCGGATAGCGCTAGCGGTACCGAAAGTCAGCAGGAACCCGGATTACTCTATTTATTATCCGGTCATAGAGCGGGTCGACCGATGCTGTCTTCCGGCGGCGTTGGTGGTTCCACAATGTCGTCCCACGGCGGTGGAGGGGGAGGAGGCACCCCTCCTAGTAATCTATCTTTCGCGGCCAGCCGCTACCAGGAAGACGACGACGACGACCAAGATGACGACTCTAACGGCTCCGCTGACGACGAAGGGGAGGGTAGTGCCTACTCGACGCATCAAATGATGCGAAGTGCCAGCGAAGAAGCTTTGCCCACGGTTAAACGCGATTACAGTTACGACCGCAATCTCAACACGAAGCAACAGCAAGAAAAGACTCTGAAAAGGGACTCTTGCGATTATTTTCCGAGCCCTCCTTCCGAAGAGTCTTACACTAATTCGTGCGACGAGAATTCCGCCATGCCCATGCCGCCGGCCCCTTCCGCGGCTGCCATGCTGAGCTCCCGAATGGGTATCAGCTCCCTCCAGTCCCAGGCGTACATGCAGCAGCAACAACAACCGCCGGTCTTGCCTCCGCCACCTTCCGGCTTGCCACCTCCGCCTGGATCCCAAACTCCGTCTGGGGCTAAGCGGAAAGTCAAGAAGAAGTTTCCAGAATATAAAGTGTAATTCTATTTCGTCGCTTGCTGTTATATAATTATACTAGTCATTATTTTTAATTTTTAGAAGGATTACTATTTATTTTATATTTATAATTTTATAAAAGTTTACAAATTTTCTTATTTCTTTTTTATAACTACCAAATATTATTTTTATCGATACTCTCATTATTAATCATCATATGATTACAAAAAGCCTGATACCTTTCTCTCATAATTTAACACTCAATTAATAGGGCACCGCATATAAAACACTGACAACACTGTTCTTGCTTTTTTAACACATCAAAACTAGTGAGGGGCCCAAACTGATTTCAAAATTTTACCGATATATAACGGTTTTACTATTAAATTACCAAAATTCCAATAAAGTTGGCCCATGTTTCCTCAGTTCTGAAAAATTTCATAAAAAAATTTCTTAGAATTTTTAAACTATTTTTCAAGTTAGTTGTTCTTATGAGTTTTTTCATAGAGTTAACACGTAGCAACCTTTTAAATATTGGTATTGCCGCTTTAATTAATTTTACCATATCTATATCGGTTAAATTACGATATTGGGGAATACTACTGAACACAATTTTTTCCTTTTGTCAAATCACTGCCACACATCAAAGGCCCATTTTCACTGGCGAACAAAACTCGACCTGCAAAATGGGCGCAGATTCATACAGAGAGTTTTTTTCGACACGGGGGAAAAAATATCAATTAAGAAGCGACCGACCTTAATTGTGCAAGAAAATCGTTCCACAAAAATCACTGCCATCCCGAATACGCGCCAGTGAAAACGGGCCTTTAAAGTACATCCAGACTGTACTCGTTATGTAATGTTCATGCGCTTGGTAAGTCTTTTTCGATCATCATCCATACAATTCGCGCCCAAGCCTTCGGGAGCGACGTAAAATTTTTGACATCCTAATTTAAAGGCATCTGCACATCTTTTAAAGGCCCTATCTGCTCTGAAACTTGCCCCTTTAAAATGCTCTTCCCTTATGCACGCAGCCTAGCTTTGACTGTACAACTTGTTTTGTACAACGTCGTCTGCTAAGCTAGAAAAGAAGGCGACTTTAAAGGGGATTTAAAAAATAGATGGCTATATTAATAAGTGAAAGATTTAGCAAATTTTGGTTGTGTGGACATGTTCGCGAAAAGGCGTACCACCCAATAGTGTTACGTAACGAGCAAAGTAAATCATGTAGTCTGGACTTAGCTTCTCATGTTAATTTCTTAATTTTTTTTTTTTTTTTTTTTTTTTTTTTACAAAAAACGAATAACTTTTAGTTAGTAGATTAGTTTATATTACTACCACTGATAAAAAATACTCATGTTCCAAAATGAAAAGCCCACATTTATACAAAAAATTCAAATGAATAACGTCCAAATTTCATCAGAAAGAACGGCTAGTTTTGGCCACTGTACCATTTTTAACCTAAACAAAAAGGTTAGGCTAAATAGGGGAAGAAAAATGGTGTTTAACGTGACGACACTTAACGAGGAATAATTCTCTGGCAGCTATTTATAAACTAAATAACAATTCAAATCTTTTTCTTAAAATAATGAGGGTCCATTTCTATTAAATATAAATATTTGGGTCCATTTTTGTGTAACGACAAGAAAACCTCAAATGAGATTCAACTTGAGCAAATCTTGGAAAAAAATTTACGTATTAGAAAATGTTTTCTGTACAAAGGGTTTAAAGGAAATGTTACTTTGATATATTTTTTTTTAAACAATTAAGAATCGCGAGATCTCGCAAACCGCTCTTCCAAAGAAATATTTCGTCTTGAAATAAGTGATATTTCCTTTACGCAAATCTTTATTCATTTGGTCTTACAAAAACAAGAAAGAAAAGGTTAAAATTTTTACCCCAAACAGAACTTTATCAAAGTTTAGATTTTAAAGACTCTTTAAAAAGACTTTTTAATTATAGATTGTAGTGTACAAATATAGAAATGGATAGAGTGGATATTCTATATATATGCCGTTTTTTTCTTTAACTTCAAATGCAAGCAGAGGCACATTGATATCAAAGGTGAAACTGTGAAGATTAAAATTGTATCCGCCTCAAAAGTTCATAACATTTAAAACAGAAGTAATTAATACCCAGTAGAGTAACGTAGGCTATCAGCAAACCAAATTATTGATCTAAAAAGAGTTAGAACAAACATAATAGGACAAAGTAATCTGCCACCCTTGTTACGCTGCAGTGATTTGAACTCTTCATTGAGTCAGGTAGGGAGGATCAACGATTCTAAATACTGTATTCCCTCCCAACTCTATTGTGATAATTTTTTATGTTAATTTCAGGGCCATTTCACTATTTTCATTAAAAGTCACTATTTTATTCTTGGCTCACTTAAACTAGTTTCATCTTCACCAAATCAACATATTTTCCTATAAATTCCAAAGAATATAATTTTTTTTTTTAAATAGTTCTCATCAGATACAAAATATTTAGACTTTAGCCAAGGTAAAAAAGTTTACAATTCTTAGATATTTTAATTTTCAAGATGATTTGTTAAATGTATTTTAACTGTCAAGATCTCGGCTAAATATATTCTGATTGTCTAGACTCTCGGTTAAATATATTCTGATTGTCTAGACTCTCGGTTAAATATATTTTGATTGTCTAGACTGTTAAATAATTTTGATTGTCTAGACGCTCTGCTAAAAGGCCCCGGTTCTTTTCATACTGAGATAGGGAATGGTTCTTTATTCATGTTGGGAGAAGAGCGGGGAATAGCTAGGCTTTGTAATTTAAAAATTAAATGTATCACTCGTTGCAAAACTCTCGCTGAGTGTTCCAGAAAACCTGGAGTGTCTAGAAGCTGAGAAAACGTTCATAAAGTTGCATATAGTTATTGTGTTTTTTTTTCTACTAAACTTAACTGGGCCATAAACTACTCCTACCTGGAAATTTTCACACTAGTGATTATAACGTTAGCCACTTGGATGCTGAAATGTGTCAACTGTACGATAGAGTATGTTTGCTGATAGCGTTATTAGTTTTATGGAAAATGTTATGAACTATTGGTCGCATTTATATAATTTGACTCACACGTGAACACCTCAATTAGCTGTAAGGTCCTAAATTAACAATGGAACAAAGCCCAAAAAAGAACTACGCAACCCAGCCATGAGTCACGTGTTTACAGTCTACTTTTAAAACATAGCTTTACTGAAAATGATGGCGTACATATTGGATATAGTGTCAATTTATAGGAGTAAAGTATTTCAAATGTTGGCGTTAATAACAATTTGATGAATCGTGGGTTAAAATCTTTAAAAAATTGTAAATTTATTGTAAACTGTTTCCTTTAAAATTTGATTAACGGTCTTATTTATAAAAGAAATCTAAATTAACTTATGTACTTTACTCCCAGAAATATTTTTCGACCAATTACGATTATTTACTTTAGAAATGTTTCCTCTACGTGGAGAAGCATCTTTTTTGAGATTATATTTTTTACTACATTTTAAGTTTTGGTTTTTGTTATAGATCAGGAAAATTAGATCTAATATTTTTTGTAACTATATTTGTGAGTTAGTTTTTTTTTTTAATGACTATAATTATCCGTGAGTGTGTGTTTATGCTTGGAATATATGTGGTTGAATTTTTACAATATTTTTTTTGGCGTAAAAATGAGAAAGAGAAAAATAAAAGTTTGAATATAGAACTTAAAAGATAGAATTTTAAAATTATACAGGAAATCATATAGGGGTCAATTAAGTGACACAATTTTTCTCAAGATAAAAGGAAGGGTGAAAAGGAAGGTTACTTTTAATCAATTGCTTATCCCCAAATTATAGGCCCATATATTGCGCCATAAACGCAATTTTTAGGGTTTCAGCTAATATTTGCAGATTCAAAGGATGGGCTAGCAAATAGGGCCACAAGCGTGACCCTAGCTTGAAAAACGTTACACCCACGTGAGCGTGACGTCACGTATGGTGATGTTGAGAACTACGTAGTACCCTAGCTGTAGTGGCCAAAATGAAACCTACGATAATAAATAACATTAATCAAACTCTCTGTGATGTTTTTAAAACTGGAGCTGCAGTGGTTTTTGCATTTCTACACCAAGATAAGTTGGATATTATCCAACATTCCAAAAGCAAAGGCTTCAATTCAGTGTAAACCCAATAGCATGCCCCATCCCCATAAAAGAACTATATACTCGTAACAAAATCACTTTAGTACAGTCAAAGCTATATACAGGCTTGTGATCAGCTCCTCTTTAAAAGTAGATAAAACTATAACATTGCTTCATTTTCCTTTTCACGCTTGGCTATTTGCATGATCCCTTGGTTATGGTAATGTGCTGCTCACCATTACGGCAAGAGGGTGTATCAAGGATTTTTTTTCTAATATGCTAACATCAAAGAATATGATAATTACACTAGGAATGAGAGGTTTCTCTATAGAACCTAACCCTAAATCAAGCAAGTGGATGGGGTTTCATGCTCACGACGACTTGCCTATGTTTTTACGCAAAGTTCCTTTTGGAATTTGAAACCAATTGTTGAAGTGACATTTACGAAAAAAGTTGGGCTCCACCCTTGATCAGTTGCTTGAGTTTTTCAGCTGTCTTTGAACATTCATAGTGTAATTATCTTTATATTAAAGGAATGGAAACTTGAAGGTCACATCTCTATTTTTTAAAACGTTATTATTCAAGAAAACCCTCGCGGTTCTGTTGGACCCCTTTAAAGGCCGTATCTGCTCTGAAATTTGTACCTTTAAAATGCTCTTCCCCTATGTACACAGCCTAGCTTTGACTGAACAGTTTAATTGTTATGGTCAAAGTCGTAGAAAAGAAGGGGATTTAAAGGGAGTGTAAAAGATACATCGTTTGCCAGCGCTCGCAACGTCTTGTTTCCTAGCGTTACTCACGCCAATTTTAGTAAGCATTTGTTGGATGTAGTGGCAGGAATTTAAATTTATACCGTCCACCTTGAGCCAGAGCTTCATATTGCCTTTAACTACAAAATTTAATTTCAAGAAAAATTTGTAAACAACGTGAAATCATTAATGTACAATATGCATTCTTATGATTTACTAGAGTTTACTAAATCAAATGGGGTATAGGTGGATGGTAAAGCTTGAAATTTCTCCCACAATCAACAAGTGTGCTAAAAAATTGGGGAAAGTTAAATTAGGACGGTTTTTATATTTAATTTAAAGGGACTGTCTAGCATTTTATAGCCCTTTAAATTTGCCTTCTTATCTTTCTTATCGGACGACTTTGACCATAAGAAAATGTACAGTCAAAGCTAGGCTGTGACATGTGTGTACGAGATGAAAGGACATAATCTAGAGTAGTTTAATAACCATCTGTTGTCGATCCCTTTAAAAACAAAATTGAAACTGCATTCATAGAGAATAAACGGGGAGGAGTTGAAAGTGGGCAATACTTGTTGCTCTATAGTTAGGCTTAGGTATTTATACGCGCTATTGAGAAACTTCCTGTTGTGATTTTAATAAGCTAACCGGAAACTCTCGTGTACCAAATTTTGGGAGCAACATCTTTGTGGAGCGGGAGCTTTTACTCCTCCACCTCTATTCTCTATGCTGCATCGCATTTGTAAAAGCTAAGGGTTGAGATTGCGTACATTTTCCCATAGAAAAATTGTGTCATGATAGTTTTTTAATTTATAATTTTTTTAATTTTTTGTATTTTCAATGTAAGAAGTGGGTATTTTGCGATTTTTTTTATTGTATAAAAACGGAATTATTATCTCTTAACTTTCAGGAGTGGACACTACTATTAGCGATCAAAAATATATATATCCATTTGGAGGTGCTTTAAAAACAACATCAACACGCTCTGTCAAGTTCGCAACTACGAGAAAAATAGGAAAATTTAAAGTCAATGAACAATTTTTAGACCCTTCAAATTAAAATTGGAATTCATCTTAAAAGTGAATTGAGATATTTGATCGAGGAAATACTTAAAAAGTATTAAAAAAAAAATTGGTTGCCAAAAAAAAAAATTAAAATAAAAAAAAATCCAATTTAGGTATATAAAAAACAGACATTTAATTCATGTCTTAGCATTTAGCTTGAAATAAAAAAAAAAAACCAAAAAAAAAAATTCAAATAAATCTTGTGTCTAAAAGGGGAAAAAAATGTTTGAAAATGAAAAAAAAAAATCTCCAAAATTTTTTTAGTATAAAATACCAAACCAAAAATATTTAAATATATTTTTTTTTTATATTTATGACTTACTTTTTTTTTTAGCTATGTTATGTGTAAGCGTAAGTGGCATATACTTCCTAAAAGTGTGGCATTTAAATTTAATTGTAATGTTCGATGATTAATTTTTTTAGACTACAATATTGATACTATCTAGAAAAGTTATTAACGGGAGAAAAGGCAAGTCTTACTGGTATAATTTTAATTTCTAAAGATTAAATTATCAAGCTTGACGCGAGATCAATTTGACACAACCCAAATTGAGTCAAGTTGCGTGTCGATTCTAATATAGCCTAATTGATAGACTAAATATACAGGGTGTTTCGGAAATGGTGGTAGGATCGAGCTACAAGCCGGTTCTACGGGTCATGCATTTTTAGAAAAAAATATTCTACAATGTTTCGTCGTACGGGGCGCCGTTTAAGAGTTACGAAATGAATCATGCGTAGATGACCCCTTAAAGTACATTAATAAACGTATATATTCAATGATAAAATACGTTTAATTATTTATCTCGTTTTTTAAAAGTACGCGCTTGATAAAATTTTGATTTTTATCATTGAGTATACGTTTATTAATGTACGTTAAGGGGTCATCCGCTAATGATCCATTTAGTAACTCTTAAACGGCGTCCCGTACGACAAAACGTCATAGAACATTTTCGTCTTAAAATGACCCATAGAACACACTATAGATCAGTCCTACCACCATTTTCGAAACACCCTGTGTAATTTGTGTTTAAGCCTCTAATTTGTTTATTCAAAATTTTTTTGAGTCTAGGTTTTTGTTTCCGGCCATTAAAGGGAATATAACCCCCTCAGTTTATTTGCGCCCCTATAGGGTTCAAATATCTGCCACCAGGGATCTTTGTCTTTTGCGAATTTTAGCGTTGGTTAGTGGATCTTATTGAGGTTTTTCCTTAAATAAAGTTTAGAAGGTTGCATTCCCTTTAAAAAGCCTTGCAGATCCAGGATATTTAAAAATCAACTTCAGTATTTGATGTAATACACTTTTGGAAGAACTTGCCACTTATGGTATCAAAGTATATATTTTAATCTTTAAATAGATCAAAAATATACCAAAATGGAAAGTACAAATTCTGATGTTACCAAGCATAGTATTATTTTAAAAATCTAACTTTTATTCGTAATGAGAAAAACCAATTCCAAAAAGTAAAAGAATTATATAATATAGCCCAAAAACTTTAATATATTTAATTTTTACCAATTTTTTACAACATTATATTTAAACTCCTTATAACGATTGATCTCCTGATTTATTATTTTCCAATATTGTATAAAAACGAAACGAGAAGGGATAGTATTATAAATGTTAAATTAAAATACCCAACAGCGTCGCCCGATTCAAAAGTATTGTATAAGTATAATTGCCCAAGAAAACAAATCTAAAATTAAAAAAAAAAAAAAAACAAAAAAAACCTGAAACAAAGTTGGCTTGTTGTGAAAAAAGAAAATTTAACCAAACAAAAGTTTAAAAATTCGTATAACAAATAACGTAAAACCAAGTTTTTAATTAATGAACATTGGTATAAATTTTTGCTCAAAGGTTTATGAATTAGAGAAAATTGAATAATTAAAAAGTTACGAGGAAAAAAAAATCTCTAAATTAGGAAGTTTAAATAATCATTTATGATGTGAAGAAAAAAAATCATAATAATTCAAGCAGTTATCTAACAATGATCTTTGAACGTTTGAAGATTGCTAGAATATAAAAGAAGTAAAAATAATAGATGGTTTAAAAGACTATTGTTAATTAAATTAAATTAATAAGGAAAAATATATAAGATAGACTTTTCAGATCATTAGAGAAAAAGAGCTGATTTAGGTTTTAAGCGAATCACACTTTTTTTTCACACCAGGCAATTTTAGTTTTTACGTTATTCTATTATGGCGTAATTTTACAGCGATTAAAAATGATCATCAGCTAAATCTACTTAATACCTACTACTTTAACTAGTATTATTTTGAGTATGAATATTCCATAGTTTATAAATATTAGTGGGTAATTAGTGCCTCCCATATTTGACTAATGTAAAACCCTAAAAAAAATCAAGTCTAATTATTAAAATCTCGCTTTTACGGTGATGCGCAGAGTTTCATCAGAGTTTGTATATCTTTTCGAAATAAAAACTGCCTCGCCTTGTAAATCCTAAAGAGATTTTAATTAAAAAGTCATATGATCAGGCTGAAATAAACTTCTTTTAATTATATCTTGGAAGAGAGAAGTATGATGGAATGTAAAACACGATATGAACAGTAACGCGCTATAGCCCAGTAAAGATAAATTAAAAAAGGGGGTTGTCTCAACAATTTCCCCAAAAAGATGAAAATTGGCACATGGGTAGTCTTTGACCTGCTGAACAACATACTGAAAGTCCCCGAGTCTGGGACGCTTGCTTCCGCCGCCATATTGGAAAATGGCCGCCGTTGGGTTTTTTTTTTAAAAATCATATCTTCCGAACGAAAGAAGCTATCGAGGTTATTTAAAGTGGAAATTTAATGATAAATCTAGTATTATTAAGTAAAAAATAAGATATAGCTCGTATCGAGTAAAGCCACCATTTTTTAAAATGGCGACCTTATTTTAATATTTTTATAAAACAATTTTTTTTAATTATATAATAAATTTGGTGAAAAACCACATTTCAGGCTTGTATAAACAGTAAAATTTAAGTTTATGCTCGGAGTTATCTACAGAAATTTGGAAGGTTCAAAAGCGCGCAAGTGGCGCCATCTAAAAAATACTATTTATGGCTTGTTTACTTCTCAATAGAAAATTTTCAATACCAATACTGCGTATTTAACTCAGTATTATGTTATGGTTATAGTGTCGCTTTGATCACGAACTCGACCGTCCCCTTTTCGTATATTAGTGTCAAATTTCGTTATCTGCCCCTTTGAACCTATTTTCGATAGTTTAGGACCTCGGGCTCTAACAAAGCTTCTTTTCTCATTTTTATGACATACAGCTGCATTTTGGGAGTTTTGTTTAGTGTTTGAACTCTTCTCGGTCCCCAGTTGTTTCTTAAATGCCGATTATTACACATATAACAAACAAGAGTGTTGCAGGCAACTATTTTCGCTTCTATAGTCCAGCTCAATAGTGTTGTTTAACTTCTTTCAACTAATGTTAAAAACCTATGCTAAATGATTTCTACGTGTAATTATCATTAACAAATGGCTGAAATCGTGTCTACGGTATGTGTTATTTGTGGATCAGAACTTAGTGGTGAAACTGTTTCGGTTTCAAGAGGCCTAAAAACCCTGATCGAAGCAAGTTTTAAGAGAAAAGATGATCTTGATAAAAAACTGTCGGGTAGGAAATCCGTATTGCTGCACGCCACTTGCCGTAAGGACTACACTCGTCCGACCTCAATCGCCAAAGCCTTAAAATCTAGTTCACAATCAAAGGAGGCAACAAATAATCCTCGGCAGTTGCGTTCGTCTGACAATATTTTCGACTTCAAACAGCGCTGCTTGTTTTGTGGTGAAATTGCTAAACAGGAATTGGAGATAAAGAAACCCATAAAGTACAGAAAAGACGTGATTGAAGTAAGAACTATAAATGTAATTGACACAATAAAGAAGCATGCTCTAGAACTCAGTGACGAAAGGGGATCCTCTGTACTATCAAGAATTGGTGATACCATAGACCTGGTGGCTGCTGAGGCCCGTTACCACTCGAAATGTTACGTCAAATTTCTTAAATGCAATTTCTTTAAAACTTCGGCATCTACCAGTGAAAGCGATGCTACTCTAACAAGACCCGAGTACTCTGCCGCTGCTCTTGCTTTTAATAAACTCTGTGATTTAATCACTAGCAGTGATGAATGTCAGTATACCGTGAAAAGTCTATACGAAAAACTTAAGGAATTCTGCGAGTCGGAAATATGCTACAGTGAGCTGCATATGAGGAGAAAATTGACGCGAGTATTTGGTGCAAAAATGACCATCACAGACCGTCCTCCCAAGCCAAGCATTGCAACGTTCCTAGAAAGCGCTGATAACTTACTTCTAGATTCTTGGTACAATCAAAGAAAGGACGATCTAGTTGAAGAACGGAAGAGAATTGTAGAAGCTGCGGCCACTATCATTAGAGAAGATATTCGCTCTCGACTTTACGACTTGACACTATACTCAAATGAAACCGATATATTAAATGGAAGCCAAGACGATATTCCAGAAACACTCCGCCTGTTTGTAGAGAAGGTAACCAAATCCACCAAAAGAAAATGTATTTCCATAGAACATGCAATAATATCAGCAGCGCGTCCTCGCTCTTTTATTTCGTCTCTACAAGTTGGTTTAGCAGTTCATTTACATCGAAACTACGCATCCCGGCAATTGATCGACATATTGTGTCATTTGGGTTTCTGCGCCAGTTATAACGAGGTGTTACGCTACGAACGGGCAGTTATTGGTGACTCAACGTGTACGACCATTGACAGCAACGCGTACGTCCAATTCGTGTTTGACAACGCGGACTTCAATATTAGAACACTCGACGGACTAGGAACCTTCCACAGCATGGGTGGCATCAAATGCGTAACGCCATCACATTCGGTAAAAATTTCAGCGGCAGTAAAGCGGGTTTCTACGCCCACTTTAACGTCCTCCATAACAGACACGGGGAAGATAACACCATTGGTATACAAGAAACCAAATGAATCTGGACTGAAGAAAATAGTCGCCAAAGATTTATTCATTGCAGAGGACCTTGCTAACCATTTTACCTGTTCGAAAATAATTCTAGACCTTCTATGGGCTCTTGGCTCAACAGTTGAAAAATGTGCTCCCGGTTGGAACGGATATATGTTAAAAGCCTTTTCACATAACACCAGATATGAGACAACCAAAGTTATACCTGTTCCGTTCATAACCATGGATCCAGGCAACTTGACAACTATTTACACGGCTCTAATGTTTGCTATTAACGAAGTGCAGAAACATAACCAAGACCACTGCATTGTTACCTTCGATCAACCTTTGTACATTAAAGCTATGGAAATGGTTTTTGCAGCTGAGAAAAGTAGCCCATTATCAAAGATTATCCCACGACTTGGAGGATTCCACTTATTAATGTCATTTATGGGGACCATTGGTAATATAATGGCTGGAAGTGGTCTAGAAGAATTATGGTGTGTTATGTACGCAAAGTCTTCAGTTGACCATATGCTTTCGGGTCATGCCTATGCTCGAGCTCTTCGAGCAAATTCGTTGACTCAACTGGCTCTCTTTTCTTTGCTTATCGAATATGTTGAGGTTGCGGATGATGAACTTGAAGAAATACGTATTTTATATAAGGATTTTATGGAAAATAACGCAAACCTTGACGATATAGATGTTTCCCATACTCTTTTATCGATACAGGAAAAACTAGGAAAAGTAATCTCAAATTTGAAGAAAGAAAATTTCACGGCAATGTTGTGGTTGCAATATTATGAACAGGTAGCCTTGATTAGGCAGTTCATTCGGGCAGAGCGCACTGGCGACTGGACTCTACATTTAAAATGCATTCGGGAAATGCTTCCATATTTCCACGCTGCAGCGCATTTACCCTACGCTAAAGCGGCACAAATATATGTTCAACACATGGAAGACCTAGGGAAAATGATGTCTGTGGAACATTTAAAAAAATTTGTAGAAGGCGGGTTCTTTACCGTTCGACGCTCTGATCGATACTGGGCTGGTATTTGGACCGACATGACAATTGAGCAAATTCTTATGAGATCAATGAAGGCAACGGGTGGACTAACCCACGGCCGGGGCATAACCGACAGTACACTGTCTACTTGGATTAACGCCATGCCAGCGTGCATCCAAATAAGCGATGCGATTGAGCAATTTAGTGGCATTGTCAGTGGCTCTTCCGATCAACACGTTGAACTTCGCGATAGCCGTCAGAGTAGAGACAAAGAAGACACTGGCAAACTAATAGCTTGGCTTCGAGATCGCAATCCCTTCAGCAGGCCGAACAAAAGCTTGATATCACTGGCCTCTGGTATGGTTGCTGATGAAACTATAAATTGCCATCAAGCCAGACAGGTTGGTTTGAAATCCATGCAGGATATGATAGGGAAAGACTTTGCTGGCATGAAATTGAAACGTAAAGACAAAGTGAAAACACTAGCGTCTATGAATAATGGAATTAAAGTTCGAGACGAAATTATTGTTGTTAACTCGCAGCAGCTATTCAATCGAATAACTTGCGTAATGGGATCTAGCAAAGAACTTCGTGATTATATGGCTTATGAACTCGCACCTCGACCACCGTCACTCTTCGATGATTTTTCCATGAGGAAAGGTAACAAAGCTTCGCTTTTGTCGGCCTTAGTAGATCTAATATCAGACGAAAATGAAGTCACTACAAATAACGAACCATTGTACGTTGTAGATGGCGGTCACCTCTTGCACAAAGTTCTTTGGCCAAAACCAGCTACCTATAAAGATGTTATTGGTGTTTACATCTCGTACTTATTGAATCATTACAGCTCGCGTGTAACTGTTGTTTTTGACGGATATAACGTACACTCCACAAAATCGATGGAACATTTAAGAAGGTCTTCTAAAAACATATCCATGAATGTCGAGGTAAAAGAAAACATGTTTGTTTCAACAACCCAGGCTAATTTTTTAAATAATTCCAATAACAAGAAGCAACTAATAAAGATCTTGCGTGAAAGACTTCAAGAAGCAGGTATTAACAGCTGCGAGGCTCTGGCCGATGCAGACAGACTCATAGTTACTACAGCCATTGCTCTAGCCCAAAATGTAAACGTTGTGGTCGTTGCTGAAGATACAGACGTCGTTGTGGTTTTGATTGCCCTCGCTAGAAACAATTCAAACCTGTATTTTTTGAAGCCAGGATCTAGAAGCACTAACAACAAGCTAATCAAAATCGCCGCTTTTGAGAAACACTTAGGAGAAGTATGCCAACATTTAATGTTCATTCACGCAGTCACAGGGTGTGACACTACATCCGCCTTATTTGGAAAGGGCAAGAAAATGGCGCTTAAACTCTTACAAGGAAACAAAACATTGATGATGTCCATGTCTGCATTTAATGAGCCAGACAGTTCACACGAAGAAATTTCTCGTGCTGGAGAAAGCTTCCTTACTTCATTTTACGGGGGGAAAAAGCAAGAATCATTGAATCACTGCAGGTATTTCGCTTACAACAAGTCAATAGCACGCCTAGCTGTAAAGTCTGCGTTTGATTTAGCAAAATTGCCACCTACATCAGAAGCCGCGAAGCAACACTCATTTAGAGTTTACCATCAAATACAGCAGTGGAGAGGAAACGATATACCCCCAGAAGAGTGGGGATGGAAATTTGACACTAGCGGAAATCTAAGCCCTATTCCTACATTACTTGCTCCAGCACCGGACCATCTTCTGAACCTAATTAGTTGTGGGTGCAAAAAGAGATGCGTACGTAATTGCGAATGTAAGAAAGCCGGTTTATTTTGCACCGCTATGTGTGGACATTGTCGAGGAAACGATTGTGAAAACATAGAATCTATACTTGACGAATTTATAGAAGAATACGAAGAGCAAGACCGCTTATAGTACAATGGTGTTCTGCAATTAAATATGTCAGTGAAATAAATGTTTTAGTAAATAACTTTATTATTTTTGCTATTAATAATATCTGTTCGAAAATATATCAAAATCTTGAACCTTCATGGTCAGCCATGTTCCAAGATGGCGCCACTTAATATCTCTTAGCCTCAAATAAATTTTTCATTAAACTATCAGAAATTAAATCAATTTTAATGTGTACGCAACCTCAATAACAGGTTTTGATCACTAGATATGATTATTTCAACATTAACTACCGAGGCGGCCATTTTCCAAGATGGCGTCGGAAGCAAGCGTCCCAGGCTCCGGGACTTTTAGTATATTTTTTTTCTCATTAAAAACTATGCATGTGCCAATTTTCATCTTTTTGGGGAAATTGTCATGGTCCAACTCTAATTTTACTGGGCTACTATTTAAAGGTCTTATCTGCTCTTAAATTTGACCCTTTAAAATCATCTTCCGTTATGCGCACAGCATTGCTTTGACTGTACAATTTATGGTCAACATTGTCTGATAAGCAAGAAACTCCAAGGCCTTGAGGCTTGGAGTTCTGCTCAAAGAAACTGGTTTCCAATCGCGGTGTAGACGGCTCTACAATCATACGTTCCAGTAGTAGAGTGCAGGATAACTACACAGCCCACCCTGCTTACCTCTCCAGAATCACAACCTATCTCCTCCAAGATTATACGTACCATTTTCAGCAGCCCATGTGGAAAACAATCTACGAAAGTTGTAATGCCAAAATAAGAGATATTAACCTTGATCCCCAGACATCGCCAACCAACCTTAACAACCACCACCTCAACTAAAATTTAATTATGAGAGAAAAATTATGGCGCAACCATTATTAAGAAAGTTACGCGTGTATGAAATTTCACATTTCTAATGATAAAATCACATAAGGCGTGTATGAAATTTCACATTTCTAATTATAAAATCGCATAAGAGTAAAGTCAAATTTTCCAAAAACGAGAATATTCTATTAAATCTTTACCAACACATTGCTTTAAAACCTAACCTATTTGAATTATTAAAATTATTTTTTTGGGATTTTTCGAGATGTTCCTTTTGTTTAGTGCAGCTAGGTTATGTTACGTTATGGCAGTGTGTTGGTAAAGATTTAATATAATATTCTCGTTTTTCTAAAATTTGACTTTACTATGCGATTTTAACATAAGAAATGTTGAATTTCATACACATGTAACTTTCTTAATGGTTTACACTCAAAAGTTTTTGCACCATTATTTTTGTTGCATTTTTTCAATAGAAACATTGATTAATTTTTTAATCGGGCTGGGGTAGCTATTCTAAAATTTGTCTATTTTTTTTATAGGGCAGAAGCATGGATTAAATAAACTTATTTAATCCATGGCAGAAGGAAAGAAAATTATGGCTTCAAAGTTTTTCGCTTGAAGCCATTATTAAGGAATTTACAAGCGATTAATTAACAGCGTTGCGTCATGGCTAACCTTGGTTTTTTTTAATTTAATTTAATGCGTTGTATAGAGGAAAGCTCAATGAATACACTGGTATGATTGTTTTGGTATATTGATTGCTGGAGCTATTCCCAAATATGACCGCATTACTATACTACTTACGCTACGCGCTTTTACGTTTGAATTTTGTGCTTGTTATTAGTAGGTTTTGTGACCAATGAGATCACTGGAAAAGCAAACTTCCGTTCTGGCCTAGAAATAAGTTTTTTTTTTTTTTTTCTCTAGAATAACCAAACTGGCTCGATTACTAGTCCTCCTTTTTATATTTCTAAAATAATAGAATTGTTAAACTAGTCCCTGGGGCCAGTGACCCCCAGTTTTTGAATTAAAGACTGTTTTTTTACTTTTAGACGTGTCTTAATTCTAAGCCTGCTCTCTAAAGGTTTCATGAGTCTTAACTGGAAAAGCCAGCTTCCGTTTTACGGATGAGTAGGGTCACGTGAGTCTAGCAGTCGATTCGCCGGATTCAGTTGTCTGATACTTTGATTGTTCGTGGTTTTCTAAAAATTAACATTAACGTGTATTAGTGTCGTGATGCACCCTTTACTCCGAACTTTGACATTTTAATAATAGTTTTATATTTTAGCGTAGCACGCTTATGAAAAATTATATTTAATTTACTCTTTAAACTCGCAATGCTTTTGATAGGAATCTTAGTAGTTATTTTACCAGTTTCATTTGTATTTTGGACCGTCAGTTTAATATCTACATGGCTTCGTCCTTTCCCTGTTCCTGAAGCTGGTAATTTTAGTTTCTGGTTCTCAGTATACTAAGTACTTAAGTCATAGTTGTTGATTATATTTCTTCATTTCAGATGCCTATGTACTAGAATCAGCCTCTCCTCTACGATGGCTAGTTTCATTTTTAATACCGACGTTAATCGCAGCCTATGGTCTACGAAAGAAAAGTTTGGATCGAGGTGGAGCTATAGCCGGAGTGCTTGTCGGCTTTCTTTTAACAATCAGTAATTACGCCTTCCTTGCGTCACTATTCGCCTTTTTTATCTCATCATCGAAAGCAACAAAATTTCGAAGCAAACAGAAAGCCAGCCTAGAGGTAGATTTCAAAGAAGGTGGCCAACGAAATTGGATTCAAGTTATTTGTAACGGAGGTGTTGCGGCGGAAATGGCCATTCTTTACATGATTGATAAGGGTCTAACAGAGTGTCCGATTGATTTTGACCGAGACTATAGAGCCTCGTGGTTTTCAATCGCTGTTTTAGCCTCACTAGCTGGTGCAAATGGTGATACTTGGGCTTCAGAACTAGGCTCGGTATTGGCTAAAGGAGATCCAATTTTAATCACTACATTCAGAAGAGTACCGAAAGGTATGTGAAAATTTGTTTTTTATCTGAAATATGGTTAGCTTTGATAAATTTGAACATTTTTAATGTTTTAAATATATCTGGGATAAGTGTAAGATAAACGGACGTCAAAATTTCGTGACTGATCTAATGAGAAAATGAGTAATGTTCATACTTGATTTAAATAAGGTCGCTTTTCATTACTATCAAGAGAGAATAGAAGCTATACAATGGGTACTCTTATGTACCCATATTCCCCATTATAGGTAGGATGATTTTAGCAAAATTGGGTGGGTACTTTTGTATTGCTAACTGTCAGGTTTAAACAGTTTAAGACAATCTATATATTTGCCAAAAAAATTTGTGCGACAATCATACTTTTGGTTTTAAGTGGAAAATTAAAGGCATTATCGCACATTTATTTATATAACTATTTATTTTTGGAAAGATAAAATAATGAAATGTCTGAAATTGTTAGTAGTGAAAAAATGTACCCAATATGTGTCTCAATTGTTCGTTAAGAAATGGCCACTAAGAGCTGCTAAAATTGGAAATAATGGGGACTCGGGGAAGGAAAATTTTAGGTGTCCAAATTTAGCCTCCAGGCTGTGCAAACTTAGCCACTATCGTGACCAAACTAAGCCTCTATCGTGACCAAACTTAGCTTATGTCGTATGGAGAGTTATGACAGAAAATTATAAATAGTCAAATTTTACTGGTTTTAAAATTTTGAAAAAAATTTCATTAAGAATATGATCTCAGTCATGTTTCCTAAAGTTTTCGTTCAGGAGAACCATTGTTCCTAAAAGTGTCGAAGCTTACCCAATATTTTATTTAAAACTTAGGAACAAATGGTGGTATCTCAGTTCCTGGTGTCATTGTCAGTCTACTAGGAGGAACTTTTGTGGGAATAATGTATTATGTGGCCTTACTACTATGTCTCAGCTCCGAATCGCTCGGCTCCAGTCCACCTCAATGGCCTATCATTTTAGTAGCGAGTTTCGCTGGACTTTTTAACTCCGCATTGGATTCAGTATTAGGCGCTACCCTACAATTTTCTGGTGAGTCTCGAGCGTTTTTTTTTTATTTCTTTGGAATTATTAGAAAATTTTAAAGGGAGAATGCAGGCTGACAACATTTGATTTTTTTTATCAATTCCTTATCGTTTAAATAGGCCTAATCCACCAGTAAAAAAATTACAAGCCATTTTTAAGGGACTATCAGCGATTTTCAAATCCCCTTTAAGGAATTGATAAAAAAAGCACTTAGGTTGCATTCTCAATTTAATGACAGAGTGTTCTGAAACAAATAAGTTTTTGTAAATGAAGGTGTGGACAAAAAAAGTGGAAAAATTGTGGAACATCCAGGATCAGGTGTGAAACGCGTTAGTGGTATTCCATTTCTTGACAATCATTCTGTAAATTTGCTCTCTTCATTTATATCGTCATTATTTGTGCCGTACGTGGCAATTTTTATTTGGCAACAATTAAGATGAGAAGCGATGAATGTAAAAAAGGTCTTTGAATGAGGATGAGATTTTTACCAGTGTTCGAAAGATTTGATTTTCCAGTAAGTTGTTAGATTTTTAACGCAGGGGATTTGAATGTTGTCGGAAAAAAAAAAAAAAAAAAAATTCAGGGAAATATCAGGGAAAAGTAGATACGCAACCTGACTAAATTCGCGGCATTTCACATTGATCTTGTGGAAGCTCAGGAATTTAATCATAATCAATTGAAAAGTTTGCAGGGCCTGAATCGCCTCAGGTTGCTACGTTAATATTAAACTACAGTGACACTAAGTTGGTACAATCTCAATCAGCTAAATTTGTAGTTTTATTAGGGTTTTTCAAAACATTTGGACTTGGAAATACCAGGGAAAATTGAAGGGTAAAACCTAGAAAAGTCAGGGAAATTATCTTTCCAAATCTTGTACCAACCCTGTTAACAGAGGGGTTGTTGAAGGTTTAAAGTAGGGCTGGGCAAGTACTTGTTTCAGTTGAGAAACTCGAGTACATAGTTGAGTAAAATGGCATTTTATTCACAAAATTTTATTACTCGATCGTGACAAGTATTATCTACCTACTACCATAAGCACAATATTTAAACATAAGTATGCCATAAGGCCCATTTCCCATAATATTGAATAGCAATAGGGTCATTCCATGTGGTTTCACTAGAGATCGGGGTTTGGACAAGAAATTTCTGCTTATTTTATCTTTATTCATAACTTAAAATTTTTCGAGGAAAGTTCATGATAAATCCAATGTAATCGCGAATAATTTTCCGATTATTTTTTTATGATTAACTGATTAACTGATAGTTGTGGATTATTTTGTCCAAATCCCTATCTCTAGGTTTCACCTAGGCTTGCCACCATGGATTGGTAGATCATTATCAAATTCTAGCACACTTGTTGGTGTGCTTAAAAAACTACAATTTCCAGACTTTAACATGAAAATAATAAAAAAATTATGTTTGGCCGGGTTTTGATTAAAGGAAGTGAGTTATTGTTATTTTTGTCATAGCTGAAAGAAATATGAATGACAATATTGAAAACGTGGGGGTTTTACTCAAAACCCTGCCAAACATAATTTCTTTATTATTTTCATGTGAAATCTTTATTATGCACACCAACAAGTGGCCAAATTTTATAATGATCAGCCGACCCATGGTGGCATGCCTAGATGAAACCACATGGAATGATCCAAGAACCTTTTTTTTACTACCGTTCTGTTAGCTGACTATGCTTCTGTGTGTAGCGGATCCTTTTTGCTATATTTTGGCCACTTGGAGATTGAAAATTAGCATTTTGGACTTCTAATGATCAAAATTTACACATATTGCTTCGAGTTATTATCCTCCTTAATCTTGAAATATTTCCAAATCCGAGCTTTCTTTCTTCACAATGATGCAATGATATTTCCTATCGGCTTATTTTATGACTTTAATGTTCAAACTATTACTCTCATTGAATAATTTTTGGCACGTTGCAAACCTCTATCTTTCAAATGTAGACATGCTACCTGACTTGATTTGGGCCTTTTCAAATTGATCTTGCAATAAGCTCGATCATGAATTTAATCTTTAGGAATGAAAAAGATGTTTTTACATTCGCGTGACGTCATTTTTACCTTTCAATTCAATAGGTTAGCCCAATGAGGAAATATCTTCTAATTTGGTCAAACAGAATTCGACCATATATACAAAATGAAATAACCCAAATTCGACAAAAGTGAACCAAAGACATTTTAAATTTACACTTTTGTTGAATTCAGATGCGAGCACATAAGTGAAACCAACGTCACTCGTATCTTAAAACTGCCTGGCGAATTTTTTCAATTGCTAAAAATTAAATTGACACGAGATCAATTTGAGTATTTGTCCATTAAAGGCCCTAACTGCTCTGAAACTTGCCCCTTTAAAATGCTCTTCCCTTACGTACGCAGCCTAGCTTTGACTGTACTATTTGTTTTGTACAAAGTCGTCTGCTAAGCTAGAAACGAAGGCGACTTTAAAAGGGGTTTGAAAATCACAGGTAGTCCCTTTAAGGCCCAAATTGAGTCAGGTTGCATGTCTAATTCTGTCTGTATCCCCTATGCTTTGAGTAAAAGCCTCGTGGAAGTTTTCTTCCCTTTTAAGTTCCCTTTGGGAGTAGAGTTAGGCCAATGGGAGGCTTTATCATTCAAGTAGATTACATTGTTGAAGTAAACTCACGTGAGAAAGTTTAGAACGTCATAGTTAACTAGGAAGTTAACTTTCATCGGCTGGTTATCAAATGGTTTTATCTTTTAAAGAGAATCTTCAGTGTAAACATAGGGGTGGATTAGGGGAAGTTATGTACGAGCCATATACTTCACTGTGACGACGTTTGAACTATGAAAGAGAGAGGAATACTGGGTGGCTTTACATTTACCTATCCCCCTATTAACGGAGTAAGAACGCGGTCTCTATATTGTCGAAGTTAAGAGAAACAAGGGAATATGCCAGCCAGAACAAAAGTCCCGAAAGTTCTTCAAAACATAATCTACATCCAGGCTTCTTATTGGTGGATAGTGATTACTATATCGTTTCCTAGGCAATGGCTATATCAAATCTTTCTCTAACGTCTTGTACAGTGGATGCTATTACCCATTAGTTAGAAGAGAGTACCATTTCCCAGAGTTCCTCAAAATTCTCTCTCCATGTTGAGGGGGGTTTACAATTTAGTAGAACTTATATAGCTCAAATCCCTATAGAGTAATTTTGTCTTGTTTCCGAACTCCTAATCCAACATTTGTAAAAATGAAAAACCATCCAGTTGTTTGATATCACTTTTCAGATAGCGTGATAAAAACTCTAGTTCCTCTTTTGGGGTATGCCTGGTCGTGATTGTAACTAAATGTTCCATATGATGGGGCATCCAATCAAATGCTGGGCTGATACTCAGTCTATTTCCAATTTCTTCTAAAACTCACTTATTCAAATTTAGTCACCAAAAGTTCCCCACCCCCCCCTTTTTTTTTTTTTTATTCACTTTTGCCTTTTTTTTTTTTTTTTGTATTTTCTGGTCTTTGTCATCCAAATCATGCGAAAAATTAAAAATGGTAGAATTTTTGTTAGGTTACGGATTGCGAATTCGTGACGCATTTTGATTTTATCCACTTGCTATTAATACAGCTATTGCCATCTTTCAACAGCTCCTTGGTCACCACCTCGGAGGTGAGCCAACTTAAGAGCCTTAACCGGTAGTGAAACTTTTTTCCTAAGTGCTGATCAAAGTTGATGGCCGTGGTTTTTTAATAAAATAGTTGGTTTTCATTACTTTTGGTCACTAGCTCAAAATAGTCACGTTTTCAGATATTTTTAGGGCATTAATGGGTATCAGCCCAGCAAATGACGCTATAGTTACTTAGAATTTTTGATCAAACTACGCTGGAAATCTTATTTTCGGTTTCCTTATTGAGGTAAAGATCGTCTCTTTCTCACGACCTTATTTTCAAAAAATGTATCTCATCTCGCCATCACTAAAAGACCTAATCTTTGATATTTGTTAGAGAATATATTTTTGCAAAAAAAAAAGGTATCTAGAGGTTTAAAGATTTAAGGGTAAATTCTTAGTATACCTATAGAATGTGTATAAAATAATGTATATTTAACCTAGTATTAATGAGTTACGGTTAACGAATCTATGCATGATGGTGAATGGTAAATTTTTAAAATATAATATGTTGAAAGGAATATATTAATGCCTTAAAGATTTAATAGTAACGATATAAAGGAAGAATTCAAATATAATATATGCTGTTATAATGTTTACGCATGATTTTCTTTCATAAATTCATGGTATATACCATTTACCTCTTTGACTAGCCACCTTTTAAATTTTTGTGTTGGTTTATATCTAATTAACTATCTTTGATGTGTAACTTTTTACAAATTATTTATTTAATTATATATATTTAAAGTTATTAAATGGCGGGCTTTTCTAATTGTTCAATACCACGCGTGAGTGGCTGACTTCCCCTGTACAATCACAAGGTCAATTTTGGATTATGATTGTTCATATTTTTTAAGTAATGTTTGAGGGTTTGAGCAACTCGTAAAAAAATTATGTCAGACATGAACGTGAATGTCTATAGCTCATTGGAATTTTTCTCTCATGTAATGAAAGTTGAGGATTGAATTCCGATTTCGAACGTCTGCAAAGATCTCTGGCGTTCGTGTGAAAAGAAACAAAACTTTTTCAGAGCCAGATGAATATTTTCTCCCAGATTTTTTGCATATCTGGTCATCAACCATTTTTTCAAGACTCAACATTTTTTTGATGAAAATGTTGGAGACCGTCGTAGACGTTTGCTTCTGACGTAAAATTTTAATGGGTTACTCGTGCACTCACTAATGTATCTAAACTCTAAAGAGACTGAAAACTTTCAACATTAAAAACCCTAGCTATTCATAGGGCTTTTTCATTTCTCTGAAAGTTAACTTTAGTTTTGCTGATCTTTAGTTCTACTTTTGAAAGTAAAATAAATTAATAATTTGCTAGTTTTGGAGGATTAATGTTCTCCCTTTTTTGGACAGCAGTATGATTTTGGGTAGATAGTTCGATGTAAAAAATATAAGATGCTACTAGTTTATTTGAGGACTATAGTGGCGAGGCCAAAGGTTAGGGCAGATGAAAAAGCTTCTTATATTTTCGCGAAGGTAAATTTCAGACTCAAATCTAAATTAAGGTGACAATTAAGCAAAAGATAATCAATACTTAATGTTAATTTAAACTATATGTAATTATATTAGACCACGGAATAGTATTTCTGGATGCCAGGCGGGTCGCACTGGCATACTGATCATTAGAGAAAATAAACGGTTGCTCCTCTCAGCCAATTTTTTTATTAGTTTTAAAATAACAAACTTTACAGTTTTATTAATTTCCAAGCAATGCTCGTTTATTACTGTTTTAAATCATTTGCGTTGGTGTTCAGGTCTAGCGTAAGTTTATAACTCTTCTTTTAAAGAAGATAAATTATAAACTTATGATCTCAATTGTCACGCAGTCTCGTACAGCAAATATAATTTCTGTAGAAAATGCTAAGGTGGCTGCGATATATTTTTTAGATGGGGTCCAGGACCTCTCATTCTACAAACAACTATTCTATTCCACTGTTTCCACCTCGAGTTGTCAATGAACGAGGAAGTAGGCTTCCTTTATCTCTTATGTCAACAATCATCTCTTGGCTACTCTTGGTTTGCACTTGCTGTAAACTCATGGTCGAATAGATCAAGAAGGATCAGACAAGGAGAGGAAAAGTGGGAACGGCGCGGTTCCTACTGCGTCGGCCTACACTCCCACTCTGGGAGAACGGGGGACAGACGGGGGTAGAGATGCTTCGTGGTGAATTGTTGTCACGTGGGTAAAACGGATCCTTTATGAGACGCGTAGTAGCCGACGACGCTAGCGACCACATGACAACAGTTTACCTCGAGAATTTCCTATCCCCCCTTTCCACCCGAGTGGGAGGTTGGCTCTTCTCTCTCTAACTCAACGCAGCCCCACTTTTCCTCTCCTTGTCTGATCCTTCTTGAATAGATATAACACAAAATTCTTACAAAACCCTATAAAATTCTTTCATATTGGCTGAGGGCTTAACTTAATTTTTGCTCATAGTTTCTTTTAACTGTAATTAAATTAAGAATGGTTAATCTTTCTTTTGGTCTTTCAATTGTTATTGAATCATGAGTGTATTTATTATTACTGTATTGATATTTGTATGAAATTTATAAATGTGATATTTTTTTCGTTCACTATAATGGTTTATTTACATGAATGATGACGTCATGAGAAACGCCTACTTTCCCGTTAACCCATCTCCATGATGACGTCAAAGAGACACGTTTGCTTGTCCTTTATCACATTTCCATGATGACGTCAAATGAGATGCGTTTTCATCTCCCTTTATCCCACCTCCATGATAATGTCTCGTCATAGTAAATATATTTTGACAAGTATTTTGTAGCCTAAGTAATGAACCGGTTTCGTGTAAGGAAAATAATTTCGGCTTCATCTTGCCTATTCTTTCTCAAAAAAAAAAAAAAAAAAAAAAAAAATATTGTTTTACTCTTCTATTCACATTGATTGTAGTTTCTCGAAACACTTGAGTGGAGTTCAATCGTTTGCGTTGTTAATTTTTTATATGGAAATATGTATTTTTTAAGATGAACTTTACACCTAGCTGTGAAAGCAATTTATTTTGATTATATGATAGGTTAGGTGTTAGTGAACAACGACTGAAAAGCAACAGCAGATGTTTTAACAAGTTGTGGTAGCTTAGTTTTTGGCATTGTTCCATATTTAACTTAGTCAATAAAATTGCGGTTGTGTTTCGTTTTATTCTAACAAAGGACCATCATGAAAAGAAATAGATGTCAGAAATGGTGGTTAGAGGTAGGCTTTGGTTACCATGGCAAGCAGAACGCGCTTTAAAGATAATCTTACCCAAAATAACCCACTATCAGGGTGGGAACCTTTTGAGTTTTTAGTCTTATTTACTTTTCGTCATTACTCGTGTAGAATGAATGTGAAATTATTGATACATTTAAAGGAAAGTATTTTGAGATAATGAAATAAACAGAGCTATCATGTTTCTAACGGGTTTTTATTTACGAACGTACTTAAAAGCATTCTGTTCGTGACCAAATAAAACTTGCGGAAAATTTTACATACTTGAATTTGGCGCGCCATATTAGGCGCAAATGATAGGGTTAAGAATTTTATCATTCCCATTGATAGTAGCTGATGATGACGTAATCCCATTCACGAGTGTTGACGCCACCAGAGAACACAGCACCGGATCGGCTCCGATTGGGAAATCACTTTTTTGTTTTTGGTCTTAAAATGTTTTGTGTTAAATATTAAATCTTGCATTTTAAACTTCGCTTTGGACCTGGGTATGTGATTAGTTTAATATATAATTCTTTCGTAATTACTAAACGGAAAGCTTAGATATGGGTTTTAGGCTTAACTTGAATGTAGGTTTTTTGGGGAAGTAGGGGGTGTTAATTGTTATAATTAAACACTGCATGGGGATCTTAAGCCTTAGTAAAGATGTCAAATTTTCACGTTGAAGTAGAAGTTTGAACTTGGATATTATGGACGGTCCGTAAAGTCCCTACTAGCCACTAGTGCTTTGGATAACACCTATAAAATATGGTTTCTTATAATTGAAGTAATCATTGATAATTTTAAAACATTTAACCTAAATAGCGTTATATTATGTTTTAAGTTTATCAACATGTCTGAAGTGGAAATAGACGTTAGTGACCGAAAACCGATTTTACACGATTCTCGGATAGTGGTGTCAGACCCTGGCCCTGCTGCTGTACAGAATTCCGCAAACAATAACCTTTCGACTCCAAATTATGGGAGTCAAAACTCAGTCGATCGTGGTCCGTTTCTCAGACACGCACGGTTGTTTAGAAGTTTAAGCGGAGGTGGTACCCTAAGTACCACTGTAGAAGGAGGAGGATGCGTCCCTTCCATACGTAGATTAACAACCTTTTCGGGTGTGTTTACGCCCGTTAGTTTGTCCATGTTTAGTGCAGTGCTCTTCTTGCGAGTTGGTAAGTAAGAAGTAGTTTTAATAAGTAATATATAATTGAAAAAATTAAACTACGTGGAATTGTTTTAGGCTTTGTAGTTGGACACGCTGGTGTGTTAGAAACTCTAGCTCAAATGGTTCTTTCATATACTATACTCGTTTCAACTGTGCTTTCAATTTGCGCAATTTCAACCAACGGAGCTGTTGAGGGAGGAGGAGCCTATTGTATCCTTTATTTTTAGTTTTAAGCATTTCTTAACATTTTATGAAGAATCTCAGTTTAATGGATAGAACACGCGAGAAATTAGTTTCCTTAATCTAAATAATCTAGTTATGATAAGCAGAGCCTTAGGACCGGAATTTGGAGGGAGTATTGGAACATTATTTTTTATAGCTAATGTATTTTCAAGCGCTTTATACGTATCAGGATGTGTTGAAGGCATTGTCGACAATTTTGGGCCATCAGGTTCGTAATTTTTCCATCCTTATCTTAAAATATCATGATAAGAGCAAACAATACAAAAAAAGGAAATGCTAATAGAGCGTTTCCCAAAGTAGAACTTTTAAACTTGCGTCATTTTAAATCAAATATAAAAGTTATTTGGTCCACCCATATTTACCCAACTTGATAAATCAATTTCTGCATAAACTTGGGTGAAGATATACTCCAAATATTAAAATTTACTTCAGAAATATAAACATTTGGTATTTTGCAATGTTAATCCGATTTACAAAAATTGCAACTATGGGCTAAAGCCAGATTAATACGTGACAGGAATTCATAAATTAAGAGGGCTATTTCTCAGGCTTTAGTGATTGCGCTCCAGTTCATGACCCCCTTCTATGGGAGTGGGTGCAGGAAATGGGAGGGTCTTATTTTCCTTCGGCAAAACCAGATTGTAACCAGGGCAACCAAATGTTTTTTTTTTTTTTTTTTTTTTTTTTTTTTTTTTTTTTTTTTTTTTTTTTTTTGCCACTCTCGTCAGCAATATTAGTTTAAGGAAACTAATAAGATGTTAAGGTTTCATATCCTAACCATGGACTATGAGTCCCAATACAGTAAAGGCAAAAATTCATATATTCACTCTATATTTATTTACGAATTCCTACACATAATCAGGGGCGTCGGAAGTTATTACTAAGTGGGTGGGCTGAACAAGTTGGCTAAGGTCAAATTATATGGGGCTCAGTTACCCCAGATCCGACGGTCGAGGGGGCTTGAGCCCACCCTGCCCCCCGCTTCCGACGCCCCTGCACATAATGATACCCTCTTCAGACAAAGTGTAATTAACCATTGTTTAATCTTATTTAACCAAGATTTACATAGCCTTCTCAGTTCAATACATCTGGGTTAATTGTGATTAAACCTCTGTTAAATCTGATTAAACAGTCTAGTTACACCTTGTCTAAAAAGGGTATAAGATTGCAAAAGAAAATCAATCGATTTACGGAAGAGCCCGTTATTTTAGAGAAACAAAAAAACTAAGGCCCTACATTGGCAGAAATTTTAACTCGATAAATCTAGGAGTTCTATAATTTCTATTAAAAGTGTTGCAGATATGTATAACCACCCTCTTTCAGAGACCATTTACTTTTCGAGAAAATTCTATGCGTAAGAAGTAAAAAAAAGGTTAAGGATTTTAAGCCCAATTTTTTGTATTAAAATCAGTGCTTTTCTTTCTACGACACCACGCAGTATCTTACTCTCTTACCATGTTATTTCGCGACAGTTTCGTATTGAAACTGTTCGCTGTATTGAAACCTAATTTATACTATCCTCGTCTAAGTATAAAATCTGTTATTTGCAATTAGATGGTCGAAAAGAACCAAATGTAACCTTATGAAATCAAAGTAAAATTAACCAACATAAATTAATCTAACCCCTTAGTTTAATGCCAACCATTTAGAATTGTTCTGAATATCGAGGTTTTAGCATCAATGTCCAATAACTTGGAATAGTGCAGAATGGTGTTATGGAGTTGCAATTAGTGCGAGGGGCTGTACAAAATTTTTGAACTCTTTGCACTATCAAAGCTGAACTCCGATTTCATAAGTGTTCGAACTCAATGCACTGCCAAAGCTGAACTAAGTGAACTCAGATGTACAGCGAATTCAAGAGTGACAGACCCCTCGAATTAGTGTTTTAAACCCTATTTGCCAAATATTTATCTTTTAAATGTTGAATTTTTGGACTAAATTATGCCTATTTTAGTATTTCGCCACCATCAAAAATAATTATTTTTGCAGGAAGTCTGGCCAGCTTTTTACCAGCCGGGCGCTGGTACGAGTTTCTTTATGGTTCAGTCCTCAATTTTTTCAATCTGCTCGTATGCATGATTGGTTCGGCTATGTTTGCGAAAACGTCCCTCTTCATTTTTGTCATCGTTTTGATTAGCACATTCTCAGTATTTGTAAGTTTTATGGCTCAAGGACCCTTTGACGTTGAAATTCCCTCTGAAAATTCCTACGCATACAGCCATAATATTACCAACGCTTCCTATACTGGATTTGTCTGGGAAACTTTCTTGACTAATGTTTGGGGTAAGTCTTATATTTTTATTCAATCTCGATGCACTAATTATAATTTTTATTGATTCAAATTTAGATAACTACGGAGTTGATTACACTACTGGAAGTAGTACATCTTTCCCAACTGTCTTTGCCGTTTTTTTTAGCGGTGTCACAGGTATTATGGCTGGTGCAAACATGTCTGGAGAGTTGAAAGAGCCTGGAAAATCAATACCTAGAGGAACACTCTCAGCTTCGGCTTTCACTTTTGTCGTTTACATGCTGTTGGTTTTCTTTACAGCCGCAACTTGCTCAAAGTAAGATTGATTTTATAAGTTTGGGTCCCTTTTCTCTAGTATTTTTGACACACTTTTCGCGAATATTTTGATCCCCTTATTTGCCAGTATTTTGATCCTCATTTCGCCGGTATTGTGGGCCCCTCTATTCGCCGGTATTGTGGGCCCCTCTATTCGCCGGTATTGTGGGCCCCTCTATTCGCCGGTATTGTGGGCCCCTCTATTCGCTGGTATTGTGGGCCCCTCTATTCGCCGGTATTGTGGGCCCCTCTATTCGCCGGTATTGTGGGCCCCTCTATTCGCCGGTATTGTGGGCCCCTCTATTCGCCGGTATTGTGGGCTCCTCTATTCGCCGGTATTGTGGGCCCCTCTATTCGCCGGTATTGTGGGCCCCTCTATTCGCCGGTATTGTGGGCCCCTCTATTCGCCGGTATTGTGGGCCCCTCTATTCGCCGGTATTGTGGGCCCCTCTATTCGCCGGTATTGTGGGCCCCTCTATTCGCCGGTATTGTGGGCCCCTCTATTCGCCGGTATTGTGGGCCCCTCTATTCGCCGGTATTGTGGGCCCCTCTATTCGCCGGTATTGTGGGCCCCTCTATTCGCCGGTATTGTGGGCCCCTCTATTCGCCGGTATTGTGGGCCCCTCTATTCGCCGGTATTGTGGGCCCCTCTATTCGCCGGTATTGTGGGCCCCTCTATTCGCCGGTATTGTGGGCCCCTCTATTCGCCGGTATTGTGGGCCCCTCTATTCGCCGGTATTGTGGGCCCCTCTATTCGCCGGTATTGTGGGCCCCTCTATTCGCCGGTATTGTGGGCCCCTCTATTCGCCGGTATTGTGGGCCCCTCTATTCGCCGGTATTGTGGGCCCCTCTATTCGCCGGTATTGTGGGCCCCTCTATTCGCCGGTATTGTGGGCCCCTCTATTCGCCGGTATTGTGGGCCCCTCTATTCGCCGGTATTGTGGGCCCCTCTATTCGCCGGTATTGTGGGCCCCTCTATTCGCCGGTATTGTGGGCCCCTCTATTCGCCGGTATTGTGGGCCCCTCTATTCGCCGGTATTGTGGGCCCCTCTATTCGCCGGTATTGTGGGCCCCTCTATTCGCCGGTATTGTGGGCCCCCTATTCGCCGGTATTGTGGGCCCCCCTATTCGCCGGTATTGTGGGCCCCTCTATTCGCCGGTATTGTGGGCCCCTCTATTCGCCGGTATTGTGGGCCCCCTATTCGCCGGTATTGTGGGCCCCCCTATTCGCCGGTATTGTGGGCCCCCTATTCGCCGGTATTGTGGGCCCCCCTATTCGCCGGTATTGTGCCCCCCCCCTATTCGCCGGTATTGTGCCCCCCCCTATTCGCCGGTATTGTGCCCCCCCCTATTCGCCGGTATTGTGCCCCCCCCCCCTATTCGCCGGTATTGTGGGTCCCCCTATTCGCCGGTATTGTGGGTCCCCCTATTCGCCGGTATTGTGGGTCCCCCTATTCGCCGGTATTGTGGGTCCCCCTATTCGCCGGTATTGTGGGTCCCCCCTATTCGCCGGTATTGTGGGTTCCCCCTATTCGCCGGTATTGTGCCCCGCCCCCTATTCGCCGGTATTGTGCGCCCCCTATTCGAGGGTATTGTAGCCCTCTTTTCGCGAGAATCATGGCCCCCTTTTCGCGAGAATCGTGGCCCACTTTCTTTAAGTATTGAGGCCTCTTTCAGGCGAGTGTGTCTCAGCCTTTGAACTTGGTAGTTTGCCCTTTGTACTAATAACAATTCTTAGTAAAAACTGGCTGATTTGTTATATTGAAATTGAATATGTGACCATAAACAGTTCTTACTAAAATATGAGTACACTCTCAGCCATATTAATCACTCATTTTATTTTAATTTTCAGTGATTTACTCGTCAATAATAACTTGTACATGCAATATATCAATTTGTGGGGGCCATTTGTGGCTATTGGAATATTTTGCGCAACTCTATCCGCGTCTCTCAGCAATTTGATTGGGTCATCGAGAGTGTTGGAAGCCTTGGCTAAAGACGAACTTTTTGGTAATCATTAAATGTACTAAATTTAAAATATGAGGAGACCTGAACTAATCCAGGATGATAGTTTTGTCTATGTTACTGATACTGATATTCTTAGGGGAGATTAATGGCACTTTTGCCATTGATTTCGCTAATCAGTTGTGAGGCATGCGAGGTTTTTAAAATACAGATACTATGGTTCAAATCCACGTAGTGACCCACCTAGTTATCGAATTAAGATGAAAAAATTTAAGGCATAATCGCAAATACAGGGTGGTTCAGAAAAAAACCCAATAATTTCTATGGAGGGATAAAAATAACATTGTGCGCATGCTAATTTAATACATTTTTCAAAACGTGAGTTTAAAGAAATTAACATGCGCTCAATGTTAATTTTATCACTCCATAGAAACTGTTGGTTTTTTTATCGGAGGCAACATGTATAAGTAAAACAAATTTTAGTCCAAGATGATGGCAAGTTTGAGCCAGAGATGCAAATAAAAGTCTAGCAGTAAGTAATGCTCGCATTATGGTTTGAAAATCTAACCACAACAGTATTGATATTGGCTAAAATGTCTTGGTTGTCAATTTAAAGGTCTATTAAAACAACCTTTCCAACATTAGTTGTTTTGTTGTGCGGAGCTGGAAAGCAATGTTACAATTTTGTTTACAGCAAAATATAGTCCTACTCACGTTACTAGCCAATATCACTCCGTTTCATGCAAAATGACTCGTTCTATATAAATTTTAGTGCATGTAATGAAAATTATTTATTACAGTTAATTATAATTTTAGGTTTATCAGCCTAAAATTCTCTGGTTTCTATTGCAGGTGTCTTTTTGGGACCTGTGGTACGTTGGTCTCGCAATGGAAATCCTTTTCTCGCCGTCGTCGTTGCTTGGGTTTTAGTTGAAGTATGAAATAGTTTGCAAGATCACAAAATCCCTGGAGAGTAACATATTTTTTTTTTGAAATCTAGTTTATTCTCCTAATTGGATCCTTAAATATGATTGCTCAAATAACTTCCATTTTCTTCCTACTCTCGTATTTTTCAACAAATTTAGCCTGTTTTGCCCTAGAATTAGCTTCGGCTCCGAACTTTAGGTATAATTTATAACTTATGTCAACGTTAAGATTTGGTATTTAATACTAACATTCTTATTTGGTTTCCAATTGTAGGCCATCATTTAAGTTCTTTTCTTGGCACACCGCTTTAATTGGGTTGCTCGGATGCGCCACCATGATGTTTGTTGTCAGTCCTCTTTATGCCTCAATAACAGTCATCATGTGCCTTCTTCTCATCATTGGCCTTCACATTCGAGCGCCTCCAGTTCGTTGGGGCTCGATTAGTCAAGCTTTAATCTTTCACCAAGTAATTATTGAAAAAAATATATATTAGTTATGGGTATAATATTGTTCGTTTGTGGGAGGGGGTTGTTCCAAAAATGTTGAGGAAAAACCTAGTTAAAGTCAAGGAAATATATTTAGAAAATTTCATACAAACCATAATCTTTCCCAGCCTTTTAATTTATTTTTTAATATGACATTACCCTTTTATTTTCTAGGTTCGAAAATACTTACTAATGCTCGACTCTCGCAAAGACCATGTAAAATTCTGGCGGCCCCAATTTCTTCTAATGGTGGCAAATCCCAGAACAAGTTTACCTCTAATTCGTTTTGCCAATGATTTAAAGAAAAGTGGTCTTTATATGGTTAGAAAACTTATTTTAATTACTGTCAGAGACTCATTTAATCAAGGAGGAAAGGGTAGACTGCTAGGATTGATGTCAATTTGATACTTTGACCGCCAATAGCATTCGTAGCCATTCTTACCCTATTTTTCGGGCTCTTAAAGTACCATATAGCCGATTTTCTGAAAGCCCTTCCACAGAGTAAACAGCTCCTCTATTATAGCAATAGTATCGCAAGTGACCAAGGGGTGAAAAATTTATAGATGATCTGAAGTTTGTTTTTAATAAAACTCTTCTTAAAATATAACGCTAATATTGTGGAAAGAGAATTATAGTTCCTCCTTGCCTCAATGAATCCCTACTACAGTATACAATATAAAAGTCTTTAAAAAACGTTTTGGAGGAAGCTGTAGAGAAATGCATAGCAGTCACTTTAACAAATAAGCTTAATTTTTGGGTAGCGGAAGCCAAGGCTTATCCTTTTCGGGCTTTTAACGCATTAAAGGACTGCTTTCATGCTTTTAAAAAAGCACGCAAGGTGACTTGATTCAGGCCTTGTCAAATTGATCTTGTTCCAAGTTTGCTGATTTAGTCTTTATAATTTTTTTTTTTTTGATTTTTAAAGGTTAAATTAGCGATCATGAAACAATTTTTGTTATACATCTCTTTTGCCAGTTGTGCAAACAAGATTTCTAGGAATTTAGTGGCTTCCTCCTGACAAGATTTATTTTATTAGTAAATAATTTTAAAATTTAACATAACTTTAGTTGGGCTATGTAAAAATCGGAAACTTGGATGATTACGATACAGACCCGATTGGAGAGGAATACCCTCTTTGGTTGGCTCTTTTGGACAAATTAAAAGTGAAAGCCTTTGCCGAAATTACGATGGCTGTTTCTGTCAGAGAAGGACTTCACCATTTGATCCGTATATCTGGTTTGGGAGCTATGAAACCAAATACTATTCTTTTTGGATTTTACGATGACAATGAGGCCAAAGATTTCTTCGAGAAAGATATGGATTTTCAGGTATTTGTAGACTTAACATTTTAAGTATTTTCATTACTTGCTTTTAAAATTATTAATAATCATCTTTTACTATAGGATTTGCAAAATTATAGACTAGGGGATCAAGTCTTTCTAGGCATAAGGTCGCCGGCCAATGGGCGCGTATTAGACGTAAAAGAATACGTTACTATGATACACGATTGTGTTTTCCGTCTTCAGAAAAATGTTTGCCTAGCTCGGCATTTTCATAACTTTGATCGTAAAGCCATAGCCAGCTCGAAAAACGTAATATGATACTTTTTAATTATATAAATTGTTAATATCACTATAAGTATTCTTTACTATCTCAAGTGTTGATAAGAGTGCTCGTTTTCTTTGCCCGTACGAGTGCTCGTTTTCTTTGCCCGTACGAGTGCTCGTTTTCTTTGCCCGTACGAGTGCTCGTTTTCTTTGCCCGTACGAGTGCTCGTTTTCTTTGCCCGTACGAGCGCTCGTTTTCTTTGCCCGTACGAGCGCTCGTTTTCTTTGCCCGTACGAGCGCTCGTTTTCTTTGCCCGTACGAGCGCTCGTTTTCTTTGCCCGTACGAGCGCTCGTTTTCTTTGCCCGTACGAGCGCTCGTTTTCTTTGCCCGTACGAGTGCTCGTTTTCTTTGCCCGTACGAGTGCTCGTTTTCTTTGCCCGTACGAGTGCTCGTTTTCTTTGCCCGTACGAGTGCTCGTTTTCTTTGCCCGTACGAGTGCTCGTTTTCTTTGCCCGTACGAGTGCTCGTTTTCTTTGCCCGTACGAGTGCTCGTTTTCTTTGGCCGTACGAGTGCTCGTTTTCTTTGGCCGTACGAGTGCTCGTTTTCTTTGGCCGTACGAGTGCTCGTTTTCTTTGGCCGTACGAGTGCTCGTTTTCTTTGGCCGTACGAGTGCTCGTTTTCTTTGGCCGTACGAGTGCTCGTTTTCTTTGGCCGTACGAGTGCTCGTTTTCTTTGGCCGTACGAGTGCTCGTTTTCTTTGGCCGTACGAGTGCTCGTTTTCTTTGGCCGTACGAGTGCTGTTTTCTTTGGCCGTACGAGTGCTGTTTTCTTTGGCCGTACGAGTGCTCGTTTTCTTTGGCCGTACGAGTGCTCGTTTTCTTTGGCCGTACGAGTGCTCGTTTTCTTTGGCCGTACGAGTGCTCGTTTTCTTTGGCCGTACGAGTGCTCGTTTTCTTTGGCCGTACGAGTGCTCGTTTTCTTTGGCCGTACGAGTGCTCGTTTTCTTTGGCCGTACGAGTGCTCGTTTTCTTTGGCCGTACGAGTGCTCGTTTTCTTTGGCCGTACGAGTGCTCGTTTTCTTTGGCCGTACGAGTGCTCGTTTTCTTTGGCCGTACGAGTGCTCGTTTTCTTTGGCCGTACGAGTGCTCGTTTTCTTTGGCCGTACGAGTGCTCGTTTTCTTTGGCCGTACGAGTGCTCGTTTTCTTTGGCCGTACGAGTGCTCGTTTTCTTTGGCCGTACGAGTGCTCGTTTTCTTTGGCCGTACGAGTGCTCGTTTTCTTTGGCCGTACGAGTGCTCGTTTTCTTTGGCCGTACGAGTGCTCGTTTTCTTTGGCCGTACGAGTGCTCGTTTTCTTTGGCCGTACGAGTGCTCGTTTTCTTTGGCCGTACGAGTGCTCGTTTTCTTTGGCCCGTACGAGTGCTCGTTTTCTTTGCCCGTACGAGTGCTCGTTTTCTTTGCCCGTACGAGTGCTCGTTTTCTTTGCCCGTACGAGTGCTCGTTTTCTTTGCCCGTACGAGTGCTCGTTTTCTTTGCCCGTACGAGTGCTCGTTTTCTTTGCCCGTACGAGTGCTCGTTTTCTTTGCCCGTACGAGTGCTCGTTTTCTTTGCCCGTACGAGTGCTCGTTTTCTTTGCCCGTACGAGTGCTCGTTTTCAGTTAACTCAAAATAGAAAGATAGTCTTTCATAAATGATGGGTGTCCTTTTTTGTAAACTCTTCTAGACAATCTACGTGGATGTTTGGCCTATAAATTTCTTCGACCCAGCTTCGGCCACGACGATTGACAACTGCTGGCTTTTCATTATGCAATTGGCTTGCATATTGAACATGGTTGATGGATGGAAAAAAAGAACTCAATTGCGAGTGTTTATGTGCGTAGATGGTCACGTTGATAGTCAAAGCAAGCGGCAATTGCAATGGGAGAACATGCTTCGTATGCTGAGAATCAACGCTTCGATCAGTGTTGTTTTGTGGGATCATATCACGAGTCAGGTCATTCCTCCCATGGTGGAAACCGAAGCCGATAGCCAATGGTACCCTGGCGTTGATTATTTAAGAGGGGTCAATGGAATGATTCAGCAACACAGTTTGAAAACAGCTGTAACTTTCATCTATTTGCCTCCTCCTCCCGCTGATGTTTCCGAGAATGTAACTTATTTGGAAAAGTTGGATATACTAACCGCTAATTTGCCACCTACTTTATTAGTACACGGAATTAGTCCAGTGACTTCGACCACTCTTTAAGTTTTAAACAATAGCGTGAAAATTATTAGAGAGTATTAAAGTTGAGCGAGTATTACTCATTCCTAAATGATCATCTGATTAACGATACTAAAAAAAATTATATTGATTACTACTGTAGTATGATTGAAGTGTTTTTGAAAATCATTAGCAAGTAATCTTGGTCTTGGCTGTATTTAGCCTTTATTTGGGACAAACATCGTCTTTCTTAAATTAAACATGCAACCTGACTCGATTTGGGTCTTGTCAAATCGATCTCTCGCCAAGCTCGCAAATGTAATCTTTAGAAATTGAAAAAAAAAATCCCATTGCTGTTTTTACATATGCTTGATGTCCGTTTTACTTTTAATTTCAATATTCTCCCATAGAATAACAAAAGAAATGGCCTTCCCAATGAGGAAAAATATAATTTTAACCAAACAAATGGCCCAAATTGGAAAATTCCAACAGAGTTAGACCAAATGAAATAACCTGAATTCAACGAAAGTGGACCAAAATTTGAATGCCTTTGCTCCACAGTTTATCTATTTAGTCTAATTCTGTTGGAATTTTCAAATTTTGACCATTTTTACTAAATTTTTTTTCCACATTGAGTAAGCCGATTTCTTTCTTTATACTATAAGAGCATATTGAAATTAAAAGTTAAACCGACGTCACGCATATGTATCAACAACAACCTCGCAAAACTTTTCAAACTTCTTAAAAAAAGATTAAATTTGATAAAGCCCAAATAGTCGGGTTGCGTTTCTACTTCATGGTGTTATCGTATATTTTTTCAGAGCATGAGTACTCTTATTATTAAATCTCATTATTTTGGCAATTACTTAGAGTAATTATGACAATTAACGGGACTGGCGATGAAACTAATCCACAAGGATTAATTAGATCATCCAATACTCGTTCAACCCATAGGCGAGAAATTTAATTCACTTACTAAGCTTTAGAAATTAAACGAAAAACGTGTACATGACCAATTATTCGTAGAAAGTAACTATATGTACAATAGTACTTCGCTAAGTTTCTTAAACTCTTAATCTCCCATTAGTTATGTTGCAGACCAATTCCAAAACATTTAAAAGCAATATTTCGCTATAATGAGGTTTTGCTTTTGTTTAAAAGTTTTAAAATAGATTAAAATTTAGATGAAATTAAGTAGTTAAATAATATGAAACCATCTTGTTTTGTATTAAAAGTTTTAATTGGGCGTTGTTTCTACACGCGTCTATTTTATATACCAAAAATTTGTGAAAAGAGTATGAAAGAACAATAAGATTTAAAAGACTGGGAAATGGGATTATTGCAATATCATTGTGTTTTCTTTTGGACTTTTAAGATTTGTTTGTAAACTTAAAATCGCCAGAGTAAAAAAAAAAATCTAAGGTGATTGTGATAAAACACCAAAGAAAAAGACAAGAAAAATTCTGTGTGTAAAACAAATTTATTTTGTGCGTTTCCTTTTTGTAAATTTTTGATAAATCGTTAAGTGGTGTAGGGTATTTTGTAATATTGGTAATGCGTAAAGAATTCAAAGTTGTTTTAATGAAAGTAAGAAAGTTATTTTTCCGTGTTTTAGGAGTAAATAAGATACCTTTTGACTTGAGCCTGTCAGTCTATTGTAATAAATTAATGGCTCTTGCGCTCCTAGGTAAGCCTAAAGGAATTAGGGGTTAGAGAAATTGGTTTTTAAATAACATCGTAGTTTAATATATTTTACGTTATTTATATCTAGAGGACAAATTATTCCACATTTTAACATTATTTTGAATTTTAGATATTCAGCTATTTCTGATTTTTGTAAGCCCTCTGATATTTTTCTCATTTTTGACATAGTATTGAACTAGTCGTAATATTTTGTGTATCAAGTAGAATCTTTTACTGTGATACGGATTAAGTAAAACAATTAAATACATTTTCTTTAATTATTAATTTATTTGACGCGAATTTATTTATTTTTCTATAACAAATAGGTGGCAGTTAAAGCGCGCAGAGTTGGGAATTCAAATTTTATTCTGGAGTCTTTTGATTGGCTCCCGCCATTTTGAATTAAACGACGCCGTTGGTGAATACGCGCTGCCCCCCTGCGCTTTGCTTTAGCGTTGAAGAAGGGAAGAAAAGCAAGGCTTAGCGACATAGCAACTACCTTCTCGGTTCGCAATGTCAGAAACTAAAGAAGACGCTGTTTTAGCGACCAAAGTAAGTTTAGTTTTACGTTTAAATATTCGTTTGATATTGATATTCATTTAAGAATGACAATTTTGTAAGTTTTGTCTCGAGATATGAAACAAACGCGTCATTTTTCGACTGATTTGATAGTTGGCTTGGGTTGGCGAGGCTTAAGTCAGAACTAAGTAGTGGTTTGAAATTACGTCGACACAACGTAAAATAAGACTTGATACTCAGAATATTCCATTTTACCTCGGTGTAATTACGCCGCGTAACAAATTTAATAATCGAACGAGCGTTGAATACGATCGTCTCAAGCTCCAACCGAGTTCGAATTTTTTGTTTTTCATTATGGTAAAATGGCGGAATTAACAACATCGCGTTTTGCGGTGTAGCTATCATTTCTTACAGCTACATTTTCAAGGCTACTGTTCAGACATCACACCTCCCGATTTCCCGCCATTTTTAAACTATGCCAAGGCCTAAATGTATTTAATTTTTTTTTAACTCCAGAATGAAGTTGAAAATGATACCGGTAATTTAAAAGCTGATAAGAATGAAACGCGGAATGATACTGAAAATGGTGATGACGGAAGCTCTGATGAGCCATCGGTTAAAAAATCTAAAACAGACTCAAAGTCTACAAGGGCCAGTCGCGCCAAGGATTCCAAGAGAATGAGCATGATGGCTAAAACAGCAATAGAAGGTGAAGCACTTTTGAAAGAAATGGGTCATAAAGATGAAGAACCAGAAAGCAATAGAAGGCGAACTCGATCGCAAACTAAAGGAGCCCCTCCAGCCAAACCTGCGCCCAAAACTCCAGCGAAAAAAGGGGTATGTTTAATATATAACTGTTAAAGCTATCTTAAAGGGTGGTGTAAACCTGGGGTTTGAGAATTTCAAATAAAGCTATTTTTGGGATTAAGAATAACAGTAAAAAAATCATAAATTTTGGCTATTAATGGACATGCGTGGTGTCTAAAAAAAGCTAGTTTTTGTTGTTTTGAAATACCTCAATAGAAAATCACGGAACAGGTTAGTCACCTGAACTTAAATCGTTTAAAGTTTTGTTTTTATTTATTTTGAAAGGTAAATATTGAAAATTATACTGATATATATTTAGAGATTTGTTTCAAATGACATGGTCCATCTAAATTAAGAATTATCAATTTTTGAGAACATTTCTCCAGATCCCTTTAAGCTCTAAACAACCCTAAATAAGACTTTTACTATAATTATAGAAAACTTCGGCTAAGGAAAAGGCACCCTCATCAGGAAAAAGAAGTCGAAGAGGGCGACCAAAGAAGGGCCAAAAATCCGAAGATGAGGAGGAGGAGGAGGAGGAAGAAAGTAACAAGGATATTGAAATGGATGATGAGGAAGATTCCGCTAAAGACGAACCAAAAAATAAGAAAGAGTCGGCTCCCAGCAAGAAGGAGGTGAATAACAAGAAAGAAACTGAAGACGAAGCTGAAGATGATTCGCAAGAGGATGAAAAAAGTCAAGACGAAGAAGAGGAAGCGGAAGAAGAGGATAAGAAAGAAAATGACAAAAACGAAGAAGCACCCGCAGAAAATATTAAAGCCGAGGAAACTAAAGACGACAAAATTGAAGCCGCAGAGAAAAAAGAAACTGAAACGTCAACGTCCTCGTCCCCTCCCGTTACGAGTAAAACGTTAGAAGCTCCGGAAACTGGTGGGAGCAGCAAGGATCCTCCCAAAGACTGATTTGGTTTCGTTTCATTTTTGTCAACGTAACATTTATTCTTTTTTTTCTCATCAGATAAACGAGCAGGTAAGAGGGTTTTTGTATCATTCGTTCCCACATACTCCTCGATACCTTCCATAATTTTAAACAAACAAACATAACTAAAATTTACATAAAAACCATGGGCCTTTTTACTAGAGTAAAGCTAGATAAAGTTATTCAGCGTATCTTTTCACCCTTTCTTTTACGTTATGAATGTAAATTACTAAATTTAATTTTCTTTAAATACCAAATGCGACAGGAATTTATTTGTAAAAGAAAAACCCCTAACACCAGCTTGATTAAAAAAAATCTCTCAAATTAAGCCAAAAATTAAAGGGCTACTAGACTTTCGAAGTAAGTTATTTTTAATCGATTTCGGCTGTTTAAACATGCCTAAAATCATTATCAAAACTCTCAACAAAGTCTTTACTGTAATTCATGGTTAATTAATTACAAAATTAGGCTCGAAGACATTTCTGATTGTTATATTTTTCAAACGAGTTGCTGATGGTAATTAGAGTTCATCTTTGAATTGGCGAATAAACTGAACTAGATGTTTGCTAGAAATATCGCTCGCTTTAGAGTTAAATGGGTTTACACAGCATTTTTAAACGATATTTCTTCTTTTATCGAGAACATTCTAAAATTTCAAAATGGGTTTATAATATTCTTGACGAGTCTAGTTCGCAACACTGATCGTTTTTTTACTCGTATGATAAGTCTAAATAGTTTAAAAATAACTCGTTATAAAAGTCTAGTATTCCTTAATGAACTTTTTGTGGATAGAAACATTTTTTTAACTGCAAGAATATATTTTTAGTAAGTTTAAATTTCTTATACCACACGATAAGAATTTGCAAAATTTTACTTATAGCAATCCTAGTGACAAAAGAAAGCCACACAAAACACATTTTTATAAAACACAAATCATCTCTAGAGACCATAATTTATATCAAAAATTCAAAAATCAACTCAAAAAAAAAAAAAAAAAAAAAAAAAACAACTGTGCAAAATTGTGAAAATGTGGTTTTCTTCTATGAAAATTCATTTAAAAAAAATTTTAATTTTTATTAGTTGAAATATTACCTGTAATTTACAATACAAAAAGTTTAAAAACTGATTTTTATTTACAAATTGAGATATTTGGAACATAAATTTTATTTTTCATCCAAAAACCAAGGATTGCGAGACTTACGTGTACAAATTATGTAATTTACGATGTTGCTTGATATGCTAAACAGAAAGACACCAGGGGGAGCATTTTCTTTCTTAGTTCTCCTACTAGTGAGGCTCTCTGAAACAAAAGGGACCACTAATGGGGTAGAAAATGAACTGAAAGTAGACACGCAACCTGACTTTTGATTCAGGAGTTTTAAATATCTCGCGTCAAGAAATTGAATTTACGTGGCAGTTTTTACGTCAGTTTTATTCATTTTATGCTCTTATAGAATAACAAAAGAAATAGGCTTACCCAACCAGGAAACTATTGAATTTTTTCAAAAATGGTCCAAATTCAAAAAATTCCAGCAGAATTTGACCTAATGAAAAAAATCTGTATTCAACAAAAGTGGACCAAATGCATTTTAAATTTTGGTCGACTTTTGTAGAATTCAGGCTATTTAATTCTATTTGGGCAAATTATGGTGGAATTTTCCAGTTTGGACCTAGTTTGACCAAATTAGATTTTTTTCCTTATTGGGAAATCCAATTTCTTTCATTCTATGGGAGCACATTGAAATTTCTAAAGATTTAAAATTACGAGCTTGGCTCGAATCGAATCCGGTTGCAGGGTCTACTGTAAGACACGTTTACAAGCGAGCGAGAATGCGATGCTCACGCATAGAGTTGCATCCACTTTTTTGTGCGCGAGCAAGTTAAACTAGTTTTGACCTTCTCATGCTCGAAAATTAGATTGATCTATTGGAAAAAGTTTTTTCTTTTTTTTTCCGACTTTCTCGCTGTACGTAAAAAAGAAATGCTCGTAAATATTATACAGGGTGTTTCGAAAATGGTGGTAGAACTGAGCTACAGTGGGAAAACGATAATGTTCTATGACGTTTTGTCGTAAGAGGCGCCGTTTAAGAGTTATGAAATGAATCCTTGCGAATGGCCCCTTAACGTACATTAATAAATGGATACTCAATGATAAAATATGTTTAATTATTTAGCTGGTTTTTTAAAAGCACGCTCTTCATAAAAATTTGATTTTAGCATTGAGTATACGTTTATGTACGTTAAGGTGTCATCCGTACATGATTCCTTTCGTAAGTCCTAAATGGCGCCCCGTACGACAAAACGTCATAGAACATTTTCGTCTTAAAATGGCCCATAGAACCCACTGTAGCTCGATCCTACCACCATTTTCAAAACACCCTGTATATTGAATGCGTACTTGGGTAGCCTCTAATACCTTTAGTTTAAAATTTAAAACTTAGTGACAAAAAAAGCTGGAAAACTAAATTTCCTGTCGCTATTTTATCTTTGTGTTTTTTGACATAGCTATAATTTAAAGAGATCGTTAGGAGCTCTGCAAAATTTAGATTTTGTGTCACATAGTTCAATAAATTGATCGGTGATACTATGAAAAAAATTCAAATTTTAAGATGCAATTTTACATGTTCCCAACCTGCGTGTAGAGAAGTGCCATAGATGAAATTCTGGCTTATCTTTTAACAAAAAAAAAATCTATAAATTCTTCATCTTATTTTATTTTTAGAACAAAGTCCAACTGACATAGTTAAATATTAGTTTATAAGCCAAAACAACTGTAAAGATAAAACAAAATATATTTTTTCTCGAGTGATTGATCTCAGTTATTAATCGTTAGTAAATTAAAATTTTAAAGGGTAAGCACCACGCAAAACGTAACCCCATGTTTTGATAGTTTAAAAAAAAAAGTCTCTAGGTGTTTGAGTTACTTTGTAATACAAATAAAAGTCTATTTCAAATTTATGAAATAGAAGCATTTTCGGCATCTCTTGTTCTTCAAACATTTCTATTCTTTGGATATTAAAAGAGAAGGCTTTCTAGCTGTAAATATCCTAAAAATTGCTTTTAAACTTTGTGTTATTCAACAAAACGGGGCTTTATAGCAGCACCCAGTTGGCGATTGAAGCATGGAACTTCAAAAAGTCGCAGTAAGAGCATCTGTAACGGTATCCAACCAAACAATTTTAGGTGAGGCAGTATAAGACATCAAACTGTGGTAGTCCATGAAAATTATCCAATGGAAATTGAACTGTCAATTGCTAAAAACCTTTAATTTCTAAAATTGAAATAGGCATGCGAACTGACTTGAATAGGGGCTTGTCAAATTGATTTTGCGAATTAAACTTCAGAAATTAGAAGAAAAAAAAAACATAAGAGTGATATCGGTTTTATTTTCATTTCAATATGCTCCCAATAACGAAAGAAATCGTCTTTCCCAATGAGGAAACGTCATCTAATTTGGTCAAAATGGTTCAAATTGTTGTATATTGTCGATTTCTGTTGGAATTTTCCAGATCAGACTTTTTGACCACATTAAAAAAAAATTTCCTGATTGTGTTAGCCATTTTCATTCGTTACTTTATAGGACCCTATTGAAATGTAACGTAAAAACAACGTCACGCTCGAGTCAGGCTGCAATTCTATTTAATGTAGATTAAACTTTATCAAACTCTAACCTAATGTTTACGATTAAATAGTCTTACGAACGAATTCATTGTGATCACTAAAACTTGGTGCTTACCCTTTAATGTTTAATTTTTCTCTGTTGGACTTTAAATATTTCGCAAACCTTTCTATCGTACTTATTTAGGATTTAATTTTAATAAACGTAATGAATATACGTTTGGAATTCTTATTCCGGGGTTTTTACATGATTTTCTGGCATTTTTATTTTAGATAACTAACGTTGTTTAGTCAATGTAAAAAGAGTTAATAGAAATGATATAACCCCGTTTTCCCGGTAACTTTTAAGAGCTAAAAGAAAAGCTCGGTTTTAGAGAAAAATAAAAATCGTCTTGTAGGCGCACAATATTTGTATAAAGAAAATATGGTCTAATGCTGATCCTACCCTTTGCTAAACATTGTAAGATTTTGCTTTTAGATACTTAGTACCAGTGAAATTCACTACTTTAGATTAATTTCAGAATCTGATAGATTTATCACAACGAGAGTTTCAAAGTCTGTCTATAAATTAGAAGAAAAATTGGCATCAAAGTTTTATAGCTTTAGTTAAAAAGTATTCTCGCTATTAGGATTTATTAATTTTCAAACTATAACTTCTAAAAATTTATTTGCAAAGTTGATCTGGCTCATTTTAAAGGGAGTGTGAAGAGGAAAAGTGATTTTTCAGCGATTCTACAACGTGTCTTGAAAAAAGACTTGTCCGCGTATTAAACATTCGGGAAAATGACACTAAATTAATTGACATTAAATTAAAAGGAGAACCTCCGAATTAAAAGCCTTCCCACCTTTGGCTTCATAAAATATCCGCAGTTGCACAAATGATTGTGAGAGTGAAAATTATCAAAGATATTTTGCGGGGATTTTATTATGCCAAAGGTGGGGGATGTCTTTTGATTAGTCCGGGGTTCTCCTTTTAATTGAATGCCTAAATCAAAAGGTATCTGATTTTTTGTACAGTAAAGATACACTTCCTGAATGTTTTTAATACGCAAACGACGTGCTTTATTTATACATAGTTTTCATTAAAGGGGGTGAATGACGTTCCCCAAGTGTTGCCAACCACTTGTGAGCGCAAATGGAAGCAGAGACAACTAATCTCTTCTGAACTGAGCTCGCAAGTTCTTGGCAACCTTGTAATGAAAGGAAAGCTGAGAAAGAGGGGTAGAATTTTCTTTTGCTCCTTTACCAAAAAAACCATGTGTAGAAGCATATGCAGAATCAATAAAAATAAAAGCACTTTACTCTCCCTTTAACCATTTTAAAATTCAAACGATTCCTAGTTATTCAATATTTTTGACATGATGATATGATCCAAAATAATTTGATACCATTTTTTTTTATTTCTCACCCCGTTATGATGTAATTTATCCTATTTTGAAATCCTCATTGTGGTATACTACAAATACCATAATATTGAGTCTTGAAGTTTTAAAAATAACTTTTACTATGAAACTTTCCCTTCCCTTTATAACTTGGCTTTATATTAGACATTCAATCGTTTATGTGGCTTAAGAAACATATTTAATATTATAAGGTCTGTTTGTTAGGTTTTATTTTTTACACCTTTTTAGATCTTATTTAGAATTTCGACACCCCTCACATAAAATTCCGGCCAATGGATTTGCATTTTTTTTTTTTTATATAATGTTTCGATAATTTTTCTCTAATATTCCTTTAATAATAATGTATATTAATAGTGTGTTAAAAACTAAAAGTTGAAGTGTAATATAAAGATGAAACAAAGAAGGCGGAAATGTTTTGAGATCCAATTTTATTTTTGTTTTTTTCATTATCGCAATAGTTGGCAAATCATTTTCCATTACAAGTTTTCTTTATGATCGATTTAGGCTATTATGCCTTAAAACAATATCAAATTTCGCAAAAATGGTTTTGTGTTAGTTTGCAGTTAATTATCAAAGTTGCAAAATTTGGCTCGAAAGAAATTTGAATTTTTCTTCAAATTAAAGGACTACCAATGAAATTTCCTCTTTGAAAGAGATGTTTGTTAGAAATCGCGCACGCATGATAACCCCAACTGATCTTTACCAATGTTGTCTATTGACACCAACTATCGTGCACTGTAAGCGGAAGGTTGTTGGTTCAAATTCTACCCGTGACCCAACATCTTTTTTACGTGTGGTGATAGTTGTAACAAGTAAAAGCCAGCCCGTAATTTGGCTAGCTATGTACCAACAACTAACTTTCCTGAAGAATTTTTACATTCTAAAATATCTTCGAAACAGATTTAGGCATAAAAAATCTATTTAGCGACTTTGATAATTAACTATAAGTAACCGCGAAACCTTAGGTGTGTTTTGGTACCATTTTTACACATATTTTAACAGCCCAAATCGATTTAAAAATAACTGGTTATCAGAGTCTAGTATCCCTTTAAGTAAATTTAGGGTTAGATTTCAAACTGTTTCGGCTTCAAGTTTATCAAAAAGGGAATTTTAAATGAAAACTGTACCAGTACCATGTGGATGATAGATTCTCTGGGATTAATTGCATTGTAGATTTTGTTTCTGTCACAATGCGTGGAAAAATGATATCCAAAATTTTTAGATAACATTATTTGCACGGATTCATTCACACTTAGAAACTAATCTAAAACATACAACTGGTGCTCCATAGTTTTATCAGCCTTGTTTCTATAGCAAAATACTATGAACTTTTAAAACCATAATTATAGTTTATCCACAGTTTAACAGGCAATAAAATTAAATGCAGGGAGAAAGACAAACTTGGGGTTAATTCTAGAGATTCTCTGTTAAATGACACGAAACAAAAATGCCTAAACAAAAATATTTGCAACTTCAAAGCCACCTCTTGCAAAAAAAATCTGAAATATCATGAGATTTTGTGCACGCCTTCATAAAAATGAATGAAATTAAGATCGGCGGTGCATGCAGAAATTCCTGCTTAGCCTTTGAAAGATAAAAATGGCAAAAAAAGTTGGGTACTCCCTTTTTTTAGAAAATTTAAATTTATTTTGAAAAAATAGCCCTGAAGAACTCGAATTTCAAATGCACTTTGCAAGAAATATTTTTCAGTAAATTTTTGTATAGATTTTTTTAGACAATATGCACACATGTTTCGACAGACTTTATTTTGCTGCGTGTCTCCCTTCAAGGGAATAATAATATTCTTAGCTTAGAAAGTTGATTTAAACAGTGGGGCCAGTCACTCAGCGTAATTGGTGTACATCAGTGGTGGGACTACTTCGCAGGATGTAGTATAGTGGAAGGCTAGCAAAGCACTTCGCCAAAAAGTGATTCACTACCCTCTTCTGTGCTAGTGCTTTGATCAAGTCCCACCTCTGTTGTACAGGCTGTAATTTACTGTACTAAAGCGGTTACGCATAATCTTTATAATCCACGTCTTTAAACATGATTACGCGTAACCCATAATTGGTGTACTGAGAATCCATGAGAGATATTAGCCGCTCGATTTAAATGTGTAGCTATTTATTTATTTCTCCTTGCCTTTCACTTTATTACCATTCTGCTGTTGGACTGACTATAGTATAGTGAAAACCATAAATTTATTCGTAGAATAATTAATTTTTCACTAACCTAACCTAAAAGAACCCACCACTCTTTAAAAGCTTCTATTAAAAATAAAAAAAATTCTTTAAAATAAATATAAAAAAAATATTTTCAATATTATCATCATTGGAATTTCCAAAACAAAACCTGCGCATAACATGTAGTATAATCATCACATTTCATCAGACAGATATCTGTTTATATTGAGGAAAAAAGTGTTTTAACACAAACATTTTGGGACGGGGAAAAAAAATGGTTGGTATATATTAAAAGCGCAAGTGCAAGATAATATTGGTTGAGACTGAAAAAAAGGTTTAAAAATCAAGAAAATTAAATTTTTGGGGAGAAATTAAATTATAAATGTTGCCAAGATAGAGTAAAAACAATAAAAGATATGAAAAAATAAATTTAATCGTAAATTCATAGCATTATTAAAACTTTAACGAAGAAACAAAACATGATTGAATAAAAAAAATGAATATATATTGAATCAATATATCTGTTTTATATATGACCTGTAAATTTGGCAACATTGAAAAATATCAACAACCATGAATTAAGGAAAGATCTAGCGTTAATTTTAGTTCTTTGATTAATTCATGGACGCATCACGCACCCCTCCCCATTTATTCACTGTTCATCAGTCACTATTATATCTGTTTTTGTCATGACTGTATTTTAATAAATGAATGTCCTTTAATATTTTGGATTTTCAAATTTTCTATATCCTCCCTGAAAGATATTTATTTTTAATTATTATTATTGTCAGGTGATGTGGATTATGGGAAGTTAGGAAGGGGGTATAATAATTCCTGTAAAATTCTATGTCCTTATAGTAACCTGGAAGTCCTAACTATCATGGCTGGCGCATCCTCAACCAAACTTTAAAGGGAGAATGCAACCTAACAAGTCATTTTTTTTATCGATTCCTTATCGTTTAAATAGGCCTAATCCACTAGTAAAAAAATTTACAAAACAAAGATTAAACTGTAGAAATAAATTTAAAACGTACCCTGAAAATAGGCTTAGCTGGATTCTTGGAGATCCTGAATTTCTTCGCATTGAAGTGTCAGTGACCAATCAAATGTTATAGGAAATTTCATGGAGATCTCGCCTTAACTCATTGGCCAATGACCCATAAATGCAAAGATATTCAGGATCTCCAGGAATCCAGCTAAGCCTATTTTCCTGGTAAGTTTGAAATTTTTTTGTTTATTATAATATTTCTTTGTATTTTTTTTTTTTTTTTTTTATTATTAGATTAGGCCTACTTAAACAAAAGGAAATCAATAAAGAATCACTTGTTGTTAGGTTGCATTCTCCCTTGTGTACGACCAGGCTCCACATTGGTGTATACTTTGCTATCTTCAAATAGGCAATGCCTATATCAAATTTATCTTCCTAACACTTGTACAGCGGATGCTATTTCCCATTTTGTAGAAGGCAATCCTCACAATTCCCTCTCCTTGTTGAGGAGGGTTTACAATTTACTAGAGATAGAAATACTCAGAGTACTTTCAAAGCGCAAATGCCTAACCAGAAATTTGGTCTTGTTCATAGCATAGCCGCCTAATTAGGCGGCTATGTTCATAGCTTCCCAAATCCACCCCATTTATTTTTACTATCAGGAGTATATAATAGCCTCCTTTGGGGGAGAGGGTGTATGAAACTTATTGAATATCACTGTAAAGCTTGGTGGATTGAGACAGAGCAAGTTTACCCCCAAGAAAATAGTTTTTTGCTCTCAAACACTCTTGCTAGAACTATTTTCACTATTACAGGGCACCCATCTGTTTCCTTAAATACCTGAAAGTCCCTCCCTATTTATTTTAGAGCTAGCTAAAATATCCTATTTTCGGTAATTCCAGGTAATATCTCATTATCATAAATTGGTGATTCAAAATACTGAAAATTCTTCCTAGGAAAGAATTCTTACAAGAATCTGTAAGAATTAATATTTTCACATAATTTTAAGGATTTTGATGTAAGCCGTTGATTGAATTAAAGTGATTACGGAACAGATAGCCAATAGATGTAGTCAGTGACAAAATCGAGAAGTCAGTAGTGACTAACCCCCTCATGCACCACCTATTTGAAAGTGCAAAGTGCCACGAAGTTCATAAAATAGGATAACTGAAAAGTGGTGGTATAGAATAAAAAGTTAAGTTTTTTTTTTTTTTTTTAATCTTAAATTGAAAATGAATCAGAAACATCATGTTATTTTTTTGATCAATTCTACTATCAAAAATAATATGTTGGTGTAGTTATATTTACGGGAAGCGTCTTTAAATGGTGCAAATCATATTTGATGACACCTGCAGTATACGTGATTATTCACTTTGATATTTGATAACACCTGTTGTAGTGTACGTGATTGTTCACTTTCACAGTGAAGGGATTATGCAGGATACTTGGTTTTATAGGATTATATCATCCTGAAATTACCTCAAATGAAGGATTTTATTTTCTAATTAGGAATTACTGACCATTAATGCATTTGCATGAAACCTTTAAAGTGGAAATGCAATTTCTTAACGTTTAAATAGGCCTAGTCCAACAGTAAAAAAAAAAAAAAAAAAAAAAAAATCAAAAAAATGTTAAACTAGAAATAAATTTAGAATTTACGTGGAGATTCTGAATATCTTCGATGGGTCTGCGAATAATAAGGCCCGTCGTTAAGGCGAGATCTCTGTGAGACTTCCAATAACATTCGATTGGTCACTTATACGTGAAGAATTCTGGATCACCATGATTGCAGCTAAGCCTATTTTCCTGGGAAGTTTTAAATTTTTTTCTGGTTTAATATTTCTTTTTCATTTTTTTACGTATCGATTAATTAGGCTTATTTAAACTATAGGGAATCTATTAAAAAATCACACGTTGTTTAGGTGAAGCCCCTTTAATTTGACTGTGTAGGCCTTTGATGGTATAAAAGTTTCCACCCCCGCATAGCTAAATACAATCCCTTTTAAGACTAGTTATAATTTATCCAGGATTTAATATAATGTGATTATACGCAAACCACCTGTTGATACATGAAAACCAAAATTATTTTGCTCCATAAATGACCCCATATAACCTTTTGCGTTGTAAGGTTTTGGTGCCCCTTGTATAAAAGTAGAAAATACATATGCTTTTTAAAAGTAGTGTTTTCGATTGGATAAAAATCTTTAACAGGGATAAAGGCTTTCCAGTTTTTTTCCTCCTCAAACTATGAACTCCCACCACATCAGTTAAGTTCTCCTCCGCTTTTTTGGTCAATTCAAAAAAGATTATTCTTTATCATACAGGTTTTTTTTTTTTTATGAAAATCTTTTCTCTCCCCTACTCAGTGTTTTCCATTTTACCTGTCTCCCCGCACCCCTTTAATGTAAAAGAAAAAACGCCTTTATAACTCGTGACAGTCTTAGTACGTTTAGAAATACCAGTTTATGAACTAGTTTCCTAGTGAAAATTCAAGTCTTTTCAAGGTTGCGAGCGAAGTTTAAAGCTTGCTCAGTGAAGAAAAAACTTAGGGGCGATTTACTGGTAGAAGAAAGGGAACTTTAGTTAAGGGAATCAACATAACTTTTTTTATATCAGGGGGAGGTAAAACTTCTCATTTCAACTTTTGAAAGGATGGGTTTATTTTTATTCTTTTTACCAGCATCAGTATTTTTGGGCACACCTATCATCTAAAATAAAGAGAGAATAAAACGCAAAAGGGTTAATTATTTAGAAGTCGTATATTGGACTATTAACAATGGACCACGTGGATTTGTTCCTACTTTTGCCACTGTTCGCCATTAGAGGATGCTGATGAATACTAGGTTTTATTATTCATCCTAATCTATTTAGATAGGAGTCCATAGTTTTTGAAGTACACAAGCTGAGGCGGCGGACCAAGTTTCAAAAACATCACAAGGAGCCACTGAGATTAGAGTAACTTCACTCTTGTGTGAGTGTGATGTGTTTCAAACTGGGTTCACCGCCACGGCTTGTGTTCCTTCAATAGTCCTAGGTTCAAAAGCAGTTGGCGTAAAGGAAAAAGTTGTGGAAGATGGATACAAAATGTAACTACCCTCCAAAAAAAAAAAAAAAAAAAAAAAAAAAAACCTCAAGGGGGCGTAGGTGTAGGAGGCTCGTTACAAATGTTAAACCTCGGCAGAGAAAGTAGTCCGTGCCAACTTTCCTCGAACAACAGTAAATCAAAATGATTTTAAATTAGTCTTCTAATCACAGCTTGGCCTTTCAAGAGAGTATAAAGCTTTGGTTGAAGGTAGAAAGTATAAAGCCTGGCGTGATGGGCAAAATTGCCTTTTGCTGGGTAAATAAACTTGAAACTTGAAAGCTTAAAATTCCTGCCACTATGTCTAACAAATGAACTTTAAAAATTAGTGTTAGAAAACAAAACGGCATGTTCATTAGCAAACGATTTTTCATTTTGCCTACCTGTAAAATATAATTTTTTTGTTTTATATATTATTATTACGACTCTCGTAGTTCAAAAGTGGTCTTCACCAACTCTTGAACACAAATACATAGTTTTCACTAAAGGGGGTAAGTGCCGTTCCCCCCATGTTGCCAACCACTTGTGAGTGCAGAGGGAAAGGCTAGAGTTCAGTTTTGAAACTAATCTGTTCTGAACTGCACTCACAAGCTCCTGGCAACCTGGGAATGAAAGCAAAGCTGGGTAAGAGGGGTGGAATTATCTTTTGCCCCTTTACTGAAAACTATGTATACAAAATTAATTTGAACCATTTCACTCCCCCTTTACAGTTGAAATTTTAATTTTCCCTTTCCCAAGTCAGTCTGGTTGAGAAATTAACGAAAAATATTTAAAATGGAAAAAATAAGATTTATTCTTTATGTACAGTTTTCTTAAAAATATTTATTTTTTATTCGTGGTGCTTTGAACAGTTAAAAAATTCACATTATTTTTTTTACTTCTAAAAAATACGCGTCATATTTGGCAAATAGTTTAGGTAATTTATAGTCAGATTATTTTAATATACTTAAATCTAAGGAATATTATTTCGGCTTTCTAAATTTTATTGCACTCTTTGTGGTGCAAAATTAAGAAATAATGCAACTTAAAACAAGTGCTACTTTGGCACAAAAATAATATTTTAAATATAACGTAAGGAAATTAATATATTCTTTTTTTTTTTTTCATATTTAAAGAATTATTCAGTGGAAATTAAATTAAACGAGTGCTTATCTTGATTACGGTATTAATTTTAGTACAGGTAAAATAAATTTGGGGTAAAAATATTATATAGATTTATTTGTAAGGTACGTTTGTATTTTATTAGGGATTTTTGTTTGCAACTATCACTTTCACTGCAAATACCAACCATATTTGCGTTTAATGCTTTAGGACTCAAAGTTTTGTCTTGAGGAAAACAAAGTAGACAAGAAACCTGACTCGATTCTGATCTTGTAAAATTGATCCCGTGTCAAGCTCACAAATTGAAAAAAATTGCCCCTAGACCGTTTTTACATACACGTGATGTTACTTTTACTAATTATTTCAATGTGCTCCCATAGAATAACGAAAGAAATCAGCTTTTCAAAATGGTCAAATTCTGTTGGGTCATGTTTGACCAAATTAGATTAGATTATGATTTTTTCTCATTGGGAAAGCCGATTTCTTTCCTTAATCTACGGAAGTAAAAGAAACATCATATGTTAAAACAGCCTCGCAATTTTATTTATTTTTTCAATTTGTCACAAGAAAAATTTGACAAAGCCCGAATTGAGTCGGGTTGCATATCTACTTCAAATGCTTTTTAAACTTTTGAAAGCTCAGAGAGTAGTTGCGATGGGACTAGGCTACTTCAAATAGTTATAAAACATTTTGCTCCCAACTCCTGAGAAAGATTGGAATTGGAACAAAGCCAATTCTATTTAATGAGGAAATCACGTAAGTAGAGCTTATAATATTATAATGAAAGTTAAAAATTATTTTTATAAAAATATTATCCTATAATCTCATCTGGCATTGGTGTGTTGCAGTTTCCATGGTACAATTTAATTGGCTCATTACACTGGTAGTACTTATCAAAAACGTCACTGTAACCGTGGTGTTTCCACCATTGACATAACTGGCGATTCCATCCGCAAGGTAAAACGTAGAATAGTTCAGGGTGCTCGAAACTCAACAGCGTAAAAAAGTCTTGGTCCCCCAAATGACCTTTGAACTGATACTTTTGAGCTAAACGGTCGACAGCTGTGGCATTAAGGTACGAATTGTAGATTGTAGAGTTTCTTAATCTCTCCAAATATATTAATATCACTCCGCTGTTAAAACCAGGGTTCCCGTTCGAGGCTAAGTGACCACCTGGTATGGCCTTTGGTCTTTTTAGTCTATAATCGCGTAATAGGTGAAAGTATACGGGTTGTTGTTCGTGGGCTAATCCCATGACAGCTTCATTGCCAAAGTTATTAAATTGGTGTTGCAAATCTTCAATGTTTCCCAGTATTTTAGTATCTATATCGATCATGATTATCTTTTCTTGCGGGAGCACTCTATGAATGGCCACTGACAGGAAGAATAACGCGTCGCTGTAGTACGAGCCGGGTTTGTAACTAAAATGAGGCTGTAGAAAATTTACCGTATCGCGAAGAGGTTCGACTAATCGTTCTACATTGTAGAAATCCACTTCTATTTTTGAACTGGAGCTCTTAAAAGCTGAAAATCTTAATATCTGCTTAGCCAAAGGCAGACTTCCCAAATCAGTAATTACATGTAGGTGTAAAGGGGTTTTAGTTCTCTTAAAGAGTGACACGAGACATCTTGAAAACTTTTGCTCGAGAAATTTTACTTCGTGAGCGCGTGTGAAGATGAAGAGAAGGTCTAAGAAGGTATCGTTGGGGTAGCCAACTCCACTGACTAAACTAGGAAGTTGCTTACCTTCTTTCTTTAATACGTACGATTCCAAAAGGTACAAATTTTTCCCATTAAGATTCTTCGAAAGTTGTTCAGCGGAAGAGTATTGTTTGTGGGAGTTAGGTGACAGAGATGTTTCATCCACCATACGCAAAAACATGAGACAAGTGCCAAAAATGCTCATAATTATGCATATTTTAAGAAAAGTGAGTCGGTGCTGGCCAAAAAAGGCCATTTAGAATTTGAAAATCATTTATATGGGATTAAAATATTTCAACTCCTACGCTGCTCCTTTACTCTTAGAGAACCTGGGTCGGTCGCTCGCGAACGCTCGGAGATAAACTGACGAAAATTCATAAAGCACCGTAGCAAAAATATCACGCTAAGCCTAATTTTAAAAAGAAGCTCAAAGAAAACTACGAATGCGCCGTTTTCTTACTGTTTCGTGTACAACTGAACCAATTTCGCGACGTATTCTTGGGAATTTGATAATTTGAACATGATTGTTTACATTCGACATTGCTTATTGTGTTACATCGTCAATTTGTCACGCAACTGCCAGAAATAAAAATAATATTAGACAGATACCACTACCAGACAACTCTCGGGGGTCTTAGAGGATATTCTCTATGCTGGAGTAGAATTTAGAAACATAGAGAATAAAGGGGAAAAGAAATGAAGGGAAACATTTCTACTCCAAGCTCTAGGGCATAGCCTCCTCGATCACGCGCTTCGGCTGCGCTCGCGCTATAGAAGCCCCGGCAAAGAAAAAAATTAACATGTGTTTGAGAGAATAAATGGGAAATTAAAACTCCCCCAAAAGACGGCGCGAAAAAGCACTAAAATGTAGAGGGGAAAAGTCGAGGGGAGAAACAAATTCTTGTCTAAAATTTTAAATTTACGCTCCAGCTTCCTGATTTTTTAACCACATCTAATTAAGTATGTACTGATAATTTACAAATTAATTCCAAGCCTTTGAGAATTACAGATTTGGCGTTAATAATTGTTGAAACTAGCGAACCTATTATTTTTCTTTACTGACGGAGCTTTTTGCGGTTTTCACCTATTGCGCGGGGTTCTTTTTAAATCTAAAGCCTTGATCCATTAACACAGGCACTGCAGTCACGCTGTAGATGCTATTTATAAACTTATATTCTAATTTCACCCTCTGATTTGATTTTTATTATATGACAATATACTATTTTACTCAAAAACAAGTGTTAAAATTAATAAGGTTGCAATTGTGAGAATTGATAAGAGAGAGAAATTACTAAATTTTGAAGCCGGGTAATAGGCCTTATTATAAAATAATCTTGGAAACGAATAAAAGAACCGTTAAAAAGCACCCGTTTGTATTGAAGATGGTCCCTTTTTTCAAGGCTGGTACAAAGTGTAGGATTTTCTATACTTTTTCCAGCCTTGAAACTATCAAAAAGAGCCGTTAAATAGAACTCGTTTATACGGAAGATGGGACATTTTTTCAAGGTTGAGACGTAGTCGGAATTTATGTTATCGTCTATTCGGGACAACTCTGTTTTCAAACCACTCTTCCCTGTTTCGGCGCGAAAATCTAAATACGGCGGTCTTGTCTTTTCTTAGGATACAGTTGTCTAAAAATTTTGAGAGCTCTATGATGGGTATTTATTTCCTAGTAGTACATCACATTCTTGTACACTAACTTGTAAGAAATTCCTTAATATTTTCGTAAACAATAGCATTGTGGAATGAGAGTCCCCAAATAATTTGAGATTCTCTTTAAATTTAAAACATTCACCACCATCTTAACCTATGATCAGATAGTAGTAGTATCAATATGTTGTAAAAAATAATTTATAAAACTATACCAATATAAGATTGCCCCGAACAACATTTTTTCCAAACCTAGTTATTTAATCTAATCTAGGGTTGTAAGGCGAAATATTTCCCTCACCAGATTTCGTAATTTTAGGGTGATAAATTTAAATTAAAAATTAATTATCAATGTAAGGTGGTAGCGTGTAAGTTGTGAAATTTTGGGAGAGAAGTTTTTTTGCCGTTTTCAAAACGCCATACATAGTTATTTAACTATAATGAGAGTAGATTAACACTAATCTATTATCATTATAGTTAAATACCTATGTATGTCATTTGGAAAATGGCAGGAAAACTTCTCTCCCAAATTTTCAAAACTTACCCGAGTTAATGATTGAAGCACGCGGTAAAGCTTTGCACACGCTACAATCTTACGTTGATATTTAATTTTTTACTTAAAAACTAATCACCCTAAAATTATGAAACCTGGTTAGGGAGATAAAATAAACTAATTTGCAAAACTTATATTTTAATTCTGACTTTTAAAAATCATTAAAGACCTGAAAAGGGCAAAACCCTTCAAATTTGGTCAGTTTCCCCCCTTTGAGACGTGCATCAGTTTGGGGGAGTTTTGTAAATCTCGAGAATTCATTTATTCGTGATTTTCGGCCGATTGCCGGGGCTTCTATAGCGCGAGCGCAGCCGAAGCGCGTGATCGAGGAGGCTATGTCTAGGGTAGCGGCCAATCATATGCTTTTTCGGACTTGTAGACAGTCGGGTTTGCAAACAGACGGATTAACGTACAGCCGGAATTATGGGTTTTCCATCGTAATTGGCAAACCTTCCACTTTTCCATTCCCCCCTGGTCGTAACACATTCCCTAAGGAGTAAGGTCCTATCGTTCGAAAGCAGGCTGGAGTATAATCCGCTTTTCTGTAGTGGTTTTTTTAGTAATTTTATTTGGGTATATTGGCTCTAATTATTAAGTTATTAATAATGACATAGTGCCATTGCGAAAATATAACTAAATGCACGCTCGGCAAAAATATCAGTTTTGTTCCTGATGATTTAAAAAAGTTTCAGTTAGGCCCAGCATGGGTTTGTGCCTTTTTGGAAAGAAACTTTGCACACCATTTGCTTGTGAGTTTTATCCCTTCAAATGTTCTTAATTAAGACTTTAGCTCTGTATTACTATTAGTAACTTCTCTTATTTCATGATAGGGTGTCTTTTTCTTCTCACTGTTTGCGCTATATACGGTAGTTTCTACAGCGTTAAACTTTTGTTTCAAACTGATGATAGGCATTCCTTAGCTTCGGGATGGACAGAAAGTAACTTTTTTTTATTATAGTCTGTGAGATTACGTTAATAATACTCTTCTTATATCACAGGACAGGTATTCGAAGCCAAAGACATCAGTCAAGTTGCGATTGTCACTAGTGAAAACCATTTAGGAGGAACAATAGCCTTGATAAACAGCATTGCCTCGAACACTAAAGTTCCAGTTTATTTTTTCATCGCCACTGATAATAGTACAATGAATCATCTATGGTCCTGGATAGAGAAAAGCAAACTAAAAGATTTATCTTACGAAATCAAAGGAGTTACGGAGGAATGGCTTCGAAAGAAGACAAATCTTACTGGATCAGTCGAGAAACTTGTACGTAAAAGTTGTATTTAAATTTAATTTAACGTAAGTCAAGTCAAATGATTCGTGATATTTTTAATGTTTTATTTGCAGTTACAATACTCAAGATTGTTCCTAAGTGAGATTTTTCCAAATTTGAAACGAAAGGTTATTGTTTTAGAAGATGACCAGATAGTCAAAGGTGATATCAGCGAGCTTTATCACTATCGTATTAAAGAGAAACACGTAGCGGCACTTTCGAACGAATGTGACCCTGTCGCTAGAAGTCATAACTATAAAGGGGTAAGAAAAACGTATTATATTTAATAACTTAGTAATCAAATTGGGGAATTGAATTAATAAAAGATTCAATAATATATACATAGTTTTCGATAAAGGGGAAAATGAAAATTTACCCCTCTTTCCTAGCATTCCTTTCATTGCAGGGTTGCCAGGAGCTTGTGAGTGTTGCTCATAACAGATAGTTCCAAAGCTGAACTGCTAGCCTTTCTCTCTTGTTCAGTTTGCGCTCACAAGTGGCTGGCAACACTGGGGGAACAGCATTTATCCCTTCTAATGAAAACTACGTATTTTAAAGTGGATTTTTTAAGGATGAATCGCTAACGCGTACCAGTAAAAAGCAAGTACTCGACTCACAACACGTTTAACCAGGACTCAAACGAGTACACAAGCCCTGATCCAAGCCCTAAAAAATTCAGACCAGTTCAACATTGCAGAGTAATTTTTAAACTCGGAGGGCTTTAGTAATCATTCTAGCCCTGGTTGTGTAAATCGAATGGAATCCTTTTGTTATAGAATTCAGTGGCAGATTTACCAGCAGGCTGAGTAGGCTGGAGCCTAAGGCGGCAATTTTGGGGCAAAATGTTTCATTCCCCTTCTATCGAATTTCATTCCCCTGTAACTGTACGCTTAACAATTTACTGTACTAGTAATAAGACAGTTAATAGGCTGTCACGTGGTCTCACATGGGGTAGATCTCCTGGGGAAGACGCAGGAACCAATGCTGGAAATAAGACTTTATCCCCCCTGCCTAGGGATCCCTTTACCATCCTCGTTAGACCCCTTCTATCGAATTTCTATCCTCTTGTATCGAATTTCATTCCCCTTCTATGGAATTTCTTTCTCCTTCTATCAAATTTCTTTTCCCCTTCTATGGAATTTCTTTTCCCCTTCTATGGAATTTCTTTTCCCCTTCTATGGAATTTCTTTTCCCCTTTTCGCGGAATTTCTTTTCCCCTTCTATGGAATTTCTTTTCCCCTTCTATGGAATTTCTTTTCCCCTTTTCGCGGAATTTCTTTTCCCCTTCTATGGAATTTCTTTTCCCCTTCTATGGAATTTCTTTTCCCCTTCTATGGAATTTCTTTTCCCCTTCTATGGAATTTCTTTTCCCCTTCTATGGAATTTCTTTTCCCCTTCTATGGAATTTCTTTTCCCCTTCTATGGAATTTCTTTTCCCCTTCTATGGAATTTCTTTTCCCCTTCTATGGAATTTCTTTTCCCCTTCTATGGAGTTTCTTTTCCCCTTCTATGGAGTTTCTTTTCCCCTTCTATGGAGTTTCTTTTCCCCTTCTATGGAATTTCTTTTCCCCTTCTATGGAATTTCTTTTCCCCTTCTATGGAATTTCTTTTCCCCTTCTATGGAATTTCTTTTCCCCTTCTATGGAATTTCTTTTCCCCTTCTATGGAATTTCTTTTCCCCTTCTATGGAATTTCTTTTCCCCTTCTATGGAATTTCTTTTCCCCTTCTATGGAATTTCTTTTCCCCTCCTATGGAATTTCTTTTCCCCTTCTATGGAATTTCTTTTCCCCTTCTATGGAATTTCTTTTCCCCTTCTATGGAATTTCTTTTCCCCTTCTATGGAATTTCTTTTCCCCTTCTATGGAATTTCTTTTCCCCTTCTAGGGAATTTCTTTTCCCCTTCTAGGAAATTTCTTTTCCCCTTCTAGGAAATTTCTTTTCCCCTTCTAGGAAATTTCTTTTCCCCTTCTAGGAAATTTCTTTTCCCCTTCTAGGAAATTTCTTTTCCCCTTCTAGGAAATTTCTTTTCCCCTTCTAGGAAATTTCTTTTCCCCTTCTAGGAAATTTCTTTTCCCCTTCTAGGAAATTTCTTTTCCCCTTCTAGGAAATTTCTTTTCCCCTTCTAGGAAATTTCTTTTCCCCTTCTAGGAAATTTCTTTTCCCCTTCTAGGAAATTTCTTTTCCCCTTCTAGGAAATTTCTTTTCCCCTTCTAGGAAATTTCTTTTCCCCTTCTAGGAAATTTCTTTTCCCCTTCTAGGAAATTTCTTTTCCCCTTCTAGGAAATTTCTTTTCCCCTTCTAGGAAATTTCTTTTCCCCTTCTAGGAAATTTCTTTTCCCCTTCTAGGAAATTTCTTTTCCCCTTCTAGGAAATTTCTTTTCCCCTTCTAGGAAATTTCTTTTCCCCTTCTAGGAAATTTCTTTTCCCCTTCTAGGAAATTTCTTTTCCCCTTCTAGGAAATTTCTTTTCCCCTTCTAGGAAATTTCTTTTCCCCTTCTAGGAAATTTCTTTTCCCCTTCTAGGAAATTTCTTTTCCCCTTCTAGGAAATTTCTTTTCCCCTTCTAGGAAATTTCTTTTCCCCTTCTAGGAAATTTCTTTTCCCCTTCTAGGAAGTTTCTTTTCCCCTTCTAGGAAGTTTCTTTTCCCCTTCTAGGAAATTTCTTTTCCCCTTCTAGGAAATTTCTTTTCCCCTTCTAGGAAATTTCTTTTCCCCTTCTAGGAAATTTCTTTTCCCCTTCTAGGAAATTTCTTTTCCCCTTCTAGGAAATTTCTTTTCCCCTTCTAGGAAATTTCTTTTCCCCTTCTAGGAAATTTCTTTTCCCCTTCTAGGAAATTTCTTTTCCCCTTCTAGGAAATTTCTTTTCCCCTTCTAGGAAATTTCTTTTCCCCTTCTAGGAAATTTCTTTTCCCCTTCTAGGAAATTTCTTTTCCCCTTCTAGGAAATTTCTTTTCCCCTTCTAGGAAATTTCTTTTCCCCTTCTAGGAAATTTCTTTTCCCCTTCTAGGAAATTTCTTTTCCCCTTCTAGGAAATTTCTTTTCCCCTTCTAGGAAATTTCTTTTCCCCTTCTAGGAAATTTCTTTTCCCCTTCTAGGAAATTTCTTTTCCCCTTCTAGGAAATTTCTTTTCCCCTTCTAGGAAATTTCTTTTCCCCTTCTAGGAAATTTCTTTTCCCCTTCTAGGAAATTTCTTTTCCCCTTCTAGGAAATTTCTTTTCCCCTTCTAGGAAATTTCTTTTCCCCTTCTAGGAAATTTCTTTTCCCCTTCTAGGAAATTTCTTTTCCCCTTCTAGGAAATTTCTTTTCCCCTTCTAGGAAATTTCTTTTCCCCTTCTAGGAAATTTCTTTTCCCCTTCTAGGAAATTTCTTTTCCCCTTCTAGGAAATTTCTTTTCCCCTTCTAGGAAATTTCTTTTCCCCTTCTAGGAAATTTCTTTTCCCCTTCTAGGAAATTTCTTTTCCCCTTCTAGGAAATTTCTTTTCCCCTTCTAGGAAATTTCTTTTCCCCTTCTAGGAAATTTCTTTTCCCCTTCTAGGAAATTTCTTTTCCCCTTCTAGGAAATTTCTTTTCCCCTTCTAGGAAATTTCTTTTCCCCTTCTAGGAAGTTTCTTTTCCCCTTCTAGGAAGTTTCTTTTCCCCTTCTAGGAAGTTTCTTTTCCCCTTCTAGGAAGTTTCTTTTCCCCTTCTAGGAAATTTCTTTTCCCCTTCTAGGAAATTTCTTTTCCCCTTCTAGGAAATTTCTTTTCCCCTTCTAGGAAATTTCTTTTCCCCTTCTAGGAAATTTCTTTTCCCCTTCTAGGAAATTTCTTTTCCCCTTCTAGGAAATTTCTTTTCCCCTTCTAGGAAATTTCTTTTCCCCTTCTAGGAAATTTCTTTTCCCCTTCTAGGAAATTTCTTTTCCCCTTCTAGGAAATTTCTTTTCCCCTTCTAGGAAATTTCTTTTCCCCTTCTAGGAAATTTCTTTTCCCCTTCTAGGAAATTTCTTTTCCCCTTCTAGGAAATTTCTTTTCCCCTTCTAGGAAATTTCTTTTCCCCTTCTAGGAAATTTCTTTTCCCCTTCTAGGAAATTTCTTTTCCCCTTCTAGGAAATTTCTTTTCCCCTTCTAGGAAATTTCTTTTCCCCTTCTAGGAAATTTCTTTTCCCCTTCTAGGAAATTTCTTTTCCCCTTCTAGGAAATTTCTTTTCCCCTTCTAGGAAATTTCTTTTCCCCTTCTAGGAAATTTCTTTTCCCCTTCTAGGAAATTTCTTTTCCCCTTCTAGGAAATTTCTTTTCCCCTTCTAGGAAATTTCTTTTCCCCTTCTAGGAAATTTCTTTTCCCCTTCTAGGAAATTTCTTTTCCCCTTCTAGGAAATTTCTTTTCCCCTTCTAGGAAATTTCTTTTCCCCTTCTAGGAAATTTCTTTTCCCCTTCTAGGAAATTTCTTTTCCCCTTCTAGGAAATTTCTTTTCCCCTTCTAGGAAATTTCTTTTCCCCTTCTAGGAAATTTCTTTTCCCCTTCTAGGAAATTTCTTTTCCCCTTCTAGGAAATTTCTTTTCCCCTTCTAGGAAATTTCTTTTCCCCTTCTAGGAAATTTCTTTTCCCCTTCTAGGAAATTTCTTTTCCCCTTCTAGGAAATTTCTTTTCCCCTTCTAGGAAATTTCTTTTCCCCTTCTAGGAAATTTCTTTTCCCCTTCTAGGAAATTTCTTTTCCCCTTCTAGGAAATTTCTTTTCCCCTTCTAGGAAATTTCTTTTCCCCTTCTAGGAAATTTCTTTTCCCCTTCTAGGAAATTTCTTTTCCCCTTCTAGGAAATTTCTTTTCCCCTTCTAGGAAATTTCTTTTCCCCTTCTAGGAAATTTCTTTTCCCCTTCTAGGAAATTTCTTTTCCCCTTCTAGGAAATTTCTTTTCCCCTTCTAGGAAATTTCTTTTCCCCTTCTAGGAAATTTCTTTTCCCCTTCTAGGAAATTTCTTTTCCCCTTCTAGGAAATTTCTTTTCCCCTTCTAGGAAATTTCTTTTCCCCTTCTAGGAAATTTCTTTTCCCCTTCTAGGAAATTTCTTTTCCCCTTCTAGGAAATTTCTTTTCCCCTTCTAGGAAATTTCTTTTCCCCTTCTAGGAAATTTCTTTTCCCCTTCTAGGAAATTTCTTTTCCCCTTCTAGGAAATTTCTTTTCCCCTTCTAGGAAATTTCTTTTCCCCTTCTAGGAAATTTCTTTTCCCCTTCTAGGAAATTTCTTTTCCCCTTCTAGGAAATTTCTTTTCCCCTTCTAGGAAATTTCTTTTCCCCTTCTAGGAAATTTCTTTTCCCCTTCTAGGAAATTTCTTTTCCCCTTCTAGGAAATTTCTTTTCCCCTTCTAGGAAATTTCTTTTCCCCTTCTAGGAAATTTCTTTTCCCCTTCTAGGAAATTTCTTTTCCCCTTCTAGGAAATTTCTTTTCCCCTTCTAGGAAATTTCTTTTCCCCTTCTAGGAAATTTCTTTTCCCCTTCTAGGAAATTTCTTTTCCCCTTCTAGGAAATTTCTTTTCCCCTTCTAGGAAATTTCTTTTCCCCTTCTAGGAAATTTCTTTTCCCCTTCTAGGAAATTTCTTTTCCCCTTCTAGGAAATTTCTTTTCCCCTTCTAGGAAATTTCTTTTCCCCTTCTAGGAAATTTCTTTTCCCCTTCTAGGAAATTTCTTTTCCCCTTCTAGGAAATTTCTTTTCCCCTTCTAGGAAATTTCTTTTCCCCTTCTAGGAAATTTCTTTTCCCCTTCTAGGAAATTTCTTTTCCCCTTCTAGGAAATTTCTTTTCCCCTTCTAGGAAATTTCTTTTCCCCTTCTAGGAAATTTCTTTTCCCCTTCTAGGAAATTTCTTTTCCCCTTCTAGGAAATTTCTTTTCCCCTTCTAGGAAATTTCTTTTCCCCTTCTAGGAAATTTCTTTTCCCCTTCTAGGAAATTTCTTTTCCCCTTCTAGGAAATTTCTTTTCCCCTTCTAGGAAATTTCTTTTCCCCTTCTAGGAAATTTCTTTTCCCCTTCTAGGAAATTTCTTTTCCCCTTCTAGGAAATTTCTTTTCCCCTTCTAGGAAATTTCTTTTCCCCTTCTAGGAAATTTCTTTTCCCCTTCTAGGAAATTTCTTTTCCCCTTCTAGGAAATTTCTTTTCCCCTTCTAGGAAATTTCTTTTCCCCTTCTAGGAAATTTCTTTTCCCCTTCTAGGAAATTTCTTTTCCCCTTCTAGGAAATTTCTTTTCCCCTTCTAGGAAATTTCTTTTCCCCTTCTAGGAAATTTCTTTTCCCCTTCTAGGAAATTTCTTTTCCCCTTCTAGGAAATTTCTTTTCCCCTTCTAGGAAATTTCTTTTCCCCTTCTAGGAAATTTCTTTTCCCCTTCTAGGAAATTTCTTTTCCCCTTCTAGGAAATTTCTTTTCCCCTTCTAGGAAATTTCTTTTCCCCTTCTAGGAAATTTCTTTTCCCCTTCTAGGAAATTTAATTCCATTTGTATCAAATTTAATTTGCGTTAAATTCAATTTACAGGGAATGTACGGAGAAATCATGTATCTTTTTAAAAAAGTCTTAAAAAATACAAAAATCAAACCTAGCACTTGCGTGATCAATATTGGCGTATCAGTCATCGATATTGATGAATGGGAAAGAAGTAATATCACAGCCAAAACTTTGACTTTATTAGAATCTAATAAAAGGTATTGAATTAAAGTAGACACGCAACCCGACTCGATTCTGCCCTTTTCATATTGATCTTCCACCAAGCTTGCGAATTTATTCTTAGAAATTGAGAAAACTTCGCAAGGCTCGTACGTATGCTTGACGTAGGTTTTACTCTCCATTTCAGTGCCCTCCTATAAAAGCGAAATTAATTTGACAAGGCCCAAATCGAGTCGGGTTGCTTGTCTACTTAAATAATTATCATAATTAATCTAGTGTTTTTGAAAAAAATTGGATTTGATCTTCTTTCAGAGATAAATTATTCAAAACAGAAGGAGTTTACTCGCCTTTAATAGTCACTCTTTATAATCAAACTACCGAGCTTGATCCACTTTGGCACCTTCGAAATTTAGGTTAGTATTAGTGATGGGGACTGAACCAATACTATATGTAACCAATACCAAGGTTTTGTGGCTAAATATAACCATTATAACGAGGTGATGCCCATCTGGCGCAAAATTTCAATAATTCACTCCAAAAAGAGACGTCAAAACCCAAAAATTACAGTTAAATACTAGTATCAAGAGTATTTCCTTAATGCCCACTTTTCTGCTACACAATTAATTTACCTTATCAAAGGCAGAAAGGAGGGATAAGTTTATGTGGGTCCCATTGGCTACTGTCTTTGCCAAGGCATATTTGGCGTGCATTAGGGAAGAGACTTTCACAGGAGCTCCTTCAGAGCCTCCAGTTACTTTAAATGTTGTTTGAACCTTGATATTGGTTAAATTGCGAAAATTGGCAACACTTGAACTCAGTTGGAGTTAAACTGAATAGTCAGGAGTATTACGTAAAACGGTGCATTTTCGGGTAAATGAAACATTTTACTTATTGTATATTTAAACCAAGTGTATCTGCCCTGTGACAATCGTTCAAAGTGTCCTTGAATACTTAAATACACCAAAAAGTAAACACACAACTTGACATGACTCAATTTGATCCTCCTAAAATTGATCTCATGAATATAATCTTCAGAAATTAAACAAAATTCCCATCACATACTGTGACGTCGGTATTACTTTTAATTTGCTCCCATAGAAAAACGCAAAAGAAATCAGCTTTCCCAATGAGGAAAAATCGTCCAATTTTTTCAAAAATGGGTAAAATTGGAAAATTAAAACACAGTTCGACCAAATTTAAAACCTGAATTCATCGTAAGGGATTTTAAATTTTGGTTTACATTTGTTGAATTCAGGTTATTTCATTTTCTCTTTATTTGGTTGAATTCTTTTGATCAAATTACATTTTTCCTCACTAGGTAAGTTGAGTTCAGTGGCGCCACCAGGATTTTTCCCCATGTAGGCACATGTATTTGAGGAGCCCCCCCCCCCCCTAAATTTTAGGCAAATTTTCTTTTCTCATTCTGAATGTTTTTTCTCCCCACGTAGGCACAGGTATTCTAGGAGGGCCCCCCCCCCCCCAAAATTTTTGGCTAATTTTATTTTCTCATCCTGAATGTTTTTTTCCCACACTGAGTACTTTGGACGCCTGTAGGGAGTAATAGCTCTAGCCTTATCTTGTAATTTTGCATAAAATTCAATAAAAGTATCAGGTTTTTCATATAGCGGGTAAACTATGCGCATGTTGACAAATGAAATGTTTATATAGAAACATACCCTCAATAGCCCCCCTCCCCCTTCCATTGTGCTATACTGTTTTTAACACTTATGCACTGACCAAAAATAAAGTTTCAAGCATTCCTTATTTTGGAGATTATGTATATATTTTTTAGTGGGGGCTTTTACTCATACCCTCTTGCTGAAAGGCAGAAATCTTTCCCAGTACAAAGAATCTCAATAACCCATTCACATTTTAAGTTTTCAACCCCCTTGATTCCTTATTCCATCCTTTACAAAAGCAAAAGTTTGTTTTTGCCCAAATATGAATGCTAAAGGCACCATGTTTCTATATGAAGTAAAAATGAAATGAGAGGCCCCCTATAAATTCTGTGGTAGACACGTGCCGACCCGTGCCTATTACTGGCGGCGCCACTGTTTGTCTTCTTTCGTTATTCTATGGGGAGCACGTTGAAATGAGAAATAAAAACGACATTACATGGATGTAAAAACAGCTTGGAAATTTTTTTAATTTCTAAAGATTAAATTGGCAAGCTTGGAGTGAGATCAATTTGAGAATGAATGAATCGAGTCAAGTTGCGTGCCTACTCTAAGGTAATGAGCAGCTTACCTACAATCTTTATTTCGTGTAAAATACTATTAGGCATACTTGTAGAAAGTTTGACGAAAAGTGATCATTCATAGAAGATATTTTTATGATTTTTTTTAAAAGCTTTAAAATACATTTAATCTTTCCAGGATTATCGAGCAGTTCTAGATACACGACTCAATTTGTTAAAAAGGGGAAGCTACTTCATTGGAACGGTCAATTTAAACCGTGGATGCGAAATGTCCCTTACGCTGATATATGGGACAAATATTACGTTGAAGATCCAACAGGGTTGTATAAACCATTACGTAAAGTACTAAGGGATTAACTAATTTAAATTTTGTCCGAGGAATAATCATATATCTTGGTTGCTAATTTCGTCATGATTTTTTTCCCCACATGGCCTTAATTGTATTCTACAAATATCGGAGCCCTAGTTAAAGAGCAATGAAAGGGTTGAAGGGGATCTACTTTTATTAGGTATAACACTAAAAACTACCGAGTGATTTTGGTCACTTACTAAAAATGAGCTTCCACCATCAAACAAACAAGAACTCTGAAGAATGGTGATTTTCTTCATTTTTCCTGTTATGTTACGTAACACTCATGGTATGTTACGTCTTTCGCAAACAAGGGTTTACGCAACATAAATTCAAGCAAGCTTTGTGTGATAAGCAAAAGAGCAAAGCCTAATTTTTTTTTGTGTAGACAATGATTGCATAAGACATTGCTTTACGTAACGAGAAAAGCGAATAAATCACATAGTCTGGACTTCAGACATTCGATTTCGAAATCTTTATCAGGATTTCTTGAAATCTTATGATTTTGTGATATCTCCAATGATTTCGCAATTTCGTGTATGACCCCTTATCTTCTATTGACTCAGTCACTTTTTACCTTCCCACTCTGCTTTCAATTTAGACCTTATCAAAATTGATCTCGCGCCAAGCTTGCGAATTTAATTTAGAAATTGAAACGTGTGACGTTGATAATACTTTTCCTTTCAATAACAAAAGAAGTGGGCTTTCCAAATGAGGCGATCTTCTACTTTGGTCCAAAAATAGTCCAAATTGAAAAATTACAACAGAATTTGACAAAATGAAATACCTGAATTGAACAAAAATGAACCAAAGGCATTTAACTTTTGATACAATTTTGTTTATTTCTGATTTTTACAATTGGTCTATTTGGTCGAATTGTGTTGGAATTTTCCAATTTGGACTACATTTTGACCATATTAGATTTTTTCCTCATTCGGAAGCTGATTTTTTTTTTTTTTTTTTTTTTTTTTTTTTTTTTTTAGTTATTCTATGGTAGCACATTGAAATGAAAAGTAAAACCGACGTTATGAGTATTTAAAACCAGCCATATGATTAAATTCGAGAGCTTGGCGCGAGATCAATTTTGACAAGGCCTTAATCGAGTCAGGTCTTCTTTAATCACAATATAGAACCTTTTTATTTAAATGGAAAGCTCTAACTTATTCGTTGATTCTAAAATTGCTAAGCGTATGTCGTTTTTTCTTCCTCTCTCGCTCATTGTAATTAGCATTTTTGAGGAAATAAGTGCCTTACCTTTTTCTTGACTAAGCGTTGTATAATTAACCCTTTAACTAAATTTTGATCGAGGAAAACTATTTAATTACAATGAAGTTAAAATTACTGTAGTTTTTTCTACTACCCCATCGACCACTTTTTGAAAACTTATCAAGTGTACAAGTGTAATATATAAATACTTATTTAGAGTGAGGTTTTTATATGTGAAAGAATTTTTTCCATGAAATGTTTTAGGTGCTAGTAAAGATTAAAGCCCCGCATTAAAAATAGCTCTTCGCTTTAATAGTATTAATCATTACAATTGTATAGGTATGGGCGAATACCATTTATTGAAAGACGAAACGAATATTGATTCCTACCAAATATCGAGACTAATACTCTAAATATTGAACCGAATACTGAATAATTAGGCTTAAAGTAATTTTGACCATTTTAATATAGTTATGGAAATTCCACGAATATTTAAAGGAAGCATGAATAAAAAATCAGAAATGTATTGTTGTAATATAAAAGTTATCACGTTAAGTATTTTATATTCCACTTAAAGGCCCCTTTCTGCTCTGAAATTTGCCCCTTGAAAATCATCTTCCCTTATACACACAACCTAGCTTTGACAATTTGCTATGGTCAACGTTACCTGCTAAGCTAGTAAAGAAGGCGACTATAAAGGGGCTTTAAAATTGTATATAGGGTAAATGAAAACTTAGGAAACACATTCTTGATTTTTCCTTTTTTTTTAATCTAAAAATGGTCTTAATGTTCATATACTTTGTCGTCTGCTCCGAAATAGCGGGTTTAAAATTACAATTCACAAACACTAGATGGCGATACCGTTCATATTCAGGGCTTTGACCTGCGGCCTTCGCGATTGGACAGCCTGGGGTCACTTGCTCACAGGATTCCTTTTTGTAATTTTAAACACGCGCTATTTCTGAGCTGACGACAAAGTATGAACATTAAGCTTGGAAGAGAGAGGTTAATGGAGAAGTAAACACCATGCCTCCAACACAGGCAACTTGTTTCGATGTGTAACACACAAATCCGCCAGAGCCGCCATGTGTAAGGGCTGGTTCGTAGGGTCCGCAGCGCCTTCTAGATGGATGATTTATCCATAACTGATATTAATGAAAACTTAATGAATAGGAACTTTCATTATCACAATTAAAATCACAGCTACACTTTACATATATAGATCCCTTGAGCAGACTCTTTGACCTTATCTAGCAATGACTTTTAGATTTTACACTATTTTTGATTAAAAGAACGAACCAGCCTAAACAGCGTCGCTCATAGAGAGCCCACTATGTCACTCCAGAACCATCTCTCCTCCAATCATTAAGACCATTTTTTATGCTATATTTATTTTTTATTAAATATCATATTTTAGGTCGAACAAATTAAGTTATCATATATTACACTCTATTTGCTTCAGGCTCCCTTTAACTTATTTGACTTAGTTTTTCAGAGAAAAACAACCTTGAGAGTTTGCAGAATATTTATTCTCAAGTAAAGGTTCAAAAGCAGAGTCACTATTTGATATTTGTTAGAATATCAAAAGAAACTCTAATCAAATTATTAGATTTGTATCAAATTATTTTTCACGGAATTGGATCAAATCATTTTTTCTCGAAATTGGATTAAAGTATTCGTCTCAGATTTGGATTGAATTTTTTTTTTTTTTTTTTTTCATACTACAATATAAAACGATAAAATCAAAAGCTTCTTCAAATTGCCCAGAATCGTTTTAAGGGTATCTGTTGACACATCATCGTCATAAACCGATTTAATACCATTTCAACAGTCTTATATTGAAGGCGAATTGGTTTGAAACTGGTTACCGAAAGAAATTTCGAGACAAGATGGTTTCCAGTTCTCATGAAACCAGTGAATTGGTTTGAATCTTAAGGCCTAGTATGAACGCAGCTTTATTCGAATTGGTATTCGATCGAATTACTCGTCTCGGTATTCAATCGAATTAATTTAAGACTACTATTCACCCATCCCTATAATTTAATTTTTACAATTATTATATAAGTAGATAGATTCCATCCTCTTTACAAAATAGTTAAAATTGCAATCCAAATTATTTTGATATTTTCCATTCCCGGTGAAATATTTTTTAGGATATATAGTCTTTTGCCAAGTTTTATTTTTCAAATATATGAGATATGTATCGATATATATATATTTCTAGTATTATATTTTTGAAGTGTAATTGTTATCGTGTGAAATAAATCAATATAAATTATTTTTTCAATTATTCTAAAACTCCTATTCTTGTTGCGGGTGGAATTTTTTATATATGATTAATTTCTCATGCAGACGCTGCACTTGGTTTAATCGATTTTAAAATATTGACGACGTTTCTAAGCCATCTCTTCATTTTCATGTTGTATACTACCTGTACTATTTTAGTACTTGACCAGAAGAAGAAGCGATAGTTTTAATGTTGTCAATAAATTTTAAAATTTATTAATCTGAGTGCAGTATCTCCTTGTAAAATGAATTGCGTATAATTCTTTTTTCCAATTTTTTTTACTATTCTATAAAAAAGAATAATTGAAATGTGTTGGGCGAAAGTTGTCAAGTTGAATTACTAAGTTTTTAATTGGTAGCAATGCCTATGCGTTTTTGGAAACTCAACCGCCTTATAATAATAATTTAATAATATTTAGTCCCGTATTGAAACGACGAGCGCCTTCGGATATTTCTTATGAGAAATATAAGGATTGAGACGAATGGAAAGTCGGTTGAATAGATATATTAGAAAATTCAATACAGAGAAAATAGTTCCAAGGAGGCAGCCATACTAGGAATTAGCCGAAATTAAATAGAATAAAAATAACCCATGTTCCCTACACCTTAAAGTCATGTTCTCTTTGTCACATTCACTAATTCAATTTTCAAAGGTAAGTGGTTTGGTTTTCTTGTTTTTCTAGTAATAATTATATGTGACTACTTGTTTTTCGTCTTTTTCAGCGCCAACGCCGGCAGTAACACCACAAACAAAGTAGTACCTACACCTCCTGGTAGGGGGTAGTTGTAGGAAAAAAACAAATAGATAGTGCGATCCCCTATGTAGCTCTCTTCCTTCAGTCCTCTCCTACCCCTACCCCGTCAGCTGCCTGCGTTTATCTGCGTTTATGATTACCAGTTTCGACTAAAATTCCAACTAGAATGGCTGCGTCCCTGTAAAAGGTTATTTGCCCAGATCAAAAATTTATCTTTTTATGGATAATGGAAGCATTGATAACTGCGTTATAATCTATGGAAGGGTACCGTGGTACTCTGGGAGGTAATATTTTTTTAACTTTTTTTTAATTTCTGGAAAAGTGTCGAAATTGCGCTTAAAATTAGGAAATGAATTTATTAAAATATTAAATTATATTTTAAACGTTCCATTACATCCTTCATTTTTAATAAGGACGGGCAAGGTTATAGTTGTCGATATGGTAGAGCGCTTAAGCTTGAAAGCGAGAAAAACTATCTCCGTTTCGAAACGCAATCTTTTGTTTCCAGAATTTTATTGCCCTCAAAGGAATAATGTTATTTTTTATTTTATTTGATTTATTTTTTTAGGTAAATTATTAAAATTAATACCAAGTTAGCAACGCGGCGAAGGTAGGCTTAGTAATTTTACGCAAGTTCAGTCAGTGTGCGTAGACGAAACCGAGGGTCGTAGGCCTTAAATCATTGGAGCGGGTTAAAGTGCTGTGAAATCACAAAAGGTAATTTAAAAACCGAGAAAACGGTTAAATTACATGTTTTTTGTAGTGGGTGTAAAATATATGTAGTTTTGAAAAGTAATATCCTTTTAAACTTGAAATTTAATTGTACAAAATTTTCTTTGAACACGTTACCACGTCGCTAAGTATTTTTGACGTAATGATATACCTTTGCCAAATTATATCCTGTTGAGAATTTAGCACTTTAGGTGGTTGGGTGGTAATTGATCCTCATAAAAATTACAGAGGTTTTAGGCCTGATTGAGTGTAAGCTGGGACGTCTTCTGAGACGGTAATAATTAAGCCTAATTTTCTATAGGCGTTAACTTGGACTAATTCTCGTTAAAAAAGTGTTACTTAATGCTCGACCTTCGAAAATATTGGCCCTCAATCTTTGGCGTTGTTTTTTAATCAGAAGTAGAAGTGTATACCCTAGAATGTCATAAAAAAGGGAGTAGGCTTACTTTTATCCTCAAAACAATGCTATTGGAAATTATAGGTGTATCTTTAAAAACAATTTTTTTAAGTCTTTCACAAGGAGGATCAGAGAAGGAGAGGAAATGTGGGGACGGCGCGGTTCCTACTGCGTCGGCCTAAACTCCCACTCTGGGAGAACGGGGGTAGAGACGTTTCGTGGTAAAATGTTGTCGCGTGGGTAAAACGAATCCTTTATGAGACGCGCTAGCTAGCGACCACGTGACAACAGTTTACCTCGAGAATTTCCTATCCCCCCTTTCCACCCGAGTGGGAGGTTGGCTCTTCTCTCTCTAACTCAACGCAGCCCCACATTTCCTCTCCTTCTCTAATCCTCCTTGTCTTTCACAAGAGTTTCATGTTTTTTTATACTTTTGTGGTAACAATTTGGGGAGATTTCAAGATGGGTTTTATGTTCAAAAATTATTTTTGGCAAGCCATGAAACAATCAGTATTTGCGAGCAATAAATAGAAATAACTCCTTAAATAACGTTCAAACAAGAATTCTCATGGAACCTTCGTAGTCCATAAGAGAAGCCACTCTCCGAGAGGCCATTGTCTCAGGATAAACCTAGTCTTGAGGTTTGCGAAAAAAATCTTTAGAAATTCTACTTAAATTTCCAAATAATTCAGTGGCCAATAAACCATTAAAACCGAGTTAGCAGCCAATTAAAGATTATCTCGCCCAAATTAGAAGAGGTTACTTTATATTAGGTTTTTTTTTTTATTTTTATGTAAAAATTTGGTAATCATTTTAAATCGTCCCAAAAGCATCAACGAATAATTATTCATGTTCAGGCTTCAGGCCATGTCAACTTCCTGGTATATTTGGCATTCGAAACTCTCAAAGTTTGTGTAGGCATAGTATCTCAGTTCGTCGCTAATGAAGTTTGTTTCATTTATTTTTAGCCCTATCTCAGGCTATGTAAATTTAAATTGGACAACTTGCCAGAAACACGCTACCCGAAAGTTTATTTTCAGTCCAATGTAAGTTGTAGCAGACTACAGACTTCATTGTCATTAAAACGCAACGAGTCAACGGCAACGCAGTGAGGATTTTACCCCTTTTTGGACGCGTAGATAGTGATTTTACGATACAAAGTTCAACAATTTTTCTATGCTCGTTTTCAAAAAACATCAGAATAAACTACTGATCGTCTCCAAGTTGGAAATATCAAGTTTTAATCGGTTAAAGCGCGCTAGAATTTTCAACCCGTTTCTCTAGTGAAAAGTTCCACCAATCTCACCCAGTACAATGGTGGGCGTGTAATATAGCCGAAGGAATCGGAGTTTATTCGGAATTACTTTGTCTTTTAAGACGAGTTGTGCGCGTATGAAAATAAGAATAGCACAGGCTAAAATTAAACGAATGAACAATGACAATCAACCACACGTGAGAAGCCAGCCCTATTTAGTCGCGTTACAACCGATTTTGTGAATTCGGAGTTTCGAATTATAACATTCTTCGCGCTAAGCCTCGGCCTTGGAGCTTCTTCGCCGTTATTCTTTGCTTTTGTATCGGACCTTCATCACCCCCGTCCACAATGTCACGGTAAGTGAGCTTTTAATTGTAACTTTTCTTTTATATTTTAAGGGTTCTTGAGTTTAAACATTTATGTAACTCGTTTGTTAAATGTCAAGAGTACCATAATCTGCCTTCTGAAGGAAATAGAATTGGTGGGAGCGAAGGGATATCCGAATTTCAGTCTTGATTCTATCAAGAAAGTGGTAGGCATAGTAACGATAGCGTTTTATAACGCATCATAAAACGTGGTAAATATGCATATCTAGCTAAGAATCTGGATTTGCCATATGTTTCCTTGGCTATATTTTGACGAATCGAATTTGGCCATGCAACCTAAATAGAGTGAAAAATTTTGAATAATTGTAGGAAAGTGAATTGTAGGAAAGTGAACTGTGGGAAATGACACAAGGGCGAAGTTATAATAGTTGGAATAATATAAAAAACAGCAATTAATATAATAATTTTCCTACTATGGAATGTTTGTTACTCCTGGATAGGGTAATTGCTGAAAAATTTGTGATAATATAATCGTGGGAACAATTGTGGGAAAAAGTCACCGTGGGGAAACAATAAACGAAGACTTGTTTAATATATTGTCCTGCAATAACTGTCCAAGGACAAAATATTTTGTAGTAACTAATCCTAATACCGGAATACATATCGGACTGAATTTTAACTTGAAGTACTTTGCACCCCTTACTGCATTCTCTCATTAAAAAATATTTCGTCGGGATGCATTCTCCTTTTAAAGGGAGAATGCAACCTAACAAGTGATTTTTATCGATTCCTTATCTTTTAAATATGCCCAGTTCAACAGTAAACAAATGTACAAGTAAATTAATATTAAACTAGAAATAAATTTACCCCGAAAATATTCTTAGCTGGATTCATGGAAATCCTGAGTTTCTTCGCATTGAAGAGTCATCGACCAATGAGCAAAGGCCCGTTATTCCATGAGACGTCCAATAACATTCAATTGGTCGCTGACCCATCAATGCGAAGAAATTCAGGATCTCAATGAATCCATCTAAGCCTGTTTTCCAGGTAAGTTTTAAATTGGTTTCTAATTTAATATTTGTTTTGTATTTTTTTTACCGATAAATTAGGTCTATTTAAACGATAAGGAATTGATAAAAAATCACTTAATAGATTTCATTCTCCCTTATTTGGTTCCATTCTCCCTTTAATGCAAACTAGGTCTTCTTGAAAATTATAGATATTTGTGTGTTTTTGAAATACAAGTTTTGTAAGCTAGATTCGGTGTAAATTACTATTTAATAACTACACTTAAAATGTAAATGACTCTATTGTTTTTTAACGAAATATGAAAGTTAACCGGATACGCGAAAGAAAGAGAAATCGGTACCAGGAATAAATTATATTCGAACTATTCGAAATAATCTCGCTCTGTGAGAAACTAAGACGTGTTGTGGTCAGTTACCCTTCGGATGAACTTCCTTCGGTAGATTCTTAAATGCTATCTAATAATCAAAATTAAATGTAAATACTAAAATATTTAAAGGGAAACTTGGAGCTTAAAATGGAACAACTTTTGAATTTATTTTCGGAATCACCGGATGCTAAAAAACGTATTCGAGATTTTTTTTTGTTTAAATTAATTTCTAAAATTTGGATAAGTTTGAATAAAAGTAGAAATAAATTCGGGCTAATTATATTATTTCAGCATTCAAAGCTGCTTTTAATATCGTACATTAAAGGGAGAATGCAACCTAACAACAAGTGATTTAATCCACCAGTAAAAAAAATTCAAACAAATGTTAAACTAGAAAAAATTTAAAACTTAACCATCAAGATAGGCTTAGCTAGATTCATGGAGATCCTGAACTCCCTATATAAAAACTAGCGACCAATGACATGGTCGATGATCCTTATATGACGAGTTCAGGATCGCCGTGAATTAAAGTTTTAAATTTACTTCTAGTTTAAAATCGGTTTTTAAATTTTTTTTACTGGTGGATTAGGCCTATTTAAACTATAAGGAATATAAAAAAAAAACACTTGTTGTTAAGGTTGCATTCTCCCTTTAAGAAAATAGGCCCGCGATTGACACCCAAAGTCTTGGTCATCAAACGCTGGCCTATTCTTCTAATATTAGGACATTACAAGCGCTGTTGAAGGCTGAAATAATATGATTGGTCCGAATTTATATTTTTTATACAAACTTTACAAAACTTTAGACATTAATTTAAACACCGAAAACGTGTCTAAAAATTCCGAAAAAATTGTCGAATACTTTTTTTGGCATGGTGATTAAGAAAATAAATTCGAAAGATGTTCCAATTTTAGCTCCAGTTTCCCTATAAAATGCAATAAAGAATTATTTTGTGATATGGATAAAAGGGGAACAATATTTTCATACTCAATTGGAGTGATATAGAGCTCGGAATTCGTATAACTTTAGGTAATTGGATAAGAACATCGTGAATGTCAATCAGATTTTATTCATTTCTTATTCGAGTTAACGTATCCGAATGTAACTTCAGACTTATTATTCGTATTCATTGTTAAAGGAAATTGATATTATTCATTCGGATTAGTATAGATTTCTTCGCGGATTTTAACAGAAATTGAGATCTCGAAGCTAGAATGTAGTCATTTAGTCGCTGTTCCTTTCAGTTTAGATAAAAATATAATTATTACATTTCATTCTACACGGATTTTGAGAAACGTTAAATTTTTATTTTCGCATTATCCGTTTGAATAAACGCGTAATTTGTTTATTAATCGAGCTTAAAATTTTATCTCCGGATAATTCGTCTCCATTTGATACGCGTCTGTTTATATAATTTGTGGTTTATTATTAACAAACAGTTTATCCAAAGTCTGAAAAAAAGCCTAGTTATCAATGAATATCCAAAGTTAATCATTATCCGATTGCGAGCTCTATAGTGGATATAACAATGGGCTTTATCATCTTGTTTCTATTGTCGTCTATGAATCGCGTGAAGAATCCTAAAATATCACAGAATTCTATAGTTTCCACCTCGCTTTAAGGTTTTAAAAAAATTGTACGTAAAATTTATCGAGTTATTAGTGATTTAAAATTTCCATTCGAAATTTTCCCGTTAATTCAATTCGACGAGAGAACTAGTTCAATTTTCGCATTCTCAAAAAGATATTCCCGAGAAACTCATGGCTTCGAGATTAGCGTAACCCCGTTCGGTCAAGTTCAAGTTCGGAACTTGATTATGTCAATTTTTACAAAGGACCGTTCGATCAAAATTAAATCTTGATTGATTTTCATACTCTGAAGGCTAATTTTGAAATTTTGAAAATTCTCGTATTTTCGAGGCCCTCGATTTTTTTTCATCTTCTCATAGCGACGATTTGTGACCCCACCATGCATGACCTATTTTAGAAAATATAATCTCATTTAAGGAGAACAAAATTTGATTGTCATTTCAGAGTATTGACATAATTATCATTTGTTTGATTCTATTCCGAAATGGTTGAATTAAATTTAAAATAAATATGACCTAAAAATTATACATGTTTTTGTTTGCAAAATAGTGAAAGCTTGTTAAGATTAATAAACATTGTGTTGAAAGGGAGATTGTACCCTAACAGAAAGTGATTTTTAATCGATTCTTTATTGTTTGAGGATGACTTTAAATGGAAACTTGAAGCTAAAGCTCGGAATCGGATATCCATTATCTTCTGTTATTCGTATATTTTCAGATATTTTATTTTCGGATAAATTGTTCGTAACTAAAAAACGAAATTTGTATATTCGTATAATTGTTATAATTTACCCCGAAGATAAGCATTTGGCGCTTTATCTACGAACAAATTACTCGTATTCAAACGTATAACGATGGATAAGAAAATTCAATTTTCCAAAATTAGTCTCAAATATAAGAAGAATATTTCAAATTGACTTTTAATTTGAAGAATATAAATAAAACGGCGAAAGTAAGATTTTAAATCATCTTTTTTATTCATAATTTTTCACGAAAATAAATTTTGAATTTTTTTAACCCAACGTATAACACGGATAATATTCTAAGATAAGGCTATTTTTGGATAAAAACGGACTGTGTTTTACTTTATCTTCGAATAAGTTAACTCGAGTATAAAACAGTCTATTTTTAATCAAACAGATAATATACATCTGAACTTAAGTTAATGGAATTTATCCAATTAAGAAAAATTATAATAATTACTTGGAGCTAAAAATGGAACCGCTTTTGAATTTATTTTCGTAATCACCATGCCTTAAAACGTATTCGAGAATTTTTTCGGAATTTTTAGACACATTTTTGGTGTTTAAATTAATTTCTAAATTTTGGTAAAATTTTAATAAAAGTAAAAATAAATTCGGGCCAATCGTATTATTTCAGTCTTCAACAGCGCTTGTAATGTCCTAACATTAAAAGAATAGGCCAGCGTTTGATGCCTTATATCTTGGCCATCAAAGGCTAGGACATTACAAGCGCTGTTGAAGGCTGAAATAAAATGATTGGTCCGAATTTATATTTACTTTTTTTATATAGTTCCATTTTTATCACCAAGTCTCCTTATAAAACACCAAACATTTGTTGAAATGTTTCAGCTCTTGTTTTCTAATTATAGTCCTAAGTTTTCACGCACCCAGACTCGATTGGAACGGACCTTTTAAAATTGATTTCTCCCCAAGCTCGCGAATTTAATTTGCAGAAATTGAAAAAATTCCCCAGGCTGATGTTGGCTTTTACTTTTTATTTCAATATCAAAAATGGTGAAAATTGAAAATTTAAGCAGAATTCGATCAAAAATAATAGACAAAATAAAAGTAAGCTGAATTCAACAAATGAGAACCAAAGGAATTATAATTTTTCTTCCATATTTGTTGAATTCGGGCTATTTTATTTGGTATTTTTGGTTGAATTATGTTGAAATTTGGACCATTTTTAACCAAATTATATTATTTTTTTACTAATTGTGAGAGTTGATTTCTTTCGTTATTCTATGGGAGCACATTTGAAATGAAAAGTAAAACCGACGTCACTCTTATGTAAAAATATTAAATTCGCGAGTTTGTTGCACCGTCACGTTACTTGTCTACTTTAAGTTTACATTATGAAAATATCATGTCACGTAGCTTAAAGGGAGAATGTATCCTAACAACAAGTCATTTTTTTATCGATTCTTTATCGTTTAAATAGTCCTAATCCAACAGTAAAAAAAAATTACAAACAAATATTAGAAATAAATGTAAAACTTACCATCAAAATAGGCTTAGCTGGACTCATGGAGATATCCTTTAACTCCCCGTATAAGGACCAGTGATCATGGAGATCCTGCATTCCCCATATAAGAGCCATTGATCAATGTCATTGGTCGCTAGTCCTAATACTGTGAGTTCAAGTGATCTCCATAAATCCAGCTAAGCCTATTTTGATGGTAAGTTTTAAATTCATTTCTAGTTAAATATTTGTTTGTTGGATTAGGCCTATTTAAACTGTAAGGAATCGATAAAATATCACTTTTTGTCAGGTTATACTCCCTTTAAAATGCGTTTATGGATAAGATATTACTTTTAAATTAACTCGTAATTGTAAAAAAAATAATTAAAACTATTCTTATTATAGTAAATATTGAAACATTCACGGCTCTAGGCGTCTGAAATACAATGAAAAATTGAAAGTGAATTTATTACGAAAGATATAAATACTAGTATAACGCGACTGAGTGTTTCTTGATATTGTCCTCGATGAATGACGGGCCTATCCTAGCCTTTACTTTTAATGACAGGTATTGAGGTGTAGAGATTTATGAAACGTGTAAATGAAAATTTACTCGGCCTCATCTCCCTTATGTCACTGACCCGTAACAAAACGCGGAACTTTGAGAATTCCATCTCGACTTGGCAGCGCGATCAAAGCTAGGCTACCCCTTATGTATCAATTATTTGTTGACTAATGACAGAGTAGCGTACGTTTGTCAGTTCTGCCAACTCGAGATGGAATTGATTATAGGTTTCTTTACTATATTATAATAGTAAATAAGCTGGTGTTGCAATTACAGTAAAATATTTACACGCCTAATCGTAATAATATAGGCTTGTTCTAAGAAATATTCATTGAAATATCTTTATACACGTAAATGTATGTCACCAAAAGTCTATCACTTTATTCCATAAAAGTAAACAACGCCCGTAGCTTCATACTATCAGCAAATGTCGAGTATTACGTCATAACCTATCATGCAAACTAGCCAAAAAAGTCATCACCCTTGTCTGACTCGTGTGATTTCGCCCGTAGCTTAATATTATCACCAAAGGTCTAGTTTTACGTCATAGTCCATCATTTTAAAATAGCCAAATGAGTCATCACCCCTGTCTGACTCGCTGTCCTCCCAATGGACCGACAGTTCCGTTCGACAGACTCGAATACCGCCAAACTGATAAAAAAACTAGCCCGAAGGCGCTTTTCCCAATGGACCGAAAACCGCCAAACGGATAAAAGAAACTAGCCCGAAGTCGCTTTTCCCAATGGACCGAAAACCGCTTAAACGAAAAAGGGAACCGGCGTTTTCCCCCATAAATAATATGTTGTGAATAAAGCCTTACGGTTTTCTCTATCTTATTTCCCTATGTATTGTTAGTTAGGTTAGGTTAGGTTAGGTTAGGTTAGGTTAGGTTAGGTTAGGTTAGGTTAGGTTAGGTTAGGTTAGGTTAGGTTAGGTTAGGTTAGGTTAGGTTAGGTTAGGTTAGGTTAGGTTAGGTCAATTAATTTGAGGGCGTTTTCGGCAATAATTTGTCTACTAGGGCTATCGACAAATAGGAATAATAGTTTATTAAAAAAATGTTTATTTAACATTTTTAATTCAATCTCGGCAAATATGAGCAAGTTCCAGTCCCAATCGACCGACCGTCCCAATGGACCGACAAAAACCCGCACTTCGTGCGGGTTTTTGTCGGTCCATTGGGAAGGTCGGTCGATTGGGACTGTCGGTCCAATGGGCCGGCAGCGTCTGACTCTGGTGATTTCGACTCTTCCTCGATATTTTGAGTCGAGAGAGAGGGACGGAATTAGGCGGGCCGCACCTTGGCTATATTGTCTTCCCTCCCAAATCCGGAATCTCTCCAAAGAGTGGCGTTTCCTCCGTTCATAATTAACACCGACTGCGGCCGCTAGAGTGTCTCAAATTAGAATCTGCCGGTACATTTACCTGGACCTTTGCTGATAGTATTAAGCTATATTGTTTACTGTAACCATTACTCGATGTGTATTATGGGCTAGTGTTCAAGTGAAGTTGGCAAAACTCTTCGGACATGTCCTAATTGGTGGCTTAATATTTATATGCGTAGGTTTACATAGCTAGGGAGCAATTAGGGAGATGAAGCTGATCGAAAACAGAGGGTGGGTTTTTAAATTCAACAGTTACCCATAAAGCTCGTATACGGCGGTAAAGTCAAATACCCTTTGAGTTTTAGTCTCAGTCGACCAAAACACGAATATATTATCAAGGGGCATTCCAATATTAAAAGGTAAACTTGGAGCTAAAAATAGAATAGCTTTTGAATTTATTTTCGGAATCACCATGCCAAGAAACGTATTCGAGAATTATCAAAACAATTTTTAGATAGCCTCGTGAATCATTTCAATTTCTAAAGATAAAATTCGCTTATGGAAGGTTTTCCTACGCAAACAGATAATAGAATCTATCAAAAAATTATTTTAATTACTTATTCATACTCCATTTAATCAAAAACATGAATTTAAATTACACATTATATACTTTAATTTAATCCATAATTAAGGGAAACTGTTAAAAAGAGTTTCACTACACCTTGAAACTATGGACTTACATCTAGAGAGTGGCGATTAGATTACCGGAAAAAGGTTTTATTATATTGTGAGAGGATGGGGTGGGGGCTATTTAATTATTCATTGTCCGTTTCTACCAGGGAGGGTGGGAGTAACTCCACCACCAAAAGAGTGTAGATTTTATTACTTTTCTTTTTAATGAATATATGGCGTTTGCGGGCAGTCAAGTTGGAAGTATAAAGTTCCGCTTCAAGCCAGCAGTTAATTATTTTGTTTAATTTAAAATAATGGAAAAATAAATGAAAAAAAAATGGCCTACATGCTAAGCCTAACGGAATGTATTTCCCCTATCTCGGTTTTTTAGTCATACCTCTCACTACCACGTGGTGGGTGTAGCTTTTGTATTGTTTACGGTGTTAGATAAGACGAAAAACAGATATTACTTGAAAAACACAAAAGTCACTAATAGCAAGAATCAGAAGCCGATGAAACCCTCCTTTGAAGTTTCTTACTCCCGGGTCTTCTCTACCCCTCTCTGTATGGGTTAGTTTCAAAAAGCGCGATTCGTACGCCTCCTAACGGTAGATATTTTCAGAGCGGGAGTTCGTCGAGCGAATATTTCTAGCAGCCTTGGAGTTCGTCAAAAAAACGTCGTCGTTTGTGGAGAGAGAGAATTTCCAATTTTCCGTAGACAGGGGGGTATGAAGTAGGACCCCTCCGATCTCGTAAAATTGGGAATTTTACCCATACAGAGAGGAGCGCTATACGGAACATTAGAGTAGTAGACTTCAAAGGAGGGTTTCATCGGCTTCTGCAAGAATCCATTCAGGTTCCATAAGAATATGGGAGCATAGCTTTAGCCTCTGGTACCATCCTCCCAAACTTTGTAACAAAAGTTCGTTTGCAATTTTCGCAACATTTGTACGCTTAGATCTTTTTTCGGTCGGCTCCATTTTTATTTCCCAAAATATTATGTCAAGGTCGTTAGTGGCGTGGGTTAATAATATAATGTCAGGAGCGATTTACTTGAAAAATCGATTCGAAGCGGACGAACTTTTGCTACAAAGTTTGGGAGGATGGTTATTGAATCGCGGCCCTCCCATATTCTTGCGGAACCTGAATGGATTCTTGATAAAATTTAACGAGGGAGGGGGGTCTACCACTTCCATAAAGCTAATGCAATCCTTTCGTTGTGTGACTTTTCTTATGTACTTTATATCCATCTTGTTTAGTTTTCCTCCCTCCTCCATGGTGAAAGAACAAAATATTTAACGCCACAAAATACTTTATATTAAATAAACAAGAAATAGATGATTTACCAGAAAATGGTTCTCTCCAAATAACATTAATTTTGAATTGTAATATTTTTTTACAGCCTAAAATGCATTTCATGCTAAATTTAAGACACGTTTCTTTCGATAATTTGATAATAGAATCGACCCTGTTTTTTAAACGACTTACCAAAACTCAAAATACCATTAAAAATATTTATTATTTAACTAAATGGCGAAATATCTAAATAATTTTAAAGGTATTTTTGAAACAGGTTTTGAAAGGGAGGTGAATATTCAAAATTTTACTAAGATAGATGGTATTCACCAATTTTTATAGTACATACCTGTTTTTTATTTAAAAAAGAAGCCTAATTGTAATACGTTTCACCCGTATTTTTAAAGTGAGGCTGTCACCATTTTTTTTCGAGTTCCTATGGGTTATAGTTTTAGTTTTATTATTCTATTAAAACGCTATATACAAAATTTTTTATCTCTGAGTTGAGGAGTTGAAAGCAAACTTCAAAATTAAAATGTCAAAAATACCCTATGTTGGTAATTTGTTTCCCATATTAGAACGTATTTAACTATAATTTTCATACGAAAGGCAGGATTTTCTGGATTACTTAATCTTACGAAAAAGACCTATGGAAAGCGACATTACCACTCGTGACAGACCGCGCGAGAAGCGACCATAGTAATTAGTAATGACGTACATAGTATCGCGGGGAATTCATATTTTAAAAGTTTCGAAAAATAGCGATTATAAAATGTATTTTTCCTCTTTCTGTGGCATGTGTATATGCCTAATTTTAAGGGGTTATTCCCAATTGATCGATTTTAAAAATGATCTAAACTGATTTTTATTCCCAACCGATCCTTTTTCAAATTATGTAAGGTTATGGGTTAGATTTTTTCGAAATAAATTCATCATTTATAATTCGATCCTCTGGACCTAAAGCATTTTAAGAATGTTTTACTTTATTTTCACAAAGAAAAAAACGAAATATAGTATATAAAAAAATTAAATTATACAAAAATTGGTGTCTTCGCTAAAAATTGTGTTTTGAGTATTATTTACGCTTAGCACGTCGAACCTTCGTGTAACGGTTATTTCCAGTTGTTAACTTCAAGTTGTAATGTATACTTAACTCAAAGGTGGATCGTATTCAATGTTTTTCAAGCTTTTGAGAATCAATTCCCTGTGAAAATTCCCAAGTTTAGGTGTTGTCGTTCTAGAATGCATTATATAAGTATAATTACTTATATCTAAGTATAGTTGACCAAATGGGGATATGCTGATGCGTTCTCTTTAACTCCTAGTATAGAGAGATTCGATAATTCCTTACAGAGAAAATATCTCCAAGGATTCCTCACTCCGCCGTCTTACTAGGTAATAGCCGAGAACTAAAATAACCATAGATGGTGCTATTCCACGTGTCTCTCTTTCCTTGAGTCCTGTACCACCCTCCGCAGACCGCTACCTCCCTCTAGAACTATTCGTTTCGACAAAAATTCAACCTACAATGTGTGCGACCCCGTAAAAGGTTCTTTGCCTATTTCATAAATGGATCTGTCTATTAGTTTCTAGACTAGTGTTTTTCGTACTTTTGCTTTCTTAGATGTTTTATTACCACCTTCGCGCGAAAGGGGGAGAGTGAATCCTAATAATAATACAAAAGGACAATGCAGTTAGGGATCGGCTTCTTCTGAAGTTCTGACACCTCTTTTAATTCAACTTTTGTCCACTTTGGTGAGGAAAAAAAAAATAACCAAGATGGTGGAATTATGGCGCGCCAAATCTGGTTCCGCGTGACCAAATTGTGGTTCTACTATTCTTGTTTTTTTAGTTTGTTTGTTTTTTGTTTTGACAAAAAATCGACGCGCTAGATCCACCTAGAGATTTTTTTCTATTGTTTAATTCTCGGATAGCCTTATACAAATTGCGGTACTGAAGGTAGTACTTTTTTGGGATCGCATTGCTTCTGTCTTTACTTTCGAACGTCAAGTCGCCGGTGTTGGTCCACTTGATCGAATTTTAAATAATCGATAAGAGATACATTTTTTGGTGACATGCTATTGATGGTTAAATCATTTGATCGATAAGCTCTATTGACCGATAGTGTTTTTGTTTGTTATAGATATGAATTTGATCGACAAAAGTATCCAATATTTTGTGGTGTGGCTACGTTTAGCGGTTGTGAAATCAATGGCTACAAAAACACCCAACAATATAACACCCAATGATTTGTTTATCAATCGCCCGCCGGTCAAATAGACCCCTGGTCGATCAAAAACTGACTTTGTCGATCTATTGCACCTTGAGGCTTGATTAAATGGATCGTGGTCAATCCTTTGAAAAGATTGTCGATAAAATTAACCTCTTGTCAATCATTTGAAATGCACCTCATTGTGAAAGCGCGATTTCTTTCCTTATTCATTGGGAGCATGTTGAAATGAAATGTGGAGGGGGGCAGGGGGCCTGTATGTAATTGGGACTTGGCCAACTTGTTCAGCCTACCCACTTAAAATTAACTTCCGGCGCCCAGATGAAAAGTATAACCGACGTCACGCGTATGTAAAAACAGCCTCAGGAATTTTTCAAATTCGCGAGTTTGGTGCGAGATCAATTTGACAAGACCCGAATCGAGATCAATCAGACTTGACCTTTAATGTTAAAATATCAACAATGTTCTGCTAGATGTACGCGACAAGCTGTTCGTGAGTTTTCGAATTAAATTACACGCTTGTTCCATAATGGTATCTAGTTACAAAGTAGGAAAAGTACTAATAAAAAGGAATTTAGAAATTTTTCTAAATTTTTTCCTTCTTTTTTATCTTCTTGGTGTTATTAGGGCCAGATTTCAATTTATCTTAGGAGTAAGAGTAGGGTTGGTAGTACACGTAGGAAGGATAACCCCGCACGCACGCGCGCCGGAACATTTTGAACTCGTTATGTATTTGGGGGTAGGACAAGTTGAAGCTTAGCTATAGTTTCATCCTCTACGGGTTTCGAGGTTTGAATCATAAATCACTTTGAATATGTATATACAAAGAAAATGAATAAGAAAATAACAAGAAAATCCACCCTCGCTCGATTCGGTATGGGATATAAACACCCTCGCGTTTTACTAACTTAGCGGCTAATGTGAATTTTCTATAAAATTTTGCGGAGTTCGTACACGACCTGGGAAACCTGGAAAAGTCATTGAATTTGGTCAGGGAAAAGTCAGGGAATTTGGAAATGAGCCCAAATGGTCAGAAATGAAATATTTTGGTACGTTTCAAGTAATTGTCTATGATTTGCTTGACCAATTAATTGTAAGGTAATTATTTTAAACTGAGAGGATTTGCCTAAGGATTATTTTTTTTCTCATATTCTGAGTAATAACTGTCGACCCTGATTGATAAACTATGTCAAATAAAAATTGGGAATTGCAAAGATTATAATTGTACAAAAATATTAAAATTGGTCAGGGAAATAATTTAGAAATGGTCAGGGAACCCTATTTTAATTCAGTAGAAACAAAGGTCTACCACTTTATTCTCTAAAAGTAAACCGCTTCGTAGCTTAATACTATCAGCGCAATATTGTTTTATTATTGGTCTTATATTTACCATTATACTTTTGTCTCTACTTTGTTGGATCAAAATGTTTAAATCGTTAAGAATCTAAGATAATTTTTTTTTTCAATCAAATAAATTAAAAACAATGCAAAATATAAATGTATAGAACGATTTTTAGTTTCGCGGGTTTTTAACCGCTCTTTCGCGGTAAATTGATTTTCGTGGTTGGCAACCCTGCCAAAGGTCCAGTTTAACGTACCGCAGATTCTGACTCGAGACGGTCTAGCGGCCGCAGTCGCCGTGTAAATACTGAAATCGGAAGCGCCGCTCTTCAGAGAAATTCCGAAGTTATGTAGGGAAGACACTATAGCCAAGCACGGCCCGCCTAAATTCCTTCCCTCTCTCGACTCAAAATATCGAGAAAGAGTCCAAATCACTCGAGCCAGACAGGGGTGATGACCTTTTGGCTATTTTTAAGTTATGGGCTCTGACGTAAAACTGGACCTTTGCTGACAGTATTAAGCTACTGGGCGTTGTTTACTTTTATCGAATAAAGTGATAGACTTTTGATACTACTACTATATGGAAATGTTTCACGAATCTAAACAATGTTTATTCTATGGGAGCATATTGAAATGAAAAGTAAAACAGCCACGGGAGTTTTTTCAATTTGTAATGATTATATTCGCGAGCTTGCCTTCGCGAGCTTGCCCGAATCGAGTCACTTGCGTGTCTACTTTCATGGAACTACTATCGAATAATGTTTCAAGTAGACCAGTGAAGCGGATACAACAAAGCGTTATTAAAGCCAATGCAAGGAAGTTGGGTTAACATATAATCATGTTACCCAACTAAATCATTATGGGAGATATCCAGTCATATTTAGACTCACATTATTCTGTTCTAATTGTATAATGCGGCGAATTTTCAGAACCAATTGTGGGTTTTTCATAATTTATTTTTCTCAAAATTCCCTGGGGCTTTTATCGAAAATTACTCAATATCAATCTACCTACCCGAATTTCTTTCCAATTATTCAAACATAAATATGAAGATTTGACTCCACAAGGCAATGTTGGTAGAGAACTTTTTTTCTTAAAAGGCAGATCACCAAATTGTGGTGTTTGAGGGGGCCAAAACAATCTCTTTCCATTCCCCTCTTGAAGCTCTAAAGATTCAATTCGTGATAAACTAAATAGTTTACAAAACCCGGAACTTCGGTAGACTATCAAGACGAACCTTTGGTAAATAATAATTATTGGGACAAAATCATTTTCATTGATGTGCAGGGAACACTAAAAGAGGGGGACTAGGTAAATGGAGGAATGGGATAGTTAGAGGGATGGACTAGGTAAATGGAGGAATGGGATAGTTAGACTAGTTAAATGGAGGAATGGGATAGTTAGAGGGATGGACTAGTTGGAAGAACGGGATAATTCAAGGGACGGACTAGTTTGAGGAATCGGATATTTCGAGAGGCAGGCTATAGTTGGAGGGATGGAATAGTTTGGGGGACGGGCTAGTTTGAGGAATGGGATAGTTCGAGAGACAGTCTGTAGGTGGAAGAATGGGACAGTTCGAGGGACGGACTAGTTTGAGGAATCGGATATTTCGAGAGGCAGGCTATAGTTGGAGGGATGGAATAGTTTGGGGGACGGGCTAGTTTGAGGAATGGGATAGTTCGAGAGACAGGCTGTAGGTGGAAGAATGGGACAGTTCGAGGGGCGTGCTAGTTAGAGGAATGCGACAGTTCGAGAGACAGGCTATATTTGGAAGAATGGGACAGTTCGAGGGACGGTCTAGTTGTTGGAATGGGACAGTTCGAGGGACGGTCTAGTTGTTGGAATGGGACAGTTCGAGGGACGGGCTAGTTGTTGGAATGGGACGGTTCGAGGGACGGGCTAGTTTGAGGAATGGGAAGGTTCGAGAGACGGGCTATAGTTGGAAGAATGGGACAGTTCGAGGGATGGGTTAGAGGAATGCGATAGTTCGAGAGACAAGCTATAGTTGGACGGATGGAATAGTTTGAGGCGAGTTTAAGGAATAGGATAGTTTGGGCTTGTTGCAGGGATGGACTTATCCGATTTCATATTGTTAAAGGGGGATTGATATCACAGTATATTAGACTATTTAATCAACGTTTGAAATAAATCACGTAACTTCAGTCTCGCGAAATAGTAAACCGCACCCAAAAAAACTAAAAAACATGCCATGTGCACTTTAAAATTAAAATTCGCCGCTTCTTTGAAATAAAAAATCGAGCAATGGACTTTAATATGGTGTATCCAAGAATCCATTCAGGTTCCATAAGAATATGGCCGGAGCATAGCTTTAGCCTCTGTTACCATCCTCCCAAACATTGTAACAAAAGTTCGTCCGCAATTTTCGCAACATTTGTACGCTTAGATCTTTTTTCTGTCGGCTCCATTTTTATTATATCAAAAATGTCTTTGCGAACAAAGACCCAGAAGGACATGTTATGGCCTTGAATGTCTGAAGTGACAGATATTTAATTTTCTTTTAAAACATTACATTTAAATACAATTAAATTTTCTTTTAAAACATGAAATTTAAATATAATTAGATTTTCTTTTAAAACGAAATTTAAATATAATCACAATCTGGCACGATTTAGAGTTTCAAATTTCAAAACAACTGATTTTATTCACTCGGAAATATTTAAGAAAAAACATAACAGACGATTTTCTCCCATTGACGCTTAAAACATTAAATTTCGCTTAATTATTTTTCAGGGAAAACGTGTATTGAACTGTTATTTTTCAGTATAACGCGAGTCCACTTTTTGTTTTCTTAATTTAACCCGAATTTCCACGACTCGCAATTGAACGGATCGTTAAAAATACTCGCCGATTTATTGGAATGGGTATATGATAAAGGGAAATGTGATTTTTAAAGCCCGTTTAAAGTCACCTTCTTTTCTAACTTAGCAGACGACGCAAACCATAACAATTTGTACTTTCAAAGCTATATTGCGCGCGCGAGGGAAGAGAACTTCAAAGCGACGAATTTTAGAGCGGATAAGGTTTTTAAATAAATTGTAATACTTTCATTTTTCTTTTCATTAAAACCGTACAATTTAAATGATGATTTCCATAAGGGACCACTAATTAGTTATTAGGAGTTATAATAAAACATTATCCATGGATTAGGTTTGTTCGTTTGCAACCTAGATTAAAAATTTAAATATGGGGAATTTTTTTCCCTTTAAATTCCATGTATAAGCATTCATAAGCTAACATGAACGAATTGCCTCGACTAAAGTCGAGGAGTTATAATAAAACATTATCCATAGAAAACATTATCCAATTAAGGTATGAGATCAGATCATAGAACTTTGATTCTACGCCTAAAGCTAAATAAAGTATATTTTTCTATCGAACGAAAAGTTTCGTTTTGTTTGACACGTAATCCCTGAAAAATAATTAAGCGAAATTTAATGTTTTAAGCGTCAATGGGAGAAAATCGTCTGTTATGTTTTTTCTTAAATATTTCCGAGTGAATAAAATCAGTTGTTTTGAAATTTGAAACTCTAAATCGTGCCAGATTGTGATTATATTTAAATTTCGTTTTAAAAGAAAATCTAATTATATTTAAATTTCATGTTTTAAAAGAAAATTTAATTGTATTTAAATGTAATGTTTTAAAAGAAAATTAAATATCTGTCACTTCAGACATTCAAGGCCATAACATGTCCTTCTGGGTCTTTGTTCGCAAAGACATTTTTGATATAATATCTGTCACTTCAGTCTAGCACGAAAGTGTTAACTTCTATATTAAAAGACTAGCCCTTTAAAAAGTGATTCAGTCAAATCTCTACATTTTTACTATTGCCCTTTAAACCCAATTAAAATAAAAATTTTCATAATTTTTGATGTTAATAGCTGCGACAGCCGCACTTGATTCAGTCAGATCTCTACATTTTTACCATTGTCCTTTAAACCCAATTAAAATTAATTTTTTCATAATTTTTGATGTTAATAGCTGCGGCAGCCGCACTTGATTTAGTCAAATTTCTTCATTTTTATCATTGCCCTTTAAACCCAGTTAAAATTAATTTTTTCATAATTTTTGATGTTAATAGCTGCGGCAGCCTCACTTGATTCAGTCAGATCTCTACATTTTTATCATTGCCCTTTAAACCCAATTAAAATAAATTTTTTCACAATTTTTGATTTTAATAGCTGGGGCAGCCTCACTTGATTCAGTCAGCTCTCTACATTTTTACCAGTGCCCTTTAATCCCAATTAAAATAATTTTTTTCATAATTTTTGATGTTAATAGCTGCGGCAGCCGCACTTGAAACAGTCAGATCTCTACATTTTTACCATTGCCCTTTAATCCCAATTAAAATTAATTTTTTCATTATTTTTGATGTTAATAGCTGGGGCAGCCGCACTTGATTCAGTCAAATCTCTAAATTTTTACCAGTGCCCTTTAATCCCAATTAAAATTAATTTTTTCATAATTTTAGATGTTAATACCTCCGACAGCCGCACTTGATTCCAGTCAAATCTCTACATTTTTAGCAGTGCCCTTTAATCCCAATTAAAATTAATTTTTTCATAATTTTAGATATTAATACCTCCGACAGCCGCACATGATTCCAGTCAAATCTCTACATTTTTACCAGTGCCCTTTAATCCCAATTAAAATTAATTTTTTTCAAAATTTTTGATGTTAATACCTCCGGCAGCCGCACTTGATTCCAGTCAAATCTCTACATTTTTACCAGTGCCCTTTAATCCCAATTAAAATTAATTTTTTCATAATTTTTGATGTTAATACCTCCGGCAGCCGCACTTGATTCCAGTCAAATCTCTACATTTTTATCAGTGCCCTTTAATCCCAATTAAAATTAATTTTTTCATAATTTTTGATGTTAATAGCTGCGGCAGCTGCACTTGATTCAGTCAAATCTCTACATTTTTACCAGTGCCCTTTAATCCCAATTAAAATTAATTTTTTCATAATTTTTGATGTTAATAGCTGCGGCAGCTGCACTTGATTCAGTCAAATCTCTACATTTTTACCAGTGCCCTTTAATCCCAATTAAAATTTATTTTTTCATCATTTTTGATGTTAATACCTCCGTCAACCGCAGCGAAATCTTCATATTTTTCCCATTACCCTTTAAACTAAATTTAAATTATTTTTTTCATTATTTTGGATGTTAATACCTTCCTTATTGCCGTTCGAAATGCCAAGTCGTTCGGACTTTCAAATTTTTAAAAAGGAGAGTACTTTTAAGTTTTAAGGCGGAGAAATTGAAACTTAATGTTATTCTATGGGATTTAGATTTTTTGTACGAGACTTACCTTTCAGATTTATTTTCTAATGATTCCAGATATTTTTCGGACTTTATTTTAAGACTAATTTCATAATTTTACACCGATTAGTTTGGCCACAGTCTATTTATATATCAAAAATGTCTTTGCGAACAAAGACCCAGAAGGACATGTTATGGCCTTGAATGTCTGAAGTGACAGATATTTAATTTTCTTTTAAAACATTAAATTTAAATACAATTAAATTTTCTTTTAAAACATTAAATTTAAATACAATTAAATTTTCTTTTAAAACATGAAATTTAAATATAATCACAATCTGGCACGATTTAGAGTTTCAAATTTCAAAACAACTGATTTTATTCACTCGGAAATATTTAAGAAAATACATAACAGACGATTTTCTCCCATTGACGCTTAACATTAAATTTCGCTTAATTATTTTTCAGGGAAAACGTGTATTGAACTGTTATTTTTCAGTATAACGCGAGTCCACTTTTTGTTTTCTTAATTTAACCCGAATTTCCACGACTCGCAATTGAACGGATCGTTAAAAATACTCGCCGGTTTATTGGAATGGGTTTATGATAAAGGGAAATGTGTTTTTTAAAGCCCGTTTAAAGTCACCTTCTTTTCTAACTTAGCAGACGACGCAAACCATAACAATTTGTACTTTCAAAGCTATATTGTGCGCGCGAGGGAAGAGAATTTCAAAGCGACGAATTTTAGAGCGGATAAGGTATAAATTGTAATACTTTCATTTTTCTTTTCATTAAAACCGTACAATTAAAATGATGATTTCCATAAGGGACCACTAATTAGTTATTAGGAGTTATAAAAAAACAGTATCCATGGATTAGGTTTGTTCGTTTGCAACCCAAATTAAAAATTAAAATATGGGGAATTTTTATTCCCTTTAAATTCCTTGATAAGCATTCATAAGCTAACATGAACGAATTACCTCGACTAAAGTCGAGGAGTTGTAATAAAACATTATCCATGGATTAGGTTTGTTCGTTTGCAACCTAGATTAAAAATTAAAATATGGGGAATTTTTTTCCCTTTAAATTCCTTGATAAGCATTCATAAGCTAACATGAACGAATTGCCTCGACTAAAGTCGAGGAGTTATAATAAAGCATTATCCATAGAAAACATTATCCAATTAAGGTATGAGATCAGATCATAGAACTTTGAGTCTATGCCTAAAGCCAAAGCTAAATTAAGTATATTTTTCTATCGAACGAAAAGTTTCGTTTTGTTTGACACGTAATCCCTGAAAAATAATTAAGCCAAATTTAATGTTAAGCGTCAATGGGAGAAAATCGTCTGTTATGTATTTTCTTAAATATTTCCGAGTGAATAAAATCAGTTGTTTTGAAATTTGAAACTCTAAATCGTGCCAGATTGTGATTATATTTAAATTTCGTTTTAAAAGAAAATCTAATTGTATTTAAATTTCATGTTTTAAAAGAAAATTTAATTGTATTTAAATTTAATGTTTTAAAAGAAAATTAAATATCTGTCACTTCAGACATTCAAGGTCATAACATGTCCTTCTGGGTCTTTGTTCGCAAAGACATTTTTGATATAATATCTGTCACTTCAGTCTAACACGAAAGTGTTAACTTCTATATTAAAAGACTAGCCCTTTATATTAAAAGACTAGCCCTTTAAAAAGTGATTCAGTCAAATCTCTACATTTTTACCATTGCCCTTTAAACCCAATTAAAATAAATTTTTTCATAATTTTTAATGTTAATAGCTCGGGCAGCCTCACTTGATTCAGTCAAATTTCTACATTTTTACCAGTGCCCCTTAATCCCAATTAAAATTAATTTTTTCATTATTTTAGATGTTAATATCTGCGGCAGCCTCACTTGATTCAGTCAGATCTCTACATTTTTACCATTGCCCTTTAAACCCAATTAAAATAAATTTTTTCATAATTTTTAATGTTAATAGCTCGGGCAGCCTCACTTGATTCAGTCAAATTTCTACATTTTTACCAGTGCCCCTTAATCCCAATTAAAATTAATTTTTTCATTATTTTTGATGTTAATAGCTGGGGCAGCCGCACTTGATTCAGTCAAATCTCTACATTTTTACCATTGCCCTTTAATCCCAATTAAAATTAATTTTTTCATTATTTTTGATGTTAATAGCTGGGGCAGCCGCACTTGATTCAGTCAAATCTCTACATTTTTACCATTGCCCTTTAATCCCAATTAAAATTAATTTTTTCATTATTTTTGATGTTAATAGCTGGGGCAGCCGCACTTGATTCAGTCAAATCTCTACATTTTTACCATTGCCCTTTAATCCCAATTAAAATTAATTTTTTCATTATTTTTGATGTTAATAGCTGGGGCAGCCGCACTTGATTCAGTCAAATCTCTACATTTTTACCATTGCCCTTTAATCCAAATTAAAATTAATTTTTTCATAATTTTTGATGTTAATAACTGCGGCAGCCTCACTTGATTCAGTCAGATCTCTACATTTTTACCATTGCCCTTTAAACCCAATTAAAATTATTTTTTTTTCACAATTTTTGATGTTAATAGCTGGGGCAGCCTCACTTGATTCAGTCAGATCTCTACATTTTTACCATTGCCCTTTAATCCCAATTAAAATTAATTTTTTCATAATTTTTGATGTTAATATCTGCGGCAGCCGCACTTGATTCAGTCAGATCTCTACATTTTTACCATTGCCCTTTAAACCCAATTAAAATTAATTTTTTCACAATTTTTGATGTTAATAGCTGGGGCAGCCTCACTTGATTCAGTCAAATTTCTACATTTTTACCAGTGCCCTTTAATCCCAATTAAAATTTATTTTTTCATTATTTTTGATGTTAATAGCTGGGGCAGCCTCACTTGATTCAGTCAAACCTCTACATTTTTACCATTGCCCTTTAATCCCAATTAAAATTAATTTTTACATTATTTTTTCCTTATTTTTGATGTTAATAGCTGGGGCAGCCGCACTTGATTCAGTCAAATCTCAACATTTTTACCATTGCCCTTTAATCCCAATTAAAATTAATTTTTTCATTATTTTTGATGTTAATAGCTGGGGCAGCCGCACTTGATTGAGTCAAATCTCTACATTTTTACCATTGCCCTTTAATCCAAATTAAAATTAATTTTTTCATAATTTTTGATGTTAATAACTGCGGCAGCCTCACTTGATTCAGTCAGATCTCTACATTTTTACCATTGCCCTTTAAACCCAATTAAAATTATTTTTTTTTTTCACAATTTTTGATGTTAATAGCTGGGGCAGCCGCACTTGATTCAGTCAGATCTCTACATTTTTACCATTGCCCTTTAAACCCAATTAAAATTAATTTTTTCACAATTTTTGATGTTAATAGCTGGGGCAGCCTCACTTGATTCAGTCAAATTTCTACATTTTTACCAGTGCCCTTTAATCCCAATTAAAATTTATTTTTTCCTTATTTTTGATGTTAATAGCTGGGGCAGCCGCACTTGATTCAGTCAAATCTCTACATTTTTACCATTGCCCTTTAATCCCAATTAAAATTAATTTTTACATTTTTTTGATGTTTATAGCTGGCGCAGCCGCACTTGATTTAGTCAAATTTCTACATTTTTACCATTGCCCTTTAAACCTAATTAAACTAAATTTTTTCATAATTTTTGATGTTAATAGCTGCGGCAGCCGCACTTGATTTAGTCAAATTTCTACATTTTTACCATTGCCCTTTAAACCCAATTAAAATTAATTTTTTCATAATTTTTGATGTTAATAGCTGGGCAGCCTCACTTGATTCAGTCAGATCTCTACATTTTCCCCATTGCCCTTTAAACCCAATTAAAATTAATTTTTTCATCAATTTTGATGTTAATACCTCCGACAGCCGCAGCGAAATCATTATATTTTCCCCATTGCTCTTTAAACCAAATTTAAATTAAATTTTTCATCAATTTTGATGTTAATACCTCCGACAGCCGCAGTGAAATCTTTATATTTTCCCCATTGCCCTTTAAACCAAATTTAAATTAATTATTTCAGCAATTTTGATGTTAATACCTCCGACAGCCGCAGCGAAATCTTTATATTTTCCCCATTGCCCTTTAAACCAAATTCCAATTAATTTTTTCATTATTTTTGATGTTAATACCTTCCTTATTGCCGTTCGGAATGGCAAGTCGTTCGGAATTTCACTCATTTTTAAAAAGGAGAGTACTTTTAAGGCGGAGAAATTGAAAATTAATGTTATTCTATGGGATTTATATTTTTTGCAAGAGACTTACCTTTCAGATTTATTTTCTAATGCTTCCAAATATTTTACAGGCTTTATTTTAAGACTAATTTCATAATTTTATACCGATTAGTTTGGTCACAGTCTATAAACGGCAAAAATATGAAGAAGGAGAAATTAAGTCATTAGAGTTCAATACCCATAGCCTCCAAATCAAGCGCGCGCGCTCGTGCTCGTGATTTTAAAAAGCCATATAAAACCTAAGCGGCTAAGCCTAATTTGTCAAATTAGGCTTAGGTTTTTGGCGAATCTATTTCTCCGCCTTGTTGTTCCCTCCGTTTTCATGAATAGATTGTGGGCCAACTAATCGGTGTAAAATTATGAAATTAGTCTTAAAATAAAGATTGAAACTTAATTCATACCACACGGAAAATCCAAGTCTGAAAAATATCCGGAAGTATTAGAAAATAAATCTGAAAGGTAAGCCACTTTCAAAAAACTAAATCCCATAGAATAACATTACGAATTTGGCCATGCGCGAAACCAGCTAAGTACCAAAAAAAGGGTCAACTTCAGAATTAATTTTAAAACACTTAGACTTAATATTTTTAAATGAAACTTGGAAAGTTCAACATTCGAACCTTGCTCTACCACTTAAAATTGATTTTAACCTTAACAAATAATTCCTCTTTTAGTTCTGCGATGCACGGGACATGTCCTCGAAAAAGTCGATTTTAATGTTATTTCAATGGGGAAATGGAGCGTTCTGATTGGCTAAAGGTCCATTTTTTTAAGGAAATCAAAATAGCATTACAGATGATGATCAGCCCATAACATAGAACCCTACCGGGTTCTAAGAATTACCCAAAATATTATGTCAAGGTCGTTAGTGGCGCGGGTTAATAATAGATGTCAGTAGCGATTTACTTGAAAAATCGATTCTAAGTGGACGAACTTTTGCTACAAAGTTTGGGAGGATGGTTATTGAATCGCGGCCCTCCCATATTCTTATGGAACCTGAATGGATTCTTGGTCGTATCTAACTTTGCTTATAACATAGTAAACATTTTAGCGTTCCCGAACGAAGGCGCGACAGACAGACGTACCTAGCGAATGACTTCAGTAAGATAAAAATGACTTTGTTTTTAACCATTTATCTCGAATATGGATTTATGTCGTAAAATTAATAGTGACATCCATAGATTAACTTGATGGAAGCGACTATAAAGGGTAGAAGGTGATTAATGATGCCAGTATTACCATGTTATTAATCGGAAAACGCGCTCGATATTTTTGTTTTTCTACTTCTCCTTGCTCTGTGAGTATATACGTTTAAAGGGAGAATGCAACCAAACAACAAGTTTTATCGATTCCTTATCGTTTAAATAGGCCTAATCCACCGTTAGAAAAAATGAACTAACAAATATTAAATTCTTACCATCAAATAGGTCAAAATATTTTATATTTCCACTGGACAATGAATGTGTTTCCCATCCAATTAAAAATTTAAGCAGATATTATTCCTTTAAATTATTTCCACAGTACTTTATTTTGGCCCTTTTACAATCTGAATAGATAGAAGTCAAGGAATAGTGTAACAAAACCGATTGATGCACTATTCTCAAGAGCAGAAAATTGAAATATTTCATCGCCTAAAACGGCAAAACAAAAATATTTCAAATCGAAAGCTCTGTGAGAAATGGACCCCCACAAAAAGCCCACGAAAAAAAAAAAAAAAAAAATCAAAACTATCGCGAGGTTTGGCGCGCGAAGGATAGATTCAATTCCATCGCGAGATACAAATGGTTACAAAATTTCGCTATTCCCCTTTTTTCTGAAAATTTTAATTTCTTTCGAAAAAAGAAAAAAAAATTAAATTAAAAACGGTAATTTCAAATCTTCATTAAAAGGAGATTGGCAGAGATCGGGGTTTGGACAAAATAATCCACAACTATCAGTTAATCAGTTAATCATAAAAAAATAATCGGAAAATTATTCGCGATTACATTGGATTTATCATAGACTTTTTTCGAAAAATTTTAAGTTATGAATAAAGATAAAATTTTCTTGTCCAAACCCCGATCTCTAGAGATTGCTACCTAACTAGTGATTTTTAATCGATTCCTTATCGTTTAAATATGTCTAATACATCAGTAAAAAAATTACAAACCAATACTAAACTAGAAAAAAATTTAAAACTCTGCACGGAAAAAGGCTTAGCTGAATTCCTGGAGATTCTGAATTCCTCGCTAGGTAACAATCGATTGTTATTGTCTCGTGGAGATATTGTCTCAACGACGGACCTTTGCTCATTGGTCGCTAGCCCATATACACGAGGAATTCAGGTGAATTCTTGTTTGTAATTTTTTTTACTGATGTATTAGGCATATTTAAACGATAAGGAATTGATTAAAAATCACTTGTTTTAGGAATCCCTTTAAGATGAAATGGTTCAATATTTTTGATTGAAATGTTGTATGGCCCTATTCGCTTTTCAGAATATTCTAAACCCATGGACTATATTTATTTCGCCGCGTGTCTCCCTATAAGCAACGTTTTTTTCCCTACTTCATGCTCCCTTTAATATTATTTTTAGCTGAAGCGTGAAATAGGTTTATACTAATATATTTGCTTGATGGTGTCAAAGGCGTTAGGGTCACTCGTTAATTTACCTCCCGCCAAGTCAAAAGAGGCCGCGCTACTGCGTGGCTATTTTCATTTCTATGCTAATTTTTCCTCCTTCAACCATGCATATAGATTTAGCGGTAAAATTTTGACAACGAAGAAAAATTAAGTCATTTATTATGTCTACCCTTCACGTTGTTTTGGCAAAACGGTAAATTTAATTACGTGGCTTACCGCTAGTATTATTTTCTCATTTTGTTTTATACTTATCACGTGTATTTCCTTATCCAATTAGAGGCGTATTTTCAGTTACAGCTATTTCTAAATCAATCGAAAAGAATCTGATTAAAAAAATACCCGTCTGGTGAAGACGAGAACTAAATTTTTGAAACCCGATAACACCGAAAATAGGCTTAACTGGATTCAATGGAGATCCTTAATTTCTTCGCATTGAATGGTTAAGGAATAATCCAATTTTATTGGAAATCTCACGGAGATCTCGCCTTAACGACGCACCTTCGCTTATTGATCGATGATCCTTCAATGCGAAGAGATTCAGTTGATCTCCATGAATCCAGCTAAGCCTATTTTCCGGGTAAGTTTGGATTAGACCTATTTAAACGATAAGGATTTAAAAACACTTGCTATATAGGTTGCATTCTCAATTTAAGAGGCAAAATGAAGTAACTTTCAAATGAAAATTAAGAGTAAAATTGAAATAACTTTCAAATTAAAATTAAGAGTAAAATTGAAATAACTCGCAAATGAAAATTAAGAGCAAAAATTAAGTAATTTTACATGAAAATTACGAGCAAAAATGAAGTAATTCTCAAATGAAAATTAAGAGCAAAAGTTAAGTAATTCTCAAATGAAAATTAAGAGCAAAAGTTAAGTAATTCTCAAATGAAAATTAAGAGCAAAAGTTAAGTAATTCTCAAATGAAAATTAAGAGCAAAAGTTAAGTAATTCTCAAATGAAAATTAAGAGCAAAAGTTAAGTAATTCTCAAATGAAAATTAAGAGCAAAAGTTAAGTAATTCTCAAATGAAAATTAAGAGCAAAAGTTAAGTAATTCTCAAATGAAAATTAAGAGCAAAAGTTAAGTAATTCTCAAATGAAAATTAAGAGAATTTAAAAACTTTATAAATCTCAAAAAAGGTTCTAGTCTCACAAAACTTCTCGAAGAATCTTTTAAGAAATACCTGAAAGTCCAAAAATTCTCAAAAGTCTTAAAAAAATATCAAATTATATAGGGTGTTTCTTCTCTTATGGAGTTTCTCATCTTGTTTTTAACGTAATAGCCAAACATAAAACTTCCATATAAAAATTTGAATATGCTGTTTCAAAATTGTGATAAAACTAAAAATATAATCCACATTATTCATTCAATAAAAATGGTGACAGTCTTACTTTACCCTTTTTTTTTAAACTTTGAAATAGTGAACATAATTGAACTTGAAACGGAGGTTTGGCTTCTTATGGATAGAGCTCGGCGTTTGGACAAGATAATCCATAAATAACGGTTAATCATTTATGAATAATAATCGATATTATTCAGTAAATTATTCGTGATAACATGCTTTTATCATAGGCTCCCCGGGGATAATTTCAAATTATGAATAAAGATAAAACAAACGGATATTTTCTTGTCCAAATGCCGAGCTCTACTTATGGACTTGGCCATCTTGTTGCTAGTACTTACTCTTAGGTCTCGTTAAACATGGTGTGGGCTATATTTAACTTTAACCTGGGAAATGAATTATAATTAAATAGTCAAGGAAAACATTTTTAAACGAATATTATATTGTTATTAAAAGGGAACCCCTGTCATTTGTTTTAGTTTTCATTTTTTTTTTAAGTAATGTTCCGCCTCTCTATTCCACACTCGTGTTAGGCTTATCTATTAAAATAATCTGTGGGGTGCCATCCCAAATTTAAAACAATTGGCCTACATGAGAGACGAACTGATTTCATTCTTCTACTCGCTTTATTTAATCTCCCTTTTCCTACAGGAAATTTGTCTATAGTTTTTACAAGAGGTGAAAACCCTTTCCGTGTTAAGCTTCCGTTTATATTATTGTAGGAAATATTCGAGCTTATTTATTTTATTCTATTCTATAAAGGGAGACTGATGTGTCAAAGTTAATTAGTGTTTTCATTCTCCTCCGACAAACCTTAGAAATGCAATCAACTTATAAATGATTTAAAGGGAAAAGTTCAAGGGAAACTTGGAGCTGAAAATGGAACAGCTTTTGAATTTATTTTCGGAATCACAATGCCATAAAACGTACTTAAAGGCCAAGGATTACTTCTGCCTGTCACCCTGGAAACAAGCTCACCCTCGTAAGATTTTGAATATGGGTTATTATGAATAAACCAAAAGTCTATCACTTTATTCCATAAAATAAGACAAAAAAGTCGTCACCCCTGTTTGGTTCTAGTAATTTGGACTCTTCCTTGATATTTTAAGTCAGGATAAAGGGACGGAATTTAGGCGGGCCGCGCTTGGCGCTTCCTCCGTTCACTATAGCTGCGTTCATACTAGGCCTTGGAATCGATTTAAACCGTTTGAAAACGTTTCGCTTGAGTCGTGTGAACGGGAAACTATCTTTTCTCGAATCGATTTGATTCGATTTCTCGAAACTGATTCGTAAACCAGTTTCATACCGATTCGGTTTCAAAAACCTAGAGATTAAGCAACGATAAATCGATTTATAGAGATAATGAGTGAACACATGACGCTTAAAACGATTCCTGTCGATTTGAATATCGTTTTGATTTTTACCGTTTCAAATCGATTAAGAAATGCTAGCGTGACCTTAGCTTTTTTACACGGCGACTTCGGCCGCTAGAGTGTCTCAAATCAAAATCTGCCGGTATACATTTACCTGGACCTTTTCTGATTATGTTGCGCTACGGGCCGTTGTTTACACTTTTGATAAACTAAATATATAACCCATACGTAGGCCTTCGTAAAAAATGGTGATGCGCTGAAATATTTGTGCCTTTGATTAGGTACAGGTTTTCTGCGATTGTTTTATACATAGTTTTATTTCGTACGAAATAGACATTTCAGTCACCCTTTTTTTTTTTAAATTTATTTTCTAAAAGTTGTATTTTTCGCTGAAAACTAAAGTTAAAAAAATAAAAAAATGGTTTGTGGAGCGAAAATAAATTTTTCGATTAATGTTTTGGGGGCAACCTCGCGCTAAATTATCGCCAAAAAAATTGCAATTCCAATTTCCCTCTTTTCTTTAAATATACATAATTCAAATCTTAATATTAAAATTTATTACGAATCCACTTTCTATATTCAAAAATTTAATAAATTAAAAGCTAAAAATTACACTGCCTTACAAATTTCATCTCGATAAAACAAACCCCCCTGTGAGATTTCAATTCCCTTAAAATATTTTTCTTATCATTAAACTACTTTATAAAATATACTACGTTGATGATATAAATTTGCATTTTGGATCGTAAAAAAAAAGACATAAAAACTAGTTTCGTCATATTTTTTTCCCCTCCACGAGCGACTCGTTCAGGTCACCATGCTGAGGTAGCGTTGGCCTAAGTACAAGATAGGTACTCCTAATATTTGGCCCAAAGACGTAAATTTTTTTTATTATCATCCCCTTTTTTCAAGGACAAGTGTAACGATAGTTTATCCATAATTGCGATTAGTGATCGACTAACCAAATTTGATTCGCAAACTTAAAGTAGACACGCAACCTGACTCGATTCGAGTCTTGTCAAATAAGTACGGTCACACTAGCGTATCCAAATCGATTTTGAACGGTAAAATCAAAATGATATTTAAATCGATCGGGATCGTTTCGAGGTTCATTCAAGCTGCGTTCATACTAGGCCTTGGAATCGATTTAAACCGTTAAAGTCGTGTGAACGGAAAACCGTCTTTCTCGAATCGATTTGGTTCGATTTCTCGAAACTGCTTCTGGAACCAGTTACATGCCGATTCGGTTTCAGCAACCGATAGATGAAGTTACAATAAATCGATTTATAAAGATAATGTGTGAAAACATGACGCTTTATGATTTCAAATCGATTAAGAAATGCTAGTGTGACCGTAGCTATTGTGTGAACACATGCCGCTTAAAACAATTCCTTTCGATTTGAATATCGGTTTGATTTTACCGTTTCAAACCGCCTAAGAAATGCTAGTGTGACCGTATCTTTAGTGTATGGGATTTTACTTATAAAGTGACGTCGGTTTTACTTCTCATTTCATTATGCTCCCATGAAACATCGAAAGAAATCGGCCTACCCAATTAGGAAAAATCTTCTAATTTGGTCCAAAATGCTCCAATTGTTTATCTCTGGTTGCCATCCCTCCCCTTATTTGGAAAAGGATAATTATTTAAAATAAGTACTTAAATTTTTCACGAGACTTGTCCTTTAATCTCAAAGGCAATAATATGAAATGTCCATGTGACCAAAACATTTCTGGGCATTTTTTTTATGATCTAACGCTTGGTTGGCGCATCAGCTCCCCTCTGGCGTGTTTTTTCTTGATCGTTAGCTTCCCCCTGCCCGGCCCCCTCATTGGTTGTCTTTATGTTTTTTATTCGTTGCCTTCCCTCCCCCGCCAGCTCGCTTGCTCTCTAACTTCCCCCCCCCCCCCTCCTCTCTCTCGCTCGCACACGCAACTGGAAGCCGTACGTTCCTAAAGTTCTTTTAGTCATGGTCGTAGACCCAATCTTGACGGTTGGCGGAAATCTTCGCGCGTTTTGTTGTTCTACGCTGTTTAATTGAATCGCTTCCTTCCTTTCCCCCCTCCCCCGACAATTACCATCGTTTATTTGGATTACATCGGGTGTAATTTGTGTGACGGAAAACTTAATGTCTAATTGCTTCGGAATTTGTGCTAGAAGTACAAGTAGTTATCTATATTGGTGAGTGATTTTAATTGTTTTATGATAAAGGCTTCGGGATTTTGTAGAAATATTTTAGGTAGGAAGAAGGCTTGTCCCATTAATTCACACTTAACATTTTAGGTTAGGCTTAAGTGAAGGTCTGCGGCCTTCTCCCCATGTTGGCCAATTACATGTTTATTATGTTGTGTCGGATTTAAAATTTCAATTTAATTGCAACTAATATTTTATTAGTATTTACTGCAAAGTAAATTAAATGTTTTTAGTTTAAATATCTGTCGTGTTTCATGGGTATATGCTTTATGATGTCAAATCACAATTATATCTGTCCAATTTGAATATTTAATCAAATATTAATTTCGCTTTGGTTTAAAGTGAGGCTGTCACCATTTTTTTTTCAAATACCTATGGATTATATTTTCTATTTTAATTTACTATTAAATCGCCATATTCAAAATTATATACTTCTAGCTTGAGGCGTTCGTTCGAAAGAAACTTCAAAATGAAAATGACAAAAATATAAGTTTTTCTGATATATGACGTGGTTTATTCCTGGAACGTAATTAACGATAATTTTACTACGAAAGGTGGTTGTCTTTCTGGATTAAGTACTTTTACGAAAAAGACCACGCAAAAGCAAGCTTATCACTCGTGCCAGAACGCGCGAGAATCACTGTAGGCTCTACAATAGTCACGCGATCATAGTACGATGACGTAGTATAGCAGGGAACTTTTATTTTAAAAATTTAAAAATTAGTACGCAAGGTCAGGAACATAAAAATCAGTCAAAAAAGGTCAGGGAAATAATATATTTTGATACAGGTCAAGAAAATGTTTATGATAGGTTGACCTTTTAATTGTTATATTTTAAGCTCAAAATATTCGTCTAAAGATAGTTTTTTCTGAGGGGCAGACACTCGCGAACTCAGGTGTACAAAATTTTTCAACTCTTTACACTATCAAAGCTGAAAGAGTAGAGTCGTGTAAAATATTACAGGGAAATTATTTAGAAATAGTCCTGGAAAAACATGGAAAAAGTCATGGAATCTCCCTTTTTGTACGAACACTGTAAAAGCTAATTACTCGTTTAATATTCACAATTCTCAAAATCAGTTTTAAGTATAATGAAACTTGAAGAAGCGGGCAAACATATCTACATTTTAGCTTTGAGACCTCAATTTAACACAAAAGTTCCCAAAAAAATATAATTTCGAATTTTCTTATTCGATTGAATAACTCGTATAACTTGTTAACTTCTCATACAGTTGAGCATGAATTAAAGGTTTCCTTTGCACGCAGATACTTTAACTCGAATAAGAAATGTCATTTTTTTACGAACGGATAATATCCGATTGACATTAACAAAAGTTTCAAGAATTCCTGATACTGTGCTTAATTATTGAGCTAGTGTATAATTAAAATAGTTTTGCATAGAGTTCTAAAATCACCGTAATTTTGGAAGTTGATACAAATTCCGCCTCGGGGTAATTTCCCGGTAACTTCACAGAATGATTTGTATTTGAATATCTGGATTTTAAACGCGCAATTCCGCAGGGTGACCACATTTCCTAAATATTTTATCATATTTAATATATTTAAAAATGTTTAATATATTCCTATTATTTCGATTTTTTTCCTATTTATTTTTTCTTATATTTGCTCATTTCTAATCGTGTTTTTAATGGAGATTTCGTCCAAAAACTATAGAAATTGACTAGATTTTGAGAAATTGCTTTGAAAAGCCAGAAGCCGATGAAACCCTCCTTTGAAGTCTATTACTCCCGGGTCTTGCCAACCCCTCTCTGTATGGGTTAGTTTCAAAAAGCGCGATTCGTACGCCTTATAACGGTAGATATTTTCGGAGCGGGAGTTCGTCGAGCGAATATCTCTAGCAGCCTTGGAGTTCGTCAGAAAAACGTCGTCGTTTGTGGAGAGAGAGAATTTCCAATTTTCCGTAGACAGGGGGTATGAAGTAGGACCCCTCCGATCTCGTAAAATTGTGAATTTTACCCATACAGAGAGGAGCGCTATATCGAACATTAGAGTAGTAGACTTCAAAGGAGGGTTTCATCGGCTTCTGGAAAAGCGTATTTTCCTATAATTTCATATTTGAAACCTGTATTTTCCTATAATTTCATATTTGAAACCTGTATTTTCCTATAATTTTTATAGTAATTCTCCTGTATTTTCCTATAATTTTTATAGTAATTCTCCTGTATTTTCCTATAATTTTTATAGTAATTCTCCTGTATTTTCCTATAATTTTTATAGTAATTCTCCTGTATTTTCCTATAATTTCGATAGCAATTATCCTACATTTTCCTATAATTTCAATTGTACTTTCCTCAAATTTCCTATAATTTCAATATTACTTCTCCTATATTTTCCTCTAATTTCAATTGTACTTTTCGTATAATTTCCTATCATTTCGAAATGATCTTAGAAAAATAAACATCAAGTACAATATAAGGCATTTATTAAAATTTAAAAATGGCCCTTAATACAGTTGAAATCAATCTCAGAATTCTTAGGATAGTCTAAATGTTAAAAGAATATGAGAAGCTTGCCTTTTTATATGTTGATAAAATTTTATATAACGGTACAAATAATGCCTTTTTTCAATAAAAACCCTCTAGATTATCTTACAAGCTAACCTATTGTATGACTAATGGCAGTACGTGACTTTGAGCGCGTTATAACTTATGGGGAAATAATATAATGCCGAGTCTTTATTAAATAGTTTTTTAAAGGCAGGATGAAATTATAAATTAGAATTAGAAATTATTAGACTTAAAATAATTTCATTTCGTGTAATAAATAATAATTGGAAAGCTTGGGCAATATGATTGGTTAAAAAAAGTACAAGGTGCTGTTTATAATTAAATCGTCCTCCAATTGGTCGATATTCTTAGAACCCGGTAGGGTTCTATGTTATGGGCTGATCATCATCTGTAATGCTATTTTGATTTCCTTAAAAAAATGGACCTTTAGCCAATCAGAACGCTCCATTTCCCCATTGAAATAACATTAAAATCGACTCTTTCGAGGACATGTCCCGTGCATCGCAGAACTAAAAGAGGAATTATTTGTTACGGTTAAAATCAATTTTAAGTGGTAGAGCAAGGTTCGAATGTTGAACTTTTCAAGTTTCATTTAAAAATATTAAGTCTAAGTATTTTAAAATTAATTCTGAAGTTGACCCATTTTTGGTACTTAGCTGGTTTCGCGCATGGCCAAATTCGTAATGTTATTCTATGGGATTTGGTTTTTTGAAAGTGGCTTACCTTTCAGATTTATTTTCTAATACTTCCGGATATTTTTCAGACTTGGATTTTCCGTGTGGTATGAATTAAGATTCGAGCTTTATTTTAAGACTAATTTCATAATTTTACACCGATTAGTTGGCCCACAATCTATTTATGAAAACGGACGAAAAAGTAAGGCGGAGAAATAGATTCGCCAAAAACCTAAGTCTAATTTGACAAATTAGGCTTAGGTTTTATATGGCTTTTTAAAATCACGTGCAGGAGGACTCGTGGAGGAGCGCGCTTGATTTGGTGGCTATGGGTATTGAACTCTGACTTAATTTCTCCTTCTTCATATTTTTGCCGTTTATGAAATTAGTCTAAAACTAAAGCCCGCAAAATATCTGGAATCATTAGAAAATAAATCTGAAAGGTATGTCTCTTACAAAAAATCTAAATCCCATAGAATTACATTAATTTTCAATTTCTCCGCCTTTTTTTTTTTTTTGCCGTTTTTATAAATAGACTGTGGCCAAACTAATCGGTGTAAAATTATGAAATTAGTCTTAAAATAAAGTCCGAAAAATATCTGGAATCATTAGAAAATAAATCTGAAAGGTAAGTCTCGTACAAAAAATCTAAATCCCATAGAATAACATTAAGTTTCAATTTCTCCGCCTTAAAACTTAAAAGTACTCTCCTTTTTAAAAATGTGAAAGTCCGAACGACTTGGCATTTCGAACGGCAATAAGGAAGGTATTAACATCCAAAATAATAAAAAAAAAAATTTTTAATTTAGTTTAAAGGGTAATGGGAAAAATATGAAGATTTCGCTGCGGCTGTCGGAGGTATTAACATAAAAAATTATGAAAAAATTATTTAAAATTTGGTTTAAGGGTAATGGGGAAAATATAAAGATTTCGCTGCGGTTGACGGAGGTATTAACATCAAAAATGATGAAAAAATAAATTTTAATTGGGATTAAAGGGCAATGGTAAAAATGTAGAGATTTGACTGGAATCAAGTGCGGCTGCCGGAGGTATTAACATCAAAAATTATGAAAAAATTAATTTTAATTGGGATTAAAGGGCACTGGTAAAAATGTAGAGATTTGACTGGAATCAAGTGCGGCTGCCGGAGGTATTAACATCAAAAATTATGAAAAAATTAATTTTAATTGGGATTAAAGGGCACTGGTAAAAATGTAGAGATTTGACTGAATCAAGTGCGGCTGTCGGAGGTATTAACATCTAAAATTATGAAAAAATTAATTTTAATTGGGATTAAAGGGCACTGGTAAAAATGTAGAGATTTGACTGGAATCAAGTGCGGCTGCCGGAGGTATTAACATCAAAAATTATGAAAAAATAAATTTTAATTGGGATTAAAGGGCAATGGTAAAAATGTAGAAATTTGACTGGAATCAAGTGCAGCTGCCCCAGCTATTAACATCAAAAATTATGAAAAAAATTAATTTTAATTGGGATTAAAGGGCACTGGTAAAAATGTAGAGATTTGACTGGAATCAAGTGCGGCTGCCGGAGGTATTAACATCAAAAATTATGAAAAAATTAATTTTAATTGGGATTAAAGGGCACTGGTAAAAATGTAGAAATTTGACTGGAATCAAGTGCGGCTGCCCCAGCTATTAACATCAAAAATTATGAAAAAAATTAATTTTAATTGGGATTAAAGGGCACTGGTAAAAATGTAGAGATTTGACTGGAATCAAGTGCGGCTGTCGGAGGTATTAACATCTAAAATTATGAAAAAATTAATTTTAATTGGGATTAAAGGGCACTGGTAAAAATGTAGAGATTTGACTGAATCAAGTGCGGCTGCCCCAGCTATTAACATCAAAAATAATGAAAAAATTTATTTTAATTGGGATTAAAGGGCAATGGTAAAAATGTAGAGATCTGACTGAATCAAGTGAGGCTGCCCCAGCTATTAAAATCAAAAATTATGAAAAAATTAATTTTAATTCGGTTTAAAGGGCAATGATAAAAATGTAGAGATCTGATCAAGTGAGGCTGCCGCAGCTATTAACATCAAAAATTATGAAAAAATTTATTTTAACTGGGTTTAAAGGGCAATGATAAAATGAAGAAATTTGACTAAATCAAGTGCGGCTGCCGCAGCTATTAACATCAAAAATTATGAAATTTTTTATTTTAATTGGGTTTAAAGGGCAACTTGGTAAAAATGTAGAGATCCGACTGTATCAAGTGCGGCTGCCCCAGCTATTAACATCAAAAATAATGAAAATTTTTATTTTAATTGGGTTTAAAGGGCAATGGTAAAAATGTAGAGATTTGACTGAATCACTTTTTAAAGGGCTAGTCTTTTAATATAGAAGTTAACACTTTCGTGCTAGACTGAAGTGACAGATATTATATCAAAAATGTCTTTGCGAACAAAGACCCAGAAGGACATGTTATGGCCTTGAATGTCTGAAGTGACAGATATTTAATTTTCTTTTAAAACATTAAATTTAAATACAATTAAATTTTCTTTTAAAACATGAAATTTAAATATAATTAGATTTTCTTTTAAAACGAAATTTAAATATAATCACAATCTGGCACGATTTAGAGTTTCAAATTTCAAAACAACTGATTTTATTCACTCGGAAATATTTAAGAAAAAACATAACAGACGATTTTCTCCCATTGACGCTTAACATTAAATTTCGCTTAATTATTTTTCAGGGATTACGTGTCAAACAAAACGAAACTTTTCGTTCGATAGAAAAATTTCCTTAATTTAGCTTTGGCTTTAGGCGTAGAATCAAAGTTCTATGATCTGATCTCATACCTTAATTGGATAATGTTTTCTATGGATAATGTTTTATAACTCCTCGACTTTAGTCGAGGCAATTCGTTCATGTTAGCTTATGAATGCTTATACAAGGAATTTAAAGGGAAAAAAATTCCCCATATTTAAATTTTTAATCTAGGTTGCAAACGAACAAACCTAATCCATTGATAATGTTTTATTACAACTCCTCGACTTTAGTCGAGGCAATTCGTTCATGTTAGCTTATGAATGCTTATACAAGGAATTTAAAGGGAAAAAAATTCCCCATATTTTAATTTTTAATTTAGGTTGCAAACGAACAAACCTAATCCATGGATAATGTTTTGTTATAACTCCTCGACTTTAGTCGAGGCAATACGTTCATGTTAGCTTATGAATGCTTATACAAGGAATTTAAAGGGAATAAAAATTCACCATATTTTAATTTAGGTTGCGAACGAACAAACCTAATCCATGGATAATGTTTTATTATAACTCCTAATAACTAATTAGTGGTCCCTTATGGAAATCATCATTTAAATTGTACGGTTTTAATGAAATTTAATTACAATTTATTTAAAAACCTTATCCGCTCTAAAATTCGTCGCTTTGAAGTTCTCTTCCCTCGCGCGCCCAATATAGCTTTGAAAGTACAAATTGTTATGGTTTGCGTCGTCTGCTAAGTTAGAAAAGAAGGTGACTTTAAACGGGCTTTAAAAATCACATTTCCCTTTATCATATACCCATTCCAATAAACCGGCGAGTATTTTTAACGATCCGTTCAATTGCGAGTCGTGGAAATTCGGGTTAAATTAAGAAAACAAAAAGTGGACTCGCGTTATACTGAAAAATAACAGTTCAATACACGTTTTCCCTGAAAAATAATTAAGCGAAATTTAATGTTAAGCGTCAATGGGAGAAAATCGTCTGTTATGTTTTTTCTTAAATATTTCCGAGTGAATAAAATCAGTTGTTTTGAAATTTGAAACTCTAAATCGTGCCAGATTGTGATTATATTTAAATTTCGTTTTAAAAGAAAATCTAATTATATTTAAATTTCATGTTTTAAAAGAAAATTTATTTGTATTTAAATTTAATGTTTTAAAAGAAAATTAAATATCTGTCACTTCAGACATTCAAGGCCATAACATGTCCTTCTGGGTCTTTGTTCGCAAAGACATTTTTGATATATTATAATAGCAGCGATCATACTAGGCCTTAGAATCGATTTAAACCTTTTCAAAACGTTATTTTCTCTAATAGATTTCTCGAAACTGCTTCAGGAACCAGTTTCATACCGATTCGGTTTCAACAACCGATAAATGAAGCTGCAATAAATCGATTTATAAATTCACGCGTGACGCTGAAAACGATTCCTGGCGATTTGAATACCGGTTTGCCTTTACCATTTCAAATCGATTAAATGCTATTATGACCGTAGCTTTGGATATACGGGTTATCTTGCGGATTTCTAATTTACAACCTCTAAATTTGGAAACTGTTAACCATTGGTATAGTGATTCGCGTTGATTTAATTTTAGCTACGTTCACACTAGCGTTTCCAAATCGATTTAATACGATAAAATTAAACCAATATTTAAATTCCATCTGTTCAAGTATTATCTTCATAAACCAACTTATCATAGTTCCATCTGTAGGTTATTGAAGCTGAATCGACTTGAAACTGGTTCCCGAAGCAGGCCAAACTGTTTAGTGTTCGCACGACTGCGGCGAAACATTTGAAACGCTTCGAAAAGATTTCAAGGTCTAGAATGAATGCTGCTATTGATTCGTTTGATTTCTATCTGATTTCATTTAGTTTATACTAGAGCTAGGAATTTGTATAACTTTTGTTAATTGAACAAGAACATCGTGAATGTCAGTCGGACGTTATCCGTTCGCGAAAACATATCCATTTAACGTATTTGAATGTAAGTCAAACTCATTACTGCAAATTGATACGCGTTATACGAGTTATTCATTCGTCGATAAGAAAATTTGAAACTCGGGTTTCTTGGCGGATTTTAACCCAATTTTGATCTTGTAGCTTGAATTTAGTAATTTAGTCGGTTCGTTTCAATTTAGATTAAAATATAATTATTATATTTAATTCTAAACTGGTTTCGAGGAAAGTGATATTTTTATCTTCGCGTAATATGTTTGTTAATCAAGCTTAAAACTTTATCTCCGGATAATTCGTATCCATTTGATACAAGTCTGTTTATATATTAACTTGAATAATTTATCCGATATTAAAATATGAGAAAAAAGCCTAGTTATTAGTGGATATCCGAAGTTATTCATTATCGGATTCCGAGCCTGAAATGATTTTAGAAATACCTCTTTGTTTCCAATTAACTATATAGATTTTAATTAGTTCGATCAAGCTAGCCTTTTAAAAATGAATGTTCTGTAAATTTGTTTTCCTTTTCACGTTCTCTTATTAAAAAAAAACTGCATTCAAGAGTTAAGCCGAAAACATTTAAGACCTCGTAAGTACTGTATAATATCCGAGTCGCATCTGGAATAGGTCAAATCTTAACACACGCCTGTTATCCGTCGAACAAGACGCAAAACATTCTTAACTTAAAGAAAGTGAGGCTGACACTGATTTTTCATGAACTCTTAATGAAAATTCAGTAGCATTTTCGGAAAGAGTGTTTAAAAATGATTTAAAATATATACACATTTGTCTTGGGTTAAATTACGGTCACAGTAAAAGTACCTATTATATAATCGACATTTTCTTAGTTTTTAAAATAAAAATTCCTTGCAATATTACTTCAGAATGACTATGATCTCGAGGCTATTGTAGAGTCTACAATTGATTCTCTTGCGTTCTGGCACAAGTGAAAAGGTCGCTTTCGCGCGGTCATTTTCGTAAAGTACTTAATCCTTACGTACGAAAATTTTGGTTAATTATGTCATATATCGGAAAAACAATTACGTATATACTTTCGTAATCCATGGTGTCAGCGTCACTTAAACAAATTATGACTAATTTATCCAATATTTTCAACTAAGGGTCCTCCTAACTCTTCCCTATTTCATTCTGGACCCCACGCTTTAATAATAGCTGGGTTGTATGCTATATCCCATCAGATTCCATAACCCACTAAATTTTGATAATTTGTTTTCGCGGTACCCCACGGCGTCTCTAACATTGTATATGTGTATATAACTTGTAACAATCAAAGCCCACGGAATTCCGATGTATTGTCTAATTTCGCCTTGAAAGGCAAACCCACACGTAACCTCTAAAATATCTTGGGCATGGATTCTTCAATAATCTTTATATTCGTTCATTTGAACCCCATTTATTTAAATAAAACATAGTTTCAAAAGGACGGTAAGTTATTATTAATCTATTTGAACTATTAAAATATGCGTAAAAAATCGTAAAAAAGTAATCAAAGACTTCGTGGTAATTTACAGTTAATTATCGAAGTCACGAACTAGACTCGCTAAGCCTAAATCTGTCAAGAAGGAATTTAAGCCTAAACATTCTCTGGAAAACTCAGTTGCTGATGTTAATGAAATATCATATATAAATGGCATGTGAACCATTTTAATTCTGAAACACTGTCTATTAATTACAAACATCTCTTTCGGTTCAGGCAATGCCATTTCAAGGACTAACTCTCATCTCATTGGCATATCAACAATTGACTCCTTTTGAAATAAATCTTTAATTTCTTTGGGCCTGATTTCGCAACTTGAATAATTAAATGCGAATTACCATGAAACCTAACTTCAACGAATTTTGATAATGTTTTGGCCGTTTTTCACTGTTCATTTCAATATGCTTTCATAGAATAACCAAACAAATTGGCTTTCCCAATGACAGGGCTCCCACCAGGTCCCTAAAATACCTAAAACCTCCTACTTTTTTTTTTTTTTTTTTTTTTTTTTTATGAGGTCCCTAAACCACTAAATCGTGTTTTTTTTTTTTTACCCTAAATCACCATATTTCTAGTAAATTTGGTTAAAAGTACCGTCGTCCTATAATATTGAACCCAAATTCTATGCTAAGTCGAAAAACTGACTAAGTCAGTATGATATAATATCACGAAATAATGTGACAAAATTAAAGTCAGATGTGTGATAAAATACTTTAACAAAAAAAAAAAAAAAAAAAAAAAACTACTTTAAAAGTCATTTTGTGAAAATTAAAGATCTCATTTCTTCTTAAATTGGTTCCTATTTAATCCCTATTTTAAAAATTTTAGTTCCTATTTCATCCTATTTCTAGCCTGAAAAATCCCCTATTTGCCTATTTTAAAGATTTTGGTGGGAGCCCTGCAATCAAATCTAATTTGATCAAAAATAGTCAACAGATTTAGACTGAATGAAAATATTAAAAAAAAAAAAAAAAAAAAAAAAAAAAAAGTAGAGGAAAGACATGTTGGTCCATTTTTTTTTTTATTTTTAATTTTTAATTCGGGCTTTTCCATTTGGTTGAATTCTGATATAATTGTCCATTTTGTATGATTTTTGACCAAATTATGATTTTTTTTTCCTCATTGGCTAAGCCGATTTCTTTTATTATTCTATGGAAGCACGTTTAAATTCATTGGCGTAGGAATGTGGGTAAAATGTATCCCCTAAAATCTTGGAAGGGGTCAAATCGAGGGGTCTTAAGAGTCTAACTATGCCATGTGGCGCCAAGAAAATTAAAAGCGAAACCAATATGTAATATTTTTTAGATATCTTGTGATTAAATTCAGGAGCTTGACGCGAGATCAATTTGATTAAGGCCCTAATAGAGTAGGATTGTGGACTTGAAATTATTTGAGATAATATAAGCCCCTTTATAGGTCCTGAATGTGCGATGGTGTTGTGATATTTAGAGTAATTCGAGTAATTGTTCTACGTAAGCCTCTTCTTGAGTGAGGCCCCCAGGGCCAGGCATTACATACCCAAAAAAGGGTCGCAAATTGTTCCTAGCGTAATTTGGTTAGCTCGCTGTTTCGTATTTTCATGTTTTAGGCAACCCTCTTTGAATCGTTATTTTCTGTTCGTGAAGATTTGTTTTTTATTTTTTATTTATTTTTTTCTTAATGTTGCGCAGTGGATGAATTTATTTTTTATGATTGATGAGCGTGAGTGATGTAACTTTAATGCGCCATAGCAAGAAGCTAACCGCATGCGTGTCGATTATCTCGCCTATATAGCTCCCTCCCGTGTTTTAGATGAGGAAAATTCGAACCCCGCGGTCTGTAATCAAAACTGTTTACACCAATGGTTTCGGATTTACCCACTAGCTTAGCATTGTTGTTCCTGAAAGCGGGAGTACATAAGAAACTCCCTTTGGGGAAGTATGAAAGCTCCGTTACTACTGAGAAAGGATAGAAGTTACACTGGTAATTCTTAGTCCACATTATGCGAAGATATTTTTTGGTTCACGACTATTTTTATACGATATTTCATTGCCATCTGAGAAAATTTATCTCGAGAATATTTAGGCTTAGTGAGTTTAGTTCGCTACTTTGATAATTAACTTTAAATTATATAGAAACCTTTGTTGAATACGATATTTAGGCGTATTTTAACAGTCGAAATCGATTAAAAATAACTTGTTATTGGAGTTTGGTATCCCTTTAAGATATATGACGTCATGGAAACATGAGATCCCCTTCATAAATTAGTTCTTGCTCCTAGATAACTCTGATAAGAAATGCATCATGGGTCTTTCAGATATTGAGCCCCAAAAACATTATAATTTTAATATATTTAACTCTCACACTTAGGGGTTCCTTATGTAAGCGTAATCTAAATGTGTTAAATGAGTTTTTAACGCGTTTTTTACTAGCGAACTAACCTTTATTATTTTTTCCATTTACAGATTTATACAATGGAAGAAACGCAATTGGATTATCATTACGCGAAAGATTTCGGGTGCCGTTTGACGTACGCCCTCGCGAAGTGAACTTTGAACCCGATTATTTGACGAACAAGGTGGAATATGCAAGCCATAGCGTATAGCTGGTTAGCCGCGTCGGCGGCCGCTCCTTTAATCGTCGTCCTCTCAATCTGGACCGCGTATGTCTTCCATACGTACCGGCGTCGATGGAGGACCGTCGACTTGTTCTTTTTGGCCACCGTCTGTCAGGAATTGGTCTCGGCTTTCTTCGGATTCGGCTTCTCGGTACTTAACCTCATCAGTCCTCGCATGGAAGCTCCTTGCGGCTTCATACTTTGGGGTTTAACCTCGGCTAGGACTTTTCAAATTGCCACTTTGACGTCACTGGTCGTGGATCGAGCCCTAACCGTTCGTTGGCCGTACCGGTATCGTTTCAGTGTTCGAAGGAATCAAATTCGTTACCATATCGCGGTGTTAGCGGTCATATCCCTTTTCGTCGGCGTGGCAGCCGTTTTCGCGCGTTTAGGCTCGTCGGCTTTGGCCTTGAATAACGTCGCCACGGACGGTTGTTCCATTCATCCTATGGGCTGGGACTTGAAGTTCTCCATCTTCGTCATGTGTCTATACGGCGTGTTGACTCTAACTTCATTCGTTTGTTGGGCCGATGTCGAAGTACATCGTTGTCGCAACGATAACTTCGGGGTTAACGTCGCGTCCGGTGGTGTCGAACGAAACGTTAATGGCCAGTGTTTATCGTCGTCGTCGTTGAATTCCGGAAATACTCCCGGACTTACTGGAACTGTAAGCAGCGGAAGCGTTTCGAGCGCCGGAAGCGGAAGTACCAGACTTTTGTACGGCGTGGCGGCTTGTAACGGCGGAAGACAAACGTCTCAACGACCGTACGTTTCGGACAAGACTGTTACCAACTTCCGATGGACATCTGTAGCTGCCATTTCCGTCGTCTGCTTTTCTATCAATCATATGCCCTTTATGGTGAGTTTTTATTGATGTTTTGATCTTATCTTTTCTGTCTATCCGCGTTGCGCTTATTATTTCGGTCTCTTTGTCAATATTTTAAGTACGTACGTTACGTTAAGCTATTCGGGCACCACCCATACTTAAAAGCTTCGTATAATAAGCTTAATAATCGTTTTTAACGAGGTATGTCGAAACGCGTTTGATGTTTTAGAATCTAGAATCAAGCGTTCCGCGTTACGGCTCAAACACAATCGCCTGCCTTTTTTTTCCCATATACTAATAATCGAATTTTTATCAACGCTTATGTCAACGAGATAAAAAACTAGAATCCCTTGACCAAGAAAACTTTAATGTACCAGTCTATATTTACTAGAGAATGTGAAATTTTATATTTTAAAATTAACATAAGCCTTAAATGAGTCAGCGGTATTATAAAAGGGAGTAAAATTTAAATTAGTATACGCTCTGTTGAAAAAGATTCCTCTTCGTCATGCAATTTAGGATACTCCTTTGAAAACATTTCTATTAGTAATTGCGAGGCCCTCTTAAACACTTTGTGTAAGAATTTTAGTAAATTCGAGTTTATTAAAACCTTCCCTAAGAGTATCGATCTCATGTAGCCATTCTCATGACCCACTGTTTGGGTGGGAGAAATCATGGCGACACAGAACGAAATTATTTTTAAATATTTGTGGGCATTCATTGACTACCATAACTTTACTCCAACTTGATCAAAAACGAAGTTACTAATGTAATTCAAGACACGCAACCTGACTCGGTTCTGGCATGATCTAATTGATCTCGAATTTGGGGTATTTCATTTTGAATATGTTGGAATTTCCTAATTTTTACCAACAGTTTAACCAACTCATTGGATAAGCCAATTTCTCTCGTTGTTGTAAGAGAACGTATTGAAATGGAAAGTAAAACCGACGTCACGCGTATGTAATAACAAGTTCTCGAATTTTTTCTATTTGTGCTTGGGCATAAATTCACGAGTTTGCGCGAAATCAATTTGAAAAGGTCCGAATCGAGTCAGGAATGCGCGTCTTTACTTCAAAAAGTATAACTCTGCAATAATATGTAAGATATTATAATATATTCATTGTTATATGTAATCGTAAAGCCACAGTCTAAATCTTTTCCTAGAGCGACGCTTGCGTAACCTCCCTATCCGTAAGGCGCTTATCGTATGTAATTGTTAGATTCCCCCTAGGGTATGTTAAAAAAAGAATGTCCCTCATTATCACAAGTTTTTCGCTACAGCATACCGAACATTCCATGGCATCCCATATTAGTATATTGCGTAAAATATATATCGAGTTTCCCTTCCCAATAGGTTATCATTTGCGCCATATATGCTAGGCATTTATCACGTTATATTTCTGAAATCCGATAAAATCTCTTAGGCAACCATCGTGCCCCCTATCATGTTAGTGTGTAAGTGTGTTAAATCTTTACTCTAACCGTAAAAATTCTTCTTATCCGATGGTACTTCATTGGACCATCGGAGTAGGGTACAAAAAAAAACTGGTTCTACTTTTTTTTTATCTAAAAGGGTCGTAACATTTTTCTCTTAAATCGTTTTACTGTAAAGCATCTCCTTCGTGATAAAGTTTTCGAACCTTGTAAGCATTCTAGCTAAGCTGACAGCAATGTCTCCGTGGTCTTACAATACTAGTATTTCCTTTTTGAAGGAATAGTCTCATTTAAGAAAATGCTTTCATATTCATTGGTTATTGCATTAATTAGATCTGCAAAATAAATTTCCGTTTCATTTTTCGAAATTGATCAGTTTGGTATTCGGCCATGGCCGAACCGAGTTCTCAGCGTGGGAATCAGGGACAGAGACCCATTTTTTGTTTTTTCCCTTAGCAAGGTTAAATTATAGTGTAGAAACAAGAGATAACCTGAAGCCGCGTTCATACTAGACCATGGAATCGATTTAAAACGTTTCGCTAGAGTCGTGTGAACGGGAAAGGTTTTCTCAACTCGATTTGATTCGGTTTCTCGAAACTGCTTCGGGAACTAGTTTCATACCGATTCGGTTTCAACAACCGATAGATGAAGCTACAATAAATCGATTTATAAAGATAATGCGTGAACACGTGACGCTTAAAACGATTCCTGGCAATTCGAATATCGGTTTGATTTTTACCGTTTCAAATCGATTAAGGCAAGTGTGACCGTAGCTTTACTGTTCCGAGTGATATTCAGAGGCACTGATATCATTTGAAATGTCACACGTTGGTTATGACGTTATCGGTATACAGCCATTCAGCGAACGCAAAAATCCTTAAATCCAAAATTCCGGTTCGTCGCCAAATGGAAAGTTGTGCTTCCGGTTCCTTCCGATTGTTTCTGAACCGCTTTGCGCTACGTTCGGAAGTGATCAACTCTATGAGCAGGATAATTTTAGATTTAATTCCGTTGTGTGTCGTCGCGAGGAATCCGAAGCGACCGACTCATTCCATTATTGTGCACGGAATTTAAGGATTTTCCAGAGCTTTTAAGATTTAATATTGTTTTTAAGAGTGATTTTGCGATTTCAGTTATTCATGTCTTATAGTGAATGTACAGAGATTTTGTATTTCAGCCCAAAGTGTGCGGGATTTCGGTCCAAGTGTCCGACCCATCGGAAGAACCTCTTCACAGTATCATTTTTCCGTTACTGTCACACTAGCATATCTAAATCGATTTGAAACTGTAAAATCAAACCGATATTCAAAGCGACATGTATTAACGCATGATCTTTATGAATCGATTTATTGTAGCTTCATCTATCGATGGTTGAAACCGAATCGATACGAAACTGGTTCCCGAAGCAGTTTCGAGAAATATAATCAAATCTATTCGAGAAAAAGACGGTTTCCCGTATAAATCGATTCCATGGTCTAGAATAAATGCAGATAATCAACTTTTAGAATTGGTCCACATGTAGCTTTGATTTCCCCTTTAGTATAATCCCTCCAGGGCCGTGTATGCCAGATAAGATTGAAAATCTGCTCTGATCTTCTTTGTGTCGGTAAAAGAAGTTTTCGGCCGAGCGTAGGAGTTTTTTTTATGGAATCTATCTGATACCGAAGCCAAAACGAGGGGACCGTGTAACTTGAAATTCACTGTTTGTCGCCCTGATTTTGGTAAAAACTCAACTTGAAGAGATACCATTTCATAGCCGAGTCGTTTTTCCCATTGTGATTTTTTTTATTTCTTTTCCTATATACATGATGATGGCAAATTCTTTTGAATCACCCTGAGATTACGCTGTTCTTTAGTATTGCCTTAGCCTTCGTGTTAAACTACAAAAATGTATTTATATACTTTAAATTTTGGTGTATTTTCAGTATGAATCAAAATATAATAAGGGGGAGACTTATAATCTTACACACATCTCCTCTTTTTGTAAAAAAAAAAGTTTGATTCAAGACCTTAAAACTTTTTATACTTTTGTTAAACTCCAAATTCTTGGGCGAATATTTCACGTACCCATTTTAGTTCATTAAAGGCGCGAAGTAGACTTAAAAGAGCACCCTACCCTCTTTAAAGGGAGAATTCAACTTTATCGTTTAAATACGCCTTATCCACCATTATAAAAATTACAAACAAATATTATACTAGAAATAAATTTAAAACTTCCCCGGAAAATAGGCTTAGCTAGTCTCATGGAGATCCTGCATTCCCCCATATAAGGGTCATCGATCAATGTCATTGGTTGCTAGTCCTAATATGGGAGTACAGGATATCTCCACGAGTCCAGCTAAGCTTATTTGATGGTAAGTTTTAAATTTATTTCTAGTTTAATATTAGTTTGAATTTTATTTTTACTGTTGGACTAGGCCTAGTTTAAACGATTAAGAAAGTGATAAAAATCACTTGTTAGGCTGCATTCTCCCTTTAAATAATTTTTTCAAGCATAAAACCCCCTTATTTTTTATGTACGGGAAATATTCATAAACGCATATTTGAAATTCCTTCGTATTCATTTCGCCATCTTCTTTGGGTAAGGTTTCTAAAGATGTTGAATTGGCGCTCCCGGAAACCAACCCCCTTTTTTTAAACTGGGTTAGAGATTTTAGAGCAGCTTAAAAACTAGTGAAAGCTAGTGAAGACTATTCTATCAATGGGTAGCTAGGTCACACTTCTCTTGGTCTATTAAATTTTGATTAATTAGTTGGAATAAAAATTAATTTATTGCAGTATAAACTTTCCATTTCTTAGCTTTGGTAGTGCGCCTGTTAATTGGACAGCTTTCGTTCGAGCGATGATTATTTTTAATTTCATGTTGTGTTTAAATTTGTAAATTCTTTAAAGGGAGAATGAAAGGCCAAAACAACCTATTTTTAATCGATTAAGAATGATAAAATAATGAGAAAAACAATAATATAACTCACCAAAAATATTTCGTTATTTTATAATAAATTTCCAAAGCTCCGAAACTTGCAGATTCTAAGCCTTGGCTGCCTAGCTCGGCGAACGAGGCGAGTACGAGCCGTATTTTTTTTAATATTCCCGTCTGATCTAGTCGCCAATCACGAGCGAGTACGCGTATTTTTAAAATTCGCGTACTCACTCATGATTGGCGCAAAGAACAGCCGCGAATATTAAAAAAAAAAAAAATACAGGTCATGCTAGCCTAGTTCACCGAGCTAGGCAGCCTAGGCTTAGCATCGGAACTTTGGAAATTGATTATAAAATAATTAAATATTTTTGGTGAGTTATACTATCGTTTTTCTAATTATTTTGGCATTCTTAATTGATTAAAAATAGGTTGTTCCGGCCTTTCATTCTCCCTTCAAAGGAAATTTAGCGGTTTTTAACGCGACAAATTATAAGAGGTCGGGGATTGGACGACATATTTCTGATATATTTATTGATAATTTGAAATTATCCGCGGGAAGTCTATCATGAATCCAATGTAATCGCGAATATTTAACCGATTATTATTAATGATTAACCGTGATTATCTGATTAACCACACATTTGTGGATTATCTTGTCCAAACCCCGACCTCTAAAAATTATAAAATGTAGAAGCTAAGCAATTTATGTAAAATAATGCAAAATAATTAGAAATATATGGATAAAGATAGTTAAAATGAAGTTATTAAATGTAGGAACAATGATTGCAAAAATACTACGGTTCTTGTATTTAACTATTTAGTTTGACAGAATGTTTTTCTTTAAATGTTAAAGAACAGAATGGAATTTTAGGGGTGTGAACGTTTTTAAACAAAAGGTGAATGGGCTAAAATTGAATTTGCGTAGGATTACTTATGGAAATGATCGTTTTTAACCATGCACGAAGATGAATGTAGTCATATTTTGCGCCTACGAAAAGGGCATTATCTTTAATAGAAAATATTTTCTAATCCGGTATGGATAGGCTATTGACTCTAATCAGATAAGAAATTGCAAACTCCCAATAAGGTGGCGAGAAGCTATATATCGCGCGAAAATTGGCCACTCCCTTTTTCTCGAAAAAACCGAGTAAAAACGTGAATTTTAAATCCTCTTTCAGAGAAACGATTCGAAATTTTTGAGTGAAATTTTGTATATGCGCTTTTTAGACCATTCTACACCCATTTCAATCGTTTTGAACAAAATTTATATAGCTGCGTGTCACCCTTTAAACCAAACTTAAACCTGTAAGGAATATGTCTCTAAGCGGTTTTCATATAATAACTGATAAGTATCTCGAAGAATCTCTTAAATTTCGAATCTAGGGGGGACAAGACGGTCGAACCAAATGGTGGAACTCACTCCTAGTCAAGGTCGTTCTCTGAATTTACCAAAACTTTTGGGAGAATATAAAAAAAACTATCTTTTAAGATATCTTTTAAAATTTATTATTCCGTATAGATTCTTCAGTCCTATTAGCAATTGAGGCCCTAGTGTAGTCTTGAACTTATATTGCGTACTACTATGATGGTACACTCGTGTTCTACAAACCGGAATCGGAATTAAAGCTTTTTCCTTTCGAAATAACGTAAACGGAAAAAATCTTCTCGTCGCCAATTTCTTTTAGTTCATTTTCTAATGAAGAAAAGATCCTTTTAGGATCACGCGAGCGTAAATGAAACAATGGATTGTCTTTCTTCTGTTTTTTCTTTCTTAGAAATCTCACTAATACGAGGGGTGTTAGAAGGGGGAAGGTTTTAGTTTTAATTTTTTTTCTTGTAACTTGGGAAAACAATTGTCGTTACTAGCTCCCCTTTTTCTCTTATTTCGTCGCTCTTTAGGTTTTTAAAGGCTTTGTGAACTTCATAAGTTAGTTAAGCCTAATCTTAGATTTGACTAAAGTGCGGGAAATTCTTTTAAACCTATGTAAATGTTAATTTCACATTGATTTGCCCGCACTTGCAAAGCTATGATCCGTTTTCGACCAGTAGGTCAGTGAAAAGTCAGGGACCTTTATGTTTCGACCAGTAGATCAATGAAAAGTCAAGGACCTTTACGTTTCTAGCAGAAGGTCAGTGAAAGGTATGGGACCTTTATGTTTCCAACAGTCGGGGTCCTTCGTGTTTCAACCAGAAGATCAATGAAAAGCCAGGGACCTTTATTTTTTGACCAGTCAGGGCCCTTTATGTTTCAACCAGAAGATCAATGAAAAGCCAGGGACCTTTATTTTTTGACCAGAAGGTCAGTGAAAAGTCGGGGACCTTTATTTTTCGACCTGAAGGTCAGTGAAAAGACCCGGGCCTTTATGTTTCGACCAGAGAGTCAGTGAAAAGTCAAGGACCTTAATATTTTGACCAGTAGGTTAGTGAAAAGTCAGGGCCTAAATATTTCGACCAAAAGGTCATTGAAAAGTCAGGGGACTTTAATATTTTTACCAGTAGGTCAGTGAAAAGTCGGGGGGATTTATATTTGCATCACAAGGTGAGAAAAAGTCTGAGGTCTTAATTACGATCAGAAGGTTTCAACAAATTATCTGGGAAAATAAAGTAGGGTCAGCGATACCTAAACTAGTTTGAATAGGAAAATATTTTAAATAATCCGGAAAATCAGAATTGTCAATGGAGAAACAATTCATGGTTTGAACTAAAAATTATATCCCAAAGATTTTTAACAAAATTTTATTCACTATTCCTTTAAAGTTTTTTGTCGGCGATTAAGTGGACAGAAAGAAAGGCCAGAGAATAATCTTTTTTATAATAATTCGAGCGAGTTTTTGTGTGCAACCTTTTTTGGCGGCTTTGAAAAGACAAAGAATTAGTGCTGTGTTTGAAGCTTTTGTTTTCTCCCTCTTCTATTTAGGTTAGCTATATAACTACGGCTCTAGCCTCGAGTTGGGCCCATAAATGGCAAAACACGTATCGTGTCTGGTTTATGTTACTGCGTGGATATTAAATCCATTATTTGGGAAAAAAAAAAAAAAAAATAATTGATTTGACAGCTACTATAACCAATGCAATAAGCGTTTTCTATGTGATATTGACCAGACAAGTTCCCATGATGAGTTCTCATGAGTTAGAATCTATTGTTTTCAGACAAAACACCGTTTTGAGTGGGAATTTGCGTGTAAACCCACTGATGTGACTTGTATTTTTGTTACAATCTGTGACAAAAGGATGTTAGTTTAACAAAAACTTTTAGGTTTTTATTTCATAAATGTTATATCATTGTTTTCTCTTGAAGTCTTAAAAATAAATAGTTCGTTAAGTTGCAAAACTTTCTGAATTCGGCCAAATAGACCAAATGAAAAAAAAAAAACTGAATTCAAAAGTAATCCAAATTTAAATGCCTTTGGTCCACTTTCGTTTCTTTCAGGGTTTTCATAAATTAAGGACCTTATTTGACCAATTTAGTTTTTTCTCAGTGGGAAAGTATAATTATATTGTTATGCTATGGGAGCACATTGAAATTAAAAGTAAAACCGACGTCACGTGTATGTAAAAAGTCTCACGAATTTTGACAAGGCCCGAATCGAGTCCAGATTGAGTGTCTATTTTATAGATATACCTCTGAAGTAGCCTTCAACGACGTGAGAAAATAGTATTATCAATTAGTTAATTATAGTAAGATGCATTAAAAACTCTTGATAAAAATCCAGATTATAATTTCACACATAATTATATAGCTAGTTCTCGAATGTAAAATTAAGTAGTAGAAGTGTGCGAGCCCTAAATTTCAGGCTTCGAGCCGAGCTCGAGCCCTAAAAATTTTTATCGAGCTGGGAATCGAGCTCGAGCCCAGAAATCTTTTCCTTATCCAGCCAGGAGTCGAGCTCGAGCCCTGGATTTTGCTTATCGAGCTTTTATGCTTTGTTATAATTTTATTAAGCCTTAAAATTGGATATTTCAAGTGTTTAGCGGGCTAAAAACATTTTTTACAAGCATTATAGAATAAAAATAAGAGATAAAGAAGGCGCGCGCTGACAATACAAGATGAAATTTTTTGTGATAAGATCGTCTTTGTTCACGGCTCGAACCCTGACGAGCTTTTGAAAAACTCTCTTATCGAGCTTCGAGCCCAGCGCTGGGCTCGAAGCTCGACCGAGCTCTCGAAATTTTTCGAGCGCTCGCACACCTCTTTAATTAGTTTCCAGGGTTGTATGTGTTTGGACGAAAACTAGAGTTCTGTTCTGTCGGTGTAAGTTTTTTATTGACGTCACTTCTCGTGGATCGAAATACTGATTTATTTCACGTTTCCTTTAAAATATAGTGTAGAATTATTATTTTTAAAATATTGATTCGTATATTCTTTGAAGAGAAAAATGGATGTATACTTTTTAAAAAAGTTCGTTGCCTCTTTCGGCGAAATCCCGCAGCTTTATCATTTGAATAATATCCACAAATTGTAAAGGCGTTTTGCCACGAAAATAGATAGTGTATGGCTATTATAAAGCGTTAAATGTCACCCTCCCCATCTCTTTGGCTTTACCTGCTCCCCAGCGACACTTCCTGCGCCCCAATGTTACTATCTAAAAATGGTCTATTTCCTTTGAATGCTTTTGAATCTGATTATAATGGAGTTAGGGGTCTATGTAATGCCATACCGGTATTTAGACAATGGAGACTATAAACTTCTTTTGTTAACTTGAATTTCGTTTTAACTTTAAGCGTGCAACGAAGCCCAAAGCTGGCATTATATAAATTTATAATTTCGATAGCCAAGTACACATGCAACGTCAAAATGCCAGAAGCCTGAAATAATATAATTATAATCATTGAATCGCGTGTTTTACTCGCTTCATGTAGTTTTTAATTTGTTTCGCAAAACGTGTAAAATTGAAAACTGGGTCCATTAAGTCTGGGATAAGTTGAGGAATTTAAAAATTGGGTACGAAAAGTGTAGGATTAGTTATCAAATTAGAAAATTGGGTTCAAAAAGTCTGGAATTAAGTAATTTGAAAATTGGGTTTAAAAAGTCTGGGATTAATAAAAGAACTTGAAAATTAAGTTCAAAAATTCAGGGATTAGTTAAAGAATTAGAAAATTGGGTCTTGAAAGTCTGGGATTAGTTAAGGAATACAAAATTGGATCTGAAAAAGTTAAAGATTTGAAAAATTGGGTACGAAAAGTGTAGGATTATTTAAGGAAATAGAAAATTTTATCTGAAAAGTCTAGGATTAGTTAAGGAATTAAAAACTGGATCCAGAAACTCTGTGATTAGTATAACAGAAATTGGATCCAGAAGCTCTGGGAATACTTAAATAATTAGAAAATTGGGTACACAAATTCAGAGATTTATACTTCGTTTTACAACTAGTTTTAAATCCGTTCAAAAACCTTAAAATATTTATCTGATTAAAATTGCGATAACTGATTGAAATTAAATGATTATTCAATTTTTTTGTTTTTTATTTTTCTTTTGCTTGAAGTCAACCTTCTTTTTAATTTAAAACACCCACCAAAATAGAAGTTTCATGTGCTCTTTAATTTCAAAAAGTTTTCTAATGATATGGGCTTACCATTTGGCTTTCCTTGATGAACTTTGCGCGTGAGATGTGTTTTTTTTGGAGGAAAAGACAGGTTGCGTATATACCCCACTCTAAAGCCATCTGGTAATTTAGGTTAATCTCGATTTTAAAATTCAACGAATGCAAAAGTATCTCTGACGTTTAATTAATACGTGTTCCGTCGAATTTTCAAAGTGAAACGAACTCTTAAGTGACTTCACGCCTGAAGTAACTTTGTGTGACGACACATCCGATTTTTTTCTGACAAATTTCTATGGGTGCTTTTTGTTAAGGGTTTTTAAACCAGACTAAAGCTTTTTATTGGTCAGTCTGTGGGAATAAATAAGGGTTTTATAATTTGGTTCCAGGAAAGATGTGACATATATTAAATATATAATTTTAAATCCTATTTCAATTTAATTTGTAATCATTAGATATATTTGTAGTCACTCTAAATTTCGTTCTTGATTATCGTGCCATAGATGGGCAGTCTTTTGATTAGTCAGATTCCCAAAATCTGAATATTTTACTATTTATTACACAAGACATATTTCTCGACTTTTTAAATACATGAGCAAGTTTTGTTTTTAATTGTAGAATCACTTAAAAACTTATCTCCTCTTCACCCCCAAATTAAATGCATATTTTATTCAAAGATCAAAACTTACTAGTTAATATACATTTAATTACGAAAACTTTCACGAATATTTTGAAACAAGTGATTTTTTTATCGTTTAAATAGGCCTAATCCACCAGTAAATGTTTTTACAAACAACTATTAAACTAGAAATAAATTTAAAACTTACCCGGAAAAAGGCTTATCCTGAATTTCTTCGCGTATAAGGGTCAGCGACCAATGAGCAAAGGTCCGTCGTTTATGGGAGATCATCACGAGACTTCCAATAACGTTCGATTGGTTGTTACAAGCCCCATAAATGCGAAGTAATTCAGGATCTCCAAGAATCCAGCTAAGCCTATTTTTCATTTTAAGTTTTAAATTTATTTCTAGTTCAATAGTTAAATTATTTACAAGGAATTGATAAAAAATCACTTATTAGATTGCATTCTTCCTTTAAACAAGAATGTAACATTTATTTAAACTTGTTTCCTGAAAGTTTTTGTAAAATTTCATTTTTTAATTCAATATTTGATTTTAAAGCGAGTTATACACTATATTTTTGAGTTTAATACAAAAATTTAACAATGGGGTAAAAATATTGCTCTAATAATAGAAAGAATATAATTAATTCTTAAAAAAAAAGTGAAGCTTAGGCACCCATGACGAGTTGATAAGTATTAGAGCCAAAAGTTTATATCTATTTTTAATATCAAAGAAACGCGTGTGTACGTGCATGCTGAATTTGTTCCATTATTTTCCCGATCGACCAGTATAGTGAAAATTCAACCAAATACGGTTTAGTAACACAAATAGATAATTTTAAAAATTTCTTCAACTTCGAGAGACTTATAGTTAACCAATTTCCTGATATTACTACATCGTGGAATTTGAAAATAGTTTTAAACTGGTCTTGAGCTGAATTTTAGCGAAGTCTGCCTAATCCCCGGGCCCTAATCTCTAAAGCATTCAAGTTGAGACATTTTACAGAAAACATAATAAATAATTGTGGAATAACTTCACCTCAATTCAAAAAGATAAACACGATAAATTAAGAGTTAGTGAGTTACACTTATTTTTATCCTAAAAAATTTAAAAACAAATTTTAAACTGGGATTTAAAACTTATCCGAAAAATAGACTTATCTGGATTCATGAAGATTCTTACTTCCTCCCTTTAAAGTCAATATAAATTAAAGAAATTTCTTGTTTTGAAATTTTTCTAAAATAAGCCGTTATAGACTTTTTGCCGGATATTGTCGACCAACCAATAAAGGTGATTTTTGGTGACGTTTCTCACCTTTTCTAGCCTTACGCCGTGTAGAGAATTTTTTCCTTTTTGCCCATCCGCAAAAGCTCTTAGCCGTGTTCATACTAAGCCTTGGAATCGATTTAAACAGTTTCAAAACGTTTCGCTGGAGTCGTGTGAACAGGAAATCGTTTTCTCGAATCGATTTGATTCGATTTCTCGAAACTGCTTCAAAAATCGATAATGTATGAACACGTGACGCTTAAAATGATTCCTGGCGATTTGAATATCGGTTTGATTTTACCGTTTCAAATCGATTAAGAAATGCTAGTGAGACCTTAGCTTATGTATCCTACATTTTTTTACCCCAATATTAATTAGTATAGTTGTAGTTGTAGTTTTAGACCTAAAGAGTTAAAAATACGACTTAAAAACGTGTGAAATTAGTCGAATATATTCCATGACGCGTAACAACAAAGCGTTTCAAAATTCCTAGACCCGAACTTTGCAATTATATTGTATTTTAATTAGGGCGAGTTAAAATTGGGTACAAGCAACCGTTAAACCGACGCGTCGCGTACATATGTACTTTCTAAAAAAAACTATTTAACTTCGAAATTACGTTTATTTCAACCAACTTTGACATAGAAAGGAAAAGTCCTACATTTCGGTCAAAGCCTCAATAAGTAAAATCTTTATTCTCCTCTCAAAAAGAAATAAACATATTTAGCCCATAATTTAGATTTTTCTAGCCCTTATCCATTGTACGATGATCGTATAAATTCAATAAATGTTCTTAAAAGTGCGGCTTTATATTGAACGAATGAAGCAAACTTAAGAAGATATTAGTGGTATATGGTCGTAATAAAAATATTTTTTTGAATAATGTAACGCATTTATTCGGAAAATAACAGATAAAAATGTTTCTTTTTAAATAAAAGGACAAATATATCGCGAACAATTTCGTTTATGTACGAATTACATTTTTGAGGAAGTTTTAAAACTCTTTCAAGTGAGGCTATCACCATTTTTTTTGAATGCCTATTAATTTTATTTTTAGTTTTATCATATTATTAAAAGGCCATTCAAAGAAACTTCTTCAAAATGAAAATGTTCTAACAAGTGAGTTTTTTATCGATTTATTATCGTTTAAATAGGCCTAATCCAAGAATAAAAAGTTTATAAAACAAATATTAAACTAGGAATAAATTTAAATCTTACCCGGAAAATAAGCTTAGCGGGATTCATGTAGATTCTGAATTGCCTCCGTGTAAGGTCTAGCGATCAATGAGCAAAGGCCCGTCGTTCACGCTAGGCAATCAGGATCTCCATGAATCCCACTAAGCCTATTTTCCAGGTAAGTTTTAAATTTATTTCTAGTTTAACATTTGTTCGTGTATTTTTTCAGTAGTGCATTAGGCCTATTTAAACAATAAGGAATCGATGAAAAATCACTTGTTGTTAGGTTGCACTCTCCCTTTAAGTACTTTTACGAAAAAGACTGCGCGAAAACGATCTTATAACTGGTGCTAGAACGCGCGAGAATCAATTGTAGGATCTACAATAGTCACGCGACCATAGAGATGATGTATGGTATTGCTGGATATTTTTATATTTAAAAATTTCCCATTCGCGCGATTTCCCATAAATTTGTTTGCACTAACCGAAATGAAATCTACTGAAGTGCAATTGGAACATTACCGTTGTGGAGTACCATTGCCTGCTTGACAACTAAGCTAGAAGACCCATCAAATAGTTAAATTTATGGCCTCGATATTCTAGTCGAATTAAACATCTTGTTTTCAATATTCAAGTGAGATTCTAGCTTTCTTGTATATTTCCTCGAATACATAAAACTTAAATTATATTTTCACGAGACTTGGACTTAAGCCACCATTATAGGTTTCTAAGTCGTTATGAACTCGAATCGTATAATACATTTCTTTTCTTTCCTTTTGAAGAGTTTTTGAGTGTATATCTTAAGAACAGATCTAGCTTATTTCGCTGAATCAAAACATATTTTTATTTTGTATATTTATTTTAAAAAGGGGGCGGGGATTTTAAAGTACTTTTGCGTCGATAAAAAAAAAAAGTAAAAAAAATTTAAGCTAGGCCTAACTCGACTCCTGGCCTGAATTTAGCTTGGGAAGATATCTAGCGAAAGAGAAAAATGACCCACACACACTTGGCTTGATATTTATGCACGGTACGAAAGATAAATTCCAACAATTCCTACGTATACATTCCTTTATGGTCCAAATTTTTTTCTATTTTTTTATCGTGAAAGAAAACTGTCGAGTGATAAAATATTTTCCAAACGTCGATTTCGAAATACATCGTAGAAATATATTTTATTTTTATTTTACTGATGGACATTAGTTTTGAGAATGACGCAATGTTATCGTTGGTGTAATACCATTACGATATTAAACAGGAATACAAATTCCCCAAGATAATTAAAAATGTTTTACAACCACGGTTTCTTAGTGAGAAATAAATTTTAAACGCAATTTCCCTCTAGTACTATGAGAAGTTTGTAGCATTTCTCTTGTAGGGTAAGGTTTCATATTTAGTAGAATCGTCACTGTAAACGTAAACCGTTCCGTTGAAAGTCTGATCATTCTCCTAAATAGTCAAGTGTATTATGCCGAAAGTGGGTTGGTATTGTAATAAAAAGATAAAGGTGTGTTATCGGTAGACAAATTCTTTTCGGATACTCGTGGATATTTTTAAAGGCCACAAATCAGGTGTTAAGGGAGTATAAAAAAAACGAAATATTGTCTGCTAACGCGCGACACTTTGTTGGCTGACGAAGTGGCAGGAATGTCCCATAGTTTTATACTCCCGGAGTTAAAACGAATAGTGTCAAATACCCGTCTGGAATTAAGCGACATTGAAAGGGAAAAGTCGAGAAATCTATACCAGACTCTCAAAAATACTAACAATTAAATATTTCCAGAGAACTTTTTATATCAGACACAAACCATGAAACAGCCCATAAATAATGGGCAAAGTTCGAGATGTGTCTGCCCATAAATGTCGCGAAATCAAATTTTGGGCAACGGTCTAGATGTGTCGATCTACTCATAAACGTGGTGAAATAGAATTATGGGCAGGGTCTAGATGTGTCTGCCATAAACGTCGTGAAATCAAATTATGAACGCAAGGGTCTAGATGTGTTTGCACATAAACGTGGTGAAATCAAATTATGAACGCAAAGGTCTAGATGTGTTTGCACATAAACGTGAAATCAAATTATGTGCAAGGGTCTAGATGTGTCTGCCGATTAACGCTGTGAAATCAAATTATCCCTGCCTATATCATAACACTTGCCATGAAATGTGATAACCCCCGTGTTTGGGACGCTCTTAGTTATCTCAGATATCGATACCTGTTAGCAGCGTCATCTAATAATGATCTAAAACCTTCCCAGGAAAAATATTCTTCTTGCCCAACCATATATTCTTTAACCATAACCCATTATATTTAGATTACCACAAAACCTTCCACAAACAAAACCAAAGTTTCTGTAACGTATGGCGATAAAAATATTATCGATATTGAACTTGGCGTTTTCCGATATTATCCTGGTATTTTTTGTTGGTGTGTGTAAAACAAACTGGTAGCCTCTTCTCGGAACTCCGACGTGATGTCGCGACAGAAAAAAAGGAGGAATAAGAAACGCAACGTATTACATATATGAGTATAAAATATCAGGCTGTTCGATCTTGAATCTCATTTTTTCCTCATTAGTATCCTCTAAAGACCGTTCATGCATTTCGGATCTACGCTAGTCTTTTTTTTCATACGTCTTGTATGTACGGCTTTTAGAAAATTATTCCCGAAGGGATTATAGGTGAACCTCCTAATTTATCATTCAAGAAATTTACCGAGTGAAAAAATAAGACTGAACTTCCTCTTACTTTGTTTCTTAGATATGATAATTTATTAAGACTCTTCGTATTTCGCTCTAAATCTTTTAAAGTTGTCTATTTTTGGTTAAACATTTCTAATTAATTATGGTATCGAAGCTGGCTTAAACATTTCAATTAACCACCTAGGCATAAACCGATTGCACCATTACAAAGTAGACATTCCGTATATTATTTGAAGATCATAAAATAGTGCTTCGCCACTCATAAAAGTTGTTTCGCCACTCGATAGAAATCGAGCAAAATTCCAAAAATGAGCCCTATATTAAAATGCAAAAAGCCATATCTTTTCTTTGCAACCACCTACGCATAAACCAATTGCACCATAAGAAGTAGACATTCCGTATATTATTTGAAGATCATAAAATATTGTTTCGCCACTCATAAAAGTTGTTTCGCCACTCGATAGACATCGAGCAAAATTCCAAAAATGAGCCCTATATTAAAATGCAAAAAGCCACATCTTTTCTTTGCAACCACCTAGGCATAAACCGATTGCGCCATTAGAAAGTAGATATTCCGTATATTATTTGAAGATCATAAAATAATGCTTCGCCACTCATAAAAGTTGTTTCGCCACTCGATAGAAATTGAGCAAAATTCCAAAAATGAGCCCTATATTAAAATGCAAAAAGCCATAACTTTTCTTTGCAACCACCTATGCATAAACCGATTGCGCCATTAGAAAGTAGACATTCCGTATATTATTTGAAGATCATAAAATAGTGCTTCGCCACTCATAAAAATTGTTTCGCCACTCGATAGAAATCGAGCAAAATTCCAAAAAATGAGCCCTATATTAAAATGCAAAAAGCCATATCTTTTCTTTGCAACCACCTAGGCATAAACCGATTGCACCATTAGAAAGTAGACATTCCGTATATTATTTGAAGATCATAAAATATTGTTTCGCCACTCATAAAAGTTGTTTCGCCACTCGATAGACATCGAGCAAAATTCCAAAAATGAGCCCTATATTAAAATGCAAAAAGCCATAACTTTTCTTTGCAACCACCTAGGCATAAACCGATTGCAGCATTAGAAAGTAGACATTCCGTATATTATTGGAAGATCATAAAATATTGTTTCGCCACATAATAAAAGTTGCTTCGCCACTCGATAAAACTCGAGCAAAAGTCCAAAATGAACCATATATAAAGTCAGGTAATTTTAAGATATTTTAAAAAGTCACGGAATTTAAAGATCTTCCAAGAAGCCAGGAAATTACAATCATTATCTGCAGACAATATTTGAAGCTGACCGTGTCAGTACAAAAGGTTTGGCGAACGCTATTATCTAAAAAATAAAAGATTAAAAATTGGATAGTATTAGCTGAAACGGTCAGGGAAAACCGTTGGAAAAGGTCAGGGAAAAGCTAGAAAAATCTCTGGCAACCCTGGAAAAGCAATATACAAATCTTAGCTAATAGGCTCTGCTTACGCGAAACATTTAAGTTTTTGACGGCGCAGCCATATTTTTGATTCCAAGGAAATACAGGGTAATATAAGACATGTTTGTAAATATTGGATTTTATAGGAATTCTAGGACCCTTGGTCTCCGTGCGTGTCTATCTTAAAGAATAAAACGTCAAATTATAATCACTAGTTAAACCACTTAAACTCGAGAAAACTAGTTATATCAGTAGCGAGGTACACTGTTATTATTGCCAATAATAATACTAATAAAGACAATAACAGCTTGGAGTCGGTTTGATTTTTAATGTATGTGACATCTGACCTAAATACTTGAAGGGTGGCGTTTGTACACTGTTTTTCTTGATTGAATTTAATTGTTAATTAAATATGGTTGCGACAATGTTTAGGAATACTTTTACAAGCGTGAAACGGAGAGTATAAAGGTCCTTGATATTTCATCATTGTTGTTTAAATATTTATATAGCCAGTTAATATTATGCAAATTTATTTTCGTTTGTGTGATCGAAACAAGGTTCTTGCTCAATTTTAAAGGGTTGCTAAAATTTTTCCCTTATAAAGGGAGACTGAAAGAAAAATCGCAAGTGGTAACAAATTTAATTAAAGGTTAAATACATTTAGAATGTTCCATGGGTGTAATTCGTTTTTCAGGCAAACCAGTGGTCCTATAATTTATATAAAATCCTATATTTTCACAAATGTCCTATAATATTCTGTAATTTCTTGATATATCATATAAAATCCTAGCAAATATTTGATTAATCAGTTAATCATTAATAATAATCGGTTAAATATTCGCGATTACATTGGATTCATCATAGACTTCCCGCGGATAATTCAAATTAACAATAAAGACAAAATAATCAAATTCAACTCAGCCACGAGAAGGTAGGCATAGTAAAATATAAAAAGGCATTTTTAAAGTATTTTTGAATACATTTTCCGTGTAAAATCCGTTGAGATAATTTTATTCCTATATATTCTCATATAAAACAAATTTTGTGTCCTTTATAATCCTATATTTTGAAATGAATCCTATATTTCCTATAACAAATTGAGATTTATGGCTTGGCTTTCTACTTGCTAATGATGTTCGCGACACTGATTATTCTCCCTACTTTTGAGTTAGATTGAGTAGCAACCCTGGCTAATATAGTTTCCGTCGTGAAAAAATTATTGTGCAACACTAGTGCCAACAGTTTAAGCTACGGTCACACTATCATTTCCTAATCGATTTGAAACGTTAAAATCAAACCGATATTCGAATCGCCGGGAATCGTATTAAGTGTCTTATGTTCACACATTATCTTAATAAATCGATTTGTTGTAGCTTCATCCATCGGTTGTGGAAACCGAATCGGTACGAAACTAGTTCCCGAAGCAGTTTCGAGAAATCGAATCAAATCGATTCAGGCGAAACGTTTTGAAACGGTTTAAATTTATTCCAAGGCCTAGTATGATCGCGGCTAAAGTGTAACGCTTTTTAACCAATGATTTCCCCACTAGAATTTAATTCAATCTTCAAAGTATCTCAATTATTTTACTAGATCGCGATACTATCCCTTGAACGAAATCTTGATTTTTCAATACGAAAATATCGTGATCTTCGTGAATGTCTCGTATCTTTTCAAAATTTTGTAACCAATATATCAAAGTTCTAGTAAACGAGCTTGAAGTCAAGCTTATATGAGAGATGTTGACCTCAAAAAAGGTCACGAATCACGAGGAGGAGATGAGGGCAAACGGAACCTATTAGAAAAACCAAATCTGATCCAATCATAAATTGTTTCTTTTGTAACGTAATCTCCGTCAGCGCACGTGTCAAACGTTTCTTGACATCTAGTTTTACGCAACTCATATAAGACTTTTCAATCTGTGTCATCCGGAAGCAATAATTATACGAATCTGTTTCTGTTTGCACCGCGGGCGAAGATAAGATCTTGCCTTTAACGTGGTATGAACTAAAACTGTTTTTAATAATCTGAAGTTCATTATGAGTTATTATTAAAAGGTAATTTCTACATCGACAATCGTTAGTCATAACGAAATATCTGAATACTGAAATAAATTCCATGTTAGTCATCTTTAATTTTATTCTTACATCTTCTACCGATATTAAAGGGAGAATGCAATCTAACAAGTGTTTTTTTTATCGATTATTTATCATTAAAATAGGCCTAATCCACCAGTAATTTTACGAACAAATATTAAACTTAAAATAAATTTAAAACTTACCCGGAAAATAGGCTTGGCTGGATTCATGGAGGTCCTTAATTTCTACGCTTATTGATGGGTTCATCGACCAATCGAATGGTATACGAAGTCTCATGGAAATCAAGCCATATAGACCCATCAACGCGTAGAAATTCATCTCCATGAATCCAGCTAAGCCTATTTTCCGGGTAAGTTTTAAATTTATTTCTAGTTTAATATTTTATTGTGTAATTCTATTTACTGGTAGGCTATATAGGTCAATAACTAATCGTTTTCTCCTGACGTCTGATCGATTTAGATGTCGGAGTTTGGACAAGATATTTCAGATTATTTTATCTTTATTCATAATTTGAAATTATATCCATGGGAAGTCTATGATAAATCCAATGAAATCGCGAATATTTAGCCGATTATTATAAATGATTAACTGATTATCCAAATATTTGTGGATTATCTTGTTCAAACCCCGCGACCTCTAGATCGATTCGCCACGTGTTGCGTGTAAACAAAATTAGTCTTTGTGAGAATATCATTTTGATTTTGTAAAAACGTTTAGACAGAGAATTTTTAAACGTATCAATTTCTAAAACTAGAATAATTAGTCCATAAATCCGTTTACTAACACTTTATTAAGAATAATATTATGGCACGTAACTATTAAATATAAAAAGTCCTTCATTTGTTACCTTTTTGACGTATAATCTAATATTTTAATAATATATTTATGAAAAATAATAACAAAAATACACCTCATTAATTTGTTGATGTATAACCCTATTTTACTTGCCACTCCGCCTTCAAACATCTTACTTCGTATATAATTAAACTTATTATTTATCAGAGAAATAATTATTTCTACAGAGAAAATGTTGAACAAAGCTTCAATTTAATAGACGAAGTTTCGTCCTGTATAAAATTATCATAATTTATTAATAATATTTGAGCCCATTGCCTTAAAATAATTTAATATTCTTTTTAAAAATAATGTTCTACAAATTGAATATTAAAAAGGCACCAGCTTTTACACGATTCAATTTTGAAAAAGATTAATTTTGTTATTCGATTTTGGAGGCTGGAAATATCACGAAAATGAACTTTTGATAGCTTTGTCGGACTTCTTCTAGGTTCCTTTTTTTTATTCAAAAGAAATTTTATGATAATTTATTAATATTACTAAGTGCGTTTGAAACATAGGTATCCCTTTTTTGGGGTCAGATTTTTATTTAGACGTGAATTATTGGTAGCTTGTTTGATACAAAAAAATTTTAATATAACTTTTTTTTTTCGGAAGCTCGCGTGATAAAAATATTAATACCTTGTTTTATACTTGATTTATAAAACTTTTCATATATTTTTCCTACTTTTAAGCTGCACTTAGTAAATTATTTTAAAGTTGGGGATTATTTTATGGATATTTTTAAGCCAGGTGATTTAGTTTTAAATTAAGATTAATTTGCCTTTACTGAAACAGATGATAAAACTTAAAGGGAGAATGCAACCTATCAAGTGGGTTTTATAATCGATTCCTTAAATATCGTTTAAATAAGCATAATCCAACAGTACGAAAAATTACAAACGAATATTAAACTAGAAATAAAATTAAAACTTACTCGTAAAATAGGCTTAGCTTGGTTCATGGAGATCACCTGAACTCCCCTTATAAAGATAGACCAATGACATTCATCGATGGCCCTTATATGGGAATGCAGGATCTCCATGAATCAAGCTAAGCCTATTTTGATGGTAAGTTTAAAATTTATTTCTAGTTTAATATTTATTTGTAAATGTTGTTACTGGTCAACTAGGCCTATTCAAACAATAAGGAGTCGATAAAAAAATCACGTGTTGTGAGGATTAATTCTCCCTTCAACAATTACAATTTTAATATTAAAAATGGAAACTAAATTTGGGGTTCTTTATCTGCTCTCAGTGATAAATATTTTAATAATTTTAAAAATATATAAAAATAAATTTATAATATAAATACAAATTATGGACCCTTGAAGCGATAGCTTATTATTAATAAATCTTAATTGAAAACGAAATATATTTTTAGATTTATTACTTGGAATGAACAGATATACTGTGCTCGGAGGTTGTGTAACTTTTATTAGTAGGATAAATCTATTATCTGAATTATATTCAGATATTATCCGTTTTGCTTAAAAATAATTTAATTATTATTAGAGTTAACTTATAGCCGAAGATAAAATAAAAAATAACACTAGCTCATATCCGTTTCTAACCGAAAATAAATATATCTTAGAAAATTACTAGAGTTACACGTTTAGATAAGAAAATTTAAAAATCATATTTCCTTCTAAAATAAAGCCCCGTTTTCATTTTACTATAAAAATTTACATAACTATAGAAATTCACCTTAGTTATTACGAAACAAATATTAAACTAGAAATAAATTTAAAACTCCCCATCAAAATAGGCTTAGAGGAATTCATGGAGATCCTGAATTGCCTCGGTGTAAAGTTTAGCGACCAATGAGCGAAGGCCCGTCGTTCACGCGAGATCTCCACGAGACTTACAATCGCCTTCTATTGGTGGCTAGACCTTTTACGAGAGGAAATCAGGATCTCCATGAATCCCGCTAAGCCTATTTTCTGGGTAAGTTTTAAATTTATTTCTAGTTTAGTATTGGTTCTTAATTTTTTTAGTTAATAGTTATTAGGTTGCATTCTCACTTTAAAACACCTCAACACAAAGGTATAAAATATTGAATGCGGCGTATGATAAAACTAAAAATATGATCCAAAGGTATTAGAAATAAAATTGTGTCGGCCTCACTTTAAGATAAGATTAAATTTAAGATGATTTACATTTATAAAGGTTAATTTTGTTTTTCCATCCCTTGAAGGTCTTTTTGAACAATTTAAAAGCTATCAAATTTAGCGTTATGTCATTTTTAAACCACTTTCAGTGACATAATGGGGAAAATTAGAGATCTATTTTTACTCTCTATGAATTTATTTCATTAGTTATTTAGTAGAAAGATTGAAATTTTATTTCCTTGTCTACATATACAATTTATTTCAAGAGTTAAGTAAAATTGATGATGAAAAATTACAAAAAAACACTTCACCCGCGGCCAAGTGTTTAGAAATAAATTGTAAACTGGTAGAATAAGGTTCGTTTTAACTGGTTTATCTTGTTTAGTTAGATTTTAAATAAAAACATCCCAATATTTTCATTACTTTTCATTTCCAAATATTTCTTATACTCTTTTAAAGTTTAAATAAATTGCAAAACCTAATTATTTGAGTTGTCATGATTATAAGGTTGGCGCACTCGTAAACTAGGGTAATAAAAAAAAAATTGGAATTAAAAATTCTAAAAATTTAAAAATATGAGCAGTTTTTATTTAAACGTTACCTAAGGAATCACTAATAAACTTTTCAACCTTTTTCCCATAAGTCAAATTTCATGCTTGATAAATTTTATTAAAGGGAGAATGTAACCTAATAAGGTATTTTTTTATCGATTATTTATCGATTATTTATTCTTGAAATGCCCTATAAAGTCAAAAACTCTATTGCTTTTCACAATTAGAGCTGGAACAACCTAACAGGGTGAATCTACACAAATTCAACAGAGCCTCGTGGCTATCGTGTTTGTGAACAAGTACTTCCCGTATAACTGGAAAATTAAAATATAATTTTTTTAAAGGTATTTTTGCTGAAATTTGCCTCGCAAAATCATTTATTTGAGATTATTTTAGTCCTATATTATCCTAAAAACCCAATATTTTGTCCTATATAATCCTATATTTTGGAATTGAAATTTATAACTGGGCTCCCTGGAAACCGATATTTTAAAATTGGTGAAAGTTAATACGTAATTTGGATAAATTAGCGTGATACGTCTGAACCAGAATAAATTTCATTTTCTCCTAGATAAACCAGTTTTAAATATCGGTATGTCGAAATTATCCAAATATGTTACTGCAAGTTGTGTCGATTTCAAAGCCTACGCCCGTATCGCGTCCCGCGCTTATTTTTTGGGGAAAATTAAGTAATATATATATTTCTTTTAAATTAATAAAGCATTTCTTTTCGACATCTTAATAATACTTAATAGCTGCTATACTGTTGGCTCTATATGGCCACACCCCTTTATAATTATAGGTATCATTAAGCGTAATTAATTATTTGAAACCATAAAAAGAAAACACCGCGAAGCAACAACGAATTAACATTCTTGTGCCGGGTTAAATTTAAAGGGAAACTTGGAGCTAAAAATGAAACGGCATTTTAATATATTAAAAAATGTATACGAGCTAGATTTTCCGAAAAATATTTGGAGGCGTTTTAATTGTTCAAATTAATTTCAAAATTGGGTAAAGTTTGAATATGAATATAAATTCGGGCCAATCATATTATTTCAGCCTTCATTAGAAATAAATGGTGACAGCTTCACTTTAAGGCTAGCTACAAAATATGAACTATAATAATTCTTGTTCAATGTGTTACAATACGGTTATGGTTATGGTTAACATTGACTTAATTAACTAGAAATATCCAATTATATTATATTATTACGCTCGTTCAAGTATGAACTATGAAGCAAATAAAGTTTTAAGTTTATTTTTAGCTCTGCACCTAAGGCGCCAATATATATGGTAAACCACTAGACGGGTCGGTTAAAAGTTGCTAAAAGCGTAACGATACGCGACAATATCCAGAAACAAAATTAAGATATTTCCGGACATGCGCAAAAGAAAAAAATAGTAAAATTTTATTAAATCGTTAGCCTCCGTTCCACACGTATAATTTAAACATACATACATGTATATACACATAGTGTAATTATTAAGCGCTTCATTGATTACAACTGCTACATAAGAAAGTTTTTTAAAAAATTAAAAATCATTAATTTTCATTTTTCCTATTTTTCCCGTATTGCGCCAATTTCGAAAGGGAGGGTGAAAAGGAAAATTAAGTGCATTGTTACCGATTCTTCTACTAATTATAAGACCTATCCGCGTACTTAATCATTCTGGAAATATCATATTTCACTGTTCTTTGAAATTGACCCCTTCCAACCAATCGCGTAACGCCTTGCCTTCCAGCGAACAAAATATTCGTGGCACGTGTGTTATTACGCGTTATTTATCACCTCTCGCGATATAATTGCGTTCGATATAGCGCGTGCCACGAGTGTTTTGTTCGCTGGAAGGCAAGGCGTTACGCGATTGGTTGGAGGGGGTCAATTTAAGAGAACAGTGAAATCTAGATCTATTTTAATTTTTAAAATCATTGGTATGTATCTCCCGAATGCTTAATTACCTGGATAGGTCTTGATTTTCTTCTTCACTCTCCCTTTCATCCCTTCACGTCAATTTAAGAAAACAGTACTGATTTATATACATTTAATATAAAGTTAAGTTGATATTTCATTCCTACACCGATAAGAATTACTGTAAAAATTTCATAGCAGATAGTCGTAGTAATTTCCCAGTAAACCAGCCCTTTCAATGCTATCGTCTTGATTCGTTACTCGTTCGCTAATTAGCGTGATATTCCCCCTGAAATGTTAGAGATGGCATTTCTCCCGGGATATATTTTATCTTTTTTCCCCGAAAGCTCTTCCCTAGCTTCAAATGATTTGTTAATTATTTATATTCATTAGGAAGAAGTGATGGGGGAGAACTTTTATTAATTAAACTTCGCATTTTTTTTAATGATAGTTATATCATTTTTGTAATTGTTCGAACTGAAAAAATGTAACTTATGGACTGGGATAATGGACTTCATTCCCTAGCCGAAATTTCTAGTGAGAAATCCAGTCAAATATATGCTATAATCGGAGCTTAATTTAAAATATTACAGTAATTAATAAAATTAAAATATCTTGAACAAAGTTTTAGTGAATTCTAACGAAGAAAATAAAAGATACATGATCAAAATATACTCGGCCGTTCTCTAGAAAATCCGACATTAAGCGAACCACTTTTCGGCTTTTCAGGCGTTTTAATCTTCAAATTAAAAATTAAATATAACGGTTAATTAAAAGTTTCCTGGAACAGATCAAGCGCATTTAGATGCAGATCAATTAGGAAAAGATCGAAATGGTCTGACGTACCTAGAAGCTGAAATAATAGCCAATAAAGTTGATTCCAGAGTCGATTATTCGTACTGTTACCCTTAATAGAAGTAGGACAGAACGGATTCATTTTCTACTGATTCGTTGTCGTTAATTTAATTTTTTTTTAAATACTGGTAAATTATCGCCAGTCGGTAAAATACCGCGTTATTTACCATTTTCAAAAGTGAGTGTAATTTTAAAACTCTAATCGTGCAATGTAAAGCCACGAGAGTTGAGATATTAACTTCCATGGTCATCAAAATACATATTAAATGAATTATTTCATGGTTTAATTGGATTTTATCATCGAAGAAAAATGATATAAAATTAGTATAATTAGTTTAAAATGCGGGAAAAAGTCAATTTTTATTACTCAAGGAAGTTGGACACTAAAGGCTTAACATTGTGTTCAGCTGTCTAAAATTTCATCTTTTGCTGCTAATGGTTGCTTTCGCGCGATCTCTCGTATGAAATTCTTATTTAATTTTTAGCCAATCACTTTAAACCGTCTTCCTACGTCATCAAACGAGGAAATTTGAATTTGTAGAGTTTTTCAATAGTTGGTATTCCTTCCAACCTTGAATAAAGCAACATCTTCCATAGAAACATACGCTATTTAACGGGTCTTTTTGTTGGTTTCAAGTCTGGCAAAAATATAGATAATTCTATACTGCCACCCAACCTTGAAAAGGGAACATCTTCAATAGAAACAGGTGCTTTTTAACGTCTATTTTTGCTTATTCCAAGATTATTTAATAATACCAAGAATCCATTCAGGTTCCATAAGAATATGGGAGGATTCAATAACCATCCTCCCAAACTTTGTAGCAAAAGTTCGTCCGCTTCGAATCGATTTTTCAAGTAAATCGCTCCTGACATTATATTATTAACCCGCGCCACTAACGACCTTGACATAATATTTTGGGTAATAAAAATGGAGCCGACCGAAAAAAGATCTAAGCGTACAAATGTTGCGAAAATTGCGGACGATCTTTTGTTGCAAAGTTTGGGAGGATGGTACCAGAGGCTAAAGCTATGCTCCCATATTCTTATGGAACCTGAATGGATTCTTGATAATACCAACTATTTACTCTCGAAATTTCTTAAAGTTATTAATTCAAAAGTGTTGAATCTAGTGTTCGGTATCGGATAACAATTATCTTCTGATATTCATATTTTTTCAGTTTTTTTTTTTTTTTTTTTTTATTTTTTTTTTTTTTTTTTTTTGTGGTTTAAAAATTGCAATTTTAAAATTCAGATAATAGTTAAATGGATCCTGAGTTTATCCGAAGATAAATTCTTTAATTAAGGTTTATCTATGTATCGTTATAAAATTTATAACATTAGATAAGAAAATTCACATTTCTTACAATCGTGTAAATTAAAAATAGTTCAAATTCACTTAAAATTCGAAGAAACGTCTTCAAAAATAATAAAATTTAAATCTAAAAGCTTGGTTCGATCGTTTTATAACCTTCGAGTTGTAATTCCTTTTATTTTACACGAATTGTAAGAAATGTTAATTGATAAAATTAAGCATTTATCTTCGAATAAACCCTATCCATTTAATTATATCCGAATATCATTTTTCTTCAAAGACAATCTTATTAACATATCATATCTGAAAAATATGAATAACTTGAATAACAGAAGATAATGGTTATCAGATTCCTAGTACTAGGAATTATGCAAATTTGTAATTTTTAATTTTTGACATTCGGGTTTAGCTGTTATTGGTGTCCATTGACCTCGAGTAGTTTTTCCCGATCGAAAAAGATACCTTTTTTTTTTAAAGCCATTGATTCAAACGAGACATACCGGCTATTATTATTTTATGGCTTCGAGCTGGGCAACTTACTATGTACTTGAAAGTTTTAAATTTTATTATGGAAGGCTTTTTTTTTTTTTTTTTTAATTCTTTTTGCGCCAGACTAGTTTTGTTCGTCGATGATATACTCGTTTTTTATAACATCCCGTAATTAACTTAACGGTGTACGAAAGATAATTTCATTCTATCCAGATAATTTCGTTCTATCAAACGCATGCGCAAACCAGACGAGCAAATTATGAACTATACTGTCCTTGTTTATCTTATTGCAATCAGGGATTAAAATAATTTTATTTCTGGACAATTGTCCAGTAACCCTCATTCAAAAATTCAAGGTTTTAGACATAATATAAAAAATGATCAGACATAGCTAGAATTAGAGCTCGGAATCAGGTAATGAATAACTTTGGATATCCATTGATAACTAGGTTATTTTCAGATATTTTAATCTCGGATAAATTGTTTGTTAAAATAAAACCACAAATTATAGAAACAGAAGAATTATTCGTAGAGCTCGGCGTTTGGACAAGAAAATATCCGTTTGTTTTATCTCTATTCATAATTTGAAATAGGGGAGCCTATGATAAAAGCATGATATCGCGAATAATTTACTGAATAATATCGATTTTTATTCAAAAATAAATGATTAACCGTTATTTATGAATAATCTTGTCCAAACGCCGAGCTCTAATTATACGTTTCAATACGAGTAGCTTGTTAATTAATAAAGTTTGATAAACTCGACATTTATTTAACTATTTAAATTTAGAAATTGCATTTGTTTAGTAAGGAACAATTAATCTGAAAATATGAATAATGAATCCGATTTCGAGCATATTTTGGGACCTAAATTGTCGATTTTTGGTTGTACTCTTCAAAAATCCCATGTTTATTGGTGGAGGGGGGTTACATCACCATTAGGGAGAGATTTCGTCTAAAAGCAAATTACTTTGTCCCCCTTAACGGCAACTTAACCCCTGGTACTCCATCAAGGCGGTTTTTATCCTTATAAATCACTGTATGTAGTCCCATCGTGGGGTTTCGCTTCAACGCTCTTTTAATTTGTAAACAAGATGTCTCTCCCGATAACCTCTAGCTTACTATAGAGAGTCAGCAAGGGAGACATTGATACGTCAGAGGTTATTATCTCTCGCCTTGGTATCGTCCCCTTTAGTGACGGAGTTACAGTATTCGCCCTTACAAGCGCTCCCACAGTAAAGGGGTTCCATGACGACAGGCTTTCTCTCCCCCTTGGCTATTTGCTGTCTCCCTATAACATTCAGGGTGTCTCCTATAAATGAACGAACCGTCAAGTAGAGGATTTTGCGAATGTAAAATAAATTTACGGACTATTTAGTGTCAGTTTTCTTTGCCGAACTACTTTTAACCTCCAATGAGGTTTAATATTGTGTATTAATCCGCGAGTTTTAGCTTGTTTTCCAAACTTGGAACGAGGGGTCGGTCATTCAGAAATAAATGTACGGGATTTTTCAATTTTTTTTCCAAGATTTTTATTTCTTGGTTTGGAAAAATTCTAGGGTTTAGATTTGTTTCTGTTATGTTAGGATTTTTTTCCAGGGTTTTGGATTATTAAAGATGAAATGCAACCTAATAAATGCTTTTTATCGATTGCTTACTGTTTAAATAGACCTTAAATCCACCAGTAAAAACAATTACGAACAAATATTAAACTAGAAATCAATTGGAAACTTAACTGGAAATTAGGCTTAGCTGGATTTATGGAGATTCTGAATTTCTTAGCATTGATGGGTTACCCTATTTTTCTGAATGACCGACCCCTCGATATATATACATAATAAAATATAGGCTTCGCCCCGTCATTGAGTTACAAAGATCCTCCCAAAACCCAATCACCGAAAAATTGGCCACCACCCTCTTTCCCGTACATAAAATATTGCAAAGCATAGCCTCTCTTATTTTGTCTCAAGTCCCTACCCGGGTTATTAGAATTTTAAATTTGACGTTACACGTATATACTTATCGATAAAAATTTATCCTTCTAGCTCTCCGTTAAATAGATTGCTCGTGACATGTTTAGAATTCTTAACCCCTGCATTGGAAACAAACCTCCTGGAGTCTTGCTTTGAATGCAAATTTTCTCTTAAAACGGTAAAACTCCCTTCTTATTTAAAAGAAGGCTTGAAATAATGAAACTAGAGGAGTTTAAAGTCCTCAATTAAACTTCCTAAAACATCACCTAGTTAATTTTTAATGGATATTTGAAGAATTAAATTTTAGGTCAAAAAGATACTCTTCAAATTATTATTTTATAGTAAACACGCAACCTGACTCGATACGGGCTTTGCCAAATTAATCTCGCGCCAAGGTCGCGAATTTAATTTACATACGCGTGACGTCGGTTTTACTTTTCATTTAAATATCCTCCCGTAGAATATAACGAAAGAAATCGACTTATCCAATGAGAAAAAAATCGAATTTGGACAAAAAAGGCCCAAATTTGAAATTAATTTTAAATTTAACCTTAGAGATCAGTAGTTGATCTTATAAAAGAACTTGTGGGTGCAACATCTTGTTTCGTAACTGCGTCACGAAACACGTGGCGTTAAGGTTATACAGGGCAGTTATTTCCGGTTTCATAAAATTCTAGGGGTGAGGCGGCTCCGAAGTAACTCATGAGAAACCCGACCTTTAGAGGTGACATTTTTATATAGAAAAAATAAGCTTAAGAAATGCTCGGTGCTCACGAGCGCTAGAGCTTTAAAGAGCTATTACGTCGACGGCAACATGCCCTAAGTAAGCTCCTCCTCTTTCATGATAGCAACGCTTTAAAAGTGGAATAGAACGCTTTGAAAATGGTTGGAAAAGTATAGTGTGAACGTAGCTTACGTAAATATTGCGATTCTGTGATTAAACCGCCCCTGTTTTATTAAATTTGCGCAAAATGCCTCATTTTCAGTTACTATTTAGTAACTTTTTTAAAGTAATAGTGGTTACTATTTTCCAAATTCTGAATATCAACCTTTCAATTCGAATCGGTTGCGTGTTTACTTTAAGATTTTGGTCGATCATCCAAAGAAACAATAGAATTGGAAGAATTTCAAATATTTTATACGCTAGAAAGAGTTTGGCCAAACAAAAGGTAATTAGATCAGCAAAATAAATATATTTTTTATATACAGAATTAGAAAATAAGACAAAACAAAATTGACGAGGGAGAAATTCCTTAAATCATGAAACATTCATGAGAAAAGGGTGGAGGAAATTTTTAGAATATTTTTGTTCCAAACATATAGGATTGTTTGAAGGGAAACCGCCTATTTATAAGCCGTATTTAAAGGCAAAGAGACATAAAATAACATCATATACCAAAACGCATCTCATCGCACTTTGTAATTTAATTTAAAGCAAGAAAGGATAGAAGTAGAGGTCAGTTTTTGTATAACTTTTGTTAATTGAATAAGACTATCGTGAATATCAATAGGATATTATCCGTTCGCGAAAAACATATCCATTTCTCATTCGAGTTAACGTATATACCCGAATGTAACGGCAAACTTTTTATTCGTACACATTGTTATAGGAAATTGATACGAGTTATTCATTCGCCGATAAGAACAATTTGAAACTCGAGTTTCTTCGCGGATTTTAACCCAAATTAAGATCTCGAAGCTAAAATGTAGTGATTTAGTCGGTTCCTTTCAATTTAAATTAAAATATAATTATTATATTTCATTCTACACGGATTTCGAGAAACGTCGTATTTTTGTCTTCGCAATATCCGTTTGAATAAACGCGTAATTAGTTTATTAATCAAGCTTAAAATTTTATCTCCGGATAATTCGTATCCATTTTATACGTGTCATATAATTTGTGGTTTTATATTGACAACCAATTTATCCGAGATTAATATATCTGAAAAAAGCCTAGTTATCAAAGGATATCCTAAGTTATTCATTATCCGATTCTGAGCTCTAGTCACACACAAATGTTTGGATCAGCAATTCATTGGCAGAATTTCAAATTTTCTTGATAATTTTTATATCCGTCTCTTCTCCTTAAAGAGGCTCTTTCGGTATTTTAATGAGGCTACACCCCTCGAAGGTTTTAATTAAAACGAGCGACGCCTCATTTACCAATAGATTGAAACGGAAGGATAGCCTTATTTAGGAAAATTAAAAGGCATTTTTTTTTTCTTTTCTCCTGAAATGAAAGGAATCTTGTCGCCAATACTGAAAAGTTACGTTCACATTTGTCACTTCGCAACAGTTTTCAAACCGTTTGGAATGATCAAATCGAATTTTAGAGATATTTATATTGTTTCTTGATCTACACGGGTGACCCAAAGTTTTTATAATTTGACCTTTCTAAACCGGTTCAAATCGGTTTCAAAGTCTGTAGTGTGAACGTGGCTAAAGTAGACACGCAGCCAGACTAGAGTTGGGCCTTGTCCAATTGATATCGCACCAAGCTCATTAATTTAAACACTAGAAATTTAAAAAAATGAAAATAACAGGGTTGTTTTTACATACGCGTGACGTTGGTTTTACTTTTCATATCAATGTGCGACCATAAAATAACGAAAGAAATTGGTTTACTCAATGAAGAAAAATCATTTTATTTGGTCAAAGATGTTCCGAATTATAAAAAAAAAAACAAAAAAAAAACACTGAATTCGAGCAAACATACCAAATGAAATAACCCATATTCATCCAAATTCTTATTTCTGTTATGCTTTTCATTATAAGCTTGAGCATTTGACTTCACATTGATAGTGAAAAGTGACATGAATATAAAAAATATCCATAACAACGGTAAACACTAATAACCATTGAGAAGTAGATTTGTAGTCTTCAGTTTAAAACACGTTAAACTTTAATTAACCACTTTTAGAAATTAGTTGACTTTTAAACAAAAAACTTTAAAATTATATTTTTACAAGTAACCAGAGTAAATCGTATATTACCATTACCCTGGTAATTTACCTCATAAATTACCCATTTGTAACTCTAGATAGAACCTTTGCCGAGGGTTTTTTACCATTTTTTACCAGATAAATGGCGCATGCGCATTGGTATAATTTAGAGGTCGACATTTGGAGTAGGTAATCTCCTTAAACTTTATCCATGCATAATCGAGATTATCCACGGGATTTTATTCATTGTATTCGAAAATCAACATCTAGGCAGTAAAAATAACTATTGCGAGTTAGTAATTTACAATCTTCTGGAACATTATGGGCATGCCCAACTAGTTTTATAATAAATTAATTAATTAGATCTACACATTTGTGAATTTTGTCCATTCGCCGACCTCAAAGTCTACCATTTATTTTTGGATCTGAGGTGAGGGTACTATTCCAAAATTTATAACCGATCACGGTGTTTTTTGTTGTGAAGAGAGCAGTGTACCCGAGGACTGTACTATGACTAGCGTACATTTAAAACCATACGGTGAATGGGCGTATGCCGTCTTTTATGCAAGACGTTGTTGGAGCCAAAAGAGCAGGGACTTGCTTAAGGCAAGGAAGATCTATTTGAGGTATAACTTTGATACGTAGGCGTGAGGTTTTCTAATTTTCGGCAAAAGTAATCAACTACGAGCCTTTCCTCACTCATCTAGGCCTAGTTGGGATGAAGACCTACTACACGATAATTATTGTCACCTGATGCCACAACCATTTGACTCGTTACATTATCTCTAGGCTCTGGTGATATCGCGTGGCGACGGATTTCGTGTTTATTAAGTTATAGTAAACACACGCCTCTTAATAACGGTTCGATTATTCTACTAATTGTAAGACCTATCCGCGTAGTTAATCATCCAGGAAATAAATCCCAATTATTTTAAAAATCCAAATAGATCCACATTTCACTGTTCTTTTAAATTAAGCCACTACAACCAATCGTGTAACAAATTACTAGTGGTATGCTCTGTCGCGCGATACGTTTGTCACATCGCGCACATTAATCACATCTCGCGCTATAATCGCGCTCGACATAGCGCATGCCACGAATTTTTTGTTCGCTGGAAGGCAGGGCGTTACACGATTGGTTGGAGGGAGACAACTATTTTGATTGGGATATATCGTCCCGAACGATTAACTACGCGGATTGGTCTTATAATTAGTAGAAGAATTATCTATAAAAAAAAAATCATTTGATTTTCCGCTTCGCCCTGCTTTTAAGAAGTTGCCGCTTGAACATCAATGCCCGAATTTTTATAAGGTTTGGCCAGTCTTCCCCTTAAAGATCTCCCTTGCTGAGGTGTCTCTATAGAAGCCGCGATAACATCGACGATCCCCTTTGAGTATTTCAACCTCTGACCTCCCATGCAAGAACCGAAAAAGTTGTAAGCGCGTTTCTATATTAAATAACCGCACCCTGATACCCTTGAAATAGCGTCGTATTTTCAAAACCAGAGTTGTAGGGGCCTCTTCTTCAAGTCAGCGACGCAATATTTGAGATCCTGATGTATTATTTGAGTACTCTTTTACAACTGTGTTGTTCAAATTGCAGCTAGAGCTCAAAATTCGTGTAACTTTAATTGTTAATCGAATAAGATCATCGTGAATGTCAATCAGATATTATCCGTTCGCGAAAAAAATATCCATTTCTTGTTCGAGTTAACGTATACCCGAATGCAACGGCAAACTTTTTATTCGCACTCATTGGTATATGTTATACGAGTTATTCATTCACCGATAAGAACAATTTGAAACTCGAGTTTCTTCGGGGATTTTAACCCAAATTGAGATCTCGAAGCTAGAATGTAGTCATTTAGTCGATTCCTTTCAATTTAGATTAAGATATAATTACTAAATTTAATTCTACACGGATTTCGAGAAATATCGTATTTTTATCTTCGCATTTGAATAAACGTGTAATTTGTTTATTAATCGCTCTTAAAATTTTATCTCCGGATAATTCGTATCCATTTGATTCGCGTCTGTTTATAAAATTTGTGGTTTTATATTAACTTGAACAATTTATCCGAGATTAAAATATCCGAAAAAAGTTATTAATGGATATCCAATGTCTTTTATTATCCTATTCCAAGCTTTAACTGCAGCTAACCCTATTCTTAAGTTACCTTATCCTTCAACTGTGGTGCTCTACATCCTTTTTGCATCATACCATCAATGGTATAGGCGCTCAATTTGGCGAAAAACATTTGTCTATATATATCACCACTCCCTTATTACCTTGGCTTTTCAAGTCGTGAACTCTACACTCTAAGAACCATTTTGTTTTGACCTTTGAAGAGGCCAAATTCTGGTAAACCGGGTGACCTTTGCGTGACACTGGGTGCGTTGAGGAATTCGCAGGCGGGGTTTAAGTAAAAAAAAGTAAAAAAATCTTCCTATCCTGGGCCAAATATAATAAGTGACCTCCCGTAGTTACCGTTGTAAATATTCTTCTTTTTGAGTTGATTTTCAAACAGGCTTTGTTTTCAATGAACTCGATAGCAACCATTTCGTAGTTAAATTATTCCTAACTTGTTTTATCTTGCATTTAACAGGCTGTTGCTTTATAAGTGTTGATAATTCAAGTTGAAACGAGCGTAATATATTTAGGAGAAACTAGTTCACATTATTTTCCCTCAGTTTACGTAAGATTTTTTTTAAAGTGAGTTTCAGTTTAGTTTGGATCAGGTACGAATCTTAAAGGGTCTTTATCTCTTTGAAAAATAGACTCAAGATTTGATTGGGTTTTACCTTTGTATCTGCTGCGAATTAAAGATGGGATAAATTGTAAAACTAATATTATATCTTCTTCCTATTTTTTTTTTTTTCTTTCGCGGTTAAAGAATAAAGATTGCTTTATAACTGGGGAAACTTTGTTTTATAGTGTTTCAGTTTAAGCCGGTAGGAAATATATATTTATATAACCGCTGTTATTTGATTTAGTGAAGTATGCAGTGTAATATATAAATGTATAATATGCAAGCCAGATTCGTTTCCGTCATCTGTGTTTTTAAATGAAGGTTGTTTTCAAAGTTTTTTATATAATTCCGTATATTTTTTTAAACTTGAGACGAATTTATTATTATATATGAAGGTTTGCGTCCGCTTGCGCGGTTTCCCATTTGCGCGGTTTCCCATTTGCGCGGTTTCCCATTTGCGCGGTTTCCCATTTGCGCGGTTTCCCATTTGCGCGGTTTCCCATTTGCGCGGTTTCCCATTTGCGCGGTTTCCCATTTGCGCGGTTTCCCATTTGCGCGGTTTGCCATTTGCGCGATTTGCCATTTGCGCGATTTGCCATTTGCGCGATTTGCCATTTGCGCGATTTGCCATTTGCGCAGTTTGCCATTCGAGCTGTCCACAAGAGGGACTGGCTAGATCGAGTGATTAACTAACCTAACGTAACCTAATGTAACCTGCGGAAATGGAAAACTGCGCAAAAGGAAATGCGCTTGTGAGAACTGCGCAATTGGAACCTTACCGATATGAATATGATATTTTAACTTTAAATAGTCGCTACAATCAATTTTAAAACACGAAACCATGATATAGAGCAAAGAGATTATTTATGTGTTTTACTTTGTATTTCTGAAACTGATACGGGGCACAATAAGTGAATGTCACTTTCTCCTCTCGTTCAATAAACATTATTATTATATTAACATTCAAATGATCGATAAGGGATTATAACCAATAGTTGCTATCATAAAAGAGGAGGGGAGCTGACTTAAGACATGTTGCCGTCGACGTCATCAGCTACGTAATAGCTTGTAAATCTCATAGCGCTCGTGAGCACCTAGCATTTCTTAAGCTTATTTTTGTGTCAGCTCTCAAGGTCGGGTCTCTCCCGAGTGACTTCTGAGCCCTCTGATCCCTATCGTTTTATGAAAACGGAAATAACTGCTATGTATAACCTTAACACCTTCTGATTCCGTGACGTAGTTAGCAACATTCGAGCGAGATGTCGCACCCGCAACATCTTTTATAATATCAACTATTGATCTATTGCTCAATGATCAACCAAGTATTTTTCTCCGAACGCGGGAAAAATTTCTCCAGGGTGTTTTTGCATACGCGTGACGTCCGTTTTACTTTTCATTTTAATGTGCTCCCATAGAATAACGAAAAAAATTTGCTTTTGAGGGAAGATCTAATTTGTTCAAAAATTCTCCAAATTGGAAAAATTCTAACAGAATTCAACCAAATAGGCCGAATGAAATAAACTTAATTCAGCAAAAGTGGATCAAAGCCATTTTAAATATTGGTTGACTTTTGTTGAATTCGGGTTATTTAATTTGGTTTATTTTAACAAAAGTTTACAATAAATTAAACGATGATTTTGAAATTCGTTTAAAAAGTACGAAACCTCCGTGTCTGTATTACTTCGTTGGCTTTTTAAAGTAGAAGGCTATTATTAGACCATGGGTTAACTTGACTCTGATAAGACTTCATTTTATCATTTTTAACTCCAGCTATAGGAAGCGAGTATGTCAAGTTGCCAGAGGGTTGCTTTTTATCTTAACTAAACCCCGAATAAGTCTATTTTGGTTTTGCTGTAAGAAAAGGAAACATTCGTTGGATGTTTCGGAAGTTTACTTCCGAACGTCTTAGGTCTCTAAAATAATATACGTAATCTTGCATCCACACACACGTGATGTCAAATGGACCAATGAATGACGTACTTATTTTTTTATAAACCTTAAGCACAATGCTAAGCAGATGCTAACGGGTTTTTCTCCAAGAAAGTTTTTACTATTTATACTCGTCTTCAAGTAGAGTTGTTTCAACTTATTTTTCTTTTTCTCTATGAGGGGACTCATTATAGCTGCGTTCATACTAGGCCTTGGAATCGATTTAAACCGTTTCAAAACGTTTCGAAAGAGTCGTGTGAACGGAAAACCGTCTTACTCGAATCGATTTGATTCGATTTCTCGAAACTGCTTCGGGAACCAGTTTCGTACCGATTCGGTTTCAACAACCGATAGATGAAGCTACGATAAATCGATTTATAAAAGATAACGCGTGAGCACGTGACGCTTAAAACGATTCCTTGCGATTTGAATATTGGTTTGATTTTACCGTTTCAAATCGATTAAGAAATGCTAGTGTGACCGTAGCTATTGTGTATTAATTGGCTAAAGCCTTTCACATTTTTTAAACACTATTGAACAGCAGTATTTTTTTAACTAAGCCTAATTTAAACCATTGGATACTAGGGGTTTAACCCTTGCCAAGATATCAGGATTTTCAAGAGATTATGAGGTTTTAAATATATTTTTGGGAGTAATTTTCGAATTTCATTGATTTCAAAACGTCGAGATTTTGGATTTAGGTCTAAGTGTAGGGGATTTTAAGTGTCCGACCCCTTCATGGGATAAGCCTCGCTAATTTATCGTAAATTTCAAATAGTTAAATATTGTCGTGGGTGTTTAAGGTTAAAATTAAAATAAAACCTGTCATAAAAATGAATTTCACCTGGAGTTACTTTTCCTAAATTCCTGCACATTTTAAATAAGTTTAATTAAACGAATGAAGTTTTATTTAAAGGGAAGTTATGAGCTAAAATGGAACGACGTTCGAATTTATTTTCGATACGTTTTTGGTGTTTAATTTCTTAAGTTTGGTTAAGTTTTCAAGTTTGAATTCTCTAGTACTATTTTTGCATGTTCATTCTGAAAATAATTAAAGCTGAAAATGAAAATTCACAAGCTGTTCTATTTTTGGTTCATCGTTTTTTGAATGAAGATAAATTTAAGATTTACCAAATAAAATCTATATATTTTGACAAAACAATCTTAAAATACACTCTCGTTTTCGTAAAAATGAATGTAATCCAGAAATTCGCGCGCTTTTCTCGAAAGTTCCGACGGGAACTAAAAATTGCGGGAAAATTGTTAATTCTTTTTTCTGGAAATTTCAAAATTCTTTCGTAAAGAACAGAGTATAAATCCTCTTTTCTAGAAAACGTTTGAATATTGAGTGAAATTTTGTATATGCGCTTTTTAGACCACACTACACCCATTTCATTAGATTTGAACGAAATTTATTTGGCTACGTGTCACCCTTTAAACTTAAAATTGAAAATCAAAGATTACGATGGTATTTTACCCGCCCTTTTATGTTGGTAGAAGAGATATAGGAGAGATGATAATCGAGACAAAAATTCCAAAAACCTTGAAAATAAATTTTATTTGGCATTTTCTGTATAGCTCTATCTCCTTGGGATGTTTAAACCCTTTGACCCGAACGTTCGTAAATTAGGTAGGCGCGCGCGTGCTCGGAGTTTTATTTCAATCGTTACCACCCGTAGTTATTCCCGCGCTAAGCCTAAAATTTATTCGTGTGTATCTCCCGCGTATTCTGTATGTTTGGATTTGCAATTCTAATTCAGTTACGTCGTCGTTAAATAGAATGTAAAAATTAAAACTTATTATTCTAATTGCATTCCTTTTATAAAGGGGATAACTTAAAGGGATAATGCAACCTAACAAGTGAGTTTTTATCGATTCCTAATCCAAATGTAGAAAAAAATTGCAAAAACCTTTTAAACCTAGAAATAAATTTAAAACGTACCATCAAAATAGGCTTAGATGGATTCATGAAGATCCTGAAATCCCGGTATAAGGGCCATCGATCAATGTTATTGGTCTCTGGACCTTATATGTGGAGTTCAGAATAACTTCATGAATCCAGCTAAGCATATTTTTCGGTTAAGTTTTAAATTTAGGCTTAGCTGGATTCATGGAGATCGTGAATTCCCCATATAAGGGCCATCGATCAATGTTATTGGTCTCTGGACCTTATATGTGGAGTTCAGGATCCCCATAAATCCAGCTAAGACTATTTTTCGGTTAAGTTTTAAATTTAATTTAGGCTTAGCTGGATTCATGGAGGTCGTGAATTCCCCATATAAGGTTCATCGATCAATGTCATTTGTCGCTATTTTTTATATGGGGAGTTCAGTATATCTCCATGAATCCAGCTAAGCCTATTTTGATGGTAAGTTTTAAATTTTTTTCTGGTTTAATATTTGCCTGTAAAATGTTTTACAGGTGGATTAGGCCCATTTAACCGATAATGAATCGATAAAAAGTCGCTTATTGTTAGGTTGCATTCTCCCTTTAAGGAGTTTTTTCTTCTAGAAAATCTAAAGCAGAAATTTCCTTAAAACACAATTTTTTTTATAAAAATTCGGATAGAATTATTTCGTGGGAAGGAAGTTTTGCGAAATTTTTTTATTTTTTTTATTTTGGTACGACTGAAAAATCTGTCATCGGTAACCTTCAAGGCCTGGTGACCATGCGTTTACCGCCTACCCTACTACACAGGCAAAGATTGTAACAATAGATATCCAAAGGGAAATTATTCGCGGACGATTTGCTACCCGAAATTTTCTACAAAATATTGTTAAGTAAAAATAATAGGCGAATGGATGTAAAATTAGATTCTCTCCATTTGAGCAAATCGCCTTTATTTGGTTTATTTAGTTAAACTATAGGAATGTTCTTTTTTTTTTTTTTTTTTTTTTTTCTTTGTGGGAAGCGGCATGTTAGGATTTATTATAACTCGTGAATCGTAGCAAGTAAAAGTTTAATTTCCTCTATACAAAACGCATTTAAATTAAATATCGAAGTGAAACTCTTTGTGACGAGGTGATAATTATTTAAAAGAGAAACTTGAACTTGAAACAACTCTCAAAGGTCATGTAGATAAACCTAAAATTAAATCTTCAATCGATATTCGGAGATGATAGTTATGGCTAACGTAAAATCTTTATTTTTCAAATATTATAGCTAAGCCTAAACGTAAAATATTTTCTCTATAAAAATCATATATCTAAACCTATACTCGCATATTTATTTTGAAAAGAACATAACTTAAAGTTAAATCCTTAACGTAAAAATTATTTCGAAGACCATAGCTAGCTAAGCTTAAGGTTAAATCTTTATATTGCAAAGGTCATAGCTAAGCCTAAGGTTAAATCTTTATATTGCAAAGGTCATAGCTAAGCCTAAGGTTAAATCTTTATATTGCAAAGGTCATAGCTAAGCCTAAGGTTAAATCTTTATATTGCAATGGTCATAGCTAAGCCTAAGGTAAAATCTTCATATTGCAAAGGTCATAGCTAAGCCTAAGTTGAAATCTTTATATTGCAAAGGTCATAGCTAAGCCTAATGTAAAAATCTTTATATTGGAAAGGTCATAGCTAAGCCTAAGGTAAAATCTTTATATTGCAAAGGTCATAGCTAAGCCTAAGGTAAAATTTTTGTATTGGAAAGGTCATAGCTAAGCCTAAGGTAAAATCTTAATATTGCAAAGGTCATAGCTAAGCCTAAGGTAAAATTTTTGTATTGCAAAAGTCTTAGCTTAAACAAAAACCCTTATATTGCCGAGCAGCAAAAGTCCTAGCTAAGCCTAATATAAAGCCTTAGATTGCAAAGTCCTATATTTAAGCATAAACCTATATATTTATAATCTTAAGTTTCAGATAAGTTAATTTTAATTTAACGTGAACCCATCACAAAATAATATAGTTAAGTCTATAATACAGACCTTATTAGCAAAGCCAAAAAACCAAACGTTGAGCTTAAAATCATAATTTCTTTCCTAGTAACTAATCCTAACTTTAGACCTGTACTTAGCAAATATATTTTTAAATCAATGCGAGCCCAATATTTGTACGTTCTAATTATAGATTTACTCATTTTTAATAATTTGAAAGTATCTTAAAACTTAAGTATCTTAATAATACCAATTAAAAAGGAAAGGTAGTATTTCTATATATAATTATTAATTTAATAACTCGATGAATTCATAAATTTAGCTTGTAGCAAAATATTATTTATGATATAATTGTAACCCTCTGTCTTAGACTCAATAAGAGTTCTAAATTAAGCTATAGATAGCGCATAAATTGATTCGTTCACCTTTTTAGAAATAGTTAGACCTCTGAAATCTTACAAAATGATCATTTCCTAGTTTCATTGTTAACTCCAACACCGCTATATGATAAATATTAAATATATATATGTATATAAATAGTTTTTGGATAAGTGGTTAATGAGATAATGACATGACACTATTTCGACGCTCCAACGATTTCTCACCTTGGCAATATAGTCAAATAAAGTGGTGGTGACACGCTATTAGATTGTTACATTTTAGAAAAAACGCAAAATGACTCGTGAAGTTATCAAGGACATCATTTATTCTTATAGACTACGAAAAAAAATATATATATTTAAAATACATCAAAGTCGACTAAGAAATAACACATTGTTTAGTTTTTAAACTATTTAAATAGCAAAATCCATGAATCAAGAAATTAATATTTATAACACATTATTTTTATATTTCGCTGTCTTCGATCTAAAAACGTATTGTTCCGATACTCCTGGCTGGCTGGCAGTTTCTTTTGACGTCGTGGTGTTATCGTGTAACGATGGATAGAGGTCTGGGTTTGGACAAGATAATCTACAAATGTTTGATTGATCAGTTAATTACTAATAATAATCGGTTAAATATTCGCGATTACATTGGATTTATCATAGACCTATGGATAATTTCAAATTATGAATAAAGATTAAATAATTAGAAATATCTTGTCTAAACCCCGACGTCTAACAATGGACAAATTATACTGTAGAGGGACCCACGACAAAATCGCAGCCACCATAGGAATTTGCTTGAGATATAAAATCCCCGGGGACCCCGGCTATTATTTAGTTTTGCTGTATGACGCATATAAGATGGCGGTATGGTCGTAGTATTAGACGTATGAAGGAAATTAGTTCAGTGCAGGACAAACTATAGGACCTCTGATCGAATTGCTGGTAATTTAGCCACCCTCGCTGTGGATCCCCCTACAGTACATGGTGTAACATAGCTCGATTTGGGTGGCTTGTTAAATTGATCTCTTGCCAAGCTCGATAATTTAATCACACGAATTTTAAAAATAGTGAGGCAGTTCTTGCATACGTGTGACGTCGGTTTTACTTTTCAATTGAATGTGTTCCCGTATAATAACCAAATAAATTGGCTTTCCCAATGGAGGATCGGAAGTGGTATACTTTCTAGCTGTTCAGATAGCTTCGAAGGGCGCGACGTCTTGTTTTGATTCCCTCAAAAACGAACTCCCTCGTACATTTCTGGAACTTCACACCCTTGGCAAGAATGGGGTATAGTAGTCTTCAAGCGTAGTTTGCAATTCCTTTTGAGAGTTCAAACCTAGCGTTTCAAACCGCATAGGCTTTTCAAAATTTGCAAACTTCTCTTGAACTTAACGATGAAACCAATCACCGTGCGCCCACTCCTGCCGAAACATTCGGTTTTAAATTTCGGTCCTAAATTTTAATACTTTAAAAATGATAAAATGAAGTTTTGTTGATGATTTTAGAACTTTCTTTTAAAAGAAAAATTAGTTTCATTACACGCTCCCTTTAAAATAATTGACCCCGAATTCCGAAAAAGGCTTTTAATGGAATAAAGTTGGTTTTATGTGAAAATTATTGTCACCGTATTATTTAAAATTTGCAATATTAAATTTTCCATATCACGCCAATAAACGCGCGACATTAGTAATTTCCTCTAGGTGCCTGCAGATATTTCTAGAAATTAAGATGTACTTCCTGTCTCAGGCTGTAGAGGCATTTACCGGCAGAGAGAGTAATATAATTGTATCCCAAACCTCCCAATTAAAAGCATTAAATCATTAAATGATGGAATATCTTCTTCTATTAAACTAACCGGTTTCAAATATTTTCGTGTCAAAGATTTTTTTTCAAGATTCTGGGCCTCTCTCAATCAACTAAATTTTAAAAGGGACGGTAAAGAGAAAAAAAATATTTTTTAATGATTCTTTGAAGCTGGCCAAGTCTTTGAAAGTTACGTTTTAGCACGGTTTTAAGTTCAAAGATATATGGGCGCCAAATTTTATATAATTGGAAAAACTGTACCATTTTAACAAGTTTGTAAAAACCAAAATTCTAAAGTCTATCACTTCATTCCGTAAAAGTAAACAACTCCCCGTAGCTAAATACTATAAGCTAAGGCCCAGGGCTCAAGCTTCCTCGATATGTTGAATGGGGAGAGAGGAACTGAATTTGGGGGGGGGGGGGCGCTCTTGGCTATATTGTCCTACCCCATTCAAAGCAAGCAAAGAGTGGTGCTTGCGGTGCCAATATCCCATTGAAAATACATGGAAGATGTGAGAAGTACTTGAATTTATTATATGTCCCAAATTAAAGACACAATAAAATTGTCTAACACGTTTCTTAGCTCGGTATGTGCAAAATGTCATCAAAAACGTTGGGGGGGGGGGTTTCCCATGTTAATCAACCCTTGTCCTTTAAACCTTTAGACAGAGGGCGAAATCATCAGCCATAATTGCCTGAAGTGAAGAAACACTACTATGCCTCCTTACACACATGCATTTGAAGTTAATGATTCAATTTATTCCTCAGGTTAATTTTAAGAAAAACTTTCATTTTCTCTTTAATTAATCATATAAATCTTCAATATTATAAGTATTCCTGTGGACCGAATAATCGTTGCAATGTTTTTACTAATTTTTTTCCGGTTTTTCTTCAAGAAAGTTTTTTAGCCAAGAGTTAATAGCACGGTTCAATACGTGGTTGTCCGCTTCTGATTAAATTTTTATTAAATGTTTGAAATTTCATCACGAATTGAGTTGGATTCTATCAATTTCTTAAGGAAACATCAGGCAAGAGTTAGATGAGTAGAACTCATTGCGCGTATTGAAATTTCGGATTGACTCTGACCTCGTATAGATTTAGTCAAGCGAGTAAATGTTTCGGTTATATTAAAATTCGTTTTGCTCAGTTAAAAGTTATGGTTTAAATTGGAAATTAATGTATTTTTAAATAGGAAGGGCCAACGGTAAAATAAAAGAATGGTTCATATAGTTTTTTATGCGCAATTTACGGTACCATTCAAACAGCTAATCATAAAATACAAAATTTAGTTCTCTGTTTCATATAATTTGTACTTAAATCTACGAGACCAGAAAACTTACAAATTGGGATCTTATCTTCAACGTCAGGTTTTACGGTAAATGAAAAATTCTAGGAAAAAAACTATATCTAGCGAGGAAATTGTTGAAAACGACAAGAATAAATAATCAAACACTATTAATTTACAATGTCCGTACATGCGTACGTCCGTAACCTTTTCCAGAATGATCTAGAAGGTTCCAGAATAGTCTGGAAATGCTTGAAAGTTCTAGAAAGTTCTGGAATGTTCTAGAAAAGTCTAGAACATTTTTTAAGGGTTTTTTGCTAGTAAAAGTATATAATACCCTAAGGATACGTCTGTCCGTGGGGAACGATAAAATGTACACGTAGAGCACGGCGTTTGGACAAGAAAATATCCGTTTGTTTTATCTTTATTCATAATTTGAAATTATCCACGGGGAGCCTATGATAAAAGCACGTTATCGCGAATAATTTACTGAATTATATCGAATTTTATTCATAAATAAATCATTAACCGTTATTTATGAATAATCTTGTCCAAACGCCGAGCTCTATGTACACGCAAAGCTAGCTATTTCTAAGATGCGCTATGAAAAACTTCTTTGTTAACTCCGGTTGATGGCCTTTTTTTTCTGGCGTTTAATTATAGCCCGATGCTTGTCATAATAGAGTAATATCTACTGACAAGTGAGGAAATGACATTAGAAGCAAATTTAAATACCTTTTAATGGAATAAAACAATAGTTTCTGGGTTTTTGCCTCAATGACGAATCCCTGTAGTTAATTTATCCAAGGTTAAAACCGATTTTTGAAGATTTTGAAAATCTTTGGTTTTTGTTGAAATTTTGGGTTTCAATAGAATTAGTAAAATTTGGAAATTCAAATTTCCACCTTAAAGGCCTAGGATTACTTCTGCCTGTCGCCCTGGAAACAATCTCACCCTCCAGGCTTTCTCTTGCCTCGCTACCTAAAAGGGAAGCTCAGAAGGTGAGCCCACTTCCAGTTAAACATGCAGGTTACAGGCAGAAGAAATCCTAGGCCTTTAAACCTGTATATCATTGAAAATTTCAAACTTCTTTCTCTCTTTCCAACGATGCTTTTAAGAAACTCAATGGCTAGTAGCAGTATTGTAAGCTAGATAAATGATTGGCCTAATTTTCCATGATATTTAGGGGAAGCTTACGTGTAAGGAAACGCAATTTGATATTGTAAAACCACTAGCTTCTTTAAAAGATTTGCTTCGTTATAAATTTCTTGGAAATATTTTACTCATTATAGGGGTGCTAGATCCTTATTTGAAATTGCGTATTATTATATTGTATAATTAATATGTAATTCTTATAATTCTACTATACATTATTAGTAAGCGACGACTACTTTCTCTCAATGAAGTCTCTTATTTTGTATTCATCCGCCTTAGAATCTTTCCTTATGTCAACCCCTCTTGGTTTGAAGATATATTAGTGTTAATGTTAAAAACTATGGTGCTCGGAATTACCAGTTTCGAATCTAAAACTGGAAACAGACTTCCATATCTAGTTCACTTATTACTCGAATTAGTTCTACTTTTTGCGATAATGAAACGCGTTAAAACTGGAACGCCATCCTAAAAAGATATCCGACCTTTAATTATCTTACTATATAAGATTCTAATTAGGATATAATTATTACTTTTCAAGGTTACAAGTTCGACAACCGGGTCACTCTTTATTTTTTTTAAAATATCTGTATTTATTCAGCAATGAATTAAAAGTAAATCAGAGGGCTTTATCTATTTTAATCATTTCGTCGTAAATTCTAATCTATTGGGCATCTAACGCTGGCCTTTTCTCTTAATGTTATGACATTATAAGCGCTATTGAAGGCTGAAATAATATGATTGGCCAGAATTTATACTTAGTTACATTCAAAATTAAAGGATAACTTGGAGCTAAAAATGGAACAGCTTTTGAATTTATTTTCGGAATCACCGGATGCCAAAAAACGTATTCGAGAATTTTTAAAACAATTTTTAGACACGTTTACATTAATTTCTAAAGTTTGGTAAAGTTTGAATAAAATTAAATATAAATTTAGACCAATCATATTATTTTAGCCTTCAACAGCGCTTTTGTTATGATGCCCAAGACCTTAGACGTCCAATACTGGCATTTTCTTTTAATGTTAGGACATTACAAGCGCTATTGTAGGTTGAAATAATAGGATTGGTCTGATTTTATATTTACTTTTATTTAAATTTTACCAAACTTAAGAAATTAATTTAAAAACCAAACACGTGTCTAAAAATTGTGAAAAAATAAATTGGCATAGTGATTTCGAAAATAAATTCAAAAGCTGTCCCATTTTCAGCTTAACCTTTAATCAAACGGATACTATCTGAATATAATTCAGTAGATTTATCAATTAAATTAATTAAAGATGTACAAACTCCTATAGCAGTTATTGAAAACTACTGTTGAATGTTGATTCGTTTTATGTAAAATCGTTGATAATGATACGAGATTTTTTTTTTTTTTTTTTTTTTTAATAAATGAATTGTTAGTATATCTCCTTGTATAATGCGATATACCAGCTTTTAAAAATTTATCATTTCGTGGAAGAAGATCTAAAGGCTGCGGGAACTGGGAGGGATATGGGAAAATATTTGAAGGTGAATGATCCGACCGTCAGTCAGTCGGAATACTCGTCATGCTTATGACGGCAGCGAGAGAGTGTGAAAATGACAAAAAACTCATTTTGAATTATTTATTATTCTAAATTAAATTGCCCACAAGTTCGATGAAGCTGTTATTATACAACGTAGACAACATGACAAGGAATAAACGGTGGAAATCTCCATCGAGGTTCTATTTGATAAATACTAAACCTAGCTCCATATGATGGTAATGGGCAAATGACCAGTTCTGGTTTAACAAAATTGGTAGATCAATTTAGCCTAGGATAGGATAGGTGATTGGATTTTAACATTGCAATTTAAAAATTTGCGCGTAAAATTAATCATTTGCCCATCAAACATTATACGTTTTGTTATGACGTAAGAATTGCCAAAAAACAAAACTAAAAGAAATGGCGGCTGGCGCGGGAACTGTTAATCAAAATTGCCAAACTGACAAATTAGAAGTGTAGGTGGTGCTTGTTAATGTTCAATTAGCTAATTATTATCAACTAAAAGAAATGATAACAAATGACCTTTTTATATTAATTAGTTATTGGTTTACGTGGAATAATCATATACGTAATATATTAAAATTAATCAAATTTATTCAACTTCCACTTTTTTAGCTAGACCCTATACTTGTATAGGTTCTAGCTAGTGTTTTGAGTCGTGCTGGTAGTCTGAAGTCTGAAGTCAGAAGTCAGAAGTCTGAAGTCTGAAGTCTGAAGTCTGAAGTCTGAAGTCGGTGTCCCAGAAATGACGAAAAACGTCATCGTATCGAAAAAACATTCGTTTCTTATCCACCAGACGTCACGACGTGATGTCCCAGACAAATTTAAAATATCTATTTTTTTTTAAGATATCGATTTTCCACCAAGTGGTCTCCCGAATTTCGGAAAAAACCGCGTCGCGCTCGAAGCTTCATAGCTTTGCGATCGAGAGTTGGACGCTCATCCTCGTTACCACGGGTAATTGGTTAAACTTTAGCGAAAAACTCCTTATATCTTCATAGATATACAATACAGAAAACAAGTCGTTGTTAATAAAGGGTCGTCGAGAACGAGATAAAAGGTAGCTTATGAAGGTTTCGGTTCTAGTCTGTCAGTAATGAAAACTCAAAAACAACAAACAAGTCGTCGCGAACGAGATAATAAGGGAGCTTATGCGTGTTGGGTTTGAGTATGTCAGAAATAAAATATTTGATTTGAAAAACATGATTTGAAAAACATGATTTGAAAAACATGATTTGAAAAACATGATTTGAAAAACATGATTTGAAAAACATGATTTGAAAAACATGATTTGAAAAACATGATTTGAAAAACATGATTTGAAAAACATGATTTGAAAAACATGATTTGAAAAACATGATTTGAAAAACATGATTTGAAAAACATGATTTGAAAAACATGATTTGAAAAACATGATTTGAAAAACATGATTTGAAAAACATGATTTGAAAAACATGATTTGAAAAACATGATTTGAAAAACATGATTTGAAAAACATGATTTGAAAAACATGATTTGAAAAACATGATTTGAAAAACATGATTTGAAAAACATGATTTGAAAAACATGATTTGAAAAACATGATTTGAAAAACATGATTTGAAAAACATGATTTGAAAAACATGATTTGAAAAACATGATTTGAAAAACATGATTTGAAAAACATGATTTGAAAAACATGATTTGAAAAACATGATTTGAAAAACATGATTTGAAAAACATGATTTGAAAAACATGATTTGAAAAACATGATTTGAAAAACATGATTTGAAAAACATGATTTGAAAAACATGATTTGAAAAACATGATTTGAAAAACATGATTTGAAAAACATGATTTGAAAAACATGATTTGAAAAACATGATTTGAAAAACATGATTTGAAAAACATGATTTGAAAAACATGATTTGAAAAACATGATTTGAAAAACATGATTTGAAAAACATGATTTGAAAAACATGATTTGAAAAACATGATTTGAAAAACATGATTTGAAAAACATGATTTGAAAAACATGATTTGAAAAACATGATTTGAAAAACATGATTTGAAAAACATGATTTGAAAAACATGATTTGAAAAACATGATTTGAAAAACATGATTTGAAAAACATGATTTGAAAAACATGATTTGAAAAACATGATTTGAAAAACATGATTTGAAAAACATGATTTGAAAAACATGATTTGAAAAACATGATTTGAAAAACATGATTTGAAAAACATGATTTGAAAAACATGATTTGAAAAACATGATTTGAAAAACATGATTTGAAAAACATGATTTGAAAAACATGATTTGAAAAACATGATTTGAAAAACATGATTTGAAAAACATGATTTGAAAAACATGATTTGAAAAACATGATTTGGAAAACATGATTTGAAAAACATGATTTGAAAAACATGATTTGAAAAACATGATTTGAAAAACATGATTTGAAAAACATGATTTGAAAAACATGATTTGAAAAACATGATTTGAAAAACATGATTTGAAAAACATGATTTGAAAAACTTCGTGTTTAAAGGGATCTAGAAACGCCATTCAAATTGTTCAAAGAGCGTTTATGCATGCATAACAAGCCCCTGCTATAGCATAATTCTTTTCAGCCTCTTTTACTATGTCATGGGTCTAGCTATTCTATGGGCTTGACCATCTTGTTCATTGTTAAACTTTGTTAAAGTTCTAATCTCTAAACTATAGAATAAATAAAATAGATCTTGTTAGAATAAAAGGGAAACATGGAGCTAAAAATGGAACAGCTTTTTGAATTTATTTTCCAAATCACCGAATGCCAAAAAAACGTATTCGAGAATTGTTTCACACGTTTTTGGTGTTTAAATTAATTTCTAAAGTTTGGTAAATGGAGTTTAACATTAATGCATTTACCTCTGCGTGTACATTGTATCGTTCCCCACGGACAGACATTATACATTTTGATGTTAGTTGATTTTTTTGACCTGGCGGAAGCCCCATTAAACCAAAAAATCCCGTTGATTAGCCGAGAACGTACAAAGATTAATAGAAAAATAGGCAGATCAGGAATTTTTCTCCTATTTCCTTTTCGCGAACCGCAAATGGCAGACTGAAAGTTACCAGAAGTAATGTTAGTTACCCATTTTAAACGCTGAAGCTTCTATTCCTTTTACTATATTTTCTATATCTGCACGACCTAAATACTCTCGCTGCGTCCCGCGTTCTCAATGCATCGAGTCAAACTGTCATAAAGTCTGCACACTATACCAAAGTTCCCAGGTGTCTAACAATCCCTTCTGATCGAGGGGTCACACACTCTTGAATTCGCTGTACACCTGAGTTCATTGAGTTCAGCTTTGACTGTGCATTAAGTTCGAACTCTCATGGACTCTAAGTTCAACTTTGATAGTGCAAAGAGTTCAAACATTTTGTACATCTGAATTTGCGAGTGTCTGCCCCCTCGGAGTTTGATGCACTCAAATACGGGTAGAGATCGGGGTTTGGACAAGGAATTTCTGATTATTTTATCTTTATTCATAACTTAAAATTTTTCAAGGAAAGTCTATGATAAATCCAATGTAATCGCGAATAATTTTCCGATTATTTTTTATGATTAACTGATTAACTGATAGTTGGGGATTATTTTGTCCAAACCCCGATCTCTAAATACGGGTAAATAAAACCTATCATCCATCTTTAAACACCACATTCCATTTGACAGACTTAAATTAGTAAAAATTTAATTTTTTTCATACATATAAGGATTTATAATTATAATCCATCATATCCATCTACAAGGCAATGTTCCAATAAAAACTACATTATAAATGTTTTGCACTCCCTTTGACAGACGCAAATTAGTGAAAATTGATTTTATTTTTTTCATGTATAGAAGGAAGGTTAATTTGTAATTTGAAAATTCCCACTTAATCTCTAATTCACGCTACAAAAAAATATATAATTATATTCGTGGAAAAAGATTATCTTTGGATCAAAACCGGCTCAATATTATTTTAATGATTTTATAACGTACGTGGTTTCTAGCTTTTTTTTTTTTCATCTAAAAATCACCTCCACGTTTTATAAACTTATAGTCTGATAAACCGATTTTAAAGTGAGACTAACACGAATTTATCACGAACTCTAAATGGAAATTGAGTAGCATTTTCGAAAAGATCGTTAAAAAACGATTCCAAATATATATACATGTCTTAGAATAAATTACCATAACAGTAAAAATCGCCATTTTCGAAATATTTAAAATTAAAATTTCCCTTAATACTACTATTGTAGAGCCTACAGTTAATCTCGCGCGTTCTGGCACGTGATTCAAAGAGTGTCACGTAGCACGTGTCGCTGGGATATTATTCAAACAAAGATGTGGCGTCTTTTGATTAGTATTGTCCTAGTTCTCCTTTTAATTGAATCTGATGGCTTGGATGAATGCTGAAGGTTACCAATTTTTATCACAATATAGAGACACTTCCTGAATGTTTTAATGCGCAAAACGTGTCTTATTCATAAAAGCAGAATCAATAAGAAATCAATTTTCCTCTTCACTCTCAATTTAATAATAAAGCTTTTAAGGCTTCTAATTAGATCAACTAGCAGAGTTATAATTTTTGCAATCTTAACCGCGTTATTTATAATAATAATACTCCATTCTTTAATTACGTTCTACCGGATTTCTTCTGTTTCCGGATGATCAAATCTCGGTTATTAATTATCGTAGCGATGCAATTTTCAAATATACATCGTAAGGGATTTTAGATTTAGAAGAAAATAGCTCACTGCTGTGAAATAAGAATTATGTAAATATAGGGACTATCTGCCTCTTTAAAGTCGCTTTCTTGACTAGCTTAGCAGATGTCGATGACCATAGCTAATTGTACAGACAAAGCTAGGCTGTGTGCGTAAGGGAAGAGCATTTTAACGGGGCAATTTTCAGAGCAGATAGAGCCTTAAAAGGGACCGTCTGCAATATTTTTTTTAATCTCATACATAGTCTCCTTCTTCTCAAGCTTAGCAGACGACGTAGACCATAACAAACTGTACACTCAAAGCTAGGCTGTGTGCACAAGGGAAGAGTATTTTAAAGACGCAAATTTCAGAGCAGATAATTTTAAGTCCAGTATAAGATTCTCTGTCTAGTTATATAACCAAATGAAATTTTTTTCGGTAAATTATCAAAAAACCCAAAATTTCCTCTCGTTTTCGAATATCAAGGCGGTTCAATCTTCTCCACTATTTATCGATATTTAAAGTATATGGCCGAGATGTTCGTCGTAAAATCGACATCACTTTGAATTTTCTAATAGTTTATAGACCTAGGGAATTATTTCTAAAGTAGGGCTAGAAAAATAAATAAAAAATAAAATAAAATAAAAATTTGGTATGCTCTTAACCAGAAGCCGATGAAACCCTCCTTTGAAGTCTACTACTCTAATGTTCGATATAGCGCTCCTCTCTGTATGGGTAAAATTCACAATTTTACGAGATCGGAGGGGTCCTACTTCATACCCCCTGTCTACGGAAAATTGCAAATTCTCTCTCTCCACAAACGACGACGTTTTTTTTTTTCGACGAACTCCAAGGCTGCTAGAGATATTCGCTAGACGAACTCCCGCTCGGAAAATATCTACCGTTAGGAGGCGTACGAATCGCGCTTTTTGAAACTAACCCATACAGAGAGGGGTAGACAAGACCCGGGAGTAATAGACTTCAAAGGAGTGTTTCATCGGCTTCTGTCTTAACCAAGAATTCGTATATATTTGACATATTGTCTAACCTTTACTTTTTACCGACTTGTATCCCAAGGAATAGTTTCAGCACTCAACCTGACTCGATTATTGGCCTTTGTCAAATTGATCTTACGCCAAGCCCGCGAATTTAATCCCAAGAGGTTGTTTTTACATACGCGTGACGTCGGTTTTACTTTTTATTTCAATTATCTCCCGTAGAATAACGAAGGAAATCGGCTTAACGCTGGTTGACAATCGAACGTAAATCCTTTAATCGCCCGAGAAAAACAAACCAATTTTGATCTTCTAGTACGCTAGAATCAGCTTCATCGCTAGAGTCGTGTGAACAGGAAACCGTTTCCTACTGATTCAGTTTCAACAACCGATAGATGAAACTACAATAAATCGATTTAGAAAGATAATGCGTGAACACATGACGCTTAGAACAATTCATGGCGATTTGAATATCGATTTGATTTTACCGTTTCAAATCGATTAAGAAATGCTAGTGTGACCGTAGCTACAGTAATCTTCTGTAGCTACAGTCTGATTGCAAACAGTCACGTGTGAGAAATTAGTTTCTTAGTTTGCAATACAATGAGGAAAAGTCTTCCATTTTGGTCTTAAATTGTACTTTTGGAAAATTTCAACTAGACCAAATGAAATAACCTAATTCGACAAAAATGTCAATTACCAATGGCATTCAATCGTGATCTCGCCCGATCCGATCCAAAAACAATAAGCTTATTAAAATTTTATAATAAATACAGTAATTAAATGTAATCAACAGATACATAGACAGAAATATAGCATTTTTATTTACCTTTAAATATTTTTCCGGTGCCATACCGTATACATTTTTTATTTTAAATAAACACCCGGTAAAAAAATTCCTCTTTTTTTTGCACGAACGATTTTACGGTATGTGACCACTGTCCAGGTTCACTGATTGCAACTACCAAGTTATTCGTTGCAAAATCTTGACACCCTGTGATTTTACTGACATTTAAGAATAATTGAATTCGTTTAAAATAAAAATAAAGTCTCAAAATTGTTCAATATGTGGTCACAGTGTCGCGTAAAGAACGGCGTAAATAATAAGTGTCTAGAAATAAAGAAAGGGGGATGGAGAAAGTGTGTTGAAAGCGACTGGGATTAAAGTTCAAGGAGGTTTCTCTTATGGTAGAGTAGCCCGGAGGAGCTAAATCGTTTTTAATCTCATTTATCTTGATTTTTGTACAGCTTATTTTACTCCAACTCGGCTTATGTTTGCCAAGACTACTTTAATACCTTATACCATTTAATATTTGCGTATAAATCCGCCGTAGTTTCGATAGTTTTGCAAACGGTTAATGAACTAAATTATACAGCGTCGAAAGAAAAGGGGTTTTCTAAAATATTTTCTTTATTATTTCTTATTATATTATAAAGAAGCGGAAATTGTTACGCTCGACTTACCATAGACTTTTTTGTCTTTGTTGTAATATTTTTCATTTTTTTTTATTTTTAACAACCCAAGGTTTCCCGCAATTTAAGTTTACGAGCGGTTGAGTTTCTCACAATGATTATACGTTGTTTAATTAGCATATATAATATTGTTAAGCGAAATGAGTACGTAAGGCTGCAGTCAGATCGTGCAGATATACATGCACGCATACCGGCATATTTGTCGTAATTTTAGTAGCAATATTAAACATATTATCGTAGGATTGGCATACTTTTAACAACGGTCACACTAGCATTTCTTAATAGATTTGAAACAGTAAAATCAAACCGATATTCAAATCGCCAGGAATCGTTTTAATTAAGTGTCACTTGTTTCCGCATTATCTTTATAAATCGATTTATCTATCGGTTATTGAAATCGAATCGGTATGAAACTGGTTCCCGAAGCAGTTTCGAGAAATCGAATCAAATCGATTTGACAAAAGGCTGTTTCCTGTTCACACGACTGCAGCGGTTTAAATCGATTCCAAGATTCGTTTTTTTTTTTTTTTTTTTTTTTTTTTTTTTTAAGATCTGTTTGTATCACAATATGCATAGCTTGATGTACCATAGAAATTATAGTAAAAGGAATAGAATCTAGTTGGTATCTGTCCCAATCAAATCTGGTTCTATTCAACTTCCGGAGATCAGTGCTACGCTATATGGCACGTGTTATATTTTTCGTTCAACAAAGACTAAAAACGACAAGTCTTTTATTTAGTCTTTACTATTTTACCGAAGTCCTGCTCAATGCCTGGTTGGAGAGCTACCGGAAGTAGAGATACCAGAGTTTGAGCACGACTAAACCCGCCCCAAAAAATTGTACAGGAAATTCTGAAGCTTCTAATCCATTTATATTTTCTATGGCTGAACAAACGATTTCTTGAGTAGTTATTTTATAACCGCTCATAGTATATTTCAGTTCATTGCGCATGTCATATGTTAAACTCTGTAGGATTTGAGCTTAAAAGGGGAGATTAAAGTAAATGGAGTGTATTTTGCGTTAACCTGATTTTAATTTTTCTGTCTTAACTTCACCCTAAAATATGATATTTAATAAAAAAAAAGTATATAAAAAGTTTAATTACAAAAAAACGGTATTTAAAAAAAGACAAATTTCGCAGCACCCGCTTTGAGAGAAGGGCATACAAGCCAATCAAATCGCGTCTTTTTAGGCACTGAGTTGCCACAGGTCAGGGAAAACGGAAAAGTCAGGGATTTTGAAAATGAGCCAAAAAAGTCAGGGAATTTTAAGATATTTTAAAAAGTCAGGGAATTTTAAGATATTTTAAAAAGTCAGGGAATTTTAAGATATTTTAAAAAGTCAGGGAATTTTAAGATATTTTAAAAAGTCAGGGAATTTTAAGATATTTTAAAAAGTCAGGGAATTTTAAGATATTTTAAAAAGTCAGGGAATTTTAAGATATTTAAAAAAGTCAGGGAATTTTAAGATATTTTAAAAAAGTCAGGGAATTTTAAGATATTTTAAAAAGTCAGGGAGTTTAAAGATCTTTCAAGAAGCCATGATTACCGTGTTATTGAAAATATATATATATATATATTTTTTAAGTAATATAAAAAATAAAAGGCTAGAAATTGCGTAGTATTAGCTGAAACGGTCAGGGAAAATCGTTGGAAAAAGGTCAGGGAAAAATCTGGAATAGTCAGGGAATTTGTAGCAATGTCAACATTTATGCAAGCAACAAAAGGTGGTGCCATATTTCCCATAAACATTGAGCCGTAATAGCTAATTATGCGGAATTTTTTAGATAAAAATGATAATTCTGTTTATAAATAAGTCGAAGAACAACAAAAACTAATAATCTAACTTTAATTTGAAATTATCTATTAAGCTTAAATCACAAGTCGTTTGATATCACAAAATAATTATTTTTTCGAATGGAATCTCGATCCAATGGGCTTGAAACGTTAAATATTTGAATTATATATTATAGAAGACTGTTGTAAACCTTTGGCAGTGATAAAATTATAATCTTGATAAGATTAATTTCGATTTAAATCTGAAACTAAATTGGCATCACGAAGGTTCGGATAAAGTTTTGATAGCTATTTTTAAGATGGAAGAAATATTTTTTATCAGAACGACGAATGCAGAATAGGGATAGAAATAAAAGTTAGACATGATTCGCGCCAGTAATTTCCTGGTGTAAAAGGTTTTTCGACCTTAAATTTATATTTCATATATAGTTTTCGAAATATAACAAGCCATTGAATCGTGTATTTTAATGATAGAAATCGGAAGATATTTTGGATTTTTTTTTTTTTTTTTTATCTCTCACGAGTTTGTAAAAAGATGAGCGCCCAACAATAGGGAAACCAAAATAAAAAATATATTTTTAAGATTGGAATAAATTCGTTTCGGACAATCTATCTAAAAAAGAAAAAAACTTTCCTTTCTCTCGATCATATGGTAAACGGAGTGTATCATTTCTAAAAACAGAACATTATTAAACTAAAGTAGACACGCAACTGCATCTGACACGTTTCGTGCTTTGTTAAATTGATCGCGCAATGGTAAGCTTCCGAATTTTATCACAAGAGATTGAAATATATTGCTGAGGCTGATTTTACATGCACGTGACGTCGGTTTTACTTTTAAATTCAACGTGCCCTCCTAGAATAACTAGAGATCGGGGTTTGGACAAGAAAATTTCTGATTATTTTATCTTTATTCATAACTTAAAATTTTTCGAGGAAAGTCTATGTTAAATCCAATGTAATCGCGAATAATTTTCCGATTATTTTTTTATGATTAACTGATTAACTGATAATTGTGGATTATTTTGTCCAAACCCCAATCTCTAAGAATAACGAAAGAAATAAGCTTTCCCATCAATGAGGAAAAATCTAATTTGAACCAAAATGGCTAAATTTTAAAACTCCATCAAAATTCGACCAAGACCAATTAAACCCGTATTTAACCAAAGTGGGCGAATGGTATTTTAAATTTTTGTCCAAATTAGATTTTTCCTCTTACGGAAAGCCGATTTTTTCGTTTTTCTATGGGAGCACATTGAAATGAAAAGTAAAACCAACGTCACGCGTATGTCAAAATTATAGCCTCGGTAATTGTTTCAATTTCTAAAGATTGAATTAGCGAGCTTGACGCGAGATCAATTCGACAAAGTCCAAATCGAGTCATGTTGCAGATGTTTTGATTTGAAGGATCATCTATGAATATTTTATAATATAGTCATTTCAAAATACACTTTTGCTTTTCAATATACACCTTAAATATATATTTTTTCAACATTCATCATAAAATTATCTTTAAAAAATTGACACTTGCAGCCCCTGCTAGACTGCGCCAGATATCTTATCTCAATATATATAAAAAAAAAAATCTTAATTTGTTTTATATTAAATAATATGAAACTGCTTTTGAAAGTCTTAAAAATTCTGTAATTTTGATATTTTAATCCTATTATTGGTGCTTTAATATTTCAAAACTAGCTGGAAGCCCTGTTAAAATTTTTAAAGTGCGTGCTAATAGGAAGCGCTCTTTCGTAAAAAATGGTACCTGCATTATTTTAAAGGATATATATTTACCCCCCCCCCCACCCCTCCGGGGTTTAAAAAAATATCCGAGTTAAATTCGAATTTGCTCGAGAAACTAACGATTTCTTATACGAAATCGTAGTTGGCTTTTCGTGTAAATGTGATTAATTTAATCCCTCTGTTATGGTTGTTACTCGCGAGGTGTTACTTGTCACGTCTTCAAGCTGAACTGTTAATGTTTCCAAAGTGTAAGTGTATTATAATTTCGAAGATTCACTTCCTGTATATTGCTGAGCGTAGTGTAGCAGACTGGAATTTTTAGCTACTAGGCCTGCCCATCTTTTTTTGGAGCCCCTCTATTTTGATTTCGCGGCTTTAAACATAAACGTCTTGTGGTGAATTCGAATTAAACTCCCCGAAGGTATTATAGTTAACACGCGTGCATTAAATTTGGCAATAACCTAAATCGAGTAGATCCAGTGCACTGAAGCCTTTACCCTTTCTTTTGGATCCCACAATTACGTGACGATTTCCCAAATGTCCACTAGTTTACCAACAGGGCTTTGGGCCATGAAATATTTAGTTCTAAATTAAATTATTGAATGAAAAGTGTTCAGAGTTACCAGCCCTGAGCAATAGTTATTTTTCGAATAGAAATTTATTATTACAAAATATTTATCATATATATAACATTGGTATATATTTGAAAATGGTTCAACCTCGGATCCTCGACCCCTATCGGATCGGTTCCACATCTAGGACTATCTACATTCTACACACAGACACAGACCCACAAAAACTAAAGAGAAATGGATTTTTTTCCTATCTATGAGACGGGACTCTAAGGCATTTTGGCCGGATGTCCAATCTTCTGGCTCATTTTTCTAGTACTGATGATGATAAAACGAAGTGTAGCAAATAACGGTCTTCTAGCTCGTTCTCGCAGCCGTAGCTCGATCTTTTTCACCCTACAGACGGAGTTATATTTTCACCCTAAGATTTGACCATAACTTGAAGATGCAATCCTTGTATCATGGTGACCATTAAGCTACGTTCACACAGAGAAAATATACCAAAGGAATAGAAGGTCCCCCGTTTGTGCAGGCATTACCGGAATGGAACGGGTACCCCTCTTGTTTCACCCCTATTTTAGGGATTTCTTCTATTCAGGTTGTCTCTCATTGGCTGTAATTTTTGGCTGTCGCCTCTGATTGGACCCATGATTTGACGTCATAACCGGAAATAAAAGGCTCACCTTTGGCTCGTGCCATTTTTAAACCGCTCCTTCTATTCCTTTGATGTATTTTCTGTTTCAAACTAGCGTATCCAAATTGATCAAATCAATCCGATATATAATTCGCTCGGAATCGATTTAAGCCCCATTTGTTCGCATTCAATTTTTATCTGTATAGAACAAACTTTTATACGTTTCACGTGTCAGATAAGCTACGGTCACACTATAGTGTATCCCAATCAATTTTAATCGATAAATCAAACCGATATTTAAATCGCGGGGAATCGTTTAAGTGCCATGTGTTCACGTATCATGGATTCATAAATCGATTTATTATAGTTTTATCTGTAAGTTTCAAAGCTGCGGTCACACTAGGTCTTGGAATCGATTCAAACCGTTTGCAACCGTTTCGCTGGAAACCGTCTTTTCTCGAAACTATTTGAATCGGTTTCTCGAAACTGATTCGCAAACAAGTTTCAAGTAACCGGTTCGGCTTCAACAGCAGGCAGACGGTAAAGTAATAAATCAATTTATGGAGGTGATGTGTGAACAAATGACGCTTTAAAACGATTCAGAACGATTTGAATAACGGTTTCATTTTACGGTTTGAAATAAATTTGGATACGCTAGTGTGAACGTAGCTTTGTTGACGCCAAATCGGTTTGAAACTGGTTCCCGAAGCTGTTTCGAGAAAAACTGTTTCCCATTCTCACGATTGTAGCGAAACGTTTTGAAACGGTTAAGGGTTTCAATCGACGTTAGGCCTAGTATGTAGCTTTAATTTCATCTATTGGTTCTTGAAGCCGAATCGGTTTGAAACTGGTTCCCGAAGCAGTTTCGGAAAGTCCTTTCAAATTGATTTGAGAAAAACTGTTTCCGTTTTAAAACGCTTTGAATCGACTCAAAGGCCTAGTATGAACGCATCTTTAGGATTGATAACCCCAGCTCTTCGCTGTATTGTCAATATCCCATTGAAAACTTTATTAGATATTCCGTATTAAGTTTGCAACGCGCGTGAAGTTTAGTCTCCTTTTATCTCCATTTAACGAAATTAGTTATAACAGGGAACCTACCCTTTCAGGCGACTTCAAACTCAAGATGAGTTGGTTTAAGTACATTCGGGAACACGGAGGGGTCATCTTCTAAAAATAAATAAGCTCACGTTTCTGGGGAAGCCTGAAAAATATATATTTTTTTCTTTTTGTTAAGAGACGGTACTTCCTAGCTATCATCTACCATTTATTATTAGCAAGTACCGAAGCCAAATGCAGGGACAGTGCTTTATGAATTATATTTAAAAAGCACGGTCATTGCCTTCAATGATGGTTAACGCTAGTGATGATAAAAGTTCACATTCTTACTGGTATTCATCGGATCATTACGTCGGCTATTCCATCCCTTATAATTTTGTACGAGAAAGGTTTGCACTGTGGCTAATACTGTGGCGTATTCGTACGTAATATTAAACGTCGTATGTTCTTGAAATAGTTTTGAAAGCAGATTTTATATATTGTATTGAAAGATGTATGTTCTATCTCATTTATCTGTCTCTCCACCCATGGTAATGAATAGTCTTTCTTTGGCCTCGGCCAAATTACCGAGGTAGATAGTAGACGAAAGACCCGAAAAGTGTGTTGAGAAACGGGAATCATTTTGAACCTTGTCGTTAATTTAGATATATACAGTTTTTAAGCTATATAGTTCCCCGTTAAACTGGTTTACCTTCTTGGCAATGAAAATATTATCATATTTGTATAAATTTGATTGACATTGATGACTGCGTGATAAGTAAAATACGCGACAGTTCCATTGGGCTTTTTTTAGTACAAGGCAGTGAACAGACCACTACTTATCTTATAGGGTTTGAATCTGTGGTCGTTTGTAATTTGAATTTGCAAAATAAATAATATTAGAATTAACATAATTTATACAAATACAATTTAGAAGAATTTAACTCAACTATAGTTTTAACTCAGAAATTTATTCTGGTAATTTACGCGCTAAATTACCAGGGTAATGGTAATTTACGCTTTATTCTGGGAAATTACTATAATTTAAAAATTTATAATTAAAAACCTTTAGGATTAAAAGTGAATAAATTGCATTCAAAGGGGTCAAAGTTAAAGGGAGAATGCAACCTAATAACAAGTGAGAGTTTTTGATTCATTATCGTTTCCCTAATCCAACAGTAACAAAATTTACAGACAAATATTAAACCCAGAAAATAGGCTTAGCTGAATTTATGGAGATCCTGAATTTATTCGCATTGAAGGGTCAGCGACCAATCGAATGCAATTGGTAGTCTGATGGAGATCTAGCCTTAATGCCCTGCCATTGCTCATTGGTCGATTACCCTTCAAAGCGAAGAAATTCTGGATCTACATGAATCCAGCTAAGCCTATTTTCTAAATTTATTTCTAGTTTAATATTTGTTTATTCTTTTACTGTTGGATTAGGCCTATTTAAACGATAATGAATCTATGAAAAATCACTTGTTAGTTTGCATTCTCCCTTTACGATAAAGATTTTATTTATTCATATTGCCTTATAAGAAAACATAACGCTACCGCCATTTTGATTGCAATTTTGGTTTCTGTTTTCAAAAATGTTTGCACCTTTAAATTCTTATCCGTGTTTTGTTTGAAAATTTCTCTCTTGATCGCGTGCGAAGCCATTTTCTTTATATAAAAAGCAAACATGTTTCATCTCTTGAATTTTTTATCCCCAAGGCGAAAACCATGCCCGAATATTAGCCGTAATTTCCATTAGGTAATCGAATGTTTTAAATCGTTTAAGCGCCAGGCAAGAGATAATGTTTTCTATAAATCCTACTTAGAGTAAAACAATGAACTTTAATTTATATAATAACCCACAAGGAAACCCTTATTCGTCCCCCTTAAACGGCTCTGATCATTAGAAAAGATCCTACACTATACGTTTATTATAAAAACATTACAATAGCTTAAGCCTTTGATCATTGCGCCGTGGTTTTATTCGAAATAAAATCCAATACCAATGAGATTATCATTAACCTCTTAAAATATTGTTATTAAAGGGAGGTTGAAATATTGAAAGAGTTTTTAAATGGGGGTTCTTGTTAAATACCTAAAATAATTGTCTATGTAGCAATGGTTGTCTTTCTGACATAGGACTATTAACTAATGGATGAATATCATAATGAAGAGGACTAACAAAACCTGGTGTTCATAAACGCCCTCTAACCAAATGGTAGCTATCATAAAAGAGGAGGAGCTTAGGGAATGTTGCCGTCGAAGTCATCAGCTACGACTTAGATTGTAAGGCTCTTAGCGCTCGTGAGCACCAAGCATTTCTTAAGCTTATTTTTTCTATATCCGTGTCAGCTCTCAAGGTCGGGTCTCTCCAAAGTGACTTCTGACCGTCTGACCCCCTAGCGTATTATGAAAACTACTCTGTATAACCTTAACACCACGTGATTTCGTGACGTATTTAGCAACATTCGAACAAGATGCCGCACCCTCAAGTTCTTTTATAATATCAACTTTCAACCTGTGCCTTTTCTTTATCCATATCAGCCACGCATTTGGGTTACGTTAGTGCCCACTTTAGGCTCTGCTTGCCGTTAGAGGGTGGTTATTAACGCCTTGATTTGATATTTATCTTTATTAAGATAGGTGGTCAGTAGTTACTCCTGGTTCACACTGTCCGTCACACAATAATAACGCGAATATGAAGCGAATTGATACAAAATGTTAAAGGTCATTGGGGAATATGTAGTCAATGCAAACTTCTTTTAAGTAAAGATGCGCGAGTTTTAATTTCACACTATCTGTTTTAAATAAAACTCGAAGCTCGAGTTGGAATTTTATTTAATTAGGCTTAATGATGATTTAGGACTAGTGCTTTGAGAGAGGTTATTACTTTTTTAAAGGGAGATGCAACCTAATAGAAAGTGATTTTTTTATCGATTCCTTATCGTTTAAATAGGCCTAATCCACCGATAAAAAGTTTACAAAACAAATATTAAACTAAAAATAAATTTAAAACTTACCCGGAAAATAGGCTTAGCGGGATTCATGGAGATCCTGAACTGCTTCCGTGTAAGGTCTAGCGACCAATAAGTGAAGGCCCGTCGTTCACGCGAGATCTCCACGAGACTTACAATCGCGTTCGATTGATCGATAAACCTTATACGCGAGGAAATCAGGATCTCCATGAACCCGATAAGCTTTTTTTCCGTGTAAGTTTTAAATTTATTTCTAGTTTAATATTTGCTCTTAAATTTTTTCACTAGTGGATTAGATCTATTTAAACAATAAGGAGTCGATCTTCACTCAGTGTTTTAAAAGTAGACCAATATACCTGAAACTTTCTGTAAAGCCTTATAGTAACGAGTTTCTGTAGACCGAGTAGCATTGAGGCCATAGGTTGAACTTTATATATCATTTTATCTATTGGCTGTACTTGGTCTACATATACTTTAGAAGCTCCTAAATTCAGATATGGTTTTAACAGAAGAACCTTGACCTTGCTTATCATATTCTAGAAATTCTTGCTACGAGTTTCTATTAAAACCTATTCATAATTTAGAAAAATTTTGATGAATCTGGTTCTCTGAATATTTCCTTCGTTGAATTTTGGAATTAAGTGTTTTGCCATCTTGATTCGTTTATATTCAACTTTATCCTGGTAGTGGCAAGATGAATACTTTTGATTTTTTTTTAAATATTATTTGATCATTTTTCGGTACACCTAATATTTGTATAGTGTGAAGATTGATATTTTCAATCGCTTGTTTTATTAATCTCTGGAAGGCATATCGAGATAAATCTCATTTAATTAGTTTATCAATTTGTTATATATAGTTTTAAGATTTTTTTTAGATTAAAATAAATTCTTAATTTAGAAAATATTTGGAAAATCTAGTTAAGATTTCCCGTGTTGAAAATTTAAATTTAGTGAGGTTACCTTAATTCAATAGTTTATATTCGTCCCCATGAACAGACACAGTTATCAATTAAAATATTTTAGGTAAGGTTATTGGGTTAGGTTAGGTTACTTCGTGGTGGGGAGATATTACATTGATTTCCCAACTTATTTAAATATATTTGGTAATCGGAGTATTCTAGATTAATTTTAATGATTTTATTTACCCAACTTCGTCGTGAAGCCTTTGGTACTGGCACGAAGTATTTTAATGAGATCTCCTAATATCATAGGAGCTGGTGTTAATTTTTTTTTCCAAGCCCTTTATCATCACGTCCGTGTTAAAGTTTTTTTTTTATTCGTCATTAAATCTTTATCGCTTGACCGAATTTGTCGAAGCTGCCAAGAAAGATTTACATCTAAATAGTTTTTTACACGTATCCCGTGTGTGAGCTAGCAACATAAAGCCAAGGTTTACGTTTTCCTCTCACTGTTTTAAAGTTTTAAATTAGGAAAAGAGTTAGAAGTAATTTTCTGAAATATTTATCTTCGTAATTGTTTAAGGGAGTATAAACCAAAATCTAAAGGCGTCTGCTAACACGAGTAACGTCTTGTTTCCCAACGTAACATGCGCCGATTTTAAAAAGCATTTGTTAGACTTTGTTGCGGGAATATCAAGTTATACCCTCCACTATATTTATACATTTCATCAGGCTTTTAATATAGATGGTTGTACAATTTGCTATGGTCAACGTCGTCTGCTAGGCAAGAAAAGAAGGCGATTTTAAAGGGTCTTTAAAATTAACAGATAGCTCCTTTCTTTAAAGGCCCTTGCTCTGAAATTTGACCCTTTAAAAATGCTCTTCCCTTATGCAGACAGCCTAGCTTTGACTGTACAATTTGTTATGGTCAACGTTGTCTGCTAGGCAAGAAAAAAAGGCGAATTTAAAGCCCTGGGGTTTAAAAATCGCAGATAGCCCCTTTAAGTAGAAGTTATGAACACTGTCGTATTCTTTATTCAAGATTTTTTTAAATTTTCTCAAAAACCTAAACCCCAAATTTTTCAATCGACAGTGTTTCTCTATTACTTTCAATGTTTGGCTTTTTTTCTGTCCGTTTTAAAACGATGTAAATAACATTTAAATTTCTTGATTATAAAAATTAATATTTCATTATCCGGTCCTCGACTCGATTTTCGAGTTTTTTGTAACCCTCCGCACCCCGACCCTGACCAAAACCTCACCCTTTATGATCCCTAACCTTATAGGTACACATTATTTCACATCTCAGATCACGTCACGTGTGTCTTAATCCTTTAGATTAGCCATTGATTTTGCCTTATTATAATTTAAAATTGACTTGTAGATTAGCAATGGATTTCGCCTTATGATAATTTAGAAATTGAGTTATAGAGTAGGCATGGATTTCGCCTTATATGATAATTTAAAATTGGCGTATAGATAAGCCATGGATTTCGCCTTATGATACTATAAAATTGACTTATTTAGGTATAAAATTGGTCACGTATGACCGAGTTCTTATTTTTAGAGGACGAAATGATTAAATCAACAATATAAATTGGGCAAAAAAGAACATTCTTTCAACGAATGAATTATAATAATTTATACCAACGGAATTTCAAAAATTGAATAAAAATATTCTAGCCTCGTAAAAATAAAGTGTAGGGGGTGAGCGTTTCCGCTTTTTAGTTTTTAGAACTAATATAATTAAAGGTAAGGTAAAAAAATCTATGATATTAAATAACTTAGTACCGCTAATTTAATATCTGGGTTATTTTAAGTATTTTTCCTAAAGTTTCCTTTTTTTTTCTTACATAATTATTTTAAATTTCTACCAGATTCAGTGGCTTATATAATACTGTTAGTAAAAAATGCGATTTAGCTCCTTTAGATTACATGGTTTTAAAAATTTAAACACAAAATTTTTCTGTTTTTTCTTTTATATTCCGCCGTAAAAAAAGTCAATTGTAGTAGATAATTTAAAAGAAATTATTAATCACGTTATAGGCGGGTGCAAGTTCTCAATATGCATTGACTTATTTGAGGCATTCTAAAAAATATTTGAACCATTCGGTGCTTTTTAAACTAGATTTTAGGTTTAATAATAACATCTCTAATCTCCAAAAACATATAGTAATTAAGGTAAGCCTTAATCAACGTTTGAAAGAAACCGCGTGCCTTGAATATCGCGATAATAAGCTGAACCGTGCGCAACAAATTAAAACTACTCTAGTGTTTTGAAATAAACTTCATAATCAACCGCAGTTTGCATCTAGATTTGCGTGTAAATTTTAGCGTTCCCCATGTACAGACAGACGTGCCTAGAGAATTATATATTTTAGATTCATTATGAAGTTGCACGAACACCGGGTTCAACTCTGGTTCAAAAAGGAGTTGGCAAAGATTCTGCGTCTGCTTTTAACATTAAACCAACTCCTCTAGTAGATATTAGTTCAAAGGTAACTTGTAGTTTCATTTTCCCTTTAAAAACATACCCCATTGCCGGAGGCTTAAGACGTTGCACGTTACTGTTGAAACGGCGGGAAAAAAGCCCCATCTTCGGCGGCCTCTTCTGCTGGGCGAAGAGGAGGAACTTTTTTCTTGTTTCCGAAATACTTGACCCTTTTGAAGGGTAGCCGTGATGTCGATGAAAAAGCTTGTAGGGTGACTTTTTCCGGCAGATTTTTTTCTCTTTTCGTTCGAATCAGCTATTTTGGATTAGTTGAGATGCGGGCGTGACAGGAATACGTAACTTATTACCTAAACGACTATGTAATCTCTTTTTCTCCAGGTTAAAGGTCGGATCTCAAATCTTTTTTTGTCTAATAACTATATCAGAATCAGATGTATGATTCTAATCTTTTGTATTTTAGCTAAAGTCTATCACTTCATTCGATAAAAGTAAACATCGCCGCCTACCTTGATACTATCAGCAAAAAGTTTAGTTTTACGTCATATCCCATCACTTAAAAACAGGCAAAAAAGTCATCACCCCGGTCTGGCTCGAGTAATTTGAACTTATCCTCGATATTTTGAGTCGGGAGAGATGGACGGAATTTAGGCGGGCCGCGCTTGGCTATATTGTCTCCTCCCCCCTCAACTGTGAAATTTCTCCAAAGATTGGCGCTTCATCCGTTCACTATTTACACCTACTGCACCCGCTAGAGTGTCTCTGCCGATACATTTACCTGGACCTTTGCTGATAATATTAATGCTACGATGAGTTGTTTACTTTTTGGAAAGTCGCAATTAAAATTTTAACCAACCCTGCGCGTGCGGCCTCTTAACAATATATAGATTTGCATCTAAGTAAATTACAAGGTATATACCCATTGAATAGAATCCTATTGGACCGAATTCCCATTGGTCCGAAATAAAAAATAAATAGTCCCAATCAACCGAATCTTGGCCGACCGAGCCCAATGCACCGAATTCCCATTGAACCGAAATCCCGCTGAACCGAATCCCGCTGAACCGAATCCCCCATAGACCGAATTTCCCATTGGGCCGAAACCAAAAAGGGCGTCCCGATGAATTTAAGCCGATAATGGTTAGGTTAGGTTAGGTTAGAATGTGTTAATGGACTTCTGATTGTGAACGTCGGTCGAATGGGATTGACGGTCGAATGGGATTCGGTCGAATGGGATTGACGGTCGAATGGGATTCGGTCGAATGGGATTCTGGTTTACGAAAACGTATCGGTTGAATGGGATTGTGGATCGAATGGGATTCTGCCCAATGGGATTCTGCCCAATGGGATTCTGTCCAATGGAATTCTGTCCAATGGTCGAGAAGCTTAACAAGGGGTAAGAAAAAATTCATAAGTGTCACCATCCCGAGGCTTTTGGTGGTTCAGCAGGTTTATCTGGAAAAAATTTTGACCTTTGGGGGAGGGTTTAATATCCGCATTGCGACAGAATCGAGAAATTTTTGTTGTTGCGATTATTTGTATTGTTTTCTAAATAAGAAAGCCAAATACCGTAACAAATCATAGTGAGAATTAGCCTTTAAATGGACTATCTGCGTTTTTAAAGCCCCTTTAAAGTCGACTTATTTTCTCGCTTAGTTGACGACTTTGACCATAATAAATTGTACAGTCAAAGCATGATAGGAAGATGATTTTAAAGGGGCAAATTTCAGAGAAGATACGGAAAGTCTATTTAGTTAACCACGCTTGAGGATTCTGACTGCATGGTCGAACCAGTTTCGATGCTTCTTTTAAACCTATTTTGCAAGCGAGCAATAATTTCAGTTGCCCGCCCCCCTATCAACGTTTTGGTAAATATCTCTTTCTAAATACGATTACTTCTTTTCCATCTGATAGGTTTTGACTGTGGTGGGTACGGTTGTACCTACAGTATGGTCGCCATGGTACGAGAACGTCTTGCTGTGGCTCAGACTCGTAGAAGGTCTGCTAGTGCCTCTTCTATTGTACGTCACCGATCAACCACACAAGAATGGCTTCAAGAGAATTTGGTGCAAGAACGAGGGTAAATCCGACATGGAAGGTAAGTTAAATACTTAAAGGAGAGTGGAACGTCATATTTGTAAGCCCACCTTTTGGCGCGAAAATAGTTGCCCACAAAGAGGTCCTTCATTTGGGGCTAAGCTCTGTGGACAATCAGAGTAATTTTCAATCAAATTATTTTTTAAAGTTAAATATAATTTGATAAAAGTACATACTGGTTTTATATCATAATCGAAAAACTGAGTCGAAGAGATATTGATAAACATAAAATCAGAAGTCTATCACTTTATTCCATTAAAGTAAACAACACCCTGTAGCTTAATACTATTAGAAAAGGACCAGGTAAACGTCATAGCAAATCACTTAAAAATAGGCCAAGAAGACATCACCAGGGCTGTCTCGCTCGTGTTATTTGGACTCTTCCTCGATATATGAGTTGGGAGAGAGGGACGGAATTTAAGCGGGCCGCGCTTCGCTATATTGTCTGCCCTCCCAACTCCGGAAATTCTCCAAAGAGTAGCGCTTCCTCCGTTCACTATTTACAGATTGCGACCGTATAAGAGTGTCTCGAATCAGAATCTGCCGGTACATTTACCTGGACCTTTGCTGATAATATTGAGCTACCGAGCGTTGTTTACTTTTATGGAATAAAATTTTGATTATTTGTATAAGAAAGTATTGGTGGCAGCTTCTTAATAGAATAGCGGCCAAATTTAGAGGGGATTTCGAAACGTTTCACTGTCATCTTTATACAAAATGCGGAAGAAAATTGCCACGAACTTATTTTCTAAATGTTTCTTTTTCTAGTGGATGATGGTCGTTTCCGAACTTTTTCAGGCGAGTTTTCCATTTCCTTCGATCAGAAGCCCGGTCCTTTCGGATCTTTAACCCCGGTAGGAATCATCACCAATTATCGGCGTACACGCAGAGATAACAACAGTAGAAAGTCTGCCCGCAATTGGATAAAAGCGTGGAGCGCCTATTCGCCTCACACGAACAACTCCTACGGGGTGGATGCTGTCCTCTCCTCTACGGCCTTGCCCCAAGCGCGAACGAGCCACCAGTTCCGCAAAGCTTTCCATTACCCTTTCGTCAGTAACTTGAACACGGTGTTGTCGTCCGAAGCGGATCCTTCTCGAAAATGTTCAGTCTCCAAGATTCCCAGTGTCGAAACCGACTTGCCAAATTACGGCAGCGACCACTGGAAAGGGGCCTTGGTAGATGAGGATGACGAGAACCATATATACGCCACTTTGTCCGATAACGCCAGCGACTTTAGTTTTCGGTCGACGCTACCGGACGAGTCGGCTTTGAATTTAGGCGAAGAGGAGGACGACGATGAAGAAGTATACGGCGGTTCTTTTACCACCGTGGCCAACGACGATTTTGAGTTTCACGATACCAGACCGTGCGGTGGTGAAGTTCGCATGAGGCCCTCCTCTTTGGAACTGGCGTCAACTCACAGCCCGGCAATTTCCAAACCTTCAACTCCAAAAACTACCTATTCGACACCGAGGGTTATTCCGAGTAATGCGGTAACGCGTGAGCCGAGACCGGAAAGTCGCGGTTTACCCCGAACAAGCATCCAGGAAGAGTTCCTGCAAATGATTCAAAAACACGAGGATTTGTCCATAGTTGAAGAAAAGGATGAAGATCAAGACGAGGACAAAGCTTCGTCCGAAGCTTCGGGCTCAATACGAGATTTAGTTATCCGAATTGATAGATCTGGTTCTCACGCTTCCTCACACTTGTCAAAAACGGATAGTGGCATATCACCCGGTTCAAATCCGGACTTATCCTTGCGGATTTACCGCGTTGACGCGCGAGAGTTGCGTCGCTCCAACATGATGTCGTCGATAGATCGCCGAGCTCGCGCAACCTCCTTCTCCATGAATGATTTAGATAGGATTGGAGGCGCGAGTCCTAACCGTTTGAGGGATAAATCAACGTCTAGCAGTTCCGGGGAAGGAAGTTGTTTAGAATTGGCCGAAGAAGAAGAAGAAGATGACGTAGACAGTCTGGACGGCACCTACGTATTTCCGGTCAAGAGCGAATCCATGATTTCCTTGTGCAACAATAAGGACAAAGACCAATCTTGTACCAGTCGAAATAATTACCGCGAGGCGAACGGCAGCGTAATATCCAAAAAGTCTTCCAGTAGCCAGACTAGCTTAAGCCAATCGGAGAACGCCACCCGCGTACGAGGAAGAATCACTGCCAAATCAACCGTGTCTTCGAACAAATCAAATGATAACACTATTTGGGAGAGTTGGGGAAGATCATCGTCTAGTTCATCTCTCCTCGGGGATCATTGCGTCCGTAAAGCCAAGGAGCACATTAAGACCAAGAAGTATAAAGTAAGCAACCATCACCACGAGAGAAGAAACAGCGGTAAACGTAAAAAAACTGTCAGTCTCAATAGTATACATCGTATCGGAAGCGACCATCTCAAGCAAAGAAGTTCCATACCCGATTTCCGCCAGATTAATTCGCCTACTTCGGGTATTGGTGGAACTGTAAGCGTGAACGGCGATTGGAACCACGGTGGCAAAGATATGGGACTTCAAAAAATATCCACCAATTTCAGGCTTCAAAAGCCTTTATGTTATTCCCAGATTTTCAACTACTATAATCCGCACCAGTGTGGCGGAAACGAAGGAAGGAAGAGGATCATTTCCGGTTTTATCTAAAGTTGCCCGAAGTCACGAAAACGCGAGGTATTGACCCCTGGGATAAGGGGGCTTAATGGAGTTGCGCATTGTGCCTTGGGTAGCGAAATTTCTTAAATCTTTGATCTGCAAAATCTACATTTTTTTCCCTTAAAATATGCAAGGTAATTTATTTAAACAACCATTTACAATTAACAATCGATATCGTGCCATTGCATCGTTTAAAAAAGAAAAAAAAAAAAAAGGGTTTACAAATTTTTATTTTAAATAATTTTTATATTTTTTATATTGTATATCCCAAATTTGTGGGTATATTTAATCGGTTCACTGAAGATATTTTCGATGTAGTTATGGTATTTGCGAAATTTAAAAATATACCTTTATTTAAAAAGTTAAGTATCGTTATTTAGTACGAGTGAGGTTAGTTCACGTGAAATGGAGTGAACATCTACGTTAATCCAGTGCTTCTATCGAAGTTTTTCCAAAAATATTTCTCTTAAAAAAATCCTTTTAAGCGTGAATGTAGTTGGAAGTTTTTCCAATGTCTCTTCTGTAAATACTTGTCGCGACTTAATATTTACAAGTCAGTAAGTGTTTTATGTTTTTGTACATGAACTGTTAATAAAAAATGTAGTTATAAAGAATTAACGGATTCGACCGTGAACCGAAGTTAATTCCTCTTAGAGAGAGCTTTCAATGTTTAGTCTCCTGGGGGGGGGGGGTTAACGAAAGAATTAGGCAAATAACTTTCAAGTCAACTTCAACTGGGTATTTCACATGGACATCCAGAGATGTTTTGATAACCTGGCAGATTGCAAACAAGAAAACTTCCACCACAAAGATAAGTTTAGGAGGTTCACTTTGAACAAATTGGGAGGATTGGTTCAATAAACAGATATCCACTGGTATACTTTAACAATTAGTCAAGTTGACTAGACACCACTGGATATCTATGGTGGGAGTTAACTTGGAACTAATTGGCCAGATTGCTTTCAAGTTAATTTCCCACCTCAAAGGGTCTTTTATTTTCAAAGGGTCTTTTATTTTCAAAGGGTCTTTTATTTTCAAAGGGTCTTTTATTTTCAAAGGGTCTTTTATTTTCAAAGGGTCTTTTATTTTCAAAGGGTCTTTTATTTTCAAAGGGTCTTTTATTTTCAAAGGGTCTTTTATTTTCAAAGGGTCTTTTATTTTCAAAGGGTCTTTTATTTTCAAAGGGTCTTTTATTTTCAAAGGGTCTTTTATTTTCAAAGGGTCTTTTATTTTCAAAGGGTCTTTTATTTTCAAAGGGTCTTTTATTTTCAAAGGATCTTTTATTTTCAAAGGGTCTTTTATTTTCACGGGGCTTTTATTTTCACGGGGCTTTTATTTTCAACGGGTCTTTTATTTTCAACGGGTCTTTTATTTTCAACGGGTCTTTTATTTTCAACGGGTCTTTTATTTTCAACGGGTCTTTTATTTTCAACGGGTCTTTTATTTTCAACGGGTCTTTTATTTATTTTCAACGGGTCTTTTATTTATTTTCAACGGGCCTTTTATTTATTTTCAACGGGCCTTTTGTTTATTTTCAACGGGCCTTTTATTTTCAACGGGGGTGTATTTATCGGGTCGTACTTTTTACAGGGGTGTATTTATCGGGTCGTACTTTTTACAGGGGGTGTATTTATCGGGTCGTACTTTTTACAGGGGGTGTATTTATCGGGTCGTACTTTTTACAGGGGGTGTATTTATCGGGTCGTACTTTTACAGGGGGTGTATTTATCGGGTCGTACGTTTTACAGGGGGTGTATTTATCGGGTCGTACTTTTTACAGGGGGTGTATTTATCGGGTCGTACTTTTTACAGGGGGTGTTTTTATCGGGTCGTACTTTTTACAGGGTGTATTTGTCGGGTCGTACTTTTTACAGGGTGTGTATTTGTCGGGTCGTACTTTTTACAGGGGGTGTATTTATCGGGTCGTACTTTTTACAGGGGGTGTATTTATCGGGTCGTACTTTTTACAGGGGGTGTATTTATCGGGTCGTACTTTTTACAGGGGGTGTATTTATCGGGTCGTACTTTTTACAGGGGGTGTATTTATCGGGTCGTACTTTTTACAGGGGGTGTATTTATCGGGTCGTACTTTTTACAGGGGGTGTATTTATCGGGTCGTACTTTTTACAGGGGGTGTATTTATCGGGTCGTACTTTTTACAGGAGGTGTATTTATCGGGTCGTACTTTTTACAGGGGGTGTTTTTATCGGGTCGTACTTTTTACAGGGGGTGTATTTATCGGGTCGTACTTTTTACAGGGGGTGTATTTATCGGGTCGTACTTTTTACAGGGGGTGTATTTGTCGGGTCGTACTTTTTACAGGAGGTGTATTTATCGGGTCGTACTTTTTACTATTTTTTTTTACAGGTTGTGTATTCATGATTTTTTAAAAAATTAAAATTTTTTTTACCCCTTGGTTAAAGAAAATCAATTATTTTTTAATGTAGATGTCTATTTTAATAGTTTTAGTTATTTGTATTTCAGTGCATTGGTAGCTCACTGGTTACGGCGTCGGGTTACAGAACAAATGGTGTCGAGTTCGAATCCCGGCGTTTAATATTATAATATTGCCCGAAATTTAAATTCAAGTATAGGTTTAGTTAACAGTATTTCAGCGCTTTCGTAGCCCAGTGGTTAGGGCGTCGGGTTACGGAATAAATGGTCTCTCGTTCGAACCCGCGCTTTTAATAGTATATACTATAATATTGGCCGAAATTTGAATTCAAGTATAGTTTTAGTTACTTGTATATCACCTCATTTGTAGCCTAGTGGTTAGGGTGTCGGGTTATCGAATAAATGGTCTCGAGTTCGAATCCCGCACCGGAGAGGATGCTTCGAAGTTGTCGAAAGACTAAGGCTCGGCTTGTAATTCAACGCATTCGTAGCCCACTGGTTAGGGTGTCGAACAAATTTTCTCGAGTTCGAATCCCGCACCGGGAAGTTGTCGTAAGACTATGATGGGCAAGTGACTAGCTTCGCCATAGCGATACGAGAGCTATGGCTTGGTGGTGCGAAAAATGGAGTGCGTTTTGAAACTCTCGGAAAGGTATGGCGTGCAAGTGACAAGTTCGGTGTAGGGCGTACGGGCGTAAAAAAATCAATTATTATTGTTGTAAAAAAAAAATCAATTTTTTATTATTTATTTTTTTACAGGGGGTGTATTTTTTATTTACTTTTTTTACAGGGGGTGTATTTATTATTTTTTTTTTTTACAGGGGGTGTATTTATTATTTTTTTTACAGGGGGTGTATTTATTATTATTTTTTTTACTGGGGGTGTATTTATTATTTTTTTACAGGGGGTGTATTTATTATTTATTTTTTTACAGGGGGTGTATTTATTATAATTTTTTACAGGGGTGTATTTATTATTTTTTTTACAGGGGGTGTATTTATTATTATTTTTTACAGGGGTGTATTTATTATTTATTTTTTTACAGGGGGTGTATTTATTATTTATTTTTTTACGCGGGGTGTATTTATTATTTTTTTTACAGGTGGTGTATTTATTATTTATTTTTTTACAGGGGGTGTATTTATTATTTATTTTTTTTACAGGGGGTGTATTTATTATTTATTTTTTTTTACGGGGGGTGTATTTATTATTTATTTTTTTACAGGGGGTGTATTTATTATTTATTTTTTAAGAAGGGGTGTATTTATTATTATTATTATTTTTTTACAGGGGTTGTATTTATTATTTATTTTTTTACAGGGGGCGTATTTATTATTTTTTTTACAGGTGGTGTATTTATTATTTATTTTTTTTACAGGGGGTGTATTTATTTTTTTTACAGGGGGTGTATTTATTATTTATTTTTTTTACAGGGGGTGTATTTATTATTTATTTTTTTTACAGGGGGTGTATTTATTATTTATTTTTTTAAGAGGGGGTGTATTTATTATTTTTTTTTTCAGGGGGTGTATTTATTATTTATTTTTTTACAGGGGGTGTATTTATTATTTATTTTTTACAGGGGATGTATTTATTATTTATTTTTTTACAGGGGGTGTATTTATTATTTATTTTTTTTACAGGGGGTGTATTTATTATTTATTTTTTTTACAGGGGGTGTATTTATTATTTTTTTTTTTACAGGGGGTGTATTTTTTATTTTTTTTACAGGGGTGTATTTATTATTTATTTTTTTACAGGGGTGTATTTATTATTTATTTTTTTACAGGGGGTGTATTTATTATTTATTTTTTTACAGGGGGTGTATTTATTATTTATTTTTTTACAGGGGGTGTATTTATTATTTATTTTTTTACAGGGGGTGTATTTATTATTTATTTTTTTACAGGGGGTGTATTTATTATTTATTTTTTTACAGGGGGTGTATTTATTTATTTTTTTTACAGTGGGTGTATTTAATATTTTTTTACAGGGGGTGTATTTATTATTTATTTTTTTTACAGGGGGTGTATTTATTATTTATTTTTTTACAGGGGGTGTATTTATTATTTATTTTTTTTACAGGGGTTGTATTTATTATTTATTTTTTTTACAGGGGGTGTATTTATTATTTTTTTTTTTTACAGGGGGTGTATTTATTATTTATTTTTTTACAAGGGGTGTATTTATTATTCATTTTTTTTACAAGGGGTGTATTTGTTATTTATTTTTTTTTACAGGGGGTGTATTTATTATTGATTTTTTTACAGGGGGTGTATTTATTATTGATAACGATAAATACACCCCCTGTAAAAAGTACGACCCGATAAATACACCCCCTGTAAAAAGGACGACCCTATAAATACACCCCCTGTAAAAAGGACGACCCGATAAATACACCCCCTGTAAAAAGGACGACCCGATAAATACACCCCCTGTAAAAAGGACGACCCGATAAATACACCCCCTGTAAAAAGGACGACCCGATAAATACACCCCCTGTAAAAAGGACGACCCGATAAATACACCCCCTGTAAAAAGGACGACCCGATAAATACACCCCCTGTAAAAAGGACGACCCGATAAATACACCCCCTGTAAAAAGGACGACCCGATAAATACACCCCCCTGTAAAAAGGACGACCCGATAAATACACCCCCTGTAAAAAGGACGACCTGATAAATACACCCCCTGTAAAAAGGACGACCCGATAAATACACCCCCTGTAAAAAGTACGACCCGACAAATACACCCCCTGTAAAAAGTACGACCCGACAAATACACCCCCTGTAAAAAGTACGACCCGACAAATACACCCCCTGTAAAAAGTACGACCCGACAAATACACCCCCTGTAAAAAGTACGACCCGACAAATACACCCCCTGTAAAAAGTACGACCCGACAAATACACACCCTGTAAAAAGTACGACCCGACAAATACACCCCCTGTAAAAAGTACGACCCGACAAATACACCCCCTGTAAAAAGTACGACCCGACAAATACACCCCCTGTAAAAAGTACGACCCGACAAAAACATCCCCTGTAAAAAGTACGACCCGACAAATACACCCCCTGTAAAAAGTACGACCCGACAAATACACCCCCTGTAAAAAGTACGACCCGACAAATACACCCCCTGTAAAAAGTACGACCCGACAAATACACCCCTGTAAAAAGTACGACCCGACAAATACACCCCCTGTAAAAAGTACGACCCGACAAACACACCCCCTGTAAAAAGTACGACCCGACAAATACACCCCCTGTAAAAAGTACGACCCGAAAAATACACCCCCTGTAAAAAGTACGACCCGACAAATACACCCCCTGTAAAAAGTACGACCCGACAAATACACCCCCTGTAAAAAGTACGACCCGACAAATACACCCCCTGTAAAAAGGACGACCCGACAAATACACCCCCTGTAAAAAGGACGACCCGATAAATACACCCCCTGTAAAAAGGACGACCCGACAAATACACCCCCTGTAAAAAGGACGACCCGACAAATACACCCCCTGTAAAAAGGACGACCCGATAAATACACCCCCTGTAAAAAGGACGACCCGATAAATACACCCCCTGTAAAAAGGACGACCCGATAAATACACCCCCTGTAAAAAGGACGACCCGATAAATACACCCCCTGTAAAAAGGACGACCCGATAAATACACCCCCTGTAAAAAGGACGACCCGACAAATACACCCCCTGTAAAAAGGACGACCCGATAAATACACCCCCTGTAAAAAGGACGACCCGATAAATACACCCCCTGTAAAAAGGACGACCCGATAAATACACCCCCTGTAAAAAGGACGACCCGATAAATACACCCCCTGTAAAAAGGACGACCCGATAAATACACCCCCTGTAAAAAGGACGACACGATAAATACACCCCCTGTAAAAAGGACGACCCGATAAATACACCCCCTGTAAAAAGGACGACCCGATAAATACACCCCCTGTAAAAAGGACGACCCGATAAATACACCCCCTGTAAAAAGGACGACCCGATAAATACACCCCCTGTAAAAAGTACGACCCGACAAATACACCCCCTGTAAAAAGTACGACCCGACAAATACACACCCTGTAAAAAGGACGACCCGACAAATACACCCCCTGTAAAAAGTACGACCCGACAAATACACCCCCTGTAAAAAGTACGACCCGACAAATACACCCCCTGTAAAAAGTACGACCCCGACAAATACACCCCCTGTAAAAAGTACGACCCGACAAATACACCCCCTGTAAAAAGTACGACCCGACAAATACACCCCCTGTAAAAAGTACGACCCGACAAATACACCCCCTGAAAAAAGGACGACCCGACAAATACACCCCCTGTAAAAAGGACGACCCGATAAATACACCCCCTGTAAAAAGGACGACCCGATAAATACACCCCCTGTAAAAAGGACGACCCGATAAATACACCCCCTGTAAAAAGGACGACCCGATAAATACACCCCCTGTAAAAAGGACGACCCGATAAATACACCCCCTGTAAAAAGGACGACACGATAAATACACCCCCTGTAAAAAGGACGACCCGATAAATACACCCCCTGTAAAAAGGACGACCCGATAAATACACCCCCTGTAAAAAGGACGACCCGATAAATACACCCCCTGTAAAAAGGACGACCCGATAAATACACCCCCTGTAAAAAGTACGACCCGACAAATACACCCCCTGTAAAAAGTACGACCCGACAAATACACCCCCTGTAAAAAGGACGACCCGACAAATACACCCCTGTAAAAAGGACGACCCGACAAATACATCCCCAGTAAAAAGGACGACCCGATAAATACACCCCCTGAAAAAAGGACGACCCGATAAATACACCCCCTGTAAAAAGGACGACCCGACAAATACACCCCCTGTAAAAAGGACGACCCGACAAATACATCCCCAGTAAAAAGGACGACCCGATAAATACACCCCCTGAAAAAAGGACGACCCGATAAATACACCCCCTGTAAAAAGGACGACCCGATAAATACACCCCCTGTAAAAAGGACGACCCGATAAATACACCCCCTGTAAAAAGGACGACCCGATAAATACACCCCCTGTAAAAAGGACGACCCGATAAATACACCCCCTGTAAAAAGGACGACCCGATAAATACACCCCCTGTAAAAAGGACGACCCGATAAATACACCCCCTGTAAAAAGGACGAACCGATTAATACACCCCCTGTAAAAAGGACGACCCGATAAATACACCCCCTGTAAAAAGGACGACCCGATAAATACACCCCCTGTAAAAAGGACGACCCGATAAATACACCCCCTGTAAAAAGGACGACCCGATAAATACACCCCCTGTAAAAAGGACGACCCGACAAATACACCCCCTGTAAAAAGGACGACCCGATAAATACACCCCCTGTAAAAAGGACGACCCGACAAATACACCCCCTGTAAAAAGGACGACCCGACAAATACACCCCCTGTAAAAAGGACGACCAGACAAATACACCCCCTGTAAAAAGGACGACCCGACACATACATCCCTTGTAAAAAGTACGACCCGACAAATACACCCCCTGTAAAAAGCACGACCCGACAAATACACCCCCTGTAAAAAGTACGACCCGACAAATACACCCCCTGTAAAAAGTACGACGCGACAAATACACCCCCTGTAAAAAGTACGACCCGACAAATACACCCCCTGTAAAAAGTACGACCCGACAAATACACCCCCTGTAAAAAGTACGACCCGACAAATACACCCCCTGTAAAAAGTACGACCCGACAAATACACCCCCTGTAAAAAGTACGACCCGACAAATACACCCCCTGTAAAAAGTACGACCCGACAAATACACCCCCTGTAAAAAGTACGACCCGACAAATACACCCCCTGTAAAAAGTACGACCCGACAAATACACCCCCTGTAAAAAGTACGACCCGACAAATACACCCCCTGTAAAAAGTACGACCCGACAAATACACCCCCTGTAAAAAGTACGACCCGACAAATACACCCCCTGTAAAAAGTACGACCCGACAAATACACCCCCTGTAAAAAGTACGACCCGACAAATACACCCCCGTAAAAAGTACGACCCGACAAATACACCCCCTGTAAAAAGTACGACCCGACAAATACACCCCCTGTAAAAAGTGCGACCCGACAAATACACCCCCTGTAAAAAGTACGACCCGACAAATACACCCCCTGTAAAAAGTACGACCCGACAAATACACCCCCTGTAAAAAGGACGACCCGATAAATACACCCCCTGTAAAAAGGACGACCCGACAAATACACCCCCTGTAAAAAGGACGACCCGATAAATACACCCCCTGTAAAAAGGACGACCCGACAAATACACCCCCTGTAAAAAGGACGACCCGACAAATACACCCCCTGTAAAAAGGACGACCCGATAAATACACCCCCTGTAAAAAGGACGACCCGATAAATACACCCCCTGTAAAAAGGACGACCCGATAAATACACCCCCTGTAAAAAGGACGACCCGATAAATACACCCCCTGTAAAAAGGACGACCCGATAAATACACCCCCTGTAAAAAGGACGACCCGATAAATACACCCCCTGTAAAAAGGACGACCCGATAAATACACCCCCTGTAAAAAGGACGACCCGACAAATACACCCCCTGTAAAAAGGACGACCCGACAAATACATCCCCAGTAAAAAGGACGACCCGATAAATACACCCCCTGAAAAAAGGACGACCCGATAAATACACCCCCTGTAAAAAGTACGACCCGACAAATACACCCCCTGTAAAAAGTACGACCCGACAAATACACCCCCTGTAAAAAGTACGACCCGACAAATACACCCCCTGTAAAAAGTACGACCCGACAAATACACCCCCTGTAAAAAGTAAGACCCGACAAATACACCCCCTGTAAAAAGTACGACCCGACAAATACACCCCCTGTAAAAAGTACGACCCGACAAATACACACCCTGTAAAAAGTACGACCCGACAAATACACCCCCTGTAAAAAGGACGACCCGACAAATACACCCCCTGTAAAAAGGACGACCCGATAAATACACCCCCTGTAAAAAGGACGACCCGATAAATACACCCCCTGTAAAAAGGACGACCCGATAAATACACCCCCTGTAAAAAGGACGACCCGATAAATACACCCCCTGTAAAAAGGACGACCCGATAAATACACCCCCTGTAAAAAGGACGACACGATAAATACACCCCCTGTAAAAAGGACGACCCGATAAATACACCCCCTGTAAAAAGGACGACCCGATAAATACACCCCCTTTAAAAAGGACGACCCGATAAATACACCCCCTGTAAAAAGGACGACCCGATAAATACACCCCCTGTAAAAAGTACGACCCGACAAATACACCCCCTGTAAAAAGTACGACCCGACAAATACACACCCTGTAAAAAGGACGACCCGACAAATACACCCCCTGTAAAAAGTACGACCCGACAAATACACCCCCTGTAAAAAGTACGACCCGACAAATACACCCCCTGTAAAAAGTACGACCCCGACAAATACACCCCCTGTAAAAAGTACGACCCGACAAATACACCCCCTGTAAAAAGTACGACCCGACAAATACACCCCCTGTAAAAAGTACGACCCGACAAATACACCCCCTGAAAAAAGGACGACCCGACAAATACACCCCCTGTAAAAAGGACGACCCGATAAATACACCCCCTGTAAAAAGGACGACCCGATAAATACACCCCCTGTAAAAAGGACGACCCGATAAATACACCCCCTGTAAAAAGGACGACCCGATAAATACACCCCCTGTAAAAAGGACGACCCGATAAATACACCCCCTGTAAAAAGGACGACACGATAAATACACCCCCTGTAAAAAGGACGACCCGATAAATACACCCCCTGTAAAAAGGACGACCCGATAAATACACCCCCTGTAAAAAGGACGACCCGATAAATACACCCCCTGTAAAAAGGACGACCCGATAAATACACCCCCTGTAAAAAGTACGACCCGACAAATACACCCCCTGTAAAAAGTACGACCCGACAAATACACCCCCTGTAAAAAGGACGACCCGACAAATACACCCCCTGTAAAAAGGACGACCCGACAAATACATCCCCAGTAAAAAGGACGACCCGATAAATACACCCCCTGAAAAAAGGACGACCCGATAAATACACCCCCTGTAAAAAGGACGACCCGACAAATACACCCCCTGTAAAAAGGACGACCCGACAAATACATCCCCAGTAAAAAGGACGACCCGATAAATACACCCCCTGAAAAAAGGACGACCCGATAAATACACCCCCTGTAAAAAGGACGACCCGATAAATACACCCCCTGTAAAAAGGACGACCCGATAAATACACCCCCTGTAAAAAGGACGACCCGATAAATACACCCCCTGTAAAAAGGACGACCCGATAAATACACCCCCTGTAAAAAGGACGACCCGATAAATACACCCCCTGTAAAAAGGACGACCCGATAAATACACCCCCTGTAAAAAGGACGACCCGATAAATACACCCCCTGTAAAAAGGACGACCCGATAAATACACCCCCTGTAAAAGGACGACCCGATAAATACACCCCCTGTAAAAAGGACGACCCGATAAATACACCCCCTGTAAAAAGGACGACCCGATAAATACACCCCCTGTAAAAAGGACGACCCGACAAATACACCCCCTGTAAAAAGGACGACCCGATAAATACACCCCCTGTAAAAAGGACGACCCGACAAATACACCCCCTGTAAAAAGGACGACCCGACAAATACACCCCCTGTAAAAAGGACGACCAGACAAATACACCCCCTGTAAAAAGGACGACCCGACACATACATCCCTTGTAAAAAGTACGACCCGACAAATACACCCCCTGTAAAAAGTACGACCCGACAAATACACCCCCTGTAAAAAGTACGACCCGACAAATACACCCCCTGTAAAAAGTACGACGCGACAAATACACCCCCTGTAAAAAGTACGACGCGACAAATACACCCCCTGTAAAAAGTACGACCCGACAAATACACCCCCTGTAAAAAGTACGACCCGACAAATACACCCCCTGTAAAAAGTACGACCCGACAAATACACCCCCTGTAAAAAGTACGACCCGACAAATACACCCCCTGTAAAAAGTACGACCCGACAAATACACCCCCTGTAAAAAGTACGACCCGACAAATACACCCCCTGTAAAAAGTACGACCCGACAAATACACCCCCTGTAAAAAGTACGACCCGACAAATACACCCCCTGTAAAAAGTACGACCCGACAAATACACCCCCTGTAAAAAGTACGACCCGACAAATACACCCCCTGTAAAAAGTACGACCCGACAAATACACCCCCTGTAAAAAGTACGACCCGACAAATACACCCCCTGTAAAAAGTACGACCCGACAAATACACCCCCTGTAAAAAGTACGACCCGACAAATACACCCCCTGTAAAAAGTGCGACCCGACAAATACACCCCCTGTAAAAAGTACGACCCGACAAATACACCCCCTGTAAAAAGTACGACCCGACAAATACACCCCCTGTAAAAAGGACGACCCGATAAATACACCCCCTGTAAAAAGGACGACCCGACAAATACACCCCCTGTAAAAAGGACGACCCGATAAATACACCCCCTGTAAAAAGGACGACCCGACAAATACACCCCCTGTAAAAAGGACGACCCGACAAATACACCCCCTGTAAAAAGGACGACCCGATAAATACACCCCCTGTAAAAAGGACGACCCGATAAATACACCCCCTGTAAAAAGGACGACCCGATAAATACACCCCCTGTAAAAAGGACGACCCGATAAATACACCCCCTGTAAAAAGGACGACCCGATAAATACACCCCCTGTAAAAAGGACGACCCGATAAATACACCCCCTGTAAAAAGGACGACCCGATAAATACACCCCCTGTAAAAAGGACGACCCGACAAATACACCCCCTGTAAAAAGGACGACCCGACAAATACATCCCCAGTAAAAAGGACGACCCGATAAATACACCCCCTGAAAAAAGGACGACCCGATAAATACACCCCCTGTAAAAAGTACGACCCGACAAATACACCCCCTGTAAAAAGTACGACCCGACAAATACACCCCCTGTAAAAAGTACGACCCGACAAATACACCCCCTGTAAAAAGTACGACCCGACAAATACACCCCCTGTAAAAAGTAAGACCCGACAAATACACCCCCTGTAAAAAGTACGACCCGACAAATACACCCCCTGTAAAAAGTACGACCCGACAAATACACACCCTGTAAAAAGTACGACACGACAAATACACCCCCTGTAAAAAGGACGACCCGACAAATACACCCCCTGTAAAAAGGACGACCCGATAAATACACCCCCTGTAAAAAGGACGACCCGATAAATACACCCCCTGTAAAAAGGACGACCCGATAAATACACCCCCTGTAAAAAGGACGACCCGATAAATACACCCCCTGTAAAAAGGACGACCCGATAAATACACCCCCTGTAAAAAGGACGACACGATAAATACACCCCCTGTAAAAAGGACGACCCGATAAATACACCCCCTGTAAAAAGTACGACCCGACAAATACACCCCCTGAAAAAAGGACGACCCGACAAATACACCCCCTGTAAAAAGGACGACCCGATAAATACACCCCCTGTAAAAAGGACGACCCGATAAATACACCCCCTGTAAAAAGTACGACCCGACAAATACACCCCCTGTAAAAAGTACGACCCGACAAATACACCCCCTGTAAAAAGTACGACCCGACAAATACACCCCCTGTAAAAAGGACGACCCGACAAATACACCCCCTGTAAAAAGGACGACCCGACAAATACACCCCCTGTAAAAAGGACGACCCGATAAATACACCCCCTGTAAAAAGGACGACCCGATAAATACACCCCCTGTAAAAAGGACGACCCGATAAATACACCCCCTGTAAAAAGTACGACCCGACAAATACACCCCCTGTAAAAAGTACGACCCGACAAATACACCCCCTGTAAAAAGGACGACCCGACAAATACACCCCCTGTAAAAAGGACGACCCGACAAATACATCCCCAGTAAAAAGGACGACCCGATAAATACACCCCCTGAAAAAAGGACGACCCGATAAATACACCCCCTGTAAAAAGGACGACCCGACAAATACACCCCCTGTAAAAAGGACGACCCGACAAATACATCCCCAGTAAAAAGGACGACCCGATAAATACACCCCCTGAAAAAAGGACGACCCGATAAATACACCCCCTGTAAAAAGGACGACCCGATAAATACACCCCCTGTAAAAAGGACGACCCGATAAATACACCCCCTGTAAAAAGGACGACCCGATAAATACACCCCCTGTAAAAAGGACGACCCGATAAATACACCCCCTGTAAAAAGGACGACCCGATAAATACACCCCCTGTAAAAAGGACGACCCGATAAATACACCCCCTGTAAAAAGGACGACCCGATAAATACACCCCCTGTAAAAAGGACGACCCGATAAATACACCCCCTGTAAAAAGGACGACCCGATAAATACACCCCCTGTAAAAAGGACGACCCGATAAATACACCCCCTGTAAAAAGGACGACCCGATAAATACACCCCCTGTAAAAAGGACGACCCGACAAATACACCCCCTGTAAAAAGGACGACCCGATAAATACACCCCCTGTAAAAAGGACGACCCGACAAATACACCCCCTGTAAAAAGGACGACCCGACAAATACACCCCCTGTAAAAAGGACGACCAGACAAATACACCCCCTGTAAAAAGGACGACCCGACACATACATCCCTTGTAAAAAGTACGACCCGACAAATACACCCCCTGTAAAAAGTACGACCCGACAAATACACCCCCTGTAAAAAGTACGACCCGACAAATACACCCCCTGTAAAAAGTACGACGCGACAAATACACCCCCTGTAAAAAGTACGACCCGACAAATACACCCCCTGTAAAAAGTACGACCCGACAAATACACCCCCTGTAAAAAGTACGACCCGACAAATACACCCCCTGTAAAAAGTACGACCCGACAAATACACCCCCTGTAAAAAGTACGACCCGACAAATACACCCCCTGTAAAAAGTACGACCCGACAAATACACCCCCTGTAAAAAGTACGACCCGACAAATACACCCCCTGTAAAAAGTACGACCCGACAAATACACCCCCTGTAAAAAGTACGACCCGACAAATACACCCCCTGTAAAAAGTACGACCCGACAAATACACCCCCTGTAAAAAGTACGACCCGACAAATACACCCCCTGTAAAAAGTACGACCCGACAAATACACCCCCTGTAAAAAGTACGACCCGACAAATACACCCCCTGTAAAAAGTACGACCCGACAAATACACCCCCTGTAAAAAGTACGACCCGACAAATACACCCCCTGTAAAAAGTACGACCCGACAAATACACCCCCTGTAAAAAGTACGACCCGACAAATACACCCCCTGTAAAAAGTACGACCCGACAAATACACCCCCTGTAAAAAGTACGACCCGACAAATACACCCCCTGTAAAAAGTACGACCCGACAAATACACCCCCTGTAAAAAGTACGACCCGACAAATACACCCCCTGTAAAAAGTACGACCCGACAAATACACCCCCTGTAAAAAGGACGACCCGACAAATACACCCCCTGTAAAAAGGACGACCCGACAAATACACCCCCTGTAAAAAGGACGACCCGATAAATACACCCCCTGTAAAAAGGACGACCCGATAAATACACCCCCTGTAAAAAGGACGACCCGATAAATACACCCCTTGTAAAAAGGACGACCCGATAAATACACCCCCTGTAAAAAGGACGACCCGATAAATACACCCCCTGTAAAAAGGACGACCCGATAAATACACCACCTGTAAAAAGTAAGACCCGATAAATACACCCCCTGTAAAAAAGGACGACCCGATAAATACACCCCCTGTAAAAAGGACGACCCGATAAATACACCCCCTGTAAAAAGGACGACCCGATAAATACACCCCTGTAAAAAGGACGACCCGACAAATACACCCCCTGTAAAAAGGACGACCCGATAAATACACCCCCTGTAAAAAGGACGACCCGACAAATACACCCCCTGTAAAAAGGACGACCCGACAAATACACCCCCTGTAAAAAGGACGACCAGACAAATACACCCCCTGTAAAAAGGACGACCCGACAAATACATCCCCTGTAAAAAGTACGACCCGACAAATACACCCCCTGTAAAAAGTACGACCCGACAAATACACCCCCTGTAAAAAGTACGACCCGACAAATACACCCCCTGTAAAAAGTACGACGCGACAAATACACCCCCTGTAAAAAGTACGACCCGACAAATACACCCCCTGTAAAAAGTACGACCCGACAAATACACCCCCTGTAAAAAGTACGACCCGACAAATACACCCCCTGTAAAAAGTACGACCCGACAAATACACCCACTGTAAAAAGTACGACCCGACAAATACACCCCCTGTAAAAAGTACGACCCGACAAATACACCCCCTGTAAAAAGTACGACCCGACAAATACACCCCCTGTAAAAAGTACGACCCGACAAATACACCCCCTGTAAAAAGTACGACCCGACAAATACACCCCCTGTAAAAAGTACGACCCGACAAATACACCCCCTGTAAAAAGTACGACCCGACAAATACACCCCCTGTAAAAAGTACGACCCGACAAATACACCCCCTGTAAAAAGTACGACCCGACAAATACACCCCCTGTAAAAAGTACGACCCGACAAATACACCCCCTGTAAAAAGTACGACCCGACAAATACACCCCCTGTAAAAAGTACGACCCGACAAATACACCCCCTGTAAAAAGTACGACCCGACAAATACACCCCCTGTAAAAAGTACGACCCGACAAATACACCCCCTGTAAAAAGTACGACCCGACAAATACACCCCCTGTAAAAAGTACGACCCGACAAATACACCCCCTGTAAAAAGTACGACCCGACAAATACACCCCCTGTAAAAAGTACGACCCGACAAATACACCCCCTGTAAAAAGTACGACCCGACAAATACACCCCCTGTAAAAAGTACGACCCGACAAATACACCCCCTGTAAAAAGTACGACCCGACAAATACACCCCCTGTAAAAAGTACGACCCGACAAATACACCCCCTGTAAAAAGTACGACCCGACAAATACACCCCCTGTAAAAAGTACGACCCGACAAATACACCCCCTGTAAAAAGTACGACCCGACAAATACACCCCCTGTAAAAAGTACGACCCGACAAATACACCCCCTGTAAAAAGGACGACCCGACAAATACACCCCCTGTAAAAAGGACGACCCGACAAATACACCCCCTGTAAAAAGGACGACCCGATAAATACACCCCCTGTAAAAAGGACGACCCGACAAATACACCCCCTGTAAAAAGGACGACCCGATAAATACACCCCCTGTAAAAAGGACGACCCGATAAATACACCCCCTGTAAAAACGACGACCCGATAAATACACCCCTTGTAAAAAGGACGACCCGATAAATACACCCCCTGTAAAAACGACGACCCGATAAATACACCCCCTGTAAAAAGGACGACCCGATAAATACACCACCTGTAAAAAGTAAGACCCGATAAATACACCCCCGTTGAAAAAAATAACAGACCCGTTGGAAGTAACAGACCCGTTGGAAGTAACAGACCCGTTGGAAATAACAGACCCGTTTTAAATAACAGACCCGTTGGAAATAACAGGCCCGTTGGAAATAACAGGCCCGTTGGAAATAACAGGCCCGTTGGAAATAACAGGCCCGTTGGAAATAACAGGCCCGTTGGAAATAACAGGCCCGTTGGAAATAACAGACCCGTTGGAAATAACAGACCCGTTGGAAATAACAGACCCGTTGGAAATAACAGACCCGTTGGAAATAACAGACCCGTTTAAAAATAACAGACCCGTTTAAAAATAACAGACCCGTTTAAAAATAACAGACCCGTTTGAAAATAACAGACCCGTTTGAAAATAACAGACCCGTTTGAAAATAACAGACCCGTTTGAAAATAACAGACCCGTTTGAAAATAACAGACCCGTTTGAAAATAACAGACCCGTTTGAAAATAACAGACCCGTTTGAAAATAACAGACCCGTTTGAAAATAACAGACCCGTTTGAAAATAACAGACCCGTTTGAAAATAACAGACCCGTTTGAAAATAACAGACCCGTTTGAAAATAACAGACCCGTTTGAAAATAACAGACCCGTTTGAAAATAACAGACCCGTTTGAAAATAACAGACCCGTTTGAAAATAACAGACCCGTTTGAAAATAACAGACCCGTTTGAAAATAACAGACCCGTTTGAAAATAACAGACCCGTTTGAAAATAACAGACCCGTTTGAAAATAACAGACCCGTTTGAAAATAACAGACCCGTTTGAAAATAACAGACCCGTTTGAAAATAACAGACCCGTTTGAAAATAACAGACCCGTTTGAAAATAACAGACCCGTTTGAAAATAACAGACCCGTTTGAAAATAACAGACCCGTTTGAAAATAAAAGACCCGTTTGAAAATAAAAGACCCGTTTGAAAATAAAAGACCCGTTTGAAAATAAAAGACCCGTTTGAAAATAAAAGACCCGTTTGAAAATAAAAGACCCGTTTGAAAATAAAAGACCCGTTTGAAAATAAAAGACCCGTTTGAAAATAAAAGACCCGTTTGAAAATAAAAGACCCGTTTGAAAATAAAAGACCCGTTTGAAAATAAAAGACCCGTTTGAAAATAAAAGACCCGTTTGAAAATAAAAGACCCGTTTGAAAATAAAAGACCCGTTTGAAAATAAAAGACCCGTTTGAAAATAAAAGACCCGTTTGAAAATAAAAGACCCGTTTGAAAATAAAAGACCCGTTTGAAAATAAAAGACCCGTTTGAAAATAAAAGACCCGTTGAAAATAAAAGACCCGTTGAAAATAAAAGACCCGTTGATTGATTTTTTTACAATGGGTACCCCTTGTAAAAAAATAATAATTGATACCCTTTGTAAAAATTTCGTTTTTTTTTTTTTTTTTTTTTTTTTACAAGGGCAACCCAACGGGAAATAATGCGGTTTCACTGGAAAAAAGTCCAGTTTAAAAATTAAATGCTTAGGGGCGTACTGGCCTTGTTGATTGTTAAATATTTCTAAAATTTAGTTTGTTTTTCCGTAGATAACTTAAAAAAGATAATATTGAAATTGATCAATAAAATTCTTTGTTTTTCACTTAAACGTCCTATTACCAAGGGTAAATATTGTGACTGTGGTCCAATTTTTATTTTTTAACAAAACTGCTTGGGTTCTACCTAAAGGGATCCCCTTTTGGTTCAACTGCTACTGGCCAAAATCCATATTTCCCAGCCTTAACGCGTTCCCAAAATTCGCTGAATGATTCCGCCACCTACCGAGGAAAAATGACAATCCTAAAGTACCCCCCTTCTGCTTCAGGAGCGGGGCTGGGGCGTGAGCTTAGGGTTAGTGCTTCTGTGGTTTTTACCGGTTAGTCTGGACTTATAAAGAGAGGTCATTGAGGTCACACGTGGTTACTGTACGGTTTCACTTTGCGAAAATCATTAAGAACTAATTATGTCCCTTATGAATGTGTTTAAAACATTTGTATTACCAAGAAACGTTGGCTTTACGAGAATAAATAAATCTTCACCACATTTCTCTACGAATTACAAGATTGAACCTAAAGTTGAAGTTCCTAATAAAACCCAGGCGAAATTCATCCCAGAAGATCAATGGTGCCGTTTTTACAGATTTCCCTACATAAATCACGCGCGGTTATTAAACAGATTTAAATTGTACCAAACGGCAATAACACTAACATCGTCTCCAATATCATTCGGTCTATACATGAATGATGTTGTAACTCAAACAGATTGTCTGTACATGGTAGGATTAGCATCATTAGCTTGCAGTATGCTTTACATCATGGGAAACATCTTCCGTAAGTTAATCGGTATCATGGATATCAACAAAGCAGGAGATACAATTAGAGTATCTCATTTAACATTTTTTGGTGGCAAAAATCAAGTGATCTTACCTGCTGAAAATGTGATACCATTCTCTGAACTAGTTTTTAATCCTGCAGATTTGTTTTTAAAATTAAAACGATATGATAGTAAGGAGGAATTATTCTTTATAATAAAATTTGGTGGTATAACTGATAAGGAAGCGTTTATTAAGGTATTTGGTAACCCAATTGTATGATTAGAAATTCAAGTAAAGATTTTTTTTTCAAAATCCTAAGTTTATTTAACAAATATGTTCATCTGAAAAAAACAAATACGTGTATGTTTTGTGAAAATATAACATTATGTAAATACATTTTCTGTAATTTTTTTTTAATATAATTGAACAACACTTAAATAACATCACCCAATACTACCCTGAAAAATTTAAGTTACATTCGTCGTTTTTTCCTACTTTTTTTAAGCATTGTACGTAGTGGATGCAACGTTTCCACCATGACCAGTCCAGTTAGTGTGATGGAACGAGCCAGGGTTGCCCAATAATTCATAGGTGTGGGCTCCGAAATAGTCCCTTTGTGCCTATAAATTTTTTAAGTATGTTTCCTTTAACTGTTGGCTGATAACAAGGTTTTTACATGTGACATTAGTTTCACTAATTTAATAATGAAAGAAAATCGGCTTTCCCAATGAGGAAAAATTGTAATTTGGTGAAAAATTTGAAATTCCAACAGAATTAAACCAAATTATCCGAATGAAATAACCTGCCAATTACTTTGGGAGCACATTGAAACCCGACGTCACATACTTATAAAAACAGCCTCCCGAATGGATTTCCCGAATATAATTTTTTAAGATTAAATTCACAAGTGGGGCGCCAGATTAACTTCACAAAGCCCAAATCTAGTCAGGTTACGCGTCTACTTATTTAAAACAAATACTCGCTTAGCCTTTCATATAAAATAGTTTTGGTTAATACCGTTATCTAACCGTTACTGATAAAGCTTTAACAAATACCAATAAATAACATTTTATGGTTTTTAAGTCATTGCAAGCTCCATCTATCGGATATTAGTTCAATTCTATTTTTGTTGGATTACTTACTTGAATAAGGTTTGCTGGCAAAACTTCCGATCTAAATCCATCATAAAACGCCAATGCGCTACTAAAAGCGGGAGTAGGAATTCCAAGAAGAGCTCCATTCGCAACAACGTGACGCCAAGAAGCTTGAGAGTTTTGAATGGCATCTCGGAAGAAATCATCTAGTAAGAGATTGGTCAAATCCGGGTTCTTGTCAAAGGCGGCTTTAATATTGCCCAAAAAAACACTGAAAAAATTATTCAATAAAAACACTAATTATAATTTGCGAGTATGAAGTCCTAAAAAGTAATTATACGTAGGAGTACACTAGAAGAATAGAGAGTTGATAAGCAAATTTCTGGACTCTAGAAGCATTTTGAACCCTAAAAAAAATCTGATATTAAGACTTGAGCAGTTAGTGTACTCCATTTTTGAAACCTTGATCCCGTGTGACGTAGATTTAGAAATGCAGAGTGCAGCCTATAGTGAGAGTTTTTTAAGCACCTTGCATAGATTTCTACTATCAGAGGTGTCAACCATGGGAACAAATGCTCCCCCCTTGTCTCTTTAGTCTTGCCTTGTTGCTCCCGCACTTTTCAATAGCGCAACATTTGTCAATAACAGGGTGATCACACCAAAAATCTAAAAATTTATGGGAAAACAAGAAATTTTCCATCGATTTGTGGGAAATTATAGGAACAAGTTTTTTGAAATATAGGAAAATAATCAAAATATAGTAGAATTACTGCAATTATAGGAAAGCGAAACATACGGAAATGGTCAAAATTATAGGAAATGCGTTCACCCCGCAGTTCTAAAAATGTTGGCACACCCCTGTAGACCATTTATAGTCAAAAAAGGTTGCAGCCATTACACTAAACTAGTGTTCAAGAGAATTTATTACCAACAACAGTTTTCCTTATGAGTTTGAGCATAAATCTACCTTGGTTTTTCCCACATTCTGCCAACCCAGTCGCAACAGGCTGAAGTATAGAAGCTATGTGACTATTGCCTATAAGAAGCTTGACATTGTAATTAAAATAAATTTGAATTAAAAAACCATTTTGTCCATTTGAACAGTTGTCATTTTTAGATTCAAATTAATGCAAGTCTATTTTAGATTTATAATCTAAATCATAAGCAGAACTCAAAACTGGTTAAAATAATTGCAGACTAGAAACTTGAAACTATTCAATACCCTGAAAATTAAGACTAGCTTAGCCCTATCCAAGAGTTCAATGTTTTGACACCAAATTTTAATATTTGGATCCCAGCTAAACCTTTTAAAGTTCTAAAAAGATACCAATCGCCAGGGAAAATCAAGGCGTTATCGAGCAAGTAACTATTACCAGATAGATTAAAGAATATTATTACTAAAAACGGAAGTAATGTTTTGAAAAAAACACTCGTGTCTGAATCTAGTTATTTTTCGTGAAGCCTTGGGCACTACAAGCCGTTATAATTTTTGATTCAGGGACCTCGGGAAGGCAAGACTTTATTGATGAGCTAGGTCACTAAATCACGTTTCAAAACGTTTGCAAGCCACTCTCTTAAAACCGCCAAGCGCAACTTCTATCCTGTCAGAATTTTCTAAATTCTAATCCTGGCTCACTCACACCTATACAGACTTCATTCTATCTTTAATTTTATAATTTACCTTCTAATAATACATCCTCCTCTCCACATGAGTGCAATTCCCCCGTAGTTTAATTTCCAGTCGAACAATTTGGCCGCTTCTCTTAGCAACATAAATCCTTGGGCGTAGGAAACGATCTTGGACGCGTACAAGGCTTTACGGATATGTTCGATGAACTCTTTCTTGTCGCCGCTGTATTTGGTAGATTCGGGTCCTTTAAGAACTTTGCTAGCCGTGACTCTTTGTTCTTTGAGCGAAGAAAGGCAACGAGAGAAGACAGATTCACCGATTAGCGTAACGGGCACGCCATAATCTAAGGCAGCAATGGCGGTCCATTTTCCAGTTCCCTTTTGACCGGCGGAGTCGCGGATTTTATCAACCAAAGGTTTGCCATCAGTATCCTTGAACTTCAAAATGTCAGTGGTGATTTCGATTAAAAACGAATCCAATTCAGATTTATTCCACTCGTTTAAAACCTATAAAATTAATTGTTAGTTTTAAAATTTGTTTATTGATAGGCCTAAAAAGGGGATAAGATTATAATTACTTCGCTCATTTCATCGGGTGTCATCCCTAAGGCATCCTTCATCAAATGATAAGCTTCGCAAATAAGTTGCATATCACCATATTCGATTCCATTATGAACCATTTTAACAAAATGGCCCGAACCTCCTTCACCAACCTATAACAAAAATAAAATATGTACTATTATTTTCGTCGGGGAAGTTAAGTAGTCACGTAAACTAGTTTCAGGCCTTGTCAAATTGATTTCGCGAATTTATCTAATAGATCTTGATAAAAATTTGTGACTTGGGTTTTACTTTTCATTTTAATGTGCTTCCATAATAGAAAAAAAAAAAAAAAAAAAATCAGCTTTCCCCAGAATCGAACTTGGTCAAAAATTGTCCAAGTTGGAAAATTACAACAGAATTTAACCAAATGAGAAAATTCAACTCAACAAAAGTGGACCAACAGCATCTTAGATTTTGGTCCACTTTTTACTTGGTTTTTTTCAGTTGAAATTTTCAGATCTGGACAAGTTTTGATCAAATTAGAAGAATTTTTGTCATTGGGAATGCCATTTCTTATGTTATTCTATTGAAATGAAAATAAAACTGACATCACGTGTATTCTAAAACAGCCTCAGAATTTTTACAATTCGAAAAGATTAAATTTGCAAGATTGGTGCGAAACTGATTTGAAAAGGCCTGAAATAAGTCGGGTTGCGCATCTACTTCAATCACTAACCCAATCGCAACAAGGTTCTGTGCCAACTTTGGCTGCGACCCCTTGAAAGATATCTTTAATATGAGGCCAAGCACCAGCGTTGCCACCAGGCATAAGGGATGGTCCGTATCGAGCACCATCTTCACCTCCACTGACGCCGGAACCAACGTATAAAATGTTTTTGTCGGCTAATGCTTTGCATCTTCGGTTGGTATCTTGGTACTCTGAGTTACCACCGTCGATAATTATATCACCAGCTTCCAAAAGGGGCTCGAGTTTAGAGATAAAAGCATCCACAGCATCACCAGCTTTGATGGATACAAGTACTTAATTACTATGCGCTCTGCGTACAGTGGCCTAGTATTAAAGATTGTTTTTATATACCTTTAACTAAGAGCATCACTTTGCGGGGCTTTTTAAGCTTGGCTACCATTTCCTCGATAGAATGAGCCCCGATAACCTTTGTACCCTTAGCTTCGTTTTTAAGAAATTGGTCAACTTTATCGGTTGTACGGTTGTAAGCGCATACAACAAATCCATGGTCATTCATGTTCAAAATTAGATTTTGACCCATGACTGCCAACCCGATTAACGCTATATCAGCCCTGAAAATAATCATATTTTCTTCAAATACAAATTGTCCCATTAATGCCACATGAAGGAAAAAAAAAAGCCACATGAAGGAAAAAAAAAAAAAAAAAAAAAAAACTGCCTAACTGTTATGAAAACACTTACATCCTGTTTAGTCTGACAATTTTTTACATTACATTCTTTAGAGGTTATTTGGGCAAATGTAAATTAGGGTTTCATATGACTGACGTAATAGGTTATATCATATAATTAACGATGATCCAAATTTAATATTATAATTAATGCTGCATTTACGCTGTAAGGGTTTAGATTATTACCATTTTCGTCTTATTTAAAGGCACGCTAAAACGACTGACCTAATTTTCGACCCCCTACCTCGTTTTGTAATTACTCTTCTACGTAAAATTAACAATATATACTTACACTGGCTCTAACTTCATTTCGCGAGAAAATTTACACAAACCGTTACCCATTGTACAATAAATCAATTCTTAAAAACAGTTTTAAAACGGAAACTATTATACCCTATAATACTGTCAAGATCTCACTCATAAAAGCCTTCTGAGTATAATACTGAACTTTCTTAACGCGTTTGAAAGATTAACTGAGGTGCTTTAATCTAAATCATAGGCGTGGAAACCACCTGAAGGTATTATGAAATCTAAAGACCCCCCCCCCCCCCTTTCTTTAATTTGCTATTAAGTAACCCCACAAAACGAGCCTAGAATATATTTACTAAGTACATAAGTCCTTTCTAAAAACGAAAGTGGGTTGATCATGGTCACCCTTTGGTAAGTTCCGTTACGGTGGGGTGAGGTCAGGGGGAGAAAAATTAAGTCAAGACTAACAAAACACTTTCCCTTTTTAAAATCAAAAATTTCGAGAGAAACCAACCCGGTACTTTCTACAGAATCCTGTTTCAAAAAAATTGCGTAATTATTGCCCTTTAAGCTCCGCCTAGTAACTGGTTTCCTGGGTTTTGCGCCACTTTTGTTTAAATTGTATTCATTTTTATTTATTTTTTTCACAACAGGGAACTCTACTACGTTTCCTCAGAGAAAACCATAGGTCTACAGTAACTCTACACGTAATGCTTAAAATTACTTTTTTCACCATTAACCTAAAGATTTATGTAGATGTAGGATATATTTTTCATAACAGGGTAATTTTAAGTTTTTCTATTAACTACCTTATTTCATTGTTGGATTTAAATTACTTTTATGGAATAGAGAATATAGGAAAAACTGTCAGTAGGTCAACTGGCCACTGCCTAGAGATATAACTTTATAGAGGGGTAGCAAGCACTTAGTTTTAAGTAACAACTCAGGCATAACCACAACATGGCAACAGTGATGCACAATTGATCATTGACAATTTCATTCATTTAAATGTTTTTTATAAAACAAAATTTTTTTCTGGGTCTTGTCTAGAATAATTCTTAAAAATCATAGTTTTCAAGAGAACTATAAATTTTTAAATATTACTGCCAAAGAAAAACTCGAACCACATGGGGTGTTTTGGGGGTCAAATGGCCAAAATTAACCCGAAGTTCCCGAACCAAGAATTGGAAAACGTGAAGCCTTTGCAATTTAATGAAAAGGAATGCTAAATTTTATACTCACTTTCCCTCAGACATCTTGAAATAATGGATAGTTTACTTGCTAAAGCGTTGTTTCAAAAAAATACTGATTAAAAATTGTTATGCGGGCGTAATTTATCTCGACTCATTCCAGCAAAAACCGTTCGATTTGTGTATTCTTCGTCCACCGCGGTCCACAAGGAAAACACACTACAAGATAAAAAGTGACGTTACCGGAACCGGCTTCCGTGGGGTGAGGAGCGACTGACCAATCAGAGACGTTTTTAGAAGGGAGTTATTACTTTCAATCACGTGGTTGGTTAGTGACATCAGCAAATCGGATTGATAGGGATTTACAATCAAGAAACGGCGGGAGATTTTAAATCTGTATTTTTCGGTGATTCTTTTGGTTTCAAGTTGTTTTCCAACTGAAAATAAATTTAAATCTTGCTGGTAAAATTTAGTTTATAAAGTCAAATAAAGTCCTTATCTTACTCGTGAAACGTTAATTTTGTCTAATTCGCTACAAAAATGGCCTTATAATTTCAGGTCTTATCTCTCTAAATATAAAAATTGATAATGATATTAATTTTTATAAAGCATAGGCATAGTTGACAGGTTTCTAATTTAATACGTGGCTTTTTATGTCAATCATGAAAACAAAACGTGACTTGTCAGGGTTTATACAAGATTTTCTTGTATCTTTTTACATTAACGGGGTAATGTTCGAAATATAGGTCTGAAATTAAAGATTGATAGCTTTTTTCTGGAGCCATAAAATCGCCCATCTGTTTTTGCTTTGCAACAGTTTTGAGTGTTACAAGTTTTTTCTCATAATAATTCCCTGATCAGGGAGCCCAGGAATAAATTTCAATTCCTTATTCAAAATACAGAAATTATACAAAACACAAAATTTGGTTTTATAAAATATAGGATTAAAATTATCTCAAATAGGTTTTTAACGGCACAGCGATATTTTTTGATAAAGAAATATATATTAACACAAAATTATGGGACTTTATAAAATATTTGAAGGAAATACAAGATAATATAGGACATGTTTCAAAATACACTATTTTAAAGGAATTAATAGACCACTGGGCTGCATACCGAATTTTGTCAAATAATTACGACCTTACCAGTTTTTACTAGGTTTTTCCACGTCGTACATATTTGTGCAAACCCTGCTTTGTAACAAAATAAATTAGGCGAATTAACAAATGTTATTATTTACCCCATTGTTTGGTTTTTAATAAAAATTCAAAGTCACAACATGAGTACTATGGAATAATTACTGTAAATTAAATGTAAGTAAAAAAAAAAAAAAAAAAAAACAAGAAAAAATTACTGAAACGTGGAGATCTGAACGACGATTATGTGATTTTTTTTTTTTTTTTTCTCTCTTCTTAAAATGATGAATCGAATTTGTTTTAAGTGCAAGTAGTTATTAATTCTCCTTAGCACCACACAATATTGTCGTAGGAACTGCCTTATTATAATAATTTGATAAAATAAAAATTAATTATTTCAAATTAAAGGGAGAATAAAATTAACCCGGAATTCACGATGAAGTATTTTATATCTCTTTTAAAGCTGCTGCTAGCAGTTTTGTTTAAATAGATTGTCGCCGATAAAATGCCCTCCCTCATCATAAATTTACAGAAATTTATCTTCGTCATTTTCAAGCAACAGAGTAAATTGTATTTTGTTTTTTTTTTTTCTCTCGTACGTTATAATCGTTATTTGTACAATATTTTATTAATTATTCCCCAAAGAGTTTGATTTCGAGCATTTTTTTTGAATTTTGTTTTTTTTTAGGGAATCCTTGTACAGACTGGCTCATTGTTAGTTTTTAAAAAATATTGTTACGTAATATTAATATATTACGAACAACTTTGTCAATATATAAGTTTTTACGTTTCATTTATCAAGTGATTAATAATGGTACAAAAAATGATTTTTTTTTATCATTGTTTAATCTAATTAAAGAGCGTTTATGACTGGGATTTTAATTTTTAAAGTAGATTTAATAAAAACCAAAAAATATAGGAATCTTTCCAAATTTTGTTAGAATACTTTACCAACAGGGGAGAAATAATTAAAAATCAAATGTGTCCTACTCTTTTAGTCGCAAAAACTCATTTTTTTTATAAAGACTAAGTGGTCCCCCATAATTTTAACTTTATTTTGTTGATTTTTTTTTGCTTTTTTTAAATTTTTTCATTATAAACTTTCCAAAAAACGTTTAGAATAAAACAACTCTATTTTTTAAATTTAATTTAAACGCATAAATTCTCCTAGATGATAACTTTATACAGAAATAACGAGAGATATGAGCACTCTTTATTCAAAAAGAGACAAAAGTACTGTCTGGTATGTGTGTATGGTAGTAAAAAACGATTTGGTTTGGTTTTTTTACTACTATGTCAAGTTAATGGTTATCATGATGGCTTTGGTTTCTATTGCCACTGGAAAAAGAGAAAAACAAGAATACAAAATTAATAAAAAAATCAGGATTGGGTAATCCAGGACACGCTGAGAATGATTTTGAAAAGATACAAGCTACGTTAGCATCAAAACACTCAATTTGGCATCCAGATTCCGCTACTCTGCGATTAATTGGCAAATTTCGCATAAAAATAAGGCTACTAGCGCCAAAATTGACGAATTTAACAACAGATTGCAGCTACTAGTGCCAAAATTTAAAAATTTAACACCAGATTGCGGCTACTAGTGCCAAAATTGTAGAAATTTACACCAGATTGTGGCTACTGGTACCAAAATTGAAGAATTTGGGACCAGATAGTGCCTAAATTAAAGAATTTAACTCCAGATTGCAGCTACTAGTGCCAAAATTGACAAATTTGACTCCTGGTTGCAGCTACTAGTGCTAAAATAGACGAATTTAACCCTAGATTGAGACTACTATTGCCAAAATTGGCCAATTTAACACCAGATTGAGGCTACTAGTGCCAAAATTGACAAATTTAACACTAGATTGTAGATACTAGCGGCAAGATTGAAGAATTTAACACCAGATTGCGAATACTAGTGCTAAAACTGACGCTTTTAGCACCAGATTGCGACTACTAGTGCTAAAATTTACCAATTTAGCATCAGATTACCGGTGCATGAGTGCAAAAATGACAAATGTAGGACATTACAGAGTGTTCTGGAACAAGCATCTCATTAAAGCCTCAAGTATTTTAGAAACCAGCTAAAAAATCTCAAACCAAACAATTGGATAACTTAAGAGCTACCTCTTCAATTTAAGACAAAAAAAGTCTTACGAATTGGCAGCTACAAGATGAGCTAAGAGTTCAGCCGGTATTTCTCCTTTAAATGGGGTCCCCAGACCTATTGTGCTGGCCATGGGATTGCTTCTTCCTTGATATTGTTGCTTCAATCCGGCTATTAAAAGAGAATGTGCTTTTTAATTATTTAGAACAAAACGAAATATCTAGATTGAAAAAGTAAACAAATGTAGAGAAATAGCGAAAGTGGCCCATTATTACATACAAATAAATATCAGCCTGTTCTCTTTAAATGAACCACGAATTATGATCGAAATATGGAAATTCATGCTATCAAAAGCCCGAAAATAATTTGCGTAACAATAATATATAAAACCAAATGAAAAAAATTCTAAGAAATGAAACCAAAAATCAACGTAAAACTACTCACATACCCCCAGGGAAAGCCGACTGGGGAAGCATATGCTGCGGTACAGCAAGCTGACTATGGTATGGGAAATTGGTTCCAGCAAAATGGTGTGCCGAAGCAAACCCTAGATTAAAAACGGAAAGCAGACATGTTTTTGGAATGGACAGCGAGACAAGCGAGCGAAAGCAGGCGGAATATATTATTGTATTATTTAATAATAATAAAAACCAACGCATTCGGAAAAACTCGGTTTGTGTGGGGTAAAACTACGAAAAAAAAAATCTTCTCTAGAATTATTACGATACTATATTGCTGAGAGAGACAATAATGGGTAACGTTTATTTATCATGCTAAAAACTTTGGGGAAAAAATTCACACCAATCATGCTAAGCATTTTTTCTAGAGATACTAGACCCTGGGAAAAATTTTCAATCACTTTAGACTTAAAATATTATCAAAACACGCCAAAGGTTTTGTGGTAATTTGCGGTTAATTATTGAAGTTGCCAAATTAGGCTCAACGAAGTTCTCAATTTTTTTTGTCGACGGGACTCATTTGCTGATACCTAACAGAGTTGGTCTTTGGAGTGGGATTTAGTGAACTGAGAGAGATGTTTGTTAGAAATAGCGTGTTTTATAATTAAATTGGTTTCATTGGCATCAGCAACTGAGTTTCCTCAAGAATTATACCAGTCTAAAATTTCTTCGAAACAGATTTTAGGTTTAACAAGTCTAGTTCACAACTATGATAATTAACTGTAAATTACAGCGCAGCCTTAGGCGAGTTTTGATACTGTTTTTTTACTCTGAGTCTAGCATCCCTTTCAGCTTTTTCAGGATTAATTATCACGGGTATTTCACGAGGGGAACAGAGGGGTTAAAATCTAAACAAAACATTAAACTATCACAGCGAAAACTCACCTTCTGGTATATGTACAGGGACTGTAAAATATATATATATATATGGATATGAAATACGGCGTTATTATTTGAGCTCAAAAACAAATTTTAGCCAATTGAAATTCAAGAAATGAGATTTAAAAAGTATCGCCTACAAGATTCCAGGGCTGACTTTTACAGGTTTATTATTCAATTAAAGGAACATTATGATTACAAATTAAAAAAAAAAAAAAATTACTAATAATTACTTGCGGTTGGAGAATTTTTAAAAAAATTATTATTATGGTTTATAATTTAGGGGTTTTTGGACTTGGAGGAAATTATTTTAAGTCTTTGCATTCAAAACATTAGCAATTGGATTAATATTTTTCATTCTGACTTTTAATTCATTTGGATATCGTTTATTTTTGGATTTAAAAATGGGGTGATTAAAACTTTTGGATGAGCATTTATAAAACTAATCAAAGACAAGATACAAAAAATTATACAGCGGACCCGTACATTTATCCGATAAAATAAATTTGAGGAATTTGTTACGATAGCCTTAAAAGAATGAAGGCCGCAAGCGTGAAAAAAAAAAATGGACCACATTCTCAAAAAGGAATTAATAAGCAAACTAGAATAAATTCGTCCAATATTTGGAAATAAACTTAAATAAAAACCCAATTAAATTAGTTTTAGTTTAATACCCAGAGTCCCAGATGCAAGCCCAAACCAAATCATGCGTTAGGCTTAGCAATATACCACTTTATATAATCATTGCATTTTTATTTTCAACCTGAATAACCGCAAAAAATCACCCTCCCAAAAAGCACGAACTCCCTGCGTTTAATTAAGACTGAGTGAGCATCACTTTTACCTTATAGAAATTGATTACCGAGAAGTTGGTCATTGGCTGTCTTAAGCCTTATCGGGGTGCACCCGCGGAGCAAGCCTAACGGGTACTCATTATAAATCCTAGAAATTTTCGCAATTTGCCGAATATATAATAATTAAAAGTCTTATCGAGTAATAGTTGGGAAGATTATATACAAACTTTACCTAATGGTTTTCTAGACTAATAAAAATAAATGCTAAACATTCATCGTGAACCTCTAAATTTGGTGAACGATTAATAACCGATAACCCCAAACCTCTACTTGGTAATCAATAGATTATGAAGGACAAAGTTTATCACTTTACAGATTCAAGTACTCTTAATTGGCAATCAGTTACTCAATTCAACAGAATACTCAATCAGCCTTGCTTTTGATTTGACTGCAGTTTTTTTTCCTTTATTTTTAATAGTAAACTACAGCGACTAACAATTTTTATTAACTACCACATTATTAATCTTTTGGCAACTGATTTTGGTTTCGCAGATTTTTTTTTTAAAGAATAAAAATGGAAAAAATTACTACGCACAGACACCCTTAGCAGGGACCAGAAAAATTTATCCCAGCTTTAAATCAACCATTTTTACGTAGCCTCGTTTATCTACAATTACAAGCTAAAAATCTTAACACTTGCTTAATAAAAAAAAAATGGACATAAACAAGACACGCACTCGGGTTTCGCGAGGAAAAATTTAATGCGTTAATGATTTAAATGAAAACTAAAACTTGGGATGATTCGTAATCGATTTGAAAAATTTTCAGTCTATAAAATGTTTTTTTGTTTTTCTTCTAACGGAACGATTAAAATGACGCTTGTACGTCTTTCTCGAGTCTTTAAAGGTTTATCCTTTTTTCTTTCTTTTTTTTTTTACATTTGCCTACTTTGTAAAAGAGAATGGATATTGAAAGGTTTTGACAAACCTTGTTGCGCCGCTTGTTGAGAGAAGGCGGGATGTTGGAGCTGAGCACCTCCCGGCATAGGTGGGTTCATTCCTGGTTGGCCCATTTGAGGCTGTCCCGTTAGTCTCGACAATATACTGCGTTCCGACATCTGCAGTCTCTGAGCAACAGGAGGAATCCTGGCTAACGTGGCCGGTAAACGACTTACGTCAGACTTCATATCACTGAGCAGCTCTTCCAGTTGATTGAGCACTAATATTTAAAAGGTTATATTGAAATTAAAAAGAAATATATTTTTTAACTGGTAGCCTAAAGAATTATGTATATAGAAATGCTAGTAATTTGTAAAGGTTTCTGCCATCAGGCTTGGAATTAAGGCACTAGTCACGGCATTTGACTACTAAAATAAATGTTCGGACTACTAAAATTAATAGAAATCAGGGGGATAACTAGTCAATTTGATTAATAAAACATTTACCTAAATTTTAATATTCTTCAAAAATGAAATTAAACGAGTTGGAAAAGCTTAAATTCAGTTCTCGCGAATACGACTTACGAGATGGGTACAGCATACTATTACCTTCTTGTTTCATACCCCTATTTTTACCCCCAGTAGTCAATGACTACTAAAAATAAATTAAGATAGGGGGGCTCACTAGTCAGTCTGACTAAATAAAATATCCTTATTTCCAAGCCTGCCACCGACCCTCTGGCCTTTAAATAAATAAAGTGGTTCAATGAGGACCACGACCATTGACTATGTCACATCGTCTGCTAGGCTAAAGTGTTTTTTGGAAATATTTGAGTTAATATATGGTAAATCTCTAACTATATTACTACTTTTTTTACTATACATTTTGCAGTACCAAAACTACCAAAGTCCAAATACTCAAGAATCAAGAATTTTCATAGTGGTCCACTAACCCCCCTCTGGTTCAGACAATTTTTAAAATGATCATTTGCCCTCTGGCACGCCTTATTTTCCACGTTGCTATCTACCCTGGAAAATGGTCTTTTCACCACCATTTTCCATTTAGCAGTGATAAATAATTTTTCAGCACCATTTTCATCGTCACGTTTCCTGCCACCATATAAAGACCAGTTGCGACTATCCCGCTTAACTATAATCCATTTACATTTTGCGTCAAACCGTAAGAATGACACTGCTTACTGGAGTTAATATTTTGGGACATGGTAAATGAAAATTCTGCGTATTGTTAATCTTTGGTCCCTAGAATCTCTGGAGGATTGCAATCCCAAGTAACCAAACGACCCAACCCTTAATTTAAATTAAATTTTTAATATTTTTATTTCACCCTTTATAAATTAAATGAAGGACCCACAAAAGTTTGAAATATGGGGACATTAACTATTGTTTAAAGGAATAATGCAACCTAACAAGTGTTTTTTTTTATAAATTCATTATTGTTTAAAAAAATAACGAACCAATATTAAACTAAAAATAAATTTATAACTTGCCATCAAAGTAGGCTTAGCTGGATTCATTGGAGGTATCCTGAACTCCCCGTATAAGGACAAACAACCAATGACATTGTGCATGGAGATCCTGCATTCCCCATATAAGAGTTATAAATCAATGTCATTGGTCGCTAGTCCTTATACGTGGAGCTATGGATATATCCATGAATCCAGCTAAGCCTATTTTGATGGTAAGTTTTAAATTTATTTCAAGTTTAATATTTGTTTTTAAAAATTTTTAATAACGGATTAGGCCTATTTAAACTATAAGGAACCGATAAAAGTTCCAACTTTAAAGACTTTGCTAGTTTTAAAATTGCTTATCGAGTAATGGGATGAGTAGTAAACTTGATATTCATTGAATAATATACTCTATACTTGTCAGACTCTTGCCCAGCCCAGTATTTAAAAAATTATATTTACCTTTATGAAGGACCGCATTGGCCGGTTTATTACCAGCCAGAGATTCTTTTGACAAATGCTGATGAGACTCCGCTAGACATTCTAGCTCAGCGAACCTTTAACAACAGGAAAAAAAAATATTAATTGCAAAACTAATTGTCTTAACATTGATAAAATTACCTGGCATTCAATGCCATAGCTGGATGAGTAGGATCCTGCGTTAGATTGAGGTAAGCTGCTCTTCTTAGCTGTTCCTCAATAACTAAAGCTTGCTCCAGAAGCTATATTGAAAATCGTAGAAATTATTAGAGAGAATTTAACCATTTTTCCAATCAGTGGCGGCGGAACGGGTGGGGACAGGGGGACATTGTCCCCCCTCAATTAAACCAGGTGGGGACAACCAATATACGTGTCCCTCCCCAAATTGTTCAGTCAATACTCTGATTAATCTCAGAATATAATTGAATTCAATGAATTATAAGAAAAATCAGTCTATAATCTCAACCTGTTTGGAGTTTTTAAGAAAATAATATAATATAATAACAAAAATTATAAAGAGACTGTCTTTAAATAAGGTAAATGATTTATTTCTACGCTAGTAGAAGAGCGATAGTACAACCAAGAAGGATCAGACAAGGAGAGGAAAAGTGGGAACGGCGCGGTTCTTACTGCGTCGGCCTAAACTCCCACTCTGGGAGAACGGGGGACAGACGGGGGTAGAGTTGCTTCGTGGTAAATTGTTGTCACGTGGGTAAAACGGATCCTTTATGAGACGCGTAGTAGCCGACGACGCTAGCGACCACGTGACAACAGTTTACCTCGATAATTTCCTATCCACCTTTCCAACCGAGTGGGAGGTTGGCTCTTCTCTCTCTAACTCAACGCAGCCCCACTTTTCCTCTCCTTGTCTGATCCTTCTTGGTACAACCATAGCCTTCAGGTATATTGGTCTTGAGCAACTTGTTTCCAAGTTCTTTTAACGAAAAATAACCCCCCCCCCCCAAAATAAGAACCGTCCGCCGCCACTGTTTCCAATGTTATTAACACTCACTTTAAACCTTCTGGCCAAAAATTTGTTCTTAATCTCCAGGAAATTTCCTTTTCCAACATCCATCTTGAAAGGTTCGTTGATGATGGCAAAAGCAATGTCGTTTTGTATATCTTGCCAACGACCATAGCCGTGTCTTTAAGATTTTTAGGGTTAAGGTAAACTAAAATACATAAAGCTAACAAATTTCATAACAGTAACTTTGAAAAGGATACTTGACTATTCCGGCTAAAAGCCAATAATCGTGTCTTCTATGCCAGATCTCGTATTCCCTACCGGGAACGGCTGCGCGTTCTTCGTTTTGCCACAATGTGTGCAGTTCAGTGAAACCACCGTCGGCTATATTAAACATGAACTTTTGTTTTCCAACCGCGGCCTTAACCATTTCTGGTGAAATTGTTTTTTCTTTAACTTCTTCTTTAGTCATAATAGAAGCAATTGGGGTGGCAGCTTTATCACCGTCTTTTACCGATTCTTCTTCTGTGTTACTCGAATCAATCGGTTCTTTTTTCAAGTCCATGGCCACTTCTTCTACTTCCTTTTCTTTTGGTTTATCAGAGCCTACAAATAAATTGAAGATTTTTTTCAAAAATAAACACAGTAATCTAACTGATACGAAAGAAGTCCATAAAAAGTCAATCTGGAGGAAATTCCACCCTATTTTTGCAATGTTAAAAACATAAAACATTCAATTCTTACTAACGGGTTTGTAGACTAGTAGCTTACAATAAAAAAAGTTTGCCTTGTTCTTCATAGCTGATATACCTATCTTCATGTACCATAGAGAGAAGATGAACCCCGGGGCCGTATCAAATATTTTATTATATAATTGGGGGTGGCGTTGATAACTTGATATCATGCATCAATGCTGATTGGCAGAATTTCGCGGGAATAAGTTAGTGATCTCGAAGACTGCTTGGAACGATTTAAGATGTTCTTAAACGTTTAAAAATATAGTAGCCATTATTATTTGCCTATTTTAGGATTTTTAGTTGGACAGTTAGGAGGTAAGTTATATAAATATTTCTTTAGTAATTAAAAGTACCTAATTATATTGATATAAAAATGCAGGAAAGTGTATTTAAGCCTCAGATCATGATGTACTGTAGTTTTTATATTCTAGTACTCCAGCTGCCATGTTGCCACGCGATTGGCTAAAATGTATTTGCTACTACTGCCACCTTTGAAGAAGTCTTATTTTATACATCTGACCCTGTGAAAAGGTATTCTACCAGGGCATAACAAGATAGGTGTATTCATCCATCTATCGCGTCATTTGCTACATCAATTTCCTGCCAAAAATATATCACAGTGACCACGCAACAGTTTTATTTTTGGCCCCTTGAAATAACTTGTATTCTCGTGGAATAGAACAGTTTGCATTATAAATCATTGGCACCCTATTTGATTTATCCTATCTCCGCATGATTAATAAAATTTTAGACTAGGCACAACCCTAATATCTTTGTCTTAATTGAAATTAATACTTTTTGTTTGGTAAAAAATCTCGAAATTAACTACACCCCTTTTAGGATTTCCACCGAAAATATTACATGAAAGGCTCATAAGTATGGAAAAAAATGGCCCAATTTTAGCTATAAGAACATGTTATTTTGAGAGTACAAATACCATGTATTTCTCTTTATGAAATTAGCATTGATATTGAGAAAGTTTGGTAATTCAGAGGCCAAACTATTATAGTTGTAAAATATCTCAATATCATAACCGATCTAATATGGAAATATTTATAAACTCACCATCAATCTCTTTATCATCTTTGACCGGTGATTTTTCTTCAGGTTTCTTATCTTTCTTTTCTAACTTTTCCTCAGAAATATCTTTCATTTCAGCATCCGAAGGAGATGCTTCTTTAGCCTTCTCATCACCCTTATCCTTGTCTTTTTCCTTTTCTTCATCTTTGGTCGCTGCGCTTTCCTCGGTTCCCAAGGCACCGGGTGGAGCCGGGGTAGGTACAGGCGTAGGTGCTGGTGTTGAAGCCTTACTGTCAGAAGGTGTTGTAGACGGGGTAGATCCTGGTACAGTGGCACCAGGGAGTTGAGCTTCAGCCGTAGCAACCACCTTAGGGTCAAGTATTTCTACAGGCATGCTCATGATTCCATTTATGATTTCAAATTCTTGAACCTGGAAAGAAAATGAATGGATCACTAAGAAACAGTCAGTCAGGAATAACAGAGTCTGATCGAGTAGTCTGTCAATTATGAATAGAGAGGAATCTATCCTAAACAATTTGTCAATTACCAAGTAAAGGTTTGCGTAAACAATAATTGTTCACCAAAATTAAGATTATTGAATACAGATTATCAAGGTACTCGAACAATATATTTGGATTGAAAATCCCAGACTTTCCCTGACAGTTTTTGGGTGGATCAATGCATAAATAATGTAAAAAATACTGCGATGAGTGTTTTGGTTGACCAAACAGAAAAGCCTCGACATATGCCCGACTTTCTACAATTTTTCCTTTTTATCCCTGACCTTTATGGAAATCCCTGTCATATCCAGGATATCCTAGTTCCGCGAACTTTCTCGCGAGTGACCAGGCTTGGCTGCACAAAGTCACTCGCGAATTGCCCAGCACTGCCCTGACCTAATACGATTCAAAGTCTTGCATATGGCTTAAGACAGCCATGGCCCACCTACTACACATTTCAAAGTACTGGATAAGGTTTAAGACAGAGAGGCCCAACCTACTACACATTTTAAATAATTGGATAAGTCTTAAGATAAAAAGGCCCAATTCACTACTCATTTTAAAGTACTGCATTACAAGGCTTAAGACAGCCAAGGCCCAACTACCATAGTATTTAAAGTATTGGATAAGGCTCAAAACGGACAAATGTAAAAAATACTTTAGTATACGCATTAAGCGTTTTGGTTGACCAAACAAAAAAGCCTTGACAATTGCCCAACTTTCTGGATTTTTTTTTAATCCCTACCATTTCGGAAATCCCAGTCATATCTAGGATATCCTAGTTCTGTATGAACCCTGACCTTACACCAATTTCAAAGTAATGAATATGGCTTAAGACAGGAAAGGCCTACTACAGAATTCAAACTACAGGATAAGGATTAAGACAGCCAAGGCGCACCTACTACATGTTCCAAGTATTCAGTGGTGGGCAAATTCGCGAACTTTCTCGCAAGTGACCAGGCTTGGCTGTACAAAGTCACTCGCGAATTTGCCAGCACTACAAGTATTGGATAAGGATTAAGACAGCCAAGGCCCAACCTACTACTACAAAATACTAGATAAGGCTTATTATAGCCAAGGCCCAACTACCATAGTATTCAAAGTACTGGATAAGGCTTAAGACAGCCAATGCCCAACTACTCAGTAACTGTTTTGGCATATAAGAAGAGTACCAACAAAATATTTCCATAATCAATAATCAAATGTATTAGCGAAAAAGTGATACTTTCGTTAAAAATAATGAGAATCAAAATATACCTTCTTCCTTATCAACGACATGACACCTATCCTGGTTAAAACGTGTTGTCTGGATAATCCCTCTCTAGGAACACCATCGGCGAAAGATTCGGCGTTATCCGCTCCAGGTTCGCAAAGATGTCGCATGAAGAGTGAAACGTAGGCTTTGAAGTTCTTTTCAGATTTTCCACGCAGATCTCGAACGAGCCTACAGTAAGAACAATGAGCAAACAGATACAGCAAAAAATATGCCATTCGGTCCCACATTCCATCGTGAAATGTTATTAAGGTTATTTTAGAGAAAAACACGCACACAAAAATAAACTCGCAGGCAAAAATAAATTCAAAACAGATTATCGTCCTTTTTTTTTCTCTCGTCTCGTTAATAAAACATAGTAACATGATAAAAATGGCCAAAAAGTTTTACCAGGTGAGTTTAAAATGTTTGAACAACTTAGCATCTGAAACACTGTAAAAAGTGAGATACCTACAATATACTACTTTTTTGTATTATAATGAAAAGAGCTATTCTAGCATTTTTTTTTTTTTTTTTCTAAAAACATTTATGCATCGAGATTAACTCTCCAAAATCTATCAGATAGTCTTAGAAAAATTTACCACCCACGATTTGGAGGGTTAAGAAGTTTTTCATCATCAGATAAACACTTATTACACTCACCACTGTGAATTAAAGGCATCTTGAGGGGGCATTCCGTATCGCATTATAGCATTTAAGAACGCCTTCCTCTGTCTCGCGTTAAAACCAAGAACCTATAAATAATAATGAGTTAGTTTTTTAACACGTTAGAATGTATTTAGTATGAGTATCTCGTTAATTAGGCTAAGCTGGTACTTGTTTCAGTCAAATCATTTGAGTTCTCTTACTCGTTTTAAGCAAGTAAACTGTTACGGTATTATATTGCTTTAAATGGAGAAAATCATTAGAGTACTCTATTCCTTTCATTTTAAGTAACTCATTAAAGAATTCTACATGTATAGGAATTTTGAGGAACTCTAGCAGTTGTTACTGGCTCCTAATTATAACATTAAAGGGTTAGTCATTTAAGTTAAAATGGAGAGTTAAGAAAGGATCTAGAGATTCTAGTTTTAAATACTTGCATGTAGTTGAGTTAAATACTCTGAATATTAGGCTTAATTACTATAGGTATACTACTAGAAATTGACCAAGGCCTAACTTCTCCAAGTTCGATTCTATACTCGCCAGGAAAATACTACACAAAATGAAAGGAAGTGTAACGAAATTTACAAACAAAAAATATTTTTTGAAGTTAAAAGCTAGCCTAATAAACGGATACGAATGTGTGAATTTAAGCCATCAGATTTGTTTCATTTTTGTATCACATATATAAAAATGTACGAAGTTGCCTTTAAGAAACGCACAATTCTTCATGTGGTTTCTCCTATAGTACCTCATTGAAAAAAAACTTGAAAAAGTAGTTTTTGCATTAATTTCTGTCCAAAACATATTTTTCCATCTTAAAACTGATGCTAGAAAACTGATACTTCAATTGGACATATCAAATGAGTAAGTAATTTCATCACGCGGCGGGTGGCCTTACACTTAAAATAGCAAAAAAAAAAAAAAAAAAAAAATTTAGTACCTCAATGTTTCCGCCAACTCTTGCTAGCAACGGTGGAAGGGGGCGATCCTTTTCATTCAAGCCACGGTTCTTCCTGTTTCGAGAGCTTTTTTCTATTAAAAAACAATACATTAATCACAATTTTCCTTTGAAAAATAAAAATTAAATAAAATGAGAATAAAAAAACGATATATTAGCGAACCTTTACCTTCCTTATTCTCTTCAAAATCGTCATCATCTTCATTGTCATCTAGAAAATATGTTAATATGACAATCGCCTAGAACTTTCTTAACACAAAATGCGTAAAAAGCTCCCAAAAGTAACCTTTCACCTTAAAGCCAGCCTTAATGAAAAACGAAATACACTGAGAGGAGTGTTGGCTGATACTGTAATTTAACCGATCCGATACTTATACTTTATAATACTAGTTTAAAAGGTCTCTTAACTTCTTAAGATATTGATTTCGAATTATAATCCTTAAAATACTACCAAATCTCAGCTTCCTTGCTCTTAAGCGCTAAAACTCAACTGAAATTTATGGTACTACACGCATATTATTTTGGTTCAGACGTCAACCTGCACTCTCATAGAATTTTGGTGCAAAACCAGATGGAAAAGACTGCCATATGTCCCCTCCAATATCGGCAATTCAGAAGCTAATAATAATATATGGGTAAAACCCTAATATCGGTACGGATACAGTATCAGTTTTGGCCCAACACTTGCGAGTTTTTTAAATTTAATAATGGTACCCTCACCTGACGGTACTGAGAAGTCGGAGTTATAATCGGATAGATTATCTTGCCAGTTGGTATCGTCTTGATTTCCACCCGTGTCATTGTAATTAACTTGTTTACGAACTCTCTTTCCCTTTCCAAGGGTACGGGCCATATCTTCCTGTTGTTGCTCATAATGGTGCCTGAGTAATTTTTCCCAATAAGCCGGATCGGCGGATTCAACTTCTTGTTTTAAGATTTCAGTCTCAGGCTCTTCCTCAACCTCCTTGGTGACATAGGCAGCCACTTTGAAAGAACTCAAATACTCATTGGCCCACATCTCCTTCTGTTCAATGCCTTCGTTGGTACGATCGAGAAGATCATCGATAGCTTTTTGATCGTAATGAATTATTTCTTCGGGGAACTCTTGATTCTCTTGCGGTTTCAATTTATTGTTTAATTCATCCTTAAAAAGTTCTTCCGTACCGAACCTCAAAATATCATCCAGTTCTTGTTTGGACATCGCAGTGTTTGAATTTCGACCCATTCCGGGTCGCACAACTAAATGGGTCAACATCATTTTCTTTTTGGCCACTTGCGTAATACGTTCTTCGACAGACGCTCGAGTTACGAAACGATATATCATAACTTTATTCGCTTGACCGATACGATGAGCTCTGCTGAAAGCCTGTAAATATTTGAGAGTTAGAGTTAGTGAAGGATCTAAACTAATATGGGGTAGCAGTCAGAACCAAAAATATCGGTACTGGGAAATCTCTCTTAATATTTATAGGAAAATATAAGGGTTCATGTTCTAATTATACCAAATTTTAGAAATTTATGGCCCAACAAACCGGAAATTAGGTTTAAATGTAAGTTGTCCAAAACTCAACTTCTACACTTAAAAAAATGTAAGATTTTTTTTTATTAAGTACCTGAATATCGTTATGAGGATTCCAATCGGAATCGTAGATGATCACAGTATCAGCTGTAGCTAAATTAATACCTAATCCACCAGCTCTTGTCGATAACAAGAAACAAAACTGTGGAGCACCAGGGGCTGAAATGTAAAAAACACAGATTAAAAGAGTAATTTCAAAAATAATCAAAAACATTTAAACACTAACCATTAAACCTATCGATAGCTTCCTGTCTCATATTACCGGTAATACCACCATCGATACGTTCGTACTTATAACCTTCGTGTTCTAAAAAGTCTTCTAACAGATCCAACATTTTCGTCATTTGAGAGAAAATGAGAACTCTGTGTCCCTCATTGTATAGTTTTCTCATCATGCCCTGCAGTAGAAGCAATTTGCCGCAGGCTTTTGTTAACGCGGAGCCTTCATAAGCCCCGTTTGGCATCTTTGGCGCTTCCTATAATTTAACAACGTTTAGAAGAGAGTTTTCAAGTAGTGTTAACTGATTTTGTGATTGAACCAATCTGATACCGATACCCAAAGTTTAACCAATACCAATAATACGTTATAAAACTTCTTTATATAGAAATGCTGCATCTATCAAAATTTGGAATTTACCAGCAGCATCTTCTACAAAGCCAAGGAGCTATAATGAAATTACGGAACTAAATGGATCCCCCCTATTTTTTTACATATCCCCTCCTAATATAGATTGGTATTGGTAAAACCCTAAAATCAAAACCCTTACTGATCCAGTATTGGTCTTGGCCCAACACTATTTTCAATTTTACATTTGAGAAAAAATAGAATATACAAACCAACGACGCTGCTGGAAACAAATAAGGATGATTACAGCACTTTTTCAAGTCCATCATAATGTTGAGCAAAGAGACTTGATGTCCGCCACCTTTGCAATTCAAGGCCTCGAAGTTGCGCGTAAGAATAAACTTGTAATATTTTCTGTTGATTAAAATATAAAAACCATCAAAATTGGACGAACAATATCATTGTTACGTTTACGTACTTTTGAATAGGCGCAAGATCTACACGAACGATAAATTCACTCTTAGCCGGGATGTTTTTAAGAACATCGGCTTTAAGTCTCCTAAGTAGATGGGAGCCTAAAAGATCGTGGAGTTTCTTGACCTGCTCTTCCTTTGCCAAATCAGCGAACTCATTAAGAAAACCTTGCAAATCGCTTTAAAAGATGTTAAAAACATTAGATTTACACTAACATGGTTAAAAACCAGTAAAAGAAATTTTTATTATATACTTAAAACTGCTCGGGCTGAGAAAATTTAATAAATGGAAAAGTTCTTCCAAGTTATTTTGAAGAGGGGTTCCGGTTAGAAGTAATTTGTAGGCAATTTTGTACGAATTCAAAATTCTGAAGAACTACGTAAAAAAAAAAAATCATAGTTAATATATTATAGGGATGGGCGAAATACAGCGTCTAAAACAAATAATTTTATCGAATACCAATATTAATATCAGTTTTAAACGTGCCAGGAAATCCATTTCTAAAATGACAGCAGATATACTAAGAAACTATATAAATTTAATAGATGTATATTTCAAAGCAATACATTGGAGAATCACCACAGAACCATGATAAAACCGAGTTTGTAGCTAGAGATTTTCATACTCAAGGCTCCATCAGAATGTAACCACAGCAACACTTACGACTCCAACATTAGAATTAGCAAAAAATAGAACAGAAAGATCTTTTCCGAGCGTAAAAGTGAATTATTTTATTGGTGAAAGCTAGAATATCGTTTTTGCTTTGGTAAGTCATTTTAACAACTGTTTAATTATAAAGAACTAAACAGAAAAACCTGCTCTAAGAGACGTTTTGATAACTTGTTAAGTGAACACTGTGACAGCTATTGAATTGCTTATATTTTCATATCACATTCCAACACCAAGAGTATGACCAAAACTTATATTTTATCTATTTTTCATCTCAAAAACTGTAACTCAATTCTCAAAATCTTGGTTTCCTGGTCTTTTTAAGTGAGAATTCAACCCAATTCGATTAGATTTAATTCGCTAGTGAATAAAGCCTATTTTAATAATGAGGAATCAATAAGAAATAGCTTGTTATAAGACAAAACATGTGACACTCTTGGGGAAGAGTTTTTCCCGACAAAACTTTATATTTAGTACCAATATTCGATGTAATTATTCGTTATTAAGCTCGAAAACGACAAAACTTCTCAATAAGTTGAAACTTTGGGTATTCGCCCATCACTAATCCGTAACCCTACATTAATATTTACCTTAGATTGATTGTTTTTCAGACGATGGGCTTCATCAACGACTAAAACTTGCCAGTCTACAGAGCCCAGAGTAGCGGTATCAATACAAATCAACTCGTACGATGTTAAAAGAACGTGGAATTTCACTCTACAATCTTTCTACACTCATACACCAAAATTAAGTTAGTTAAAAATTAGTAAACTAATAAAAATTGAATTGGAAAGAAATTTTTACCCTTATTCTTCCAGCTTTGCTACCACCACGAACGGCGCCTTCTTCAAAAGAAAGTTCGTGCTCTCTGATCACGGTTCTGCTGTCTTTATCACCGATGTAAGTAACGACGTAAAAATCTGGCGCCCAAGTCTCAAATTCTCTTTCCCAATTGATGATAGTAGAAAGAGGTGCACTAACCAAAAATGGTCCTCGACAATGTCCCTGCGAGGATTAATACATGAAATTTTCATAACCCAATCATTTTTTCATTGTAATAAAATGAAGCCTGCTGCCTTTTTCACATTTATAAAATATTTCGTCAATTTTTTCTTTTTTTAATACTATGTTAGGTTTAGCAATAAGTTTGAATTTCCCAAAGTTAACGAAGGACCAATCAAAAATTTAGTTCCCTAATACAACGTCGTTGAATATTAACAAATCTAACTATTTTTCGTGGATTAGGCTGATTTAATAAATGAAAATTGGGATGATGATTAAGATGAAGAACAAAAGGAAGGAGCAAACAATACAACATTTAGGAAAGCCGAATGACTTTACGCGAAACAGTGGCTCAAGTACCAAGGCCTAACGAGCCTGTATGGAAACCGTGGCTCCATCTATATTAAAGTAATCTAATCACAGGTGATAGTTAACAAAACTTAAATTTGATTGCCTTGAAGGTAATGGTAGTGAAATTCAAACACATTTTTGGAACGTTTCTAATAGAATTAGCTCTTCCAAAATTGTAAAAAATTCAGCAGATTTGTATTTTAACATAAATTTAGGATGGAAAACAAAACAAAAAAAAAACAAACTAAAACTATACCTCTTTATACAAAGAATAAAGAAACACGATAGTTTGAATCGTTTTGCCAAGACCCATTTCATCAGCTAAAATAGTATCCGTTCCATTGGCCCAAGAGAATCTCAACCAATTGCATCCTTCCAATTGATATTCGTGAAGCAACATTCCGGTACTTTCAACGTAAGGCGGTTGTTTCTCGTATTTCTTTCTCGGCTGTTCAAGAATTTAACTTTAAAACTTGAAACGATAAAAAAAAATTAAGATAATACGTACGTCAATAGTCGGTTTATCAGGAGGAGGAGTCATTCTTCGCTCCCGATCATCGTCGCGAATTTCCTTTGATCGTTTAGATTTGCTCTTTCCTTTACTGGATTTCTTTCCACCACCAGTATCTCCTTGTTCTATAGAATTACGTAGATCCCAATAATAATTAATGGCCCTTTGCATGTCAGGGGCCATTTCAAATTCCTCAGAAATGTCACCAAATTCCCAAGAAGCTTGATCATACGGCAAATCTCGCCATTTAATCAAATACATAGTTCGACCATCTCTTAAATTCCTAAAAAGATCAGTGATAATTAGTTATGGGTTGTAAAAAACAACTTAAAACTAGACACGCAACCTGACTTAATTTGGGTATTGTCAAAATGATCTCGCTAACTCAATCTTCAAAAATTAAAAAATTAGCGTTATGATGGATTTACTTTACATTTAAATGTGTTCCCATAGGATAAAGAATGAAATTGACTTTCCCAATGAGGAAAAACTTTTTTAAAATTTGGAAAAAAATTGCCCAAATTGAAAAATTCCAAGACCAAATGAAATAATGTGAACACAACTGTCTCAACATAAGTTACCAAAATTTAAAATGCCTCTAGTCCCTTACATAGAATTGAGGTTTTTCAAAAGTAACGAGTTTGGCGCAAGATCAATTTGGCAAGACCCCAGTTGAGCCAGGTTTTGTATCTTATTTAACATTTTAACTATAATTGTTCATACTTATGATTAATAACTCTGTGGACTTGTAACCATTCGGGCCTTATACCGTACCGGTAAAACCGTTCCTCCAAGTTTTGAGGGTCTTCAGTTCGATCGAGTTTTTTCGGAGCAACTTCTTCTCCGTCAGCATTTAAGCTACTTCCATCGTCTAATGGTGGAGGTTCATCCATATCATTTTTACGACAATAATTACGATACATCATGGGTTGATAAACGTCCAATTGAACCTCCGAAATCCAACTACAATGCCAGTAAGACATTTCGTGCCATTTTACAAAAAGTTCTCTTTGCGGTTTCGGTTGAACCTTTTTACTGGTCGAAGGTTGGGCGGCTGGGATATCATCCTTATTTTGATTTTCCGACGAAGTTTTTTCTTTCTCAACTTCGTCTTTAGGCACTTCGGCCCATCTCCAAGTTAAAATTTTGGCGACTTTTCCTTTTAAAGGTTCGACCTGGACAAACGTCGCGACAAGTTGAAAAGAAATAAAAAGAAGAAAAAGAATGGAAAAATAAAATTAAAAAACAAGAGGCTGGAAAATATTTCTTCCGCATGTAAAAAAGTAAGACACTATGACCAGGGTTCATACAACATTTGGAAAACCAACTTCGCTGATATTTACAGGTTTTTAAATTGAATATTCCCCAATATATCTAGGTTTTTACAATGAATTTTTCCTGATATTTCCAGGTGCACCAAAAGTAATTTTTCATTATTACCAGTTTAAACATATATAAAGGGAACAAACAACTAAAATATTTCTCAGATTTTCCCAAAAAATTAAGAATTTCCCAGATATTTGGCAAAAAGAATTTCCTTGATTTTTGGACAAAATTTTAAATCCCTGATATTTCCACGAGTTCTAGGTTTTCTGTTTGTACGAACCCTGGACAACAACTTCAAACGAAAAAAAAATAAAAATAAAGGGAAAAAAAATAGAAGACCAAATGAGATTTTTGAAAATATTAAAATAATAAAAAACTTTAAAAGGTGGAAATTGAAATAAAGATTTTGAGTAAAGATGATAATACAAAATAGGAAATATTTTTTGTTTGTGGCTTCCTGACACTGTTTCATTCCAGAATTACTAGATTAGAACGTATACCGGTATGTCTCCAAAAAATTAACGTTAAATTTAGTCGCGACGAATTGGGATTAAAATAAGATTAAATTTTTTCTCAACCTTAATTCGGATTTCTAAAAAAATATGTAAAATCCTTCTCTAAAAATATAGCGAGGATTTTAGGGTCATTTTTTAAGCCAAAATTAATCATTTTCAAGTCCATTTTGTTAGGAATTTTGTTACGAGGAGAATTGAATTATATTTCGTTCCTCTAGAACACCATTGATATTTGGTTTTAGGTTCTTTAAATCTTTTATCGGCAAATCTATACGTACTGGTACACGTTCTCAACTTACTGAACAGCGTGGGCAACGCCAGTCCCCATCTGGTACGTTCTTAAGAGGAGGGTTGAGACAGTGTGTGTGGTAAGCCGCAGGACAACTATCACAGCAAAGGAGCTCTCCGCCATCTTTACATACACGACAGACCTCCATATGTTCATCTTCTTCTTGTTCTTGAATTCCTTCGCCTTCCTAATATTTTCCCGATTCAAAATAAAAAGGGAAGAAAAAAAGTATTCCAACCATTGGATGTTAATTAGAGCAAAAACATTATTTTATTACAAATTATTTTAAAACCAATTCACTAAGTTTATAAATTTCATTCGAGACTGTCTAAAATAGGCTACCAATGAAATGTTAAAAATAAAGCTACGAGAGCATTGGGGTTTCGAGTCTTTATTATTTAAAAACTGCTTTTGGATTAAAACTATAAACAGGGCTCGCTATTTAAAATCTTATTTCATGAAGTTCATAAATTTCTTGCGAGACCATCTAAAATAGCCAATGAAACGGTAAAAGTAAAGCCGCGAAAGCCCTGATTTGAGTCAGTTTTTTTCAGGGTTACCCCATTGGGCTTGTTTTTAAATACTGATTTGGCTTTTCTAGGTCTTGTACAAACCATGACTTGTTCTTACAGATCTCAATGTCTAATACTTCTCTGGAGTATTTTTAAAGACGACTTTAGGCCTAAAACTCAGTGCTCGCTATTTAAAATCCATTTAAAAACAATAAAATCATAAAAGCAATGCCAAATATTTTTCCATAATAATATATAGATTTTGAAATTTGGCTACAATTTGCTTAAATGTCAAATAGAAGTTAGTGCAATACATTCTATAGTATATTTTCAAACAGCTTACACAATGAGGACAGCTCCATTTTCCTTCGGGAGCTTCCTCAAGTTCGGGATCCAAGCAAACGAGATGGTACGCCCGAGGACAGGTGTCGCAAAGAATAATTTCTCCACCTTGTTGACAAACTTCGCAGTAGTCTTGATGATCAGTCTGCATTAATTAAAAGGAGAAAGTGAGAGAAAATGCCGAGAAAACTAAAACGTGATATTGTAGATTGAAAGGAAGCAACAAGCGATTGTGCGTATCTACAGTATTTTGATTTCATATTGTTTTAATATTAGTTTGAAAAATGTTTTTGCTAGTGGATTAAATCTTATTTTAACAATAATCGATAGAAAACCACTCATTGTCAGACTTCATTCTCCCTTTACGGAAAATAAACCGTAAATACATACCTCGTAGCCTTCATTTTCACCTTCCGATCCTGGAAAACTAGACGTTGTCTTGGTTTTCTTTTTCTTTTTAGTCTTTTTGGTTTTGCTTTTCTTTTTTGACTCGGATTTCGGTGGTGGGCTATAATTTTGAGCTTCTTCTAAAGCGGCTTCAAAGTCCGCGTCACTTTTATTGTCGCTAAAACTATCATCCTCCTGTCAGATAAACCAAAAAATATTACAAACCACACGTATTGGAAACGAGAAAATATATTATCAGTGGTATAAATGATCTCACCGAACTATGCTTCTTCCGCTTTCCAATACCTCCGAGTTTAATTTTAAGTAGAGGAACAGATTTTTTAGATTTTGATTTTGAACTTTTTTTACCCGAACTTTTTTCTGGCTCTGAAAATGGTCAACAACACTCTTAGTACTCCCCAAATATTAAAGTAGGCACATAACCCGACTCAATTCAGGTATTGCCAAACTGATCTCGCGACAATCTGGCAAATATAATCTTTAGACACTAAAAATTTCCCCAAAGTTGTTGTTACATACGCGTGACATCAGTTTTTACTTTTTATTTAAATATGCTCCCATAGAATAAAGAAAGAAATCATCTTTGCCAAAGAGTACAAAATTCTACTTTGGTCAACAATGGTCCAAATATTTTGAGCGAGTCCAAGACAAATCCATAAAACACAAAACTTTATCAAAAATATTAAAGGGGCATTTAAAGTTGGCTGTGGCACAGAAAAGATGGAGTCCCCTAAGCTATAGCATTGTAAATTTACGTGATGAAGGATTTTTTTTAAGTTAGAAGGATCTCAGAGTTGCAAAAGTGGTGAAAAGTTAATTAAGTTAACTAAAAGTATAGAAACTGTTGTAAAAATATGGACTCGTCCAAAAATTTGGAGGACTTCAGTACTTGTGCGAGTCGTGGAAAAACAGGTTGCGAGTTCCGTGTCCAAGTACCTAAATTCAACAAAACTCGACCAAAAATTTAAATTGCCTCGGCTCCAATTCTGTCGAATTCAGGTTATTTAATTTGGTAGAATTTTGATTTAATTTTCTTATTACAAGATTTTTTCCCACATTGGGTAGGACAATTTCGTTATTTTATGGGAGCATATTGAAACGAAGAATAAAACTGGCGGCACGCATATGAAAACGGCCTTGCGATATTAAATTCCTAAACGTTTAATTCTTGACCATGGCTGGCGCGAGATCAATTTCACTAGGCCCTGAATCGAGTCAGATTGAGCGTCTACTTTGGAAAAATATTCAGAAGTTTATCTTACCAGGTGGTGTAGTACTACCACTCGCTCCCCCTTTTGTTTTTGAAGATTTCTCGTCTTCATCGAGTATCGAATCCTTATTAGGATTATTCTCTAAAAACTCCTGCCATTTGGCGGATATCACAGAGACCACTTTCGACATTGCTATTTTGGGGTTTTCTTTGGCAATCAGAGGACGAACGTGTTGCGAAAAAAGTTTATACGTTGTTAAATTCTGATAATCGGCATTCGTGAATTCCATTTCAACGTCTCGCAGCCCTAAATCGGCGCACACGTCAGCCGACGATTTCGTTACTGAGCTAACGGCTACAGGTGAGGGCTACAAAAAATAAAACGATTGAAAAAACCCTCAAAGAATAAAAAAGCTTCAAAATAAACTTCTAAAGATTTATAAACATACCTTTTCTAATTTTGCCTTTTTAGACTTTTTATTCGTTTCCATCAAGTAATCGCTGTCATTATCGGAATGTATCGCGGCTTGAACCAGACCCTCACTCTCCTAAAAAAAACATTTTTTTTTAATATACATGGTTTTTGATAAAAGTCTAGGAGCCCAGCCATAAATTTTAATTCATTATAGGAAATAAAGAACTATTTTTTCAAAATATAGGCTAGTACAGGACACAAAATTTGGTTTTATAAGATAATGCCGGACGGAAATTATCTCAACTAAAGGATTTTGAAGGTCAAATTTCAAAAATTTATTTTTTTCTAGTTAGGAAATATACTTTCTCGCAAGACACAGCTCAGTTGAATTTGTTCAGATATATTAGCAATTAACTAACGTGAAAAGGATGTTCCTGCCTTCACAGAATCACAGTACGAAACAATACTGAAACTTTGGCTAATAGGGTCTGTGCATGGAACTAATCAACTAATTGATTAGTTCCATGGTCTATGCAACATCCAAATTTTTGATGGCGCACAATTTTTGATGATCACAAAATGTATTGTTAAATAAATATTTTGGAAAAATAGACTAACTCAAAATTATACGAGATTTCAATTAAAATACAGGATAATAATGTAAATGTATTAAAATATAGGATTTTATAGGAATTATAGGACAACTGGGATGCCTGAAAGGGACAATAGAAATCTCCATCCCTCTTTTCCATAATTGCAGGGTTGCCAGAAGCTTGTGAGAGGAGTTCAAAACATATTCAGTTCCAAAATTGAACTGCTAGGCTTTCTCTATGCTTCAGTTTGCTTTCGCAAGAGTTGGCAACATTGGGGAAAAATGCCATTTACCCCCTTTACCAAAACTACCTATTAATATTAGAATAATATTTAAGATTATTCACTTACTTCTCCACTTTCGGACACAGCAGCTTTCTTTTTCTTCTTTTTCTTTCCCTTTTTTCTATCGCTATCGCCCCTAGCTTTTCGTTTTTTCCCTTTTTCTTTTTTGGGTTTCTGTTGCGGTATCACGGGAGCTTGTTCTTCTTCTTCCTCCTCCTCTTCTTCTTCTTTAACATCTTCTTCAGAGAGAGGAGGGTCTTCCTCTGGGCCTCCACCCATATTAACTAACTGGTCGTCGTCCGTGACTGTGTTATTACCGTACCGGCTTCTGTGGTTTGTATCGTCGTCTCCTACTGTCGCGTCACCGTCATCACAGTCTTCTTCTCCTTCAGTTTCTCCTAAAATTAAGTTTACCAAGAAATGTGATTTCAAAAGATTTTTTTTTTTTTTTTTTTTTTTTTTTTTTCAATATCCTTATCAATTATCATCAACGAGTGAGTCACCATTTGCCAAATTTTAGCCTAGGATACGTTGAAAGATAAGGTATATAAATTAGAATAAAGCCACAAGTAAATAAATTCCAATAAGTAAAACGGCCATTATGGATTAACTTTAGTCTTGGAAATTGTTTCATCCAAAGTTGAAACTAATTTAATTTCGGAAATTGACCCCTAAGTACTACCAACTGTCAAAGCTACAAAAAGATAAACATTGTCTAGAACCGCAACTAATCTGGATTAAAAATCATAGCATGAAGAGCCATTGAAATTTAATTAATTATTTTTAAAAATATTACTAAAATAATTAATGAGACTGCAACTTTATGCTTACGAAATTACAGTTAATTAAATGTTTCTCGATAGCTTTCGGACGTACTAGTCCCTTATAAATCTATTTCTAAACTAGAATAAAATATAAACAAACCACTCGCCCAAGGATTCTCCTACAAGTTACACAAAAGAAATTCTACTTCACACCAAACCCTGGGAAGGTGGAAGAGATTTTTTTCCACCAAGAAATTTAGTAAGTTATCCGGAAGTTAAAGCTTTAAAAGGTTTGCCAATGATGCAAAAGTGTCATTATGAATTGAGATTCGCAAAACCAAAATTGTTTACGAAGATTTTAAGACATGTTGAAAAAATGGCAATCAACACATTTTGGGCAACTTAAAATGCAAATGAGATTCGCTTCCTACCACCATGCTACCACCCCTCCATTAAACGCAAAAATGGCAGCGTCCTCATCCCCCTTTTAGCCCCCTCCCTTCGCCTTCCCCAAAGGGAACGCGTATGCTAATGAATCCAAATACTTATCCTAATAGTTATCCCGATTCCCAACTTTCCTTTGAGAATATCGATTTGTGCCCACCAAAACCTATACTCGAGAGAAACCGATTATACCAAAAAAATTGGGCATTTTGGAGCCCAAAAACTACGATATTTACCGTAAAATCAAAACAAAACCATGTGCTTCCTCCATTCAACCGCCGGTGGACCATTCTAAAAGGCCCATCTCCAGCACTATTCTCGCGTACTACGAAATCCCTTTCTTATTCTAAATTGTTTCCCTTTCTAAATCATTCTCCTCGCCAAATCTCTCAAAATCGAGGGGTTAATTATATAACAAAATAAACGTGTCGACCAGAGAGAGGTCATTACGGAACGTAAAAAGTTGGCCCGAAAAGTACTGACGTTGACGGGGGAAAGGGCCGGGGTACGGTTTAACGCGCGCAACGCTACCCGCCCTAGCTATCGATGCCTACGGTCAATATAATAGGCAGCCGCCGATGACTGAAAATGAAACCCCATTTTGAAAATGCAAAAAACTACCCCAAAATAGCGGGCTTTTCTCTCACCGGCTAACGAATCATCCTCGACGTCATCGTTTCCCATATCCTGATCGTCGGACATATCGTCGTTCCGCGGTGTAGGCATATTTTAAGACTTTATAAATTTAAAACTTTTAAGAGCGAGTAAAATTAGGAAGCGCCAGGTAGGCGACCCCCTTGAACCACAGACAACAGAGTTTCAATCTTCTAAGATGTCCGCGATAATTCTAGTGTCTCCCCCGCGGCTTACGGCTTAACCCCCCTCTCAAAAAGCCCCGGCGCATGCGTTTCACTTCGAAAAGGGGAAAAATTGGGGGGAGTCACGACATCCCATATTATTCGCGTTCGAGGATAACTATGGGATAACTATTAGCGTGACTTTTACTCAGAAAAAAAAAATTAATTTCAAACGATTTATTACCTATATTTTTAACCCCGCGAGTTACACGCGTCTCGATTAAATACGGTTAAGAAAGTTTTAAGAAGTTGAAAAAAGTCATTTTTTTCGACTTTAATAGTTTTAAAATAAGAAATGAAAGGGTGATATTCGATAGACGGGCTTATTTAACGTAAAACGTACGAAAAGCCCTTTCGCTTTAGGGTTGCAATACGCATCAACAGCGTAGGTGTACTGGTATCAAAAACACGAACACAGTGCTTTTAATGTACATGTACAATAAAGCAAGGAGTTAAGCCCCCCCCCCCCCTTTGGTCCCTAAATATAATAAATCGTTATGTAGAACAAATGAGGGAATAATAAAATTCGGATTTTGAAATTGCTTTCTAAGAGAAATTGTTTTCGTCCTTTTAATTTGACAACGTTGAGTTCTTAATAATATGAGAGAACTCAAGCTATGTTTATATATTGAATAATAACTTTTTTGAATAAATATATTAAAGTATACCAAAAATTGGTGACCTTACAGAGTCAAGGGTATGGTTTTCAATTACACACCTTTCTGAAACTTGGTACACATATTTTCCCAAAATTCTAACCACGTTTCTAGTTTATCACGTTTGAATTTTCGCGCCTAAACTCCTATAGGTTTAATGTTTGAGCTTTCTTCCAAAAGGCATTGCCTTTGATCTTGATATAAAAATCTACGAACTAACCCGCGTTTCTAGTTTGTACTCTAGCATCATAAATCGTGGCGGAACACATCATAAAAAGACGCCCAAAAACCCATACGTCACCAAAGTCCTATAAGAGGGACCCCTCTGTTACACTTTTCATTGTCTAATATTAAAATTTATGCCCTATATATACAATTTTCAGGAGTGCTTTAGCTAAATTGCTTCCAAAAAAACATTTAATAGAATATAATAAATATACTTACCAGACTATTTTGAAAACTTGTGAAAAAAATTCAATTTGAATACTACATAAATTAGCAGCCCCGGTTCCTTCAACAATGCGTTCACATTCACAAACTCTTGCTCTGCTGATAGCTGATTAAGCCTGATTTTGGCGGGAAAGATATTTTGCATCGACCTCGTGACCTTGCGCTTGTGGGGACATCTATTAGCTATAAAGCATTAATGTAAGCAGACGATATTTACTCTAGCTGATTAATTGTTTAGCGATATATCTGCCGAGCGTTCGCTGATGTTAACTTAAATAAAAATCAATGAAATATACGAAATAAAATTATTATATATATTTCATGTTACGCTTCATTTATTTGAAGATCTGGTATCAAATTGAAGAAGTACATTAGTCTTGATTAGAGCCCACAGCAGTGGTAATATAATTTTGTTTTTAGGGGTTATTCTAAATTAGGCGGGAAACTTAAACCGGAAAAAACATGCGACGATCTCAAATTCTTCAAGGACGTAAGAGATCCGCCTTTGTATCTCCATTCCTGAATAAGAACGTAACTAATTTGTCTCCTAATAACGAAGAAATAAACTCCAGACCATCCAAAGTTTCCAAAACGGACCTAGAGTCTTACTCACCTCAGAGCTCTGTGGTTTCTCGGGATCAAAATGATGGAAAACTATCTTTATTCCCTCAAGTACGAGACACTACGGATATTCTAAACATATTAAATTTTGATAACGAGGATGAAGAACAACTTTCCATCACCAATGAAAATAAGATTACACTGGATATTCTCTCTCCGCACAAAACTCTCGCTCCTTCAGCAAAAGCTGAAGAAACTTCGCAACAAGTATTACCCGGGGAGAGATATTATAACGTAATGTGGTGTAAACTATCTACCAAAAAACACAAAAAGTGGGAAGGGGATGCCATACTTATAGTCAAAACCAGGTCAGCTATACTTAAAAGTACTGATGGTAAAGTCATAAGTTCCGGAATGGGTTATAAGTTAAAACAATTAGAAGAATTGGAAGATGGGAGTACTTTAGTGGTGGGAGGAAAAGAATGCGAGATACAGGGACCCATAACAACTTCGGATTATCTAAGTGGACGCTGCTTTCATGAAAGTGCCCCGCCAGTGCTATCAGAAAAAAATTCCAATCTCTCTTCTCAACTTCAAGAACCTAACAAGAAATTCTGTAACCCTATTAAAGATAAATCCAAAATACCCAAAACAAAAGGACCATTAGTGACCATTCCTCGTTACCCTATTGGGGCAACAGGAGCTTTCGTTTTGCCACGGCCCAGCAGTTCTCATCAATGGAAGCATAACAAAGAAAGTTTTCCAATAATTGACCTTGTTGTTGATCCTCAGTTGACAATGCATCTAAGAGAGCATCAGAAGCAAGGAATAGTATTTCTATACGAATGCATTATGGGGATGCGAGAGTATAGCGGCCAAGGGGCCATTTTAGCTGATGAAATGGGCCTAGGTAAAACCTTGCAATGTATCGCTTTAGTTTGGACTCTACTGAAGCAGGGTCCGTATGGAGGATACCCAATATTAAACCGGGTTTTAATCATCACCCCAAGTAGTCTGGTGAAAAATTGGCACCAAGAATTCAAAAAATGGTTGTCCAGTGAAAAGTTGAACCCCTTTGCTGTAGAACAAGCCAGTCACGTTAAAGATTTCTTGTCCTCCCGTTTTTATCCCGTTATCATCATTTCTTACGAAATGTTCGTCAGAAGTTTCGAGCAGCTTAGCAAAGTTAAATTCGACTTGGTCATTTGCGACGAGGGTCATAGGCTGAAGAACTCTAATATCAAGACCAGCAATACCATCACAAAGTTGTCGACCATGAAACGCGTCGTCTTGACTGGAACCCCGGTTCAAAACGATCTACAGGAGTTCTTTTCTATCATAGACTTCTGTAATCCGGGAATCTTGGGTTCAAGCGCCAAATTTAAACAAGTTTATGAGAACCCAATCTCTGAGAGTCAAAGAACCAACGCGTCCAGCGTCGCAAAGGAAATAGGCAAAGAGAGAGCCGCGGAATTGTCAAGATTAACGAGTTTATTCGTTTTGAGACGTACTCAAGAAGTTATTAACAAATACTTGCCTACCAAACTGGAATATGTCGTTTTCTGCAAAGCTACCAGTTTTCAATTGACTCTTTATAAGAAGATCTTGAGTTCCAAAGCTATCAGATCTTGTCTAGCGGCTTTCAGAAACGCTAGTGGGGGTGCTTCTAGCCACGGTGCGCGTCATTTGACGTGCATCACGGCCCTCAAGAAACTTTGCAACCATCCTTACTTGCTCTACGAAGAGCCATGCCAAGTTGATGCTAGTTCAGATTTATGTGACGATTACTACGATCCGTCCATTTTCGACGAAATTAAATCTTTGTTTCCCGAGAAATACGATTTATCTAATCTGGAAGAAGATTCTGGTAAGATGTCCATCGTTGCTTCGATTTTAGACCAAATGTACAACCAAGAAACCAAAGAAAAAATCGTCATCGCGTCCAATTATACTCGAACCCTCGGCCTCTTGGAGAAGCTTTGTAACTGCAAAGGATACCCCTTCTTAAGACTCGATGGTACCACCCCGACTGTCAAACGCCAATCTTTGGTCGACAATTTCAACCAATCCAAGCACGGAGAAGGTCCATTCGTGTTTCTTCTGAGCGCCAAAGCCGGTGGTGTTGGACTAAATTTAATCGGAGCGTCGCGTATTATACTTTACGACATTGATTGGAATCCAGCCACTGATTTGCAAACGTTGGCTAGAATTTGGAGAGACGGTCAGAAGAAAAAAGTTTATTGTTACCGTCTGTTAACTTCGGGCACTGTCGAAGAGAAAATCTACCAAAGACAAGTTAAGAAGCAGTGTTTGAGCGGTACCGTCGTTGATAACAAGGACCAAGGAAAATTGCAATTTTCCATAGAGATGCTGAAAGATTTATTCACTTTGAAAGAAGACGCCTTGAGTATTACTCACGAATACATGGAATGTTCTTGTCTGATGCCTTTATCCGAAAAACAAGACAATCTGCTTCGAGAAGATAAGCCCGAGACTGAAGACGACGATGATTTTCGATCTTGTCAATTGGGTAATCGACGCAAAGATGTTGCCGATTCGAAAATGAATAACAAGAATCATGGAATGGATGAACTTCTAAAATGGGACCACATATCCGCACCGATCTCGAACAAAATCCATGACCCTTGTTTGTTAGCCGCTTCTGAAAATATAAACTTTGTGTTTCGCAACGAAACTAAATGATTATTATAATAATAAAACGTAAAACGTATTCTCTTTTGTATCGTTTGAAATTAATTAAACCACGGTTTTTTATTAGATATATACCTTATTTTATTTTTTTTATTCTCAACAATGGGTTCCTCTTTTTTTGGTTTCTTGGACAATTTTCTTTTCGCTTATTACAATTATTAATTTCTCTGGAAATAATCTTTTTAAATTGGTTAATATTATTAAAAACATTGTTTTACTGATACTATAACAATTTATTTTAGGTAAATGAGCATGTTTTAATTGTTTTTATATATAATGGAGCCTGTCCTAATTATATTTAAAAATGGATTCTTTATAGTTATTGATTTAAATTTTTTTCTCCCCGAATTTCATTAAATTTGAATCAAAAGTTAACTTATCCCTGAAAAATAATTAACACCAGTAGCGTAAAGCACAAAGCAAACTTAATTAGAACCTGAAGGAAAATCTTTATTTTTTGATTTCTTACACCCTAAAGTATTGCGAAAAAATGGTATTTAAATAAGTACCTTTGAATGTCGCACTAACAGGTTGACATAGGGGAGTCGCGCAGTGATGACAATGTTTCGTCTCCCTTTACAGGTAGGTCTGCAAAAGGTCTATTTCGTCCCTACCATACTCATACTCAAAATCTCGAGGAAGAGTCCAAATTACTGAAGCGTAAGAGGGGCGGTAGATAATTTTTAGATCTCCGCCAGCTCGTACAATATGCAGTTCGCTTAAATCGTTACACTAACTGGGCATTAATTATTTTTCTAGAATATGTGCTTTTGTTTTAATTAATACCTTACGATTTATGTTTTAGAGTTGATATAAAGCTCTCTTTTTAATTACGTTACGAAGAAAGCTAGTCACGTGATATAATTAGAGGTTTAAATTTTAATTACAAGACCTTTTTATATACACGGACGTTTTAACAAACCATATTTTCTAGAATATTCCTTTTTTTAGACAAAATTTAAAATATTGGCACATATTTTTGTTGGTCAGTGACTGCACGAATAATAATTATTTTGTGTGGACGGCATTTAAAAACCGAAATAACCTTTTGTTTTATTTTAGTTTTAAAAAAGCATTAGAAACGTTAATCCTTTTTTTCTTCTTAATAACAAGAAAAGGCGAGATAAGCTCGTGAAAATTATTTTCTTATTATTATTATTTGGCGTTTTAAATTATTTTAAATATTTTTAACGATTTTTTATAGCTTCACAACTTCAATATATTTAATATAAGTAACATAACAGATATAAGTATAACACTTTTGTAGTCGAATGGGAATCTGAAATGGGTCTCTATTTACCTTAGCGTAATTTAAAATTGACCAATCGTAGAATTATACGAACAAAATATTCGCTCCAGCAACTTCATGGCGATAGTAAAGCTGGGTTATTACTGGCTAATTATTAAATTAGCGCGGAGGTTAAAATGAATCTAAGAAAATGTTTCTACCCAATATAATCTTACAATAAAGGGCAGTTCGATTAATTTAAGTGGCTCAAACTCAACCGTTTTACGGTGTTTTTTGTTTTTTTACGCAATGCAATATTTTAAGCCTTGGTCTAAGGATTAATCCAAAATTTGGCACTATGTTAGATCGATTTTGATTAAAAAAATCATGAAAAGTTTTTTTTCCACTGTCATACTTATTTCTATTATATTACTTATGATTTAGAGTTAACCTAATTCTAATTTCGTAAGATCTAATTATTATACTTTTAAATATTTCGTTATAATTTTGTTTATTATTATAATTTCCTTCAATAAAAATGGCCATAGTATTGGGAGGGAATCGGTATTAATTTTGGTTTTAGAAATTTATCTTAGAAAATGATTAGTAACATTTAAATTTAAACCATAAAATGAATTACCGGAAAATGAGAAAATGCCGTTTTTATAACTTACCCTTAAACTCCACTATTACATCATATAAAATTCAACACGTCGTTAATATTGGCTTCCTTTTACGGACTTTTAATTTACAATCTATAAATGTTTTTGTATACTTGATAATATTTACAGACATTAATTATTATCATTATTAATTTTTATCATACAAATTCTAAAATAACTTTTTCATATATATATTTATATAATACAATTCTTTCTCGAGACTCTCATTAATACCGTACTGCTAAAATGGATTTCAGATTATCTTGATTTTAACTTTCAAGATACGTTTAAACACCTTACGGAAAACTGAAAAGAAATACCTTTTAAGTTGAATCACAGTTGCCAGATTAGTTTTGAAGATCTCGCCCAACCCAAGCGGAAACAAGCCCAAATTCCCGCCAAAAATAAAAATTTGTTTTTTCGGGGAACCTTCCAATTAACGGGCAAGACAAAGTTCCTTACGCTGGCGTTAAGTGATAACAGGAGTCTTTTTAGCAATGACTCCATCCCGAAGACCCTTATTTTAGCATTGTCGAATGTCCAACTAGACAGAAATTCAGACACCCGCGTGGAAGGGCTAAACCCTTGTAAACCAAAGTTCGAAGAAATCATCCTAACAACAAGTGATTTTTTATCGATTCCTTATCGTTTAAATAGGCCTAATCCAAAATTAAAAAAAAAAAAAAAAAAAAAATCACAAACAAATATTAAATTAGATATAAATTTAAAACTTACTTAGCTGAATTCATGGAGTTCCTGGACCCCCTATACAAGGAGAAGCGACCAATGAATTGATCGAGAGCCCTTAATATAGTATGCAGGATCTCCATGAATCCGGGTAAGTTTTAAATTTATTACTAGTTTAATATTTATACGTACAAATTTTTACTGGAGGATTAGACCTATTTAAACGATAAGGAATCGATAAAAAAATCACTTGTTGTTTGGTTGCATTCTCCCTTTAATAATAAACTCAAGCCGAAAAAGCGGCAGCTGGCCATTTACAAATTCAAAGTAGAAACCAGCCCAAAAGATCGCCCACCCGCCCAAGGATTATTTCCCGCAAAAACGCTTCGAAGGAATATCTAATTTTGGCGGGAAACCGCCCAACTGGCAACTCTGACTCTAACGTGAGAAAAATAGCGATTCTTTTGTAAGGTACGTTACGACTAGAAGCGTCAAGGTTAAAAACATTGTATACATTTGTATTCACAAATAGTTGGCATAATGGGAAAAGGTGAGGCGAATTGATAACGTTAAAACCTCGATCGTAGAGCGAAAAAATAGTTATACCAACTTTTTCAGAACACAAAGATATAAGGTTTGTTTTAATTCTTTTATCAAACTTTTTTAAGGAAAGATGAAGAGTCCTAACGTGAAGCGATTTCTTTTTTCATCTATTCTACTATACTAAAATTAAGGCCTGTTTGCGTAGTTAAAATAGTTGGCCTATTGCTAGTAGGCAGAGCAAGTTTGTTAAAGGGAGAATGCAACCTAACAACGAGTGATTTTTTTATCTATTCTTTATCTTATAAATAGGCCTAAACCACCTGTAAAAAAAAGACAAATATTCAATTTTTTTTTACTAGTGGATTAGGCCTATTTAAATAAGAAATCGATAAAAAAACACTTGTTATTTCGCATTCTCTCTTTAAGAGGCAACGACAACGCTTTCCAAAGTATAAAAGTTACTCGAGCCTTTAGAGAAAACTCCAGCCTTTCCTGACACTGACATAAACGGTCAGTGAATAAAGTCAACTCTTCTAACCTGCCCCAAGATTTTAAGTTCTAGAATGCAGCCTTGGATGTTTGTGTACTAATATTCTTCATAAAAGTTGTTGATAGCAAAGCAGAAGAAACCCGTCACGATGCCAGGGGCCGTCGACAAGGTATTCTCATTGCGGTAGTTTGATACGACCTATTGTCTGTCGACTGGGGGGGGGGGGGGTTACCACCCAACCAATGGGATAAAGGTGACTTTTGTGACGTGTCTCACCTTTTCTAGCTTTACACCGAGTAGAGAATTTTTTCTCCCGCGAAAAGAGGGGAGATGATACGCCCCGTGACGCCCACTCGCAAAAAGTCTATATCTCGGACGGTCTATGAATCAGCGACTCAGTTGGGGTCTGAACTTCATGGTCTTTGCAGGAAAAGTGCGGAGGACTTGTTAATTTGTTTATATAATTTAAATTTTAAAGTTTAATTATATTATTCTGCTAATGAGCTTCATTATTTCACATCTAGATATTTTTAATATCCTGGTATAACGAATTTATATTTAAATCTTTAGGTTAAGATCCTCTTTCTTTGTTAATCGATAGAAGGAATAACTTTAAGGCTTTAGAGTAAGTAATCTGGGTACAATAGTCAAGGGTTAGAAGGGTCCGATAGCCCAAGACTGTAGTAGGAATGGTCGAAAGAGCGAGATCCCTAAAGGACTTCTCGTAATTTCAATTACGCAAACAGGGTTTATTTTTAATATGAGAATCGACAAAAATATTTTTCTCTTCACCCTCCCTTTAAATATATAATCCTGAAATGTTTGTTTTTATATTGGCCACCCGAATTTCTTAAGCGTTGAATTTTACAAAGTTTGATTTTTCTAGAATTGTTCTACGAAAAAAGAGAATCTCGGTATTTGGCTCCGACACTGAATGGTGGATAACAGTTCATGTGAAAAGATTGACGGGTTATGCTCGCCATTACGCAACCCATTATAAATTCAGTAATTCTGCAATTATCGAAGATAAACAAATATTAATACACACATATGGTTTTAAAGCAGGGGGTCGCCATTTCCAATTTCCTCGCGGTCGACTTTGAGATTGTAATTTCAGCTTGAAAAAAAACTAGGCATTTTATAATTCCTTTCGACCTAAATTGAGTCTAATGTCAATGGAATTTTATTTTCGTAGCCAATATCACCCATTCCTTGTCGTTTAAATAGGCCTAATCCAACAGTAAAAAAAATAAATTACAAACAAATATTAAACTAGAAATAAATTTTAAAACTTACCCTAAAAATTGGCTTAGCTGGATTCATGGAGTTCACCTGAACTAGCGACCAATGACATTGAACGATGGCTCTTATATGGGGAATGCAGGATCTCCATGATCAATGTCATTGGTCGTAGTTCTTATACGGGGAGTTCAGGATATATCCATGAATCCAGCTAAGCCTATTTTGATAGTAAGTTTTAAATTTCTAGTTTAATATTTGTTTGTAAATTTGTTTTACTGTTGGATTAGGCCTATTTAAACAATAAGGAATCGATAAAAAAAAATCAGTTGTTGTTAGGTTGCATTCTCCCTTTAAATTCGAAGGTTACGCTGGGTATTCAATATGAATACCCAGTCACTCCTGTGGCGGCGGACGGTTCTTATTTTGGGGGGGGGGGGGACATTTTTCGTTAAAGAACTTGGAAACAAGTTGCTCAAGACCAATATACCTGAAGGCTACGGTTGTACTATCGCTCTTCTACAGACGGACTCGCGTAGAAATAAATCATATACCTTATTTAAAGACAGTCTCTTTATAATTTTTGTTATTATATTATATTATTTTCTTAAAAACTCCAAACAGGTTGAGATTATAGACTGATTTTTCTTATAATTCATTGAATTCAATTATATTCTGAGATTAATCAGAGTATTGACTAAACAATTTGGGGAGGGACACGTATATTGGTTGTCCCCACCTGGTTTAATTGAGGGGGGACAATGTCCCCCTGTCCCCACCCGTTCCGCCGCCACTGAGTCACTCAATCACTGAAACAATCATTTTCTTATTCCTAAACATCTAGTGCTAAGGTTGAAACCTTTCTACAGGGGCTCGTAGAAAATACATGGCGAGATTTGCCCCTAAATGGCATTTTCTCTCTGAACACACTTGCAATACGGCTGAAACATTTTTACAGGCGCTCATACGTAGAGATGTTTAATCTATAAGGTATCTTTTTCTCTGAATACGTAACCAAATCGGGAAAATAGAAGAGACTCTAATCTAGGTAATTGCATAAGTGAATTAAAGCCTTTAAGTAGACAAATGGGGCATTTATATGACGATTCATCTCTCGTTTATTGTAACGTCATCGGCTTATAGAGGTTCCGGCCATGAAAACTCGGCGAGGAAGAGAGATTTAGTGCTCTAAGAAGAAAGTATAATTCCGCTAGAGGAGACTAGTGCTCGAATTTTGTCTAACTTTTATTAATTTTATAGATCAACTGAATTAGATTCAGATACTATCCGTTTGCTTAAAAATTTACTATTTATCATTCCAGCTAACTTATCCGAAGATAAAATAAAGAAATAATAATACTAGTGTCCATTTTTATCCGAGAATTGTAACTTATCCTAGTTTTAAGTTCGGATAAGAAAATTTGAATATATTTTCGTCAATAACAGCAAAGCAAACCTAAAGGGTTGGTTATACTTTTTTTTTTTTCGAATTGTAAGTGAATTTGAATTAAATTTCTTTTTTTTTTCACAAATTCTAAGAAATTGAAACTTTCTAAGTCTAAATTTCACACGAAATTAAATAGGACGTTATGAAAGATTGACTGCTCGGAAAAAATTGGAAAATGAAATTTATTATTTTTAATTACTGCAGGGAGTATTTGGCCAACTAGTTGGTGGGAATAATTGTCTGGTGTGAAAGGCCCTTTAGAGTTTAGATCGTCTCTCATTATCATTGGCATCAGCAATTTTAACTTCTCGAGAATGTTAATAGTTCCAAAATGTTTGATAATATTTGAACTGCGTACTTAACACTCCAAATCGATTAAATATAATTTTCCGAGTATCCCTTCAAAACTATATATAGCTTTAAATATATATTTATATTAATATTGACGCGACTAACTTAATACGGACGATAAGATTTCCCACGGGAGTAATATATTAGATTAAATTAATTACCTGTAAATGGTTTGATAACAAAACCAAGGAATGATGGCGGGTTTGCCACGAGACGCTGACAATCCGTGAGGTCCCAAGACGCCGTACATTTGAAAAAAGCAAATAAGTATGCCCAATCCAGCGGCGAAGGTCATCTTACGAATTAATTTGTCCAGACGCGAACCGGTGATAACGCAGCCACCTTTGTACTTTGGGGAATCAAATCGATATTCGGCATCGGTTATCCGGCCTCCCCTACTATTTTTGATCGAAAAGCGAACAAACAAACACCCTTTCAGTCGGGGGGATCAACTCGCCAGAGTGGATAAATATATAGGCTTACGGATAAAACGACTATTAAGAGAGATATATCGAGAGTTTTAGTCGACCTACTTTGTGGAATTTTTGCTCATGATGCTGGGCGCTCGCGAGCAAGTGATAATGTCTTCGCTAATAGAGGAGATGGGTCGATTAGGATGATGATGGCGAGGCAACATCACTCCAGCCTCGCCGCTCTCGTCGATGCTGTGCTGGACGATGGAATGTGGCACGTATTTTTCTCCCTATAATCGTTACGCGATAACTTGATGGGTTAGTAAAGAGACGACGTAACACATTGGCCCGGAAAATGATATTTTTAAAGGGAAGGTGAAGAAGAAAAATGAACTGATTGTTTTCGCGTTTTTAATCAAGATGTTGTTGGCCATTAATCCAGATTTTGCGTCAAAGATGAAGTTTAAAGACTTTCTTTTAACCCACATTAACATGAAACTTAATATAATCTTCTCTTTAAAAAGTTTGATAGAAAACGGGGCTTTACAGAAGTAAAATATTCAGGCAATGGAAAATTCCTTCTGAATTCGACCACAAAGAGACCGAAAGAAAAAAAAAAAATAAAATAAGCAAAAGATAACCAAAGGCATTTTAAGCTTTTGTCTACTTTTGTTCAATTAAAAGTGTTTTATTTGGTTTATTTGATCGAATTCTGTTGGGACTTTTCCAATTCGGACCACCATTTTCGACGAAATTAGAAGACTCTTCCTCATTGGGAAAGCCGATTTCTTTTCTTATTCTATGGGAGGTCATTGAAAAGTAAAACTGACGTCACGCGTATATAAACAGCCTCGGAATGTTTTTCAATTTATTGTAATTAAATTTGCGAGTTTGACGCGAGATCAATTTGACAAGACCCGAGTCGATTCAGGTTGCGTGATCTTTTTAATCCTTCGTTTGACCTTTCCTTCAAATATAATTTATATCGTTATTTCTTACCATAAGGGGATAGCACTGGGAAACGTCTCCTTGACCCTTGGAACTTCCCGGTTTTTGCGAGGTTGGGGTGGTGGCTCCGCCAGTCACCTTTGACCTCTTCGACCACTTGGAATCTCGATCGGGAACTCGGTTACTCGAAGCTCCAATTGCCGATTCCAAATGAATGATGCCTATAAACGGCCACGTTATTATGGGAAAGAATAATAAAATTATTAATCCAACAAAATAGGCTTAGCGAAAATTCTCTCATTCAGTCATAACTTATATCGGTAAAGCTGGTTTTCACAACGTTTACGATTAAAGCTATATACGATAATTAGTATTTTAACGCTAGCATTAAAGTATTTATGAAGACGAGTGTAACGTTACGCCTAAAATATTTTTGAAAATCAAATAACCAATTAAAATCAATTACACGCCGTCAATTCCCCGGCTTTAAAAAATAAATAATTATTGTTAATTTCTTAATTGATAATAAAATTGTTTCTGCCAATCTTCATAACAATATTTTTATGATAAAATTAATTATTATAAACGTGCATAATAGGATTATATTTAAATATATTTAATATAAAATACGATCGTGCACGTTAGATAAAAATATTGATTTTTTGTCGAAATAATTGGAAAGTTTGCGAGCACATAATCCAATTAAAACTCTTTTTTACGACGTAATTAGTTCGAAAAAATGTAAAAATAATGTTAAATTAATTGGTTTTCAATGTCCAAATAATTAGTAATGAATATAAAAGAATTAAGCATAAATTATATATATTCAATAATATAATAAATATTTGTTGCGCTGAATTAAAACCTTCCAACGAAAATGAATGACTTGGGGACTAGTTTTACGTCATAGCCCACCACTTAAAAATAGCCAAAAAAGTCATCACCCCTGTCTCGCTCGAATGGTTTGGACTCTTCTTCGATATTTTGTGTCGGGAGAGAGGTACGGAATTCAGGCGGGCCGCGCTTGGCTATATTGTCTTCCCTCCCAACTCCGAATTTCTCCGCAGAGTGGCGCTTCCTCCGTTCACTATTTACACGGCGACTGCGGTCGCTAGAGTGTCTCGAATCAGAATCTGCCAGTACATTTTTCACGGCCTTTGCGAATACTAATCTACGGGGCGTTGTTTACTTTTATGAAATAAAGTGATAGACCTTTGATATTACTTATAATTGGCAAAGAGCCAAATATACGTTTTCTCTTATTACGAGGTCCGTATTCAATTTTCTCCGTAAGGCCTATAAATAATGGAGTCTATTTGATGCAATTTTAAAGCTTTGGGTCCTTTCGACCGAATTCCCATTCGACCGAACCCAATCCCATTCGACCGAAAAACCAGTGCTTTGGCGGTTTTTGAAATTTTTGGGGTATTTCCAAGGTCTAACCTAACCTAACCTAACCTTTCAAATAAATATTATTTAAAACTGCATTATTGTACTTTTTTTACTACCGTTTACGTACGAAGAACCTAGCTTAACAAAAGTTCCATTCAACGTATTACATATATAATTATGCGTATGCTTCTATTCGATTGAATTAAATTTTTGAATTTATTAGCCCATTCGGTCGAATGGGAAGAAACCTTTTTCCCAGCCCAATGGGCTAGAAATTGCAGCTATTCGGCCGAATGGGATTTCGTTCATATGGGAATTAGGTCGAAAGAGCATATACCATTTTAAAGAGAAGTTAAAAATTATCAGGTTCTACGCTCTCTTGAGAATGAAAACAGCATCATTAAAGGGAAACGGGAACAGATTTTGAATTTATTTTGTAATCACCATGGCAAAAAAAAAAAAAAAAAAAAAAAAAAAACAAATTCGAGGATTTTCAAAAGAATTATTAGACACTTCTTTGGTGTTTAAATTTAAATTAAATCAAAGTCAAATAGAGTCCAATATCTCTAAATGCAAATATAAATTCTGACCAATCATATTATTTCAGCCTTCAACTGCGCTAGCAATGTCCTAACCTTTGATGCCTAAGACCTCAGGCATATTCTTTGGACATTACAAGCGCATTTGAAGGCTGAAATAATATGATTGGCCCGAATTTATATTTACTTTTATTCAAACTTTACCAAACTTTAGAAATTAAGTTAAACACGAAAAACGTGCCTAAAAATTGTGAAAAAAACAAATCTCGAATACGTTTTGTTGGCATCCGGTGATTCCGAAAATAAATTCAAAAAGCTGTTCCATTTTTAGCTCTCTTTAAATGTCAAAATAATAATATCTATCTGGCATATTTAAATAGCAAGTGGATAAAATTTTTAAGAATCATTTTCTGGAAGGTTTCAATTAGTACGAATAATTCCGCAAGCTAGAGATCACGGCTCATGCTTCCCGCTTCGTTTAAATGTATATTTAAATAAATCAGAAACTATAAGTAGTAGACAAGAAACCAGTATAAGGAGAGACGCTCTGTAGCTCAAGATGTCCCGAATGAATTAAACGTCTGTCGAACCAATCAGAGACGCGAGAGCAGGGGCGTCAACCACACTCGACTGTCAAACCTGGGGTAAGTGAGCCCCTTATACTTTGGCCTTCTTCAACCTGTTCAGCGGCCGATCCACTTAAAAATAACTTCCGACGGCCTTGCGAGAGAGCGAGAATTGCTTTCCCGGTAAAAAATATTGCAAGTCATTCAACGGCTCTCACAAAATAATCGTCGTTGGTCCATATATACAATCGGGAATTTATCCACCGAAGTGTAGGTCTTAAAACCGCGACCGAAATGAAGATTTTCAACATAGGTGGTTCCTGCGTAAAGTTTTTGTATCTAAATGTTTTTTAGGGTTAGATGTTTCGAGTTAAATCATTTTAGGTGTTAAGTTATTCGAGTTAAATGGTTTTCGCGTTAAATAGACGGCGAGCTTAATTAATCTAAAAATCTAGTTAGCACGCTGCGTTTTAAAAAGAAAATCTAGTATAATTATTTTGATGGTACAAAAGCCAATACGCGGGGGCCTTTGAGGTGTGTGTAAAACATATAAGAAAAGAACAACCCAAACTGCCCATAGGAATTTGGGTAACGTAATGTTAAAATTTTTTGTTTCGCCACTGGTAAAATTTTATTGTGATAGTAAACTAGGGTTGTGTCCTCACCTTTCTACCACAAAAATAATCATTTAACCATTATAGTCTGCGAATACAAATTAATTGAAGTTTAGCTCGATAATGTTAAAGATAGGCCACATCGTTGGATTCGACAATGGAGTAGACTGTCTTCCCCCACCTGAAATCAGTTGAAATTTTGAATATTAGTAGACACACGATAGATAAAGATTCTGGGAAAATATCGTTTTGTAACTGCCATGGGATTTTTCTCAGCAACGATTTAAATTACCCAGAATTTTGACATAATTTGAGGTGCGGAAGCCCAAAATGCCTGTAAAAGTGTTCAACCTGCCGAACAACAAAGTTTTGCAGAAAAGCAAATTCAAGGAGCGAGGCACAGACTATACAGCTAACTCGTATAGTCTTTGTGTTCTGAAAAAACAAAGAGAAATAACACCGCAAAAGTATACTGTAGTGGTTTTTATTAAGAAACACATTATTAATAATTCGACGAAAAATAACAATTTTAGTGGCATTATATTTCAAACAATGTGGAAAAAGACCTAATTCGTGTTCGCGTAGGGAGTCAGTTCTCAGCCTCAGCCACGCATCAGGCTTTGATTCGATACATTCCTAATGGTATCGGGATTGATTCAGTTATTTCATGGTATTGCAACTGTAAAGGAGGGAACTTGACCATCAGAACTTGTGCTCACGTTAGCAGCCTTATTTGGTGCCTGGGCTATAAACGACACGAAGATAGAGGTAGCTGGTATCAATATTGCGTGCAGTCTGCGACGATGCCGGTGATTTGGACGATTTACCTAACATTGTTTGAAATATAATGCCACTAAAATTGTTATTTTTCGTCGAATTACTAATAATGTGTTTTTTAATAAAAACCACTACAGTATACTTTTGCGGTGTTATTTCTCTTTGTTTTTTCAGAACACAAAGACTATACGAGTTAGCTGTATAGTCTGTGCCTAGCTCCTTGAATTTGCTTTGCTACAAAACTTTGTTGTTCGGCAGGTTGAACACTTTTACAGGCATTTTGGGCTTCCGCACCTCAAATTATGTCAAAATTCTGGATAATTTAAATCGTTGCTGAGAAAAATCTCATAGCAGTTACAAAACGGTATTTTCCCAGAATCTTTATCTATCGTGTGTCTACTAATATTCAAAATTTCAACTGATTTCAGGTGGGGGAAGACAGTCTACTCCATTGTCGAATCCAACGATGTGGCCTATCTTTAACATTATCGAGCTAAACTTCAATTAATTTGTATTCGCACACTATAATGGTTAAATGATTATTTTTGTGGTAGAAAGGTGAGGACACAACCCTAGTTTACTATCACAATAAAATTTTACCAGTGGCGAAACAAAAAATTTTAACATTACGTTACCCAAATTCCTATGGGCAGTTTGGGTTGTTCTTTCACGTAGACCCCTTGCCTTTGACAGTGACAGAGGCGGCGGACAAGAGCATGAGCAATATAGTAACTCAAAACTAGTCTGGCGTAACTAAAAATGGCCTTACTGATTTCTTGTTTATTGAAAGTTTCTGATAATATTAAATTATGTATAAAAGGGAAATTGGAAACGCAAAAAAAAGTAATATTTAACAACCTCAGACTTTTGCATTTCTTTTCCCGTTTTGAGGATAAATAATTAGCGTAATTAAATAATATTAATATATATAGTATAATTAAAATATATTTAACGGTCGCGCGTCAGCCACGACTTCCTCCAACGGGCAAATTTCAGTAGTCATCGTTAAGAAAGGGATTCTTTGTATTTATTTATTGAGTTTTTTTTTTTTTTTTTCAATCACTTGCAGCAAACACTCACATGCATCATTCACGTTATGCTGGGAAGCGTCGCTGGCGTAACTGATAGTCTGGTCATTCTCGTCGGTGATACGAATCTTTGGCGTGTACGAACCCTTGGTCGAGATGGACTGAGTGGTGCCGTTGGACGAAGATCCGACGCTCTGTTGACGACTGACCAATCCCAGCTGTAGAACGCCGCCAACGTCCCCGAACACCTCCTTCTGACTGACCATGGGAGATTCCTTGGAACGGATCAGGCGGACTCGGCCGTACAGGAAGGAACAGCACAGGAAAATACCCCATAACGCGTAAGAAATCTGGGTCACCAGCCAAAGCATCTGCGACAAAGATATAACGCGACTCCAAAGATTCAGTATATTATAGATTTTTTCAAGAACTGCAGCTAAGAACATGGGGGCTACGACTAATTTGGTTTATAGCGTTCTTCTTTGGACTTAACTTGAATTATTAACCAGATATTTTTTCGGACTGTAGGAGGGGCTATTTGAAAAGTTTGAAACTTTGTCGATATAATAATTAAAATTCTAACCCTGAGGGAATTTTGCAATGACCAAAGTATGTCGGACGCGATGACTAAGCAGAAATGGGACGTCACGACCAGCGTCACGCACGTTTCGTTGCTGATTTTGGTGGAACCCAATTTGATCTGGGTCATGTGCAGAAAGGCGAGTTGAAGTAGGGCGAAAGCGGACAAGAGGCAAGGAAAGGCCAAGTCCCATAAGATGGCGTACATTACCTGAGGCATCACCTGTTGAACGAGTTAGAATTCTTTAGTTTTAACATCCGGGAGAAACGTATTCGTCTCTAATAGATGAATCTCTAAATTATTATAGTAATAATAGTTACCTGGGTGGAAGCGTACGGGTCGATAAAGAGCATGAGACAACGAGAACCCGAAAGTAAACAGATGAAGAGGTTCAGGGACGAAAGATGCGGTTTGGCGGAGAGTTGGGCCCGAAGACCCAAAATTGTGAAGAACGTGATGATGCATAAGATCAAGAAGAGGCTCGCCACACCCAGAATGTGCAATTGCCACATCCAAGTCAACTCGGACCTCACTTGATCAAAATCCGGTGATACCTGCGCAAGTATATAATTATAAGTATTATAATCAACCCCAAGGATTGTCACTCGAGAAACCTTTCTCAGAGGTTTACTTAAGCTACGGTCACATTAGCATTTCTTAATCGATTTGAAACGGTAAAATCAAACTGATATTCAAATAGCCAGGAATCGTTTTAAGCGTCACGTGTTCACGCTTTATCTTTATAAATCGATTTATTGTAACTTCATCTATCGGTTGTTGAAACTGAATCGGTATGAAACTGGTTCCCGAAGCGGTTTCGAGAAATAGAAACAAATCGATTCGATAAAAGACGGTTTACCGTTCACACGACACTATCGAAACGCTTGAAACGGTTTAAAACGATTCCACGGCCTAGTATGAACGCGGCTTAATAGAGTAAAAACCCACCAACCCGAATTACGCGTCTAGCTGTGTATACATGAACTGTTCCCGCCCAGCTACGAACTATTTTAGACCATGTACACTAACAATTATATATTACTAATTTATATATTTATATAACCATAAACTCTCAAATCCAGAGTTTTGAATGTTTTTACATCGTTTTATAATGAAGAAATAATTTAAAGCATCGAAAGTGTAGAGAAACACTGTTTATTGGGGAATTTGGAGTTTGCCTTTGAAAATTTAAAATAGTAAATACAATTGTTACAAACTTCAAAGCTTATATACTTTAGATACCTCTTTAAATGGGACATTTCTCCTTAATATGTTTGAATTTTACTGAACTATAATGATAAGGGCTCGGATTAAATAAATTATCTGCTAATGTTGCGATTATTTACGATTAAACGTAAATGTTTTTTGCTAATTTCACCGTTTGAAAAAGAGGGCATGTTTTGGCTAACCGTTTATCCATTGAACAAAGGCTCGAATATCGAATGAATAATATTTATAGGGAAATTTCACTTCCAATTATTCTGAACTAAAGTTGAAAATATTACTTTCTCTAATATCTTCCAAAATTATAGGAACGTTTTACGCAAATATGTGTTAGAAACAATATGTATTGTAGTTTTTGTTAATTGCACCATTAAAATAATTCAAAAATATCATTAATTTACTCGGAAACTCGCCTAAGAGCCTGGTAATTAACCACGGATAAACCAAAATAAGTGGTTATTGTGGATAATCGATTAATTTGAATTAAAATTCTTTATACAAACAAACTTTAAATGGCTAGATACGGTTATTTTAATACAAATATATTGCTTAAAATATTGATAAATTTATATACAATGTTTTCGTGATAACAGTTATATTAAAGGGAGAATGCAAACTAATAACAAGTGATTTTTTTATCCACGTACAAAGTTTACAAAACAAATATTAAACTAGAAATTTAAAACTTAGCCGGAAAATGGGCTTAGCGGGATTCATGGAGATGCTGAATTGCCTCCGTGTAAGGTTTAGCGACCAATGAGCAAAGGCCCATCGTTAACGCGTAATCTCCACGAGACTTACAATCGCGTTTGATTGGTCGCTAGACCTTATACGCGAGGAAATCAGGATATTTTTTTTTTTTATTTACTCAAGAAAAGCTTACATACATAAAAGTTTGTACACGGCCAAATCTTATTAGATTTATAGGCCACAGCCTTGACTTAGCATCATGATAAATAAGCTGCACCTATTATATTTTGTTAACATTTTTAAGTATTATAATCACCCAAGGTGCTATTTAGTGAAAAGAGAGTAAGAATTGTATACAGGGTGCTATTTAAGAGAGGATTATCGGCGAGTGCCGAGCAGATTTTTTAAATTGAATAATACTGGAATCCCGCTATGCTTATTTTCCGGGTAAGTTTTAAATTTATTTCTGATTTAATATTTGTTCGTACATTTCTTCATAAGTGGATTAGGCCTATTTAAACAATCAGGAATCGATAAAAAAAATCACTTGCTGTTAGGTTGCGTTCTAGAAATAACGAATTTCATTTCAAAATAATCGAAAATGGTTATTTTTTTCTCTTGATGAGTTTTTTTTTTAATTTTTTCATCACCTAATCAAACTCTAAAATTATATCCAAACACCAATCCCTAATATCGATATAATCTGGGTAACTCGTAAATTCTGTACACCGATTACGAGATTACGTAAGCGATTCCGTACCCATGTAACGCAATCAAAGCTTGTACACTGATTACGTGGAATAATCAGCACCTCAAGCTAATTGACTAAGTCAGACGATTACAAACTAGAGTCATTAGATAAAAGATACGTAGACATACCTGTACTCTTTCACGCCACCAATCTTCCAATGGAGAGACGGGCGTTTCGCCGTAGGAAGAAGAAGAAGAATTGGCTGGTGGTAAAAGGTAAACGGAAAGATGAGATCCTCCGCTATCGTTGGAACTACCGCTAGGCCTAATTGGCGGGAAATCAGTTTGACCATCAAGTCCGTTCGTAGGTTCCCGGTTCATGGTCCTTCGAAATGACCGAACGATATCGATACAACCAAAAAGCACGGGGGGAACCGTTATTTATTAGAAACGATGACGGGTCCGGTCTCTACGCGTTCTCACATCGTTAATATTTTAACAGAGAAAATAAATCAATTATGTCGACGCGACCGAGAGAGTTCTTGCACTCGCAGCGCGGGAGTTCTTTTTTTTTCCTCTCTCTTTTAACGTTTTAGTTATTTTTTTCTGATACCGGAAGACCGCGCTCTTCGTGACCAAAATGGCTTACGACCACAGTCGCTGCTCCGATTCAAGCTCTTAAAAGAGGGAGACATCATTTGAAGATGAAACTTTTTTTTTCTTTCGGTTGGAGAAGTGGAAAAAAAGATCCCGAGATTGGTTGGGATGACCGACTAAAGGTATAAAATAAAAACAGCGAAGGGATGAAGCGAAGACTTTAGGGTATCTAGAAAAAGGGCGGGAAAAAAAAGAGTCACATTCACTTCATTCGCGAGAGATGATCTTCTTTAACGGTGGTTGTCGATTTTCGGACGCTTTTCTTCCCGTTTTCCACGATTAACTACTACTTCTTTTTTCCACTCTTTCGCTTAGCGAGTTTCATCTATAAAATTACAAAGAAAAAAAGAGAGAAAAGGTCGTTAACTTTCTAACTTTCAACCTGGGATTTCAAAAAAAGGGTAAGAAAAATTAAGACATTTTCAAAGAGAAAATGAAGCGATCAAATATATTCAGATTTATATTTTTGTAACTAAGTTGCGGTATATGTCATTGTCGGGGTAAAATATTTGCGATTTGAGTATTAACCTTGTAGATTAATTATAAAGAACAACAGCAACTCCCCATAAGAGTCTGGGTCCACGTAATGTTAAAAATTTTCGTCTCTTTTATGATAAATTCGTATTATATTATTAAAATAGGGTAGTTGGGGGATAATTTAAAGCTAAAATTCGAGCTCACAACTGTAAATTTTGGGAATTACAACGAATGGAAGGTTTCTTCCATAATGTAAAGAATAGGAAGAATCTATGACTTCCGTGCCGGATATGAAAGCCTTCCCCCACACGAAAATCTTGAACGGTTATTATTTTAGATTCATAATTATGTTAGGAAAATATTAGGAAAGAATTATTTTGTAACTGCCACGGGTATAGTGCTGGCGGCAAAATGAAATTCGTATATTTTTGGTCTACTATGCCTCGAAATCCTCGAAAACGCCTGTAGAAGTGTTCCACTTGTCAAGCATTCATGCAGTAGGCTTTTGCTAGCTTTACAGGGGCCGTGCAAAGACTATATAGCTTACTTGAATAGTCTTTGTGTATAAGAAACTCGAAAAATAAATAGAGAAATCATACCAATTAGAAGATACTGGAGTAGTATCTTTAATTTTTATTTCATATTAAACAAAACACACTTGTATAAAACGGACAAATTATTCATTTAACGCTAAGGTTTTCTACGTTTAACGTATGTCTGGTAGTTCAAGCTCAGTGGCATCTTCACACACTACACGCAATTTTGACTGGTACCAACTGCCTCGATCTTCATGGCGACGATAACCAAGATATCAGATTACGCTGCTAACGTGAACACAAGTACCTATCGTCAAACTACCACCTTTGCAATTGCAATACCAGCCTTTAATGGCATTTGCACCTGTCCCGTTCGGTACATAACGAATTAGAGCTTGGTGAACAGCTGAGGTGGAAAATTGACCAGGCACGCGTATACGAATTAAGTCATGTTCAACTTTGGACACTTCGACGCTGAAAGAGCCGGATTTCTCTATAGTCAACGCCACATAAGATTCAGCGCGTTTCGTTTTAAAGTCGCTCATTACCACCTCACGTACATCACTTTCACGAAGTACAGGGAAGTCTTGAAATTCACTATCCTCAATTCGTTGCCATTTAGACGGTTTGCGAAGCAGATTATCGCGCTCAACTACTTCCTTAAGAGGATTTTCTTTCGTAGAGACTGCCAGCATTTTTTCGACGGAGTCTTCCCAGGAACCTTTAAGATGTAACTCCGGGTGGTAGGCGTTCAACAGCGCAGCAGCAATTTGAAGAAGTTCCGGAACTAATGGTAACATATGCACAGGTATACGGTTTTGAAAAAAACGATACACCGTCTGCAAATGCCCATTCCTAACTTCAACCGGCCACCTGAGGTACGTTACTTGTCGGGAACGATTAACTTCTTGCGTGTTTACTTGCTTCTCGCCTTTAGACAAGAACGAAGGCATTTGTAAATCCACACCCAGTTCAGTCAGTACGCTGTTGGAGTCTCGAAAACCGCGGTCTACCAGTACAACGTCACCAACTTGAAAGAAAGACTGGAGTTCTTCTCTCTTTTTGATAGAATGGTTTAAAATGCGCGCGTCGTTATTGCGGCCATTAGCAAAGTAGGGTCTGATTATATCTATTATGTAACCCGTAGTTGTTACCATTAACATTGGCTTGAGGATATGCTGGCCTTTGTGCACACAGAAGGATTTGTGAAGAACGGTATAGTCCTTGGATCTTCCAACCTTGATATAGGTGCCATCTACAATGGTAATAAGACAATTAGGCTTGTTGTTAGCAAAGAGTTTTACTGCTGCTCCAGATTGATGGTTTGTTATCAGATTGTCACGTGATAAGTGTTGCAGGCCAAAATGATGTGGCACGAAATGCTCCGATAAAGCCATAATAACCGCTTTTACCGTGTTTGATACCGATCTTTCAGTTAAATGAAATAAAGTTGATAACACCTTATTGGAGATACCCAATCGTAATTTCACCAATAATACTGCTAGAGCTGTCTTCGACGAACAGCATCTGATGGTACGAATAATGTCCTCAATAGTCGAATGCAACTCTAGGAACTCGTGCAGGGACAATGAAGTTAATACTTTACAGTCTTCATCACTTTGTATGAAGTTGTCAAAGCTCGGCGTCCGTAGGTCGTTAACACACACCCGGAGTTACATCTTAAAGGTTCCTGGGAAGACTCCGTCGAAAAAATGCTGGCAGTCTCTACGAAAGAAAATCCTCTTAAGGAAGTAGTCGAGCGCGATAATCTGCTTCGCAAACCGTCTAAATGGCAACGAATTGAGGATAGTGAATTTCAAGACTTCCCTGTACTTCGTGAAAGTGATGTACGTGAGGTGGTAATGAGCGACTTTAAAACGAAACGCGCTGAATCTTATGTGGCGTTGACTATAGAGAAATCCGGCTCTTTCAGCGTCGAAGTGTCCAAAGTTGAACATGACTTAATTCGTATACGCGTGCCTGGTCAATTTTCCACCTCAGCTGTTCACCAAGCTCTAATTCGTTATGTACCGAACGGGACAGGTGCAAATGCCATTAAAGGCTGGCATTGCAATTGCAAAGGTGGTAGTTTGACGATAGGTACTTGTGTTCACGTTAGCAGCGTAATCTGATATCTTGGTTATCGTCGCCATGAAGATCGAGGCAGTTGGTACCAGTCAAAATTGCGTGTAGTGTGTGAAGATGCCACTGAGCTTGAACTACCAGACATACGTTAAACGTAGAAAACCTTAGCGTTAAATGAATAATTTGTCCGTTTTATACAAGTGTGTTTTGTTTAATATGAAATAAAAATTAAAGATACTACTCCAGTATCTTCTAATTGGTATGATTTCTCTATTTATTTTTCGAGTTTCTTATACACAAAGACTATTCAAGTAAGCTATATAGTCTTTGCACGGCCCCTGTAAAGCTAGCAAAAGCCTACTGCATGAATGCTTGACAAGTGGAACACTTCTACAGGCGTTTTCGAGGATTTCGAGGCATAGTAGACCAAAAATATACGAATTTCATTTTGCCGCCAGCACTATACCCGTGGCAGTTACAAAATAATTCTTTCCTAATATTTTCCTAACATAATTATGAATCTAAAATAATAACCGTTCAAGATTTTCGTGTGGGGGAAGGCTTTCATATCCGGCACGGAAGTCATAGATTCTTCCTATTCTTTACATTATGGAAGAAACCTTCCATTCGTTGTAATTCCCAAAATTTACAGTTGTGAGCTCGAATTTTAGCTTTAAATTATCCCCCAACTACCCTATTTTAATAATATAATACGAATTTATCATAAAAGAGACGAAAATTTTTAACATTACGTGGACCCAGACTCTTATGGGGAGTTGCTGTTGTTCTTTAAGGTATTAAAAAGGTAAATGGCATCAAGATAAAGACATAGTCCGTCCGTCGCGTCAATAGTTGTAACTTGATATAAATATATTGCAATAAATACATTGCAATTTCAAGTCTCGGGTTGAAAGACATAAATAAAACCTGTTTGTGGGACAGCCAATAATCAATCTTGTCACTGCTAGTGATCGCGTCACCAGCAACAGACGTTGCACTCAAAATAGTATCAATGGGCATGACAAACCAAGCCACTCAACAGGTAGCGATCTTAAATTCGAGTGAATGCTTTGTGAGGAAGAATTGTCCTATAGCTCGGAATTTGGTATATCTTTTGTTAATTGAATAAGACCATCGTGAATGCCAATCGGATATTATCCGTTGGCGAAAAACATATCCATTTCTCATTCGAGTTAACGTATACCTGAATGTAAGGCATACTTTTTATTCGTACTCATTAATACGTTATGCGAGTTATTCATTCGACGTTAAGAAACATTTGAAACTCAAGTTATTTCTTCGCGGATTTTAACCCAAATTGAGATCTCGAAGCTAGAATGAAGTCATTCCTTTCAATTTAGATTGAAATATAATTATTATATTTCATTCTACACGGATTTTGTTTGCGTTATACTTTTGAATAAACGAGTAATTTGTTTATTAATCAAGTAATTATCCATTTGATACACGTCTGTTTATATAATTTGTCGTTTTATACTAATTAACAACCATTTTATTCGAGATTAAAATATCTGAAAAAAGCTTAGTTATCAATGGATATCCTAAGTTATTCACTATTCGATTTCGAGCTCTAGCCCCAATGGAGCTAATTGTTTCCCACTATCGAGTCACATCACTTTGTTAAACATTTTCCTATAGAGATCGGGGTTTGGACAAAATAATCCACAACTATCAGTTAATCAGTTAATCATAAAAAAATAATCGGAAAATTATTCGCGATTACATTGGATTTATCATAGACTTTCCTCGAAAAATTTTAAAGTTATGAATAAAGATAAAATAATCTGAAATTTCTTGTCCAAACCCCGATCTATATTTTCCTACATTCTCTTCTGGAATATTTTTCAATATTGTAATTCATAGACGCGCGTTTTAGAATTGAAAGTTAAATCATTTTAACTTTCCATTTGTAGATTAAAATACAAACCCAGACTAAATTATGAAGTATATCAAGTTAATAATTTCATTCCCATTTCCCAGGCTAGTAACTAAACTATAGTCAGCGGCAAATCTTTGTTGTTCGTTCTTAGAATAAGCCTTTTACACTTCCCCCAAAAGAGGGTACTTAAAGAGATAATGCAATCAAGAAGGATCAGATAAGGAGAGGAAAAGTGGGGCTGCGTTGAGTTAGAGAGAGAAGAGCCAACCTCCCACTCGGGTGGAAAGGGGGGATAGGAAATTCTCTAGGTAAACTGTTGTCACGTGGTCGCTAGCTAGCGCGTCTCACAAAGGATTCGTTTTACCCACGTGACAACAATTTACCACGAAGCATCTCTACCCCCGTCTGTCCCCCGTTCTCCCAGAGTGGGAGTTTAGGCCGACGCAGTAGGAGCCGCGCCGTTCCCACTTTTCCTCTCCTTATCTGATCCTTCTTGATGCAATCTAACAAGTGATTTTTTAATCGATTCCTTATATCGTTTAATTAGGCCTAATCCACCAGTAAAAAAATTACAATCTAATTTTACAACAAAATAAATTAAAAACTTACCCAGAAAATAGGCTTAGCTGGATTCATGAAGATCATGATTTCCTCGCGTATAAGGGCCAGCGACCAATGCGCAAAGGCCCGTCGATAAGGCGAGATCGCCACGAGACTTGCTAGCCCTTAACGCGAGGAAATCAGGGTCTCCATGAACCCAGCTAAGCCTATTTTTTGGGTAAGTTTCATAATTTATTTCTAGTTTAATATCTGTTTGTAATTTTTTTTGACTGATGGACTAGGCATTTTTAAACGACAAGGAATCGATTAAAAATCACTTGTTGTTAGGTTTCATTCTCAATATTTCTATTTAGTTTGAAAAAAATGTAAAAAATATTTTAGGAAAAATCTTATTTAAAATTATTGCATTTCATTTTCCCTTTCATTTTCAATCAGGTTTCTTAGAAAATTAGCGGTTGGGATAAAAAAATACCAACTACTACAAATTCCCTGTTCTAACTAAAGGAAAAAAAAGCTTATACGATCTTTGGCTAGAAAACATCATCATCATCCTCCCACGACAGCGAAATTCCATTTCAACGAAAATTTGGGGAGAGAAATGTGGGAAAAATGGCATAGAATCTTAGCCGGCGGAGGATGAAATACCTTGAAAGACTAAAAATAACCCCTTACTGCCTGAGCGCCCCCTTATTTTTCATTTTGTCAGACAAGTCGAGCCAAGAGACGTACACCCCCGGCCAACAGACCAAGGATATCATTTTCTTTCTACTATCTCTGCTACATTTTCTTTCCATTCTCCATTATCAAAGTCAAGGTGCGAACAACATCGTGAGAACGTGGATCTAGACATTTTTTGGCAAAAACTAAATATTCTGGTGTTGTTTCCAAGGCTACGAAAAACTTAAAGGAAAACTTGTAGCTAAAAATATAACAACTTTTGAATTTATTTTCGGAATCACCGGATGCCAAAAAACGTATTCGATAATTTTCAAAACAATATTAGACACGTTTTTGATGTTTAAAATTAATTTCTAAAGTTTGGTTAAGCTTGAATAAAAGTAAATGTAAATTCGGGCCAATCATATTATATCAGCCTTCAACTGCGCTTGTAATGTCCAAAGAATATGCCTGAGGTCTTAGGCATCAAAGGTTAGGACATTGCTAGCGCAGTTGAAGGCTGAAATAATATGATTGGTCCGAATTTATATTTACTTTTATTCGAATTTTAAAAAAATTAGAAATTTAAACACCTGTTGGAGTGAGTATCAAAGGTCAACATTGTTTGTCTACTCATTATCTCGATAAGAAACGTGTTGACCTTTGATCGAACGTAACCGATAACGAGACTAGAAGCCTACTGTCTACGATACAAGAAGTCAGTTTGCGGACTCCAGCCTAAAATGTAGAGACTTCCAAATGCTCAATAAAGAACCAGTTAGTACACGGACTTGTCACTAGTTTTAATTATATCGCAACAACACCAAAAAAGTGTCTGAAAATTGTTTGAAAATCCTTGAATACATTTTTTGGTATGGCGATTCCGAAAATAAATTCAAAACCTGTTCCAATTTTAGCTCCAAGTTTCCCTTTAATAACTAAGTTACTCTCAAACTTGAGCTTAATTAATTACCTTGGTTTAACAATAAAATAGTAATCTGAGTGTCTTTTTAACTTTTAGAGGGGTCCATGCCTCATTACAAGGTCTATACAAAACCTATTTATCGATAGTTTTAATATCGATTTAATTATTAATTTACTAAGTTAAAGAATTTCCTTAAAAAGCCTCGATCTTTGGGGTATTTAATAGTGTCAAAAAACGGTCAAATGTCAATGTTGGCTTCGAGAATAAGTGGCAGTATGAATAAGGGTTTTCATTTTTGTATAAGGATGGAGAGAGAGAGAGAGAGAGAGAGAGAGAGAGAGAGAGAGAGAGAGAGAGAGAGAGAGAGAGAGAGAGAGAGAGAGAGAGAGAGAGAGAGAGAAACCTCCAATCTCGGACAATATAAACATCAGAAGGAGACAGTACTTGAAGGGAAAAACTGCGAAGTAAAATTCAAAATGTCTTTGGTTCACTTTTTTTGCATTCGGGACTTTCGGGTTATTTTATTTGGTCTATTTAGTCGAATCATGTAAAACTGACGCCACGCCTAGAGAATTTTTTCAATATCTGAAGACGCAGTTAAATCATGCTTCAAATCTACAACAAGGCATATTATGACTGGAACGTGGTTCTGAAATTTTCGTAGTCAGAGGCCATGGATAAATAATAGTGCCTAAGTCACTATTAATTTATCCATGCTGAAGATTAAATTCCCGAGTTTGGCGCGAGATCTATTTGACAAGGACTAAATCGAATCAGGTGGTATGTCTAATTTGACATTCTTTGATTAGTTGGACATCAAACGCCGGCCAATTTTCTGGGTATGCCGATTTTTTTCTTTGTTCTATGGGAGCACATTGAAATGAAGAGTAAAACCGACGTTACACGTATGTAAAAACAGCCTCGCGAACTTTTTTTAATTTCTTGTGATTACAATCTCTAGCCGGGTGCGAACTCAATTGGACAAGGCCCGAATAGAGTCAGGTTGCGTGTGTATCATAAATTGGTTACAACAGAGAAAATTTACTACAGGCATATAAGATCTCCCGTTTGTACAGGCATTACTAGAAGGGCACTGCGCCCCTCCTGTTTTAGGGATCTCCTCTGTTTCGATTGTCTCTCATTGACTGATGCCACTGCTTACCTATGATTGTCGTCATAACCGGAAATACAAGTGGTATTTTAAACAGATCCTTCTATTCCTGTAATATATTTTCTCTGGTTAGAATATTGCCTATTATAGTGGCAGCATTCTCTTATTATCCCCTTCTGATAACATCGATGCAAGTTCTTTCACGTTCGACGGAAAATGATGTTAATATCAAAAAGAAACGAGATCGGTATGAGTGTTTTTGACAAGGCTATTATTCATTTTGTAGAATTTGAAGGTTCTGATCTCAAGCTGGTACCGAAGGGCTCATGGTGGAAAGAATCACTTTTATATGTCAAAAAGTTTTTTTGTTTTTTTATAAAAAGGCTTACTAGGAACCAGATATAGAATTTCACTCGACTGTGATAAAATAAACCTGAAACAAGCATCTCTTTTTTGAAAGGAAGGCTATTTATAGTATGACAAGATAATGATATTCATCTAGAAACATACATGTTTAAAACTAGGTTTACCTGTCAGGTCTTAAAGGAATACTAAAACACGATAAGCCAATTTTGATAGGTTTTAAATTTATTTCTAGTTTAATATTTGTTTGAAATTTTTTGACTGTTGGATTATTACAATTAAAACGATAAGGAATCGATAAAAATCACTTGTTGTTGGGTTGCATTCTTTTTTTAATGTATTTGGTAATTTGTAATTAATTATCAAAACCGCAAACTAGATCCCCTAAGCCTAAATCCGTCGAGAAGAAATTTGACTGTAAAACTTTTCGAAAAAAGTGAGTTGCTGATGCCAATGAAATATCGGATAAAATTGTCGCTTAAACCAGAAGCCGATGAAACCCTCCTTTGAAGTCTACTACTCCTATGTTCCATATAGCGCTCCTCTCTGTATGGGTAAAATTCACAATTTTACGAGTTAGAAGGGGTCCTACTTCATACCCCCCTGTCTACGGAAAATTGGAAATTCTCTCTCTCCACAAACGACGACGTTTTTTAGACGAACTCCAAGGCTGCTAGAGATATTCGCTCGACGAGCTCCCGCTCCGAAAACATCTACCGTTAGGAGGCGTACGGATAGCGCCTTTTGAGAATAACCCATACAGAGAGGGGTAGACAAGACCCGGGAGTAATAGACTTCAAAGGAGGGTTTCATCGGCTTCTGCTTAAACCAATACATTTCTAACAAACATATATTTTGGTTCACGCGCGAATTCGAGCCTAATTCAGCAACTTTGATAAATTAACAGCGTATTACCATGGACGAATTCTTTGGAGAGTTTTGATAATGTTTTAGGGCATATATCAACCGTCTAAATCGATTAAAAATAACCACTTTCGCTATTTTTACGCAACTTTATCGTAAACAAGAGTGTACGATACGTTCTTATCTAAAAATCTAATGGATCCAGGCAAACGAGGTAATTAAGTTTGACGGTTATATTAGCGATGGCAGCCTCTAACATCTAGGTGATGTCAGCCATGCAATTTCTTAGCCACACAAAGTTTTTCAATTTTTATACACCATAGCTGAATAACTAAAAGAGAATTTTAGTCATCAACAAAGGCTTAAAGTGAGGCTGTCACCTATTATTTCGATGACCTATAAAACCACTTTTCCCAAAGAAAATCTCGTGCAACTAGTTTTGATAGTTTTGCCACTGTTTGCCGTTAGAGAACACTTATCAAGGTCAGATTTTGTTACATCTTTATCAATTAAGATAGATGTACTAGGTATAAACCAAAAGTTTACTATTACTCTGACGCAGTGGAGGAAAAAACTAAAAAAGCGTTGAACAACACCAAAATCAAGTCATTGGATTTCGCGTGAAAAATGAGCTCTGGGCATTAGCACTAGTAAAATATGTTAACACCGCAACAATGACTCTAGACAGCCCGAGAGAATAAGAGCTAGATGTTAAAGGCTTCGTTACATCGGCTTTAAAAGTGACGTAAGTTCTGGCAAATATCTACTATAGCCTTATATACATCAATTTATTGGAGTAAAGGTTATAAGACATCACTTAGCATTGTTGTAAAGTAACCTTGGTCTGTTATATTTATGGCTTCGTAGTTGTAAAAATATTATGCCGAATGGTATACGCGCTTATAGAAGCATATTATCATTGTATTTTATTATTGGCACGCGGTGGAAATAAGAAATACTTTACGCTTAAGAACTTTTAAGGGTATACACGCATACATTTATGTCTAGACAGATTAAAAATTATGTTATTTAAAACTACAATCAAATTCAAAGTGCGCTTTCTTTATAAACCAATCTGGATTTAAAACTATAAGTATGAAGTATATTTTTAGTAGCGTTTGGCTAAGAGCTGAAATTTTGTATTCGGGTTTTTATTATCGAATCGGTTATTAGGTTCGACTTAAAGGGACTATCTGCGACTATTAAAGTCCCTTTAAAGACGTCTTTTCTTACTTTGCAGACTACGTTGACCATATCAAATTGTACAGTCAAAGCGAGGCTGTGTACATAAGGGAAGATCATTTTAAAGGGGCAAATTTCAGAGCAAATATGAACTTTATTACTGCATGTAACGGTCTCGTAAATTATTTTAATTTTATTAGTAGGCTAATTGAACATGGTCAACAAATTTTGTGTAAAGGAGAATAAATTTTCCTTGGCATATTTGGAGTTCAGAGCGGCTGCTCATAAACATGATATTAATACTTAAAAGTATACGCAAATGGAATTATAACGAGAATATTTCTAATTAAGAAGTGATTAAATTTGGATTTAATGTTACGGTGAAAAATGAAGCCAAATCTGTTAAGCCTTGGCCTAATTAGGGTGTGATTCCTCATTTTTTATATTTTTTTTTCACGTTTTCTAAGGTTATTTGAACAATAGTTTTATAACTTCAATTATATAATTATCTATGTACGTCTGTCGGTCGGGAACGCTAAACTTTAAACGCGACGATAGCGAAACGAGGAAAAGCTGAAGTGAATTGATACACAATACTATTAAACTTAATTCAGAATAAGTAGTTCATTGAACTCGAGTATAAAAACGAGAGTATTTGTTGCGAACGCGCGCGGCTTTAAATTAAACTCAAAGCTCCCGAATTTGAATTTCATTTCTTTTATAGGCTTGAGACTAGATTTAGGCTTAACGTTTTAAGAGAGGTTATGATGATTTTTACGATGTTTAACAAATGTTTTAAGTTAAATAAATTTAGTTTCGTGAATTAAATTATCTTTAAGTGATGGAAAATATAGTTTCGAACAGATATGGTCGCTGTCAAAGGTAATTTTGTAAATAACTGAAACAATGCAAGAGACATTTCTGTATTTATAATGATATATATTATTATTTTATCATTATATGATTGAGCAACATAGCTAAATAATATTAAAAAAAAAAAAAGTCCGTCATTGGTTATATTTTTTAAAGTCTTTCATTTTTGATGGGTACTAGGCCTAGCGAATTCAGTTTTAAAATTCGGCAAAAATTTTAACATCCTAATTTATTTCCCAACACGACTTAAATGCCTAATGTCATCAAGTTTGTTTAATTCAACTGAACCAAAACCCATAAATAAAAGCTAGAAAAAACCTCACAGCGCTATGATGGGTTAAAATTACAGTTAAACAGCTATTGAATCTACAAGTGGATTTGTAAATCGTAAAACGTAACATTTTTGAAAAACCACAGATACTTCGGTACAAACTGAGTCAAACGATCACGCGTAACGAGGTCTAAAAACCAAAAATTGATAGAACCCAAGTATTCAAAATGTAAAATAAGCCGTAATATATACCGAGCAAAAGATCAATCCAAATGTTTCGAAAAAACAAAAAGGCCCTTTTTTTCTAAACCAATAGACCTCCAAAATAGACATTAACGAGGAAACGGAGCCAAGGCTTACCGATTTAAAGTCTCATCGAAGTATTAGAATCGTTTATGGAGAAACCGTACCGACTACCGAGAGAAACCGGCTGTTAGTTTTTCGAAAAACGCGTCTTATACGAGCTAGCAATCTCTCGGGCACTGATCCGCCGTTGGTTCTTCCAAGTTTCACAATACCGTCGAGAAGTTTCGCGCTGGAAGAGAATCAATACGAGCTAGAGACACTGGCACGGACTCTCGTCGACCGTAGCCGCTGTAAGCTAGCTAGGGACGAAGGGCTTTCTCCTATTTCTCAGAGTGAGAGACTAAAAATTCTCGTTGCCAGCAGCAACCAGTTGCTATATCTTCTCCAAAGGATACCCTTTTATAATATATAACCCGCCTTAGCCCTAAGGCTAGGACTCTAGGAGACTGCAGCCAATGGGAGGGGGGAATAGTAATGGGGATACGGACTATTTGAAAATTGCCAGGTAAAACGGTGGAACGAGCCACGAGCGACTTTTGATCCTCCGCTTTTTGGTTTTTTGCTTCTCGCTACTCGCTAGGCCTATACAGTGAACTATAAAGTCCAGCAGCTTCTCTCTGTATCTCTTTCACCCTTCCTGTCTTTAGAATCTATCTTGTCGCTACGGAGCGACCCCAGCGCGAGCAACGGAAGCTAGCGTGCTTAATCCAGATATAGTATATAACAAGGTGGGAAAAACTGGGAAAGCGCGGGAAAACTCTCGAACTCTATGTCTGACTGGGAGAGACAAAGTCACGTGTTGTAAACGATACAGAATGGCGGGAAAAAAATACGGAATACAAATTAATGTATCAGAATTTCTATATCTTAAAGTATAGACACGCAACCTTACTCGATTCGGGCAACTTGTCAAATTGATCTCGCGCCAAACTGGGCGAATTTCATCTTCAGAAAAAAAAATACGCGTGACGTCGGTTTTACTTTTTATTTCAATGTGTTACCATAGAATAAACAAAGAAATCGGCTTTCCCAATTAGAAAAATCTTTAAATTTGGAAAATTCCAATAGAATTCGACCAAATAGATCAACAAAAGTGAACCAAAATTTAAAATGCAATTAATATAATAGTGGAAACATTCACACTACGCGATTTTACTGAGCTTAAATATTATTAGTTAATAATGGAACACAACGAATTCGCAATAGAATGCATCACAGTCATCTACAGAAAGAGTTAAAATCAAATAATGAATGACGTAAAATACAAGAAGTGGCCCATTTTTGGTTTGTTTATCATTATCAATGCTAATTTTAATTTAATAATGTAGCCTTTTTATTTTATTTTAGATATAGATTAGAGATTTGGTTCTCGGCTATTGGTAATATTTAGTATTCCCAACTAGTTTTTGTTTACCATCTAATTGGAACGTCAACTCACTCAACAACAGACAAGATAGAAAGATTTTAATTTGACTTCGGGGAAAACAAGATGGATATCGCATAGGAATAGCTACACCTATTATGGTTGTAAACGCTTAATATCCTCTTCAGACAAATATAACTTTATATTATGTTTTAAAGTAAGTGTAGCAATTAATTTAAACAAATTTTCCGTTCCACCCGCCACCCTTTATAAGATTCCACTGGCTTTATCTAGAGGGCGGAATAATCTGCTCGATACCTCGATACCAGTCCAGGCATTCCCATGATCAATTTCCCGCAAAAATGTCTGAAGAGTTTGTACTCTAACCATATTTCCATAAAAAGAAAATATTTTAATTACAAACCTAAAACGGCTCTAATCTTGCCCTCGCGTATTTGTGTAGTAGCCTCGATGATTTCGCTTTTGAAAAATTCGTGAATAAATAATACGCGACTACTTGTTTCTTGTTTTATTCCAACGCCGCGAACAATATAAATCCTACACCCACACCCTGATAGGGTTGAGGTGTGGCTAAAATGCTTCGTAAATTGTTAAAAGATGTTCTTGGATATTTTATTTTTGTTATTTTTTTTTTTTTTTTTTTAAAAGATGGTGATTTTTTTACGGTTTTGCCTCAAGGTTAGCGATAATTACTTTGGGTAAACACCTTGGCATCTTGTGGATAGGGGATAACATCCTATTTTTAAACTCAATTTATTTTGGTTTTTATAATAAACGAATTGGCAGGAAAGTTGCGGGAAATATTTTCTCGAAGGGAAGGTAAAACGACAAATCTAATAGAGGCTCAGAAAAGTTAAATTTAAAATGTGAAAAACTAATTGTTTAATATAAATTAAATTCTCAATATGTTCAAGTTTTCACCGAAGTTCTTTTCAAGATATTTTACACAAAACTATGCCCGCTACACTTCTTGATACCAAGAACATACAAAAGAAGTTCGATTAGTCGAACCAGCCCTTTTCCATTTTGGAAATTAGATCACTCTAAAATTCCCAATAGAGCTTTACTTTTTCAAGATTTCAAAACAACCCCATTTAGGGGATTCTTAGAATTCTATAAAAAAATAAGAATATACGTCAGTCAATATCAGAAGCGAAGGCGGACGAATACGAACTATTTCTGACGACTAAAATAACTATTTTGATCGGGGATAGGCCCATAAAATAGTATATGATTTTGGGTTAAATATTTCGAAATAGATTAAAGATTTAATTTTAAATTTTTAAATCATGATGAAATGGATTAAAGATTTAGTTTAAAATTTTTAAATCATGATGAAATGGATTAAAGATTTAGTCTCAAATTTTTAAATCATGATGAAATGGATTAAAGATTTTAATTTTTAATAAAGATCGAATGTTTCAACAATGATGAAAGGGATTAAAGATCGAATGTTTCAACAGTGATGAAATGGATTAAAGATCTAGTCTTTACTCATGATATAATGGATTCAATATCTAATGTTTCAATCGTGATGAAATAGACTATCCTGAGGAAATGGACTATAGATCTAATTTTTAATATTGAGGAAATGGACTATAAAGCAAATTTTTAATCCTGAGGAAACAGACTATAGAGCAAATTTTAAACCATGAGGAAATGTACTATAGAGCCAATTTTTAATCCTGAGGAAATGGACTATAGAGCTAATTTTTAATATTGAGAAATATACTACAGAGCAAATTTTTAAACCTGAGGAAATGGACTATAGAGCAAATTTTTAAACCTGAGGAAATGGACTATAGAGCAAATTTTTAAACCTGAGGAAATGGACTATAGAGCAAATTTTTAAACCTGAGGAAATGGACTACAAATCAAATTTTTAATCCTGACGAAATGGACTACAAAGCAAATTTTTAATCCTGACGAAATGGACTATAGAGCCAATTTTTAATCTTGAGGAAATAGACTACAGAGCAAATTTTTAAACCTGAGGAAATGGACTACAGAGCAAATTTTTAAACCTGAGGAAATGGATTAAAGAGTATTTTTTTTAATATTGATGAATGGATTAAAGATTGAATTTTATAATGTTGATGAAATGCATTAATTTTTTTTTTTAATATTAATGAAATTGATTAAAAAATGTTAATGCTTTTTTTAAGGAATTAAAGATAAAATTTACTAATCATGACGCAATGGAATAAAAATCGCAATCAAGATTGGCGAGCAGCGCGGAAATTTATTAATCTGATTAATCTGACTAAATATCGAGGTGCACCACAAAAGAGGAATGAACTTTTAAAGACTTTGCAAATATGGGATTAGACATCCGTGTTTAAAGGCGGAACTTTTGCTATATTATTTTTACGACTAGAAAACGCCCCAACAACAAAAAAACAAAACCAACCCCTCTAATAAAACGGTCGGAAAGAAAAAGAAAAAAAGAAATTATGGGGAAATTAATTTCTGGCTCACAAAATATCGATCAACAGTCTTAGAATATTTATCGTAAGGGGTTCGACCTTTTCTTAGTTTTTTTTTTTTTTTTTTTTTTTTTTTTTTTTGTTTTTATATATTCTCCGATACGAGAAAGAAGAGTCAATTAAAAATCAGAGGAAATGAACTATAATAGTCTCGTTACCATGCTAATTATGACGTCATATTTGAACGATGGTTATTGAGATTGAATTCTTAATGTTCAACTAGTTTTAATTCAAGATGAAATATATATATATATATTCTTGATCTGAAAATTATAGCCTATACACAAAAACTATTTAATCTGGTAACTGAAGAAAAATCTGAAATATTTTTTATATTTATAGAAACGATCCAAATTCGATGAAATTCTCAATAAATAACTTTTCGGGAATCAGTTTCATACCGATTCAGTTTCAACAATCGACAGATGAAGCTACAATCAATCGATTTATAACGATAATGTGTGAACACGTGAGGCTTAAAACGATTCCTGGCGATTTGAATATCAGTTTGATTTTACCGTTTCAAATCGATTAAGAAATGCTAGTGTGACCGTAGCTATAATCGGTTGTTGATACCGAATCGGTATTAAACTGTTTCCTTAAGCAGTTCGAATCAAATCGATTCGAGAAAGACGATTTTCCGTTCACACGACTCCAGCAATATTTTTTGAAACGGTTTAAATCGATTCCAAGGTCTTTTATGAACCAAGGAGGATCAGAGAAGGAGAGGAAATGTGGGGACGGCGCGGTTCCTACTGCGTCGGCCTAAACTCCCACTCTGGGAGAACGGGGGTAGAGACGTTTCGTGGTAAAATGTTGTCGCGTGGGTACAACGAATCCTTTATGAGACGCGCTAGCTAGCGACCACGTGACAACAGTTTACCTCGAGAATTTCCTATCCCCCCTTTCCACCCGAGTGGGAGGTTGGCTCTTCTCTCTCTAACTCAACGCAGCCCCACATTTCCTCTCCTTCTCTGATCCTCCTTGTATGAACGCAGCTATAGGGAAGAGCAAGCGAGATCGTGACGTACGATATTTTCATCGATCAGTTCGTGAAAACTGATCAGTTTGCTTTACGCAACGCTTCACGAAGGGCTAATAATTAGAAGATGGGGGGGGGGGGGCGCTGTATAGTGTGCCTAAAATTCCAAGCTACATTGTGAAATACAAATATCTTACCCAAAATCGTTGGGTACTTTTCCACTAATTACTTAAGACTCCTACAGTTTGTCGGGCTCTTAAGTCAAATTATATTGTCAAAACCCAACCCATGCAGTTAATATAATTTGTAACGTTTCCTGTTGAAATACAGGGGTGAAATTAAGGGCGGAATTAATTTGAGCAATAAGGGAGAAAAGATAATCTGATGAAAAACAGTTCTGGGTGTTGCCTGTATTTTTTTTTTTTTTTTTTTCTTTTTTTATATTTCCTATAGATGGGCAATGTTTTGCCTCGTAAATATGGGGTAAACAAAAACACAACAGAATAATAAGACTTAATTGAGCGAGAGAAGAAAAAAAAAATGTTTAGCCCCTCTGGTATTAGCGCATTCCTTCAAGATTAGTGAGGTTAGTAATTATTTGGTAACTTATTACTGATATATAAATTGTATAATTAAAGTAATAAATAAAAAATAATACACATTCGCCTGTAAAAGTGTTCGAACCGTCGCTCAAGAATGTCCAGAAAAATGCCATCATTTAGGGGCAGATTAGCTAATGTATTTGCTACCTAGCCCCTGTAGAAGTGTTTTATTTGCGGAACAATTATGTTCAGGAGGTAGACACTTTTACAGGAATTAAGAATAAGTTGGCGTTTATTTCAAAGGATATTATCAGCTTGGATCATATTTTCATCTTTACCAAGGACTCATAAGAACCTGACCAAACAGCATTAACCTCTCGCATACTTTGTAGCCAAAATTCGTCCGCTATTCGCTATAGTTCTCACCACCTCTTGAAAGTACTAGAGCGCACATTGATTTTTTTCCCGAGGATAATTTGAATTTCCTGAGCTAGGCCTTGGTTTGGAATATCAATTCTCCAATTTTCTTTGGTACATAAACGAGTTCTTTGCTTTATTATATAGCTACGTTCATACTAGGCCTTGGAATCGATTTAAACCGTTTGAAAACGTTTCGCTCGAGTCGTGTGAACGGGAAACCGTCTTTTCTCGTATCGATTTGATTTGATTTCTCAAAACTGCTTCGGGAACCAGTTTCAAATCCTCTTTATGAGAAAATCGTAGAATAATTTTGAGTGAAATTTGGTATAGACTGTTTTTAGACAATATTACCCCCGGTTTTATAGGTTTGGACAGAATTTATTTTGCTACGTGTCTATCTTTAACGTATTACCTCCTGGGCGATTTTAGTGACAGCAGGACTTTGTGAGCCCACTCTAAGAGGCGCTAAAATCTGGATTTTAATACTTCTAATGACTTTTCATTAACTTCTGGTTACTTGTAGAATTCTGGAATCAGCGGAGATTGCAGCAAATTTATGGCCCCCATTTTTTATCTGAACTATTGGACTTCTTGGTGATAAAACATAGATCGAACAATCTATATTTGCCCTAAATGAAACCTCCGATTGATTTCGCCTCTAACGCTATACGGGTGTAAGGCAAAAGCTAACCTTCTTCTTCTCCCCTACCAAGTAATTACCTTCCTTTTGTCTCGAAAACTAGAATTTTCCGTGCCTGTCTCGAAGGTTTTGGGCAGGGATTCGAAAAACCCTTTGATGAATCGCTTCTTAGCGGAGCTTCTTTTTTTTTTTAAGCTTTCAACCGTCCGGTAAAATTGGAACAATGAATGGTAGGAGAGTTAAAAGAGTATGTGGTAAGATTTAAGATAAGCAGTGAACAGTAATTTTAATTGGACTAGATTAAATTAAGGTTTACGCCAGATTGAATGCTTTTCTCGTATCAACTAGCCGCAAAACAGTAATATGTTACGTAACTTGTTCCTGCAATTGGGTGCTATAGCTTAACGCCAAAGCCACAATGGACAGGAAAATTTACAGTTTGAATTGGCATCAAGAACAACAGAACAACCGTTATCTCTCTCTAAACACTCATTTGCGAGATTAGTCTAGTACATTCTATAACAATAAAAACGTTGTCAACCAAGGCTTAGAAATATTACTTGTATATCTATTAAATCGATATAATGTATAATAGAGATCGGGGTTTGGACAAAATAATCCACAACTATCAGTTAATCAGTTAATCATTAAATAATAATCGGAAAATTATTCGCGATTACATTGGATTTATCATAGACTTTCCTCGAAAAATTTTAAAGTTATGAATAAAGATAAAATAATCTGAAGTTTCTTGTCCAAACCCCGATCTCTAGTGTATAAGCACGAAAGCGGACTAACTCTAGCGACAATTTACTATTTAAAGGGATACTAGACCCTGATAACAAGCTACTTTTACTCGATTTGGGCTATTAAAATACGTCTAAAAACCCTGAATCAAAACTCAAAGGTTTCCCAGTAATTTTAAGTTAATTATCAAGGTCGCGAATTAGACACGCTAAGCCTAAATCAGTCGAGAAGAAATTTTAGAATACAAAACTTATCGAGGAAACTAAGTTGCTGGGGCCAATGAAATATCGTATAACGATGGAACGTGAACCAATTACGTTCTATTTCTAACAAACATCTCATCCAGTTTACGCGCGAATTCAAAGACGAACTCTCATTGGCCTCAGCAATTGAATCCTTTCGAAATATGAAATTTCTTTAAGCCTAATTTCGAAACTTTGATAATTAACCGCGAATTAGTACGAAACCTTTGGCGAGATTTGATAGTGTGTTTATGCACATTATAACAGTCTAAATCAATTAAAAATAAGTTATTTCCAGAGTCTTATTCGTATGACACCACTTTCGCTATTTTTGTAAACTGTTTTGAAACAAAAGTTTAGTAAGATATGTTCTTATCTAAAAATCTAATGGATACAGGCAAACATGCTAGGTAATTAGATTTGACGGTTATATTAGCGATAACTGCCTCTATAATATCTAAGTAATAACAGTCTCTATAATATCTAAGTAATGTCAGCCATGCAGTTTCTCAGCGACGCAAAGTTTTATAATAGCGTCGAATTATTTCTTAAAGGGAGAATGCAACCTAGAAAGTGAGTTTTCGTCGATTCCTTATCGTTTAAATAGCTCTAATCCGACAGTAAAAAAATAAAAATAAAAACAAATATTAAACTAGAAATAAATTTAAAACTTACCCGGAAAATAGGCTTAGCTGGATTCATGGAGATCACCTGAACTCCCCGTATAAAAACTAGCGAACAATAACATTGATCAATGCCTATTATCAGAGGTATATAATAACCCCCTTCGGGGGGAAGTATGAAAGGTAGGCAAAATCGACGAACAACAAGTGCCCGGCGTAAATCGCGGCGGATCGACACACCGCTTTACTCCCAAAAAATAGTTACACCATTTTGAACCTCACTAAATTTTCCCTACGCACACTTACGGAACATGCGAGCTGAAGTCAACCTTCGTCTCCAATTTAACAGACAGCCTGACTCCTGAGACAGGAAGTTCTAAACACAAATCGAGCCGTCTTGTTTATACAAAGACCATTTACTAGAGTAGCGACATTGAGAAGTCCAGCGCGAGCTAGTGGCCTAGATAATCAGCCGCGGGCTCTTGTTGTTCGTGATCTTAAGTATTGGTAGTATAGGGGCTTTCATACTTCCCCCGAAGGGGTTTTTTATATACCTCTGCTATTATATATGGGGAATGCAAATCTCCATGAATCAATGTCATTGGTGGCTAGTCCGAAGAGTTCAGGATATCTATATAAATCCAGCTAAGCCTATTTTGACGGTAAGTTTTAAATTTATTTCTAGTTTAATATTTGTTTTAAAATTTTTGTTACTGTTGGATTAGGCCTATTTAAACGATAAGGAATCGATAAAAAAAAACACTTGTTGTTAGGTTTCATTCTCCCTTTAAACGAATTGAATTGGTTCAAATTGAAAGGACCGGATTATAAGTTACTGCATATTATTCATGAGCGTTTTCAGTATAAAGGCGAGAAATTTGAAGGGTAAAATTAAAAGCTTTTTAAATATTCTTTCATCCGCTTAATCTTATACTTCAAGAGGAATCTTTTGGTTTTGAGACATTGAGTGCGAAATTCCACGCATTGCGGGACAAATGAAAAATTATATTCTTTCAGTCCCGCTATTTTATTCGGTTTGACCCAAATTTGAATACGAAGTAATTTCATTTTAATAATTAAAAAAAGAAAAAAAGATTTAGGCATAGTTTTGAAAACGTCCTATATCTTGATTCCAAAAATGATAAAATACTTCTAAATTTGGTTATACAATACAGGCTCGTATAGTTTTCAATTAAAATTGTATTCCGAGGCACGCGGTACAATTTTAAAAATGGAATTTTCTGATCATTTTGATATCTTTTAAAATGCAAATGAGGTTAAAATTTTTGCAGGCAGCTAACGGGACGGTGGCCAAGCAGATATAGGGGTAATATAACAACAAGAATTTATAATTAATGCACCTTAAAACATTCCTCCTCGCACACTAGAAAGTTTAAATGTTTTTTCTAATGCCCATAGATCATATTTTTGGATTTATTACACTATTAAAACGCCGTATGCAAAATTTTATACCTCTGGGTTGACAAGTTCTTAAGAAACTTCAAAAGGAAAAAATGTCAAAAATTAAAAGTAATTATTTTTCGAATATATATGTAGTTAATTTCTGGAACGTAATTAACAATAATTTTCATACTTTTTGAATGAAGTACTTGTACGAAAAATACCCCGCGAAAACGACATTATCACGCGCCAGATCACGCGCCAGAACACGCGAGAATCAACTGTAGACTCTACAATAGCCACGATATCATAAAGTGATGACGTAGAATTGCGCGGAAATTTCTTTTAAAAATTCGAAAATGGCGATTATAAAATACAGGGTGGAACAGATAACAAAACTCAATAGCTTCTATGGGAAAAAATTTCAATGGGATTTTATCATTGAGCGCGGGCTATCAAAATTAATTTTTCACGTCTGGCGCGTGTTTATAGCACGCGCTCAATGTTAAAATCCCATTGAAATTTTTTCCCATAGAAGCTATTGAGTTTTGTTATCTGTTCCACCCTGTATATATTTTTTTCTATCACATATACATAATTATATATATTGTGAATCATTTTAATAGCACTATTCAATTTCCATTTGTAGTTAATAAAAATCCCCAACAGCCTAGCTTTAATTGATAATAAATACGACAAACAAAACCTGACGTTCATAAGCGCTCTCTAATGGCAAACAGTGACAAAAGTAGGAAGTAACAAAGCCTCGTGCGTGGCTGCCATTTTTTTTAATTTAAGCGCAATTTAACTCTTATTAAGAGCAAAGGGCTAATCACTCTCGGATTCGCTGTACACAGTGATTACGGATTACGAGTAATCATTTTAGCCAGCACTGTCAAAGGCAGGGATTTTAAAGATAACGCGTAATCGTTTTAGTACAGTCAAAGGGGCTATCAAGAATATAATAATAATGAAACTTCAACGGTGAGAAAGACAAAGTGACAATTTTCATTCTGTCATAACCCTTATATCCACGTACTGAATATAGGCAGGATTTGTATCGCTCCATTTGGATTTCAAGAAAATGGATTAAATTAGATCTAAAGTTATTGCTCCTTTCTTGGTAGACCAGGATCATTTTCACGATTTTTTTAAAGTGTTCTTATCACCACTTGAAGGTTCTGACATTTTTTACAGATCTAGTCCGATCGCTCGATATTTTTTAAAAATTCAAGATGGCTGTTAGCATTGTGATAAGAAAGGCAAATTGCTTATCTTTTCTCAGAATCTAATTACGATAGTTTTAATGATGAAAATTTGGATATTATATGTATGCTTACAATTATTTTGCGGTAAGCGCCAAATAATTGAGAATTACATCTTGGTTGAGAGAATTTTCACGAATATAGCAACTAAGATCCAAGGTTTAGAAAAAATTATCTCGATCCCGCCATTATCTTAGACTTACCTGGATTCATGGAGATCCTGATTTTCTCTCGTATAAGGGCTAGCGACTAATGAGCAAACGCCAGTCGTTAAGATGAGATCTCCACGAGACTTCCAATAACATTCGATTGGTTACTAGCCCTTATACAGGAGGAATTCAGAATATCCATGAATCCAGCTAAGCCTATTTTGACGCTACGTTTTAAATTTATTTCTAGTTTAATATTTGTTTGTAAACTTTTTTACTGACGGAATAGGCATATTTAAGCGATAAGGAATCGATTAAAAAACACTTGTTATTAGGTTGCATGCTCCCTTTAAGGAAATTTCCAAAAATTCTACAAAAATTTCATTTTTTTCTGATAATAGTAAATCAGTAATAGGGTCACTTGAATATAAAAAAACCTTCACGTAAACGCTTCATTAGACTTTAACGATGTGAAAGAAATGAAGCGCGATAAACTGTAGATTAATTATGTCGAAATATACTGGATGTATAAAGCTACATATGGGCTGGAAAATGAAGTCGTTAGTTGACCATACTATTTTTATTATCGCGTCTAGAATGGAGGTACCGTGATTAAATGGATTAAAAAATCCTTTCCCAAAATTGGGAGAGACGTGAAGAGTTTCGCGGTAAACGCCCTAAAGAGCATTAACAGGTTATTAACAAAGAGGCATTAGATGCCTAATTGGAGAAAATTCCAGAATTATTATGTTTCGTTTCTAATTTATGGAAAGGAAATGTACAATTCACATGCTCAAGCGTGTTGAACATTATTAAAAGGGAGGCTCAAATATGAATTCAAGGAAGCATAATTTATACTATTATGTGCAAAGTTTAATTTGGACATTTAATGTCAAGAATAAGTTATAAATAGCAGTTTTACAGAAATAAATACGCCTAATTCACACTATTATGCTAAAAACTCCGCACTATTCAAATTATAATGCTAAAAACCACGCGCAATTCACACTTATGAGAACTACGCCTAATTCCATTATCGTTTAAATTACACTTTTCGTTAAGAATTGCGCCTAGTTCGCACTTTATAATTCAAGAATTACTTGAACTGCAATTAATTCACGCTAACAGATATGCTAAGAACTGCAGGCGACTGAGTCACATTTACGTCTTAATTACACTATTTTGTCAAGAATTTATTATATTCATAATTCGACTTATAAAAGTAATTTGATATGAACTGCGAATATGTCAAACGTCTAAATTACATTATATTACGGCAATAGCTACGACTAATTCACGCCTAGAAGTAGTAACAAATCCGTCACAAGGAGTCCATGGTTTTAACCTCTTGTTTATAAGTTTCTTTCTCCAATTAATTACCTTTCTGTAATAATTAAGTTACGGAATTTTGATACTACCTATCAAGTTTGCCAGATTTAATTTTTGTACATTTTCAACTCCAAAATGAAAGAAAAAAAAAATAATAATAAGGTTTATGTCCAGCATGTACCAACAACTGCTAACCCTAAAAAACATAGCCGCAATAACGGTTTTTCAAACACGCTCTGCTCAACGCGAGAAAAACGTTCTTATATAAATGGCAAGCAAAAAAGCCGGAACTATATAATCCCCAAAAACCCATTTTGAATCACCATACCCGTTCACATATATTGAATACATTTATAGCTTCATTCACACTAGAGATTTTGAAACCGTTTTCAAACGATTTTGAATTTCCAAACTAACTTTTCAAGATATTAATTCTATATTTTAAGAAATGTTCTTCACTTTTGACCTTAACATTTTACAGTTTGACCTTTCTAAAAACGGATAAAAACGTTTTCGAAGTCTCTAGTGTGAACGCGGCTTATGTCAACGAAGCCAAAGCGAAATGTCATATTGGATGGATATGTTGAGGGTGTAAAGAAAGAGGAAAGACCTAGCGAGGTCAGCTCTTAATATTTATTTCGGGACGAAGGGCCACGAGTGCGTGAAGAGCGAGAAAAGATCACTTTGACCGTAACGGATATCCACACGCTTAAACAAAAGAGCCAATAGATCGTCTATATTGACAGTTTGAATTCTTAGAAAGAACCAAAAAAAAGAGCTTCGACCAGAAACCGCTCCGTTATGGTGATGTTTTCAAATTAAATCAATTATTCACTCCTAGGCCATTAGGTATAGCTATTTCACGTTAAAAAAGGCTTACAAGTTGAATCTCCAAAGAGCTCGCGAGTAAATTACTAGGGCCCACTTGTAGTCCGATAGATCAAGCTGAATCTCGCACACGAGAAGATCTAAAATTGGTTTGTTTATCGAAAGGCTTCAGTTAAAATTACTTACCGAAGCAAAAACAATAATATTTTAGCCATCACCGATAAAACTATTTACTTTTACACTCAAAAAATATCATTCTGGTGGATTTTACGCTAAGCCTAATTCGGGGCTATTTCCGTTTTGAAAATAAAGAAGGCGATTTTGGCGGGAACGTTGCCATGACTACACTCTGATGGAGCGCGCGCCTCGAGGGCGCGAGAAACTTTAATTGGCTGCAAACTCGGTTTCAATGGTGATTGGTCATTGAATTATTTAGAAATTTAAATCGCTGACAGATTTGATTTTATTGATTTTGAGTGTTAAATATTGGAATTTTGAACTAATATATATTTAGAGATTTGTTTTAAATGACTTGGTACAAATAAATCACGAAGAATAATCCACTTGGAAAACCGGTTTCCTGGTCCCTTTAAATAGTCTACGACCAATTGAGAACAGTAAAACGTTCCTAATTAGGCTTAAGCTACCGAAATTGGTAAAAATGGGGCCTAAATTGTAACCTCTATCAATTTGTGCACTTGGTTTTCGGCCCAATTTCTTAATAATATAATCCTAATCTTTTAGGTAAAGTCTTACGCTCTATGATTGCCCTAGATATTTTTTCCCCTTTCGTATAAAAATAATATAAGAATAATAATGTTGTCCTCAGAATCAAGGCCGGAACCAATTCAATTGTCGAAAGGTTTAAGCTTACATGTAATAAAATACAATTAATGTTAAAAGCCTAAACAGAGTCGGAGTAACAAAATATCATTAACTACAAGCCGGAATATAAAACTCTGAAAATGAAGATGAATTTTCTTGACCCCAAAAAAAAATATCTTAAAGAAAATGGGCTTATTTCTATTGGTTAAATAATTTTATATACTCGTTAAAAAGGGCTTAAATCGTATTGAAGTTGTATTAAAAACGAATGCTTGATTAGACTTAATTAAAAATGCGTTTAACATAGGGTATTAACTCGAGTAATCAGCACGATTTGTATTTCAAAAGCTAAGCTAAAATTCGCGTTCAAAATATTCCTTGAATAATTGAAAGGTTTTATACATAAATTTATAAGATAGAAAATACGATTTTCATTCGTTTGTAGTTGTGAAATAAGTCACCTACACTCTCGCTTTTGATCGAGGCTTTTTGTTGGTATGGCTTTCAATTTAATCTAGTATACCAGCTAAGCCTACTTTCCAATTAAAAAAATTTTGAATGAAAATGTATGTCGTTCAGTTTTCTCAAGAATTGGATCTAATTTTAGAATAGAACTAAAAAGTTGACGAGAGTTTGAGTAAGGCGAGGAAAAAAACTAAAAACGCGGTCGAGATACAGAATTCTAAATTGCTCTTTCTAGCGGTTGAGATTGGAACTAAGTAGGCGGTGCTAATACTGCAACGAACTTTCTAGACGATTACACAGGTGAAAATGTATCGACGTCAAACAACTTTCCCTCACTCTCGCGCGAAACGAAGTACCGTGTCTCGCCCGACCGTCGCGATTTCGAGTCTAATTTACTCTAGAAAGAATAAACTGGGCCTGGCCGCCTTACTGTACAAATTTCAGAATACCTAGAGTGAAACCATGGACTGACTCACTTCATCGTCACCCGCAGTATGTCGTCTTATAAACTTAAAGGATAATTTACTTGTGGTGTTATAGGTACTCTAGGAGCCTTATAAAGCTGGCTCTATATACAAATAATCTTTAATGTCATCACGTGACCAGTTGAAGGTCGATTGACGATTCCTCGGCCTGCCTATAACCGAGAGCATTTTCAATCATTACCAGTCGATGAATTGATCATGCCTTGTATATTTAGACGCGGTGAGAGAATGGCGGAATTGGTAATCCGCGCTAAACTAGCAAAACCGCGCCTTCGCGACCTCGTTGCTAAATGTCTAAATAGAATCGGAATCCAAAGGTCTTAACGCCATTCCTCTCTTCCGCGTATTACAGCTCGGCTATTAACATCCAAAGATGGGAGTGAGAAGAGAGAGAGGAGAAAACGAGAGCGTGGAAGCGAGAGGTTTATGACGTGGTGTGTAGATTTGAGATCTGTATGAGCGGATCGGAAAAGACATTTGGAGAAATTGGGGTGGTTAAAGGGCAAGTAAACGGGAGAAAGGGGAGATACGATTTCACTCCAAATTCTAGGGAGTGATTTGGACGGTCACGTGACAAGTTTCTGATTTCCACCGCACAACACCCGTGCTTCTGGTGGCCAGAAATGAAAGTTAATTAGATTACGGATTTCCTACCACAATCTTTACTCGCACTTTAAGAGAAGGGGGCATAGGAAAGTTGATACATTTTCCTGGCATACCCGCTATTGATTGGGATCGAATCGTGGAAACGTGCCTAAATACTAGGAGCAGGATTACGTAAGAACTTTCTTTGGTGGAAGTATGAAACCCATTGAAAATGTTTCAACGCATATAGCTCAACAGATTAGCACGCAGCTTTACTACCATGAAAATAGTTCAACAATTTTGCTTTAGTCTTTCGCAGCTTTGGAACCGCAAATATATCTCATCCTTCTCTCGAAAGATTTGACACGTCAGCCACCCGCATTCTAATGCGAGAAAAACTGGTTGGCGGCTATGGAACTATAATTTTAAGGAGGATAGATACTAAATTTGAGTGGCTTTTCTGATTCGGACTTAGGTTTATTATATTCTAAGATAGTTAGCTCATTCAGAACTAGGTATACAATAGCTTCGTTTCCACAAGCGTATCCCAATCGATACAATCAAATCTATATATAAATCGCTCAGAAAAGCGCTACTGTTCACACATCATCTTCACAAACAGATGTATTATAGATTAATCTGTAGATTGTTGAAGCCGAATCGGTTTGAAATTGGTTCCCGAAACAGTTTCGAGAAATCGATTCAAATCGATTCAAGAAAAACGATTCGCACGAATGTAGCGAAACGTTTTGAAAATGTTTGAATCGATTCCAAGTTCTAGTATGAACGTGGGTTGCGAAAAACATTTACGGTAGATCACCATGGTAGGGGATCCCAATTCCGAAAATTTCCCCTTGCACCAAATGAATAAAATATTCCTATATGCAAGATGAGATTCAAATATGTTTTTCTGCGAATTTGAAACGGGGAATTTCGTTAACAAATCAAATATTACAATAGGGAATTAATTAGTTTAATTAAAACTGATATTAAATATTTTAAATTCCTCAGAATTTAGTAAATACGTTTTCATTAAAAGAAGACTACTGACTGAAAATTTAACTACCGTTTTTAATTTTTCCCTGATTTTAAATAATTAAATATAAACACTTGATCAATTATTTCAATTAGAAAATAATACTTGAAATTTTTTTATTCTTACCACGGGGCTTATATTTTAATGGAGTGGCTTTTCGACCAATCAGAAGGTAAACTACTCCGCGATGTTTTTAGTGTAGAGAATGATTGAGATTGTAAGATTCTCGATAAGAGGTGTATTAACCAGGCTTTTCCGTCAATTTAGTATAATAAAACCAGAGAAAATATACCAAAGGAATAGAAGAAGCGGTTTAAAATGGCACGAGTGAAAGATGATCCTTTTTTTTTCCAATTCTGACTTCAAATCTTGGGTCCAATCAGAGGTAAGCAGTGGTATAGGCTTCACCTTCTTGGCTTCACCAATGAGACAACCGGTACAGAGGAGATCCCTAAAATGGGGGTTAAAAAAACAAGAAGAGCGCCCGTGCCATTCTAGTAATGCCTGTACAAACGAGGGATCTTCTATTCCTCTGGTATTTTTCTCTGAGAAAACTGACGAAACAAGTTGTAGAACTAGAAATGGCCATACTTGCGCTAAGCCTAATTTTGAAGTCGTAGAAATTTGAAAAAGAGCGCGAGCAAAAAGTCACGGAATCACGGCTACGAGACAATTTATTAGATTTCTATACGAAATCAAAATCAAACACTCCCTGTCTTTTAACGCGACCTCTGATTGGTCGAGAAGTCACTGTACAAAAAATTTAAACACACTATTAAGATAAAAAACTTTAAAAATAATCATTTCTGATAGAATAACAACTTGAAAAATTATGTGGCGCATATTTTTAAATAAGGAATCAGTTAAGCGTATCCCTTTAAAACTGGTAGATAGCCGAGGTACGATTTCATCAATTATAAATAAAGCATTTTCGAACAACGTTTCGCTATCTAACAGGAGGGAAAATAGAAATAAAACACCCTTACATACTTTCAGACTCATAATAAACTAGATAACGCGCCAATAGCGTGTATTATACGTGCTATTCAGAACGAAAGAGTTAGAGGCAATATTAACCAAGAGACATTAGACGCAATGAGACTTTAAAGCGATAGTTAAACCTATATTTAACTACATTCTTACTAGGCATTGGAATCGATTTAAACCCTTTCAAAACGTTTCGTTTGAGTCGTGTGAACGGGAAACCGTCTTTTCTAGAATCGATTTGATCCGATTTCTCGAAACCGCTTCGGTTTCATACCGATTCGGTTCAACAACCCATAGATGAAGCTACAATAAATCGATTTATAAATATAGTGCGTGAACACGTGACGCCAGAAGCCGATGAAACCCTCCTTTGAAGTCTACTACTCTAATGTTCCTCTCTGTATGGGTAAAATTCACAATTTTACGAGATCGGAGGGGTCCTACTTCATACCCCCTGTCTACGCAAAATTGGAAATTCTCTCCCTCCACAAACGACGACGTTTTTTGACGAACTCCAAGGCTGCTAGAGATATTCGCTCGACAAACTCCCGCTCCGAAAATATCTACCGTTAGGAGGCGTACGAATCGCGCTTTTTGAAACTAACCCATACAGAGAGGGGTTGACAAGACCCGGGAGTAATAGACTTCAAAGGAGGGTTTCATCGGCTTCTGGTGACGCTTAAACCGATTCCTGGCGATTTGAATATCGGTTTGATTTTACCGTTTCAAATCGATTAAAAATGCTAGTGTGACCGTATCTATAGTTTCACGTGATTTTCGGCACTTGATTTTATCGTTTTATTGTGTTTTTTGGAAAGTTGAACTCACTGTTTCGAATATGCTAATGTCTGACTCTATTCAGCTGAACTCGTATAACGTATCAATTTCCTATAAAAATGAGTTCGAATATCATTTGCCTTACATTCAGATACGTTAACTCGAATAAGAAATGGATTTTTTTTCGCGAACGGATAATATCTGACCGACATTCAATTAGCAATTCCGAGCTCTAGACTTACGAATCAATTAGGATATCACTACTGACCAAAAATCGAGGTGTACTCGGACACATGTCGTTATTTTGTACGGAGTTTTAGGATTTTCAAGAGATTTTTATATTTTTAAGATGTTTCTGGGAGAGATTTTGTGATTTCAATGTTAATTTCCTATAGAAAATTACGTTCAGAGATTTCTAATGCAATTAATACTTTAAGTACAATCCTTTGTAACCATTGTAGGGTTTCCCATCCATACTCGTAGACTGAGACTATAGTAACATTTAACCTGGAATTCAATCCCTATACAGCTAGGATGTCATCCGCCTACATAGGCTTCTCCCATACAGTCTTGTTTTAGCCAAGGCTTAGCTAATACTTTAGCCTCTTTCTGTCGCGCACCCTTCGGCGTTTCAATATAATTAGTTTCTGAAGGAAGGAAGCGACGACATTTTAGGCATCCCGTATCAAAAGAGGAAAGGCTTTCTTCAGTTAAATCATTAATGTTAGCTTATCTAAATGTTCCTGAACGTATACGTTGGGACACAGGGATGGAATGACAGAGTGAAAGATAGATCTTTTCCGCGTGAAAATAGAACCATTATTTAAATGGAATAAAACGTCTACCGTATAAAAGTTTAAATTACTGATTTATTATTACGTTAATTGAAGCATTTTATCGCGTGAAATACGAAAGCCTAACTCAAATCATAGAAACTATACTAAGCCTACTCCGAACCATCGTAAAATACTAAGCCTAATCCGAACCATCGTAAATAGTTTGAATTAGGCTTAATATTTATAATGATAAATAGTTTGAATTCGGCTTGATATTTATAATGATACTTTGTTTTTACTGTATCTTCTATGCATATAAATAATAAGCCTAATCCAAACCATACCATCACAACTGCCAAGCCTAATCCAGACCATACCATCATAAATGCTAAGCCTAACCCAAACTTTACTTTTAACACCGAAAAAAAACCAAGTAATCAATTCACATTCTCACAAAAATTATACCAAATCTATAGATATCGTAAAAGTGTCAAATTAGACAAGAATTATGCAAAATAACACTGGTGAAGTTATATTCATCGTTACGTAAAGATGAAAAACAACTTCCTTTCTTCTGATTAAATAATCAATCTACATAGAAATCCAGAATTGTAAAATGGAAATTGAGCTGTTCTTTTTCTCTTTTAAACTGAAAAGCGCAATGAATCAACCTTAATTTATTCGAACTCGACAAAAACCGAAAGGAACACGAGGGTTCGGTAAGACCGATCCGCGTCTATAAATACACTCCTCGTTTGATTTCCGATATCCAAAGGCCCCTATTAGGAATTCAGAGCGTATATATGTATACTGAAACTGTAGATACAGATGCCCATCCCATCCCTCGAGCGCGCGTTCCTCCATAGAAAATATAGTACTATATTTTTGCTCGGACTCTTTTCTACCTATTTTTTTCCTTCACGGAGAGTTTCTATATGGGAGGGAAATTCTTTATCCTATACCCTTATTTTTCCCAAAGAGTATCGTTAGACAGCTATTCAACACTTGACCCTCCGGGCGAAAAAGGAGAATCTAATTCAAGCTTCTAAAGAGACGAATAACCCTACAAGAGTCCTATAACAAGAGGTCCCTTCAGTTTCAATAAGGGGAAAAAAACACCTTGAAAATGTACATTCCGGGGTAAAATAACAAGATGGATAAGCCCATAGTTGCCTACACCTCAAACGGTTGTAAACGTTTTAGGTCAATGGGTTCCATTTACCCCCTTTTACACGTTTCCAGGAGCCTGAATTCAGTCAACGATTCTGCCTAGATCGTTAACATTGTGGAATAAACATTCCTTCACTAGAGCCGCGTTCATACTAGGCTTCGCAATCGATTTAAACCGTTTCAAAACGTATCGCTGGAGTCGTGTTAACCGAATTTTTTTCGGCTCGATTTCATTCCATATCTCGAAACTGCTTCGGGAACCAGTTTCATACCGATTCGGTTTCAACAACCGATAGCCGAAGCTACAATAAATCAATTTAAAGACAATGTGTGAATACAGCTGCGTTCATACTAGGAATTGGAATCGATTTAAACCGTTTCAAAACGTTTCGCAGGAATGGTGAGAACATCAGGAATTCGTCTTTTATAGAATCGATTTGATTCGATTTCTCGAAACTGCTTCGGGAACCAGTTTCATACACAACCTATGGATGAAGCGACAATAAATCGATTTATAAAGATAATGCGTGAACACATGAAGCTTAAAAATATTCCAGACGATTTGAATATCGGTTTGATTTTACCGTTTTAAATCGATTAAGAAATGCTAGTGTGACCGTAGCTTACGTGACGCTTAAAACGAGTCCTGGCGATCGGTTTGCGATGGTATACGGTTTAAAATCGATTAAGAAATGCTAGTGTGATCGTAGCTTTTGAAACGGTTTTGAATCGACCCCGAGGCCTATCGTATCAACGCGCAAATTCATTTGGAGAGTATGGGCTCTTCTTTCTGTTCAAAATATTTGTATAGTTTGAGAAGCGTGATAGTCGAAAAGACAGACACTGAAATCGTTTTAATCAGGGAGGTAGAAAGAGGGCTTCAAAAGAGCAGGATATTATCGTGGCGGCGTAGAGACGAACAGAGTAATAATATCCAAAAAACGAGCTATATCTCACCACGCCCTACTTTTAACGAGAAAAGAAAGTATCTCTTTCACACCTCTAGAACTCGCGTTCGATCGTTATTGGGCACTCATTTCTTTTCTATAAATAAAATTGCTCTACGTCCAAGAGATCTATATACATTTAGCAATTAATATAAAATTACTTGGTTCCACCCTGATGGAAAACAAATCGTACATTTGCCTAAGAAACAAGTTCTATTTAAAGACAATTTTTGTTGGTTGCAACTTCCGATGTTGAGGAAATCCAATACTTTGTCCCAATCTTGAAAAAAAAATGGTACATTTCTTTCAGAAACAGGCTCTAATTAACAGCGATTTTTGTTGGTTCCAAGGTTGAGGAAAAGTATACGATTTTCCATTTTAAAATAAAATCTATTGTCTAAGCATTCTGAGGAAATCTAATTCTCGTGAGATTGTGTTAAGAGTGAATTCCCGTTTTCAATCAGCTCAAACTTTTGCGTATATACACTTTTCCAAGAGAATATTATATCAAATTCATTTAGATATTCCCTTCTCTGTCACGTGGGTTAAATCAAGAATTAATTTACTTCTCCTAGGAGAATTACTATACCATCCCGTATTTCGTTTTCCATCCTGTTTACTAGAAGGAGAGAAACCCGTTCATACTAGGCCTTAGAAATAGATTTAAACCGTTTCGCTAGAGTCGTGTGAACAGGAAACCGTCTTTTCTCGTATCGATTTGATTTCTCGAAACTGCTTCGGGAACCAGTTTCATACCGATTCGGTTTCAACAACCGATAGATGAAGCTACAATAAATCGATTTATAAAGATAATGCGTGAACACGTGACGCTTAAATCGATTCCTGGCGATTTGAATAGCGGTATAATTTTACCGTTTCAAATCGATTAAAAAATACTAATGTGACAAAAGCTCATGAAGCGAGTTTTACTTCCGCTGATATTTCCGCTCTTTCATATCCGTCTGTATAATTAACTTAGTCTGCAAAGATTGCAAAGGCTAACTTAAGTCACGTTCACACTAGAGACGTTGAAACCGTTCGGAAAAGGTCAAATTATAGACTTAGAGGTTACCCATGTAGATATTCTTGATCAAGAAATGCAATATCTTAAATTGTCGATTTGATCTTATACAGAACGATTTGAATAGAGTCAAGTGTGAACGTAGCTTACGTGTCGCGCGTAACAGCAAGCAGCGGTGGCGCCAAAACTAGGCTTTATAAGCTAAGGTTCTAAGTGGGGCCCCAAATTATAATCGATGGGGTCTCTAAATTGATTAAAGGTTTATAGGCGACGTGAAAAAAATCACGGCGTCGGGCAGCAGCGAGGCAAATACCGGTTCCGATCAAATCTAATTCGCAACGAGTACCGGAAATACCGTCTCTATAGAAAATATAATAAGCGGTATGTGTAGCGGAACGCACCAAACATCAAAGGATGACGTTAGTGCGTGTTTCTTTTTCAAATTATACGCGTGATAGGGCGAATAGGGAAAATAGTGGTTGCATGCCAACGGTTTTTTTGTACCCTTTAATAAAGCTTGAATTTTCTATAATTAGAATCCATGATAGAGATTTTGAAAAGGAAGAAACGCCTGAAGATTGAGTTATTTTTTTGTTACTGTGTGCAGTTACCGTTTTTAAAGGCAGAATGCAATCTAAAAGCCAGTATTTTTTATTGATTCCTTATCGATTAAATAGGCTTTATATTTAAATACAAACAAATATTAAACTAGAAATAAATTTAAAACTTACCATGAAAATAGGCTTTTCTATATTCATGGATATATCATGGATTCATCATATAAGGGACTAGCGATCAATGTCATTGGTTGGGGAATTCAGGACCTCTTTGAATTGAGCTAAGCCAATTTTATGGTAAGTTTTAAATTTATTTCTAGTTTAATATTTGTTTTTAAATTTTTTTAACTGGTAGATTAGGCCTATTTAAACGATAAGGAATCGATAAAAAAATCAGTTGTTAGGTTGCGTTCTCCCTTAACAATAAAACCTCCATTTCCTTTCATACATTTTTCAAAATATCTCTTATAGTCATTAATAATATGAGGTTCTAAAACCAAAACAATTAAATCCACCGGAATGTCCAGAATATCACAATTAAATTCAGCTTAAAAGTTTTTAATTTCACAAGACCTGATCACTGTACTTAAGGTTTTAAATCCTTTCATCCATACACGGTCATTATTAAAATTTATAACCCGAAAAACTGTCAATTGCAAACTCGGTAGCGGCTTACAATCGAAATTTATGTAAAATATATCCCTTTTATATATCGCTCACGTAAAGGGCAAATCTCACGAATTTCTACCAAACTGGACCCCATTCTAATCTGGGTACTTGGCGATTTAAATTTACTTTTGGTTGTACCCCAGAATGTCTAATGGAAAATAAGAATTGCGGTACTAATTTTTAAAAGCAAACTCGATTTAACTTAGTGATAGGCTACGCGGGGTCGAGTCCTTTGGTTAATTTGATGTCGTGTTGAAAATAATTGCGTGAACACGAGAGGATAATGATTTGGGCGGTCTCGAGTCTAAAGTCGTTTTATACGGATCGTTATTCGCTCGAGAGCTTTCCCGCTGGTCTAAGCGTGCATATATACTTGAGAAGTAAATTCCCATTAGATCTATTTGTCAGGTGCATGAGGTATAAGAGGTTTATTTTCGCTGGCAAAAATATACCATTTTTTTTTTTTTTTTTATTATACTAAGGATTAAGGTTCTAAAATATTGAGGGTATTAATTTTTATGGGTTTTAAGTATGCACTCAGAGTAAGCCCCAAAAATAGATCTTGGTGGTACTTGCATGCTTAAAGAGGCACTAAAATAATCTATAATAAAGTCAAAGCAACGCTTTTCATTATATTTTATATATGTATCATGGGTCTATAGATTTTTTTAACACCAAAATAGACACACCAGCTTTTCAATTATTTGTAATTATTTCCAGAATTTAATGTATTTTTCTGTATTTGAAATAATTAAAAATATATTTTTCTGTATTTGAAATAATTAAAAATATATTTTTCTGTATTTGAAATAATTAAAAATATATTTTTCTGTATTTGAAATAATTAAAAATATATTTTTCTGTATTTGAAATAATTAAAAATATATTTTTCTGTATTTGAAATAATTAAAAATATATTTTTCTGTATTTGAAATAATTAAAAATATATTTTTCTGTATTTGAAATAATTAAAAATATATTTTTCTGTATTTGAAATAATTAAAAATATATTTTTCTGTATTTGAAATAATTAAAAATATATTTTTCTGTATTTGAAATAATTAAAAATATATTTTTCTGTATTTGAAATAATTAGAAATATATTTTTCTGTATTTGAAATAATTAGAAATATATTTTTCTGTATTTGAAATAATTAGAAATATATTTTTCTGTATTTGAAATAATTAAAAATATATTTTTCTGTATTTGAAATAATTAAAAATATATTTTTCTGTATTTGAAATAATTAAAAATATATTTTTCTGTATTTGAAATAATTAAAAATATATTTTTCTGTATTTGAAATAATTAAAAATTATTTCTCCGCGTTTGAAATAATTAAAAAATCTTTCTCCGCGTTTGAAATAATTAAAAAATATTTATCAGCATTTGAAATAATTAAAAATATATTTCTCAGCATTAGAAATAATTAAAAATATATTTCTCAGCATTAGAAATAATTAAAAATATATTTCTCAGCATTAGAAATAATTAAAAATATATTTCTCAGCATTAGAAATAATTAAAAATATATTTCTCAGCATTTGAAATAATTAAAAATATATTTCTCAGCATTTGAAATAATTAAAAATATATTTCTCCACATTTGAAATAATTAAAAATATATTTCTCCACATTTGAAATAATTAAAAATATATTTCTCCACATTTGAAATAATTAAAAATATATTTCTCCACATTTGAAATAATTAAAAATATATTTCTCCGCATTAGAAATAATTAAAAATATATTTCTCTGTATTTGAAATAATTGGAAATATTTTCCAATATATAAAAATACATTTTTTATATTTCTAATATTTCAAAATACATTATTTTTTATTTCTAATATTTCAAAATACATTCTTTTTTATTTCTAATATTTCAAAATACATTCTTTTTTATTTCTAATATTTCAAAATACATTCTTTTTTATTTCTAATATTTCAAAATACATTATTTTATATTTCTAATATTTAAAAATACATTATTTTATATTTCTAATATTTAAAAATACATTTTTTTATATTTCCAATATTTCAAAATACATCTTTTTTTGTTTCCAATATTTCAAAATACATTTTTATTTTAATTTCCAAAAATGCTGATTTAATGTGTGCTATCTTGTTTCGAAAAGCATTTTCAATGACTAAAAAAAAAAAAAAAAAAAAAAAAAAAAAAAAAAAAAAAAAACCTTAAAAATCGAAGTGAAACCAATCAGTAAATTGCTTTGTCGTAGATTTTTCTCAAAAAACCAACGCAAACAAATTTAATCGTACGAAATACAAAATAATCAAACGCAAATGACTTAAAAAACGAAAACAAAAAGAGAAAACGTAAGGTATTTTATCGGGGAGATTCCAAGTTTTAAAATAAAAGAAGAACGTCGGTGGAATTTTAAATTGGAAAAGAATGAGGGAACTCTTTAGGAGCATTCCACATTTGAAACTGTGCCACGTCCAAAACATATGGTCTTTTCTATTGTAGTAACACGAAGAGATAAGTGTAAACCTTTAGACCAGCTTTATATGTAGTGTCAATTTCGGTTGCAATATAGCTCAAGGCTCAATATATATATTGAAAAGATGCCTTAGTCGTTTTAAGGGGTAATTGTCAATGACTACTTTCTTGTCTATGAAGTTTAATATTGTGTAAGAATCCGCTTCAGGTTTGACCAAATTGCCAACTATTATTGTTAAAAGTATATAGGTCATCCACTCAACCCCTCATTTTTTATTCCAATAGATTCCAAGGATGCCGTTTTACTTTCAAAGAAAGGAATCAGGAATATACTTGTGTTGCGAAAGTTTCATCAAGAACACGCGAGCTTCAATGTTCATCCTCATTCTTTAAAGTGAGGCTGCCACCAATTGTTTTGTTTCCCTAATGAATATCGACTATATTTAAATGGTCCACCATGTAGGAAAGGGGAGGCCAGCCAATCAGAATTTTATTTTGGAAAGTCTTACGTGTTATGTTAGATGGCGCCACAATCTCCGAATACTTTTGCTTTTATGGGAAATGTGGCGCCATCTTTTGGGGGCTTGCCCCTTGTATATGTAATGTTGGAATAAAAAGACGAGATTTGATTGGCTTGTCCCCCTTATCTCCAGAGCGGGATTCAAAATGGTGATCGACCTTATAAGTTATAAATTTAAAGTACTTCTTTAACTAACGTTTTTTCACAATTTAATTTAATATCAACTTTTTTTTACTAAATATGGTCTAAGAAATCTAAAAATTAAGTTATCGCGTATTAAACATCATTTCCTTCAGTCTTCTTTAATTAAACTCAAAAAGATTTATCTTCAGATTTATTTTATATATTATTCTTTTCTACAAGGTACGGATTTGGACGTTGCAAGGTTCAACATCGCTCGCCTTATAAAATTAACTATCCTAAAAGCTTTAATGAATCCCAAGAAAGATTAACTTATTTTAAAAGGTTCATTAGGGATCAAATCAGAAAGGATTAGTGCGGGAACAATGGGGTAAACTAGGCTGCAATTAAATTACGCGCTGCTCAAGGCTTAAATAAATGAAAAGGAATTCAAAATAGACCCGTTTTTAGCGCTAATTAAGTTTGGATTGTCAAATAAAAAAATTAAATTAACTTATTTTTTAATTGGCCACATGAAAATATTTTTTTTTTTTTTTTTTTTTTGTTTCTTGCTGATGATATAGCCTTTTTCACGATAAGAGATTAAAAATACATAAAAATAACTTAATTCTCCCTTTGAAGGGAAACTTGGAGCTAAAAATGGAACAGCTTTTGAATTTAGTTTCGTAATCACCGTGCCAAAAAACGTATTCGAGAAATTTTATACAGGTTTTTGGTGTTTAAATTAATTTTTAAAGTTTGAATAAAAGTATAAAATCGGGCCAATCATATTATTTCAACGTTCAACAGCGCTTGTAATGTCCTAACATAGGCTGGCGTTTGACGCCCAAGTCCAGGGCTATAGCTTTATCCATAGTAGCCACACACGAGGTTTGGTTATAATCCCTATTTTTGTCACTGCTTGCCGTTAGAGGACGCTTATGAGCGTCAGGTCTGGTTATTCATAAATGTCAAAAGTGATAGGTTCGATATAGTGCTGCAGCTTATGAAAATTTTTAACCGCACACATACAAACATTTGTCTTTACAATGATATAGCTTGTGTATCTAACTCGTAACGCATTTCATCATTCCTTTTTATTCAACCTCAGTAGAGCCCATTTCTTGGAAAATTTGATTCGGATTAAATGACTCGAAAATCCTGGCCCAATTTAAACTTATACCGTAGAAGAAAGAAGAATAAAGAATAAAAAATCTTTTCTCCTTAAAAGTAGGTATGGGACGAAATTCCAGTCGCATATTTCTAGCGCGTCCATCGCTTCACGAGAGCCAAACCGAGACAATTTTTTGGAAAAGGATAAGAGGAGGGTAAGGATTGGGCTGGGCTTTCTGAGGCTTAAAAATCAGGGGCGTGATAGACGTTATTAATCTTTCGGTGTCAGATAAGCGGCTGAGGCCAAGCTGCTGTGTAACGAAAAAAATAAAACCGCGTAGTGCAAGGCTCCCTCCTTGAAACGTTTCGTTGTCTGAAGTTTCTAGCTTCCAAGTACAACCTCAATTTGGATACTATATAGTTTATTTTATGTTGTAGTAGAAATATTATTTAATTACGATAAATTCAGGTTAATATTTATAAGTGTCTAATATACAAGTCTCAGTATCCAATATACAAGCCATTGTAGCGAATATTCTTAGTTCATCAGTGCAAAACTAAAGTACTCAATATGCAAGCCCAAGTACTTCATATTCATTTTATAAGTACCAGACCCAGGTACCCAATACTCGAGTTCACAAGTACCAGACCCAGGTACCCAATACTCGAGTTCACAAGTACCAGACCCAAATATCCCCAGTGATCAACCACTAAGCCTCGCAAAATTCATATATCTATCGTTTGTTTTTCTAAATTATTAGAATCACGTTGCAATTTAGACAGTATATTTTTCATTTACGCGTATTCTATGTGTCTTGGCGAGCATACTTTTATAGACCAACATTGTTGCGAAATAAATATTATTATTTAGAAAGATTTCTTCCATTTTATTTCTATTTTTCAGGACTGTATGCTAGTTAGGTGTGCAGCTATTATTATGGAGTTGACCATCTTGGGTATTCTCCGAGGTATTCCCTTCCCTTACAGAGATGTGACGCGTGTAAAAAAACGAAAACAATTCAGGCATAGCTGGATTCCCCCATATAGAATGATTTATTTTTCGCCGTCGAAGAGAGGAACCCCATGCACAAGTTGATCCTCGTCTTTGATATATTTCTACCTATGGTATTGCTAGTTAATATTATGTCGAGGGAGCCGCAACAAAAACATACCGAGCCTATGGGGATGAGCTAGGCGATCCTGAAGTTGCAATGTAACAGGCTGCTATCTCTTCCCAAGCTTAAATATAACTAGATTTATTAACAAATTAATAATCAAAAGCTAGGTAATTTTTAAACCGACGAGAAAAAAAAAATATTATTGCTCTCCTGCGGATGACAATTAGCAGGATGACTATTGTATTGGCATATTTATTCTCAATCCGTCTCTAGAACTAAGCTAGCATGTACCTCATGCATGACTCATCTCCTCTTCTGCAAATCGAATTTTCAATCCCGCTCAAAAGACAGTTCAAAGAGCCTCAACAGAAATTTTCGAGAACTACTAAAAAACCAGACTTCGCGCTTAAAGTAGTAGCAGTCAATGTTTTTTTATGTTTCCTAGGTGGTTCGTCACCAGCCAATGTTTATTATGGTTCCCAGGAGGTCCATCGCCACCCAATGTATATTATGTTTCCTAGGTGGTCCATCGCCAGCCAATGTTTATTATGGTTCATAGGTGGTCCATCACCAGCCAATGTATTTTATGGTTCCTAGGTGGTCCATCGCCAGCCAATGTTCATTACGTTTTCCAGGTGGTCCATCGCCTGGCAATGTTTATTATGTTTCCTAGGTGGTCCATCGCCAGCCTATGTTTATTATGTTTCCTAGGTGGTTCATCACCACCCAATGTATATTATGGCTCCTAGGTGGTTCATCACCACCCAATGTATAATATGGCTCCTAGGTGGTCCTTCGCCAGCCAATGTTTATAATGTTTCCTATAGGCGGTCCACCATCGCCAGCCAATGTTTCAATTTCTTGCGATTAAATTCGGTAGCTTAGCACGAAAGAACAATTTGACAAGACCCGAATCGAGTCAGCCGTTGAGTGGTCTAATTTAAGGGTAATCTTCATTGAAAAATTACGATTATTCGACTCGCGAGTTCAAATATAGAAAAAAAATGCAAATGAAATGTGGTAGGGCCTAGCTACAAACTACTCTCAAAGAAAAATAAGAGATATAGTAGTGCCCCATCATCATTCACATCCACTTTATATACTGTAGGAAACGTAGGAAATAGGAAAACGCGTCAATTCCATTGGGGAGACAGAAATTTATCATCGAGATTGCCCGCGAGACGCCGCGTCTCATCACACACACTCCATGAACATAAAAAGAAGACACTTTTGTTTCTTATTGTAGAGAAATATAGCTCCACAGCCCGTTGAATATAGGACCCTAGAGAAAATATCTCTCAGCTCTTATGGTCTAGAGATACGAAGAGATAGGGAGAAAGATAGGGAGAGAGATAGACAGGGGATGGGAAAACTTAATTAGGCCGAACCAAAATATTAAACTTTTAAGCAAAGATTATCTCCCCCCCCCCCCCCCCCAACTTTACGGTCTTAATGGGAGGTTGAAAGGGGTTGAAAAGTAAACCTGTAACCTATTTTGCACGTACTACCAGAGAAAAGTACCAAGATAACAAAATTTCCGTACATGCTAAGAATAAACTCACTAGAAGTATGCAAATGACTTGTGCTTTGCGCAATTAATTTTCATTTTACAAAATGATAGACAATGTAAGCGACAGACAATTCGTAGTTTCGACTGTTATGACACCCCTTTCAGACAAGGCGTAACAAGCCGGTTTAATCAGATTTAACCGAGGTTTTATCACAAGTAACCGAGGTTTATGTAACTGAGAAGGCTATCCTAAACCTCGGTTAAATCGGATTTAAACCAAGGTGAAGTACGTCTCGTCTAATTAAAGAGGGCATAAGGCTGAAACGTATTACAATAGACGCATAACTCGATTCGTGCCTTGTTTTCACATACGACTTTTCATTTCGTGATCCCAGTTAATCAGGTCTTTGCATTGTATCAGGTATTCTTGCAGGCTTTTGGTTTCTGTTCCGCACACCTTTAATTTGTAACGGGGAACCGATGTAATCGAAGACAAATATGTTTCCCACCGATTGTTGGTTTGATAAATGGTATTTAATCAGTTATGTATGTATATATCTATAGATATCCGATGGGAATGTTTCCTTTAAGCATATCAGCGTGGAGAGCGTACGATTGTAAATGGTTCTTGACTTCCGGTTCGATCGAGATACAGTTTTGGTATAATCATCGAAAATTCGCGATGGTAAGTTGTTAATTTATAGAAATTGTACTTAATGAATCTTAAATATAATCTTCGTTTTAACAGAACTAATGTTATCGTCTAGATTTGTACATTTAAAGTGAAGCTGACACCATTTTTTCGAATGAATATGGATCCTATTAAAACCCCATATTCAAAATTCTATACCTCTGGGTTGAGGCTGTCTGGCTCGAATGGTTTGGACTCTTCCTGGATATTTTGAGTCGGGAGAGAGGGACGGAATTTAAGCGGGCCGCGCTTGGCTATATGTCTTCCCCCCAACTTCGGAATTTCTCCGCAGAGTGGCGCTTCCTCCGTTCACTATTTACACCAACTGCGGCCGCTAGAGTGTCTCGAATCAGAATCTGCCGGTACATTTTCCACGGCCTTTGCGGATAATATTAAGCTACGGGGCGTTGTTTACTTTTATGGCAAAGAGTGACAAGATTTTTGATAGAGCCAATAGCTGGTTCTTAAAATTTGCCGGACATATCCCATTTTCGACCCATATAAAGGATGAATTTATTGTTTACTTATTCGCCCGAAGTAACATTTGTGAACGAAACCAAGGAAAAATAAGATTAAGATTATAAATGAAACCAAAACAAAAACCACATGATTTTTCTTTCATGCTCCATTTAAAATAAAAGCTAAACGAATCTAAAAAACAAACAAACAAACCAAATCATAGACCTAATTTTAAAAGTGGCTCCATCGCATCCTTTTATCTGTCGGCACTGATGTTTCTATACCCCCCCCCCCCCTCCAACATAAAAAATACGATACCAACAGAACAATGGTCAAGAATAAACGAAAACAAAAAAAAAGCTATACAGAAAATACTCGCTTTTGAATGATGTACTGTCATCTACAGTTTCTTTTCAGCAGAGAGATTCAATGAATGAAAAAAATATATTATCTGCACTACATTGTTCACGAAGAGGTTTCAAAAGAAAGAAAACTACCGTAGTCTAAAGGAATAGTACCATAGGAGTGCCAAAGAGTAAGGCATTTGAAAGAATTTAATTATATTTATGAGGCATTTGACCAAAACCTCGCGCTCTAAATGAGTTTACTCCTCATATGGCGAGAACCAAGTCACACACTTCACTTCAAACACGTCGCTTAAGCCCAATCGCACACAGGTCGCTTAAGCCGTCGCTAATTCTGACCATAATTATTTCTATCAATATGAAAATTGAAATAAACTTAACTGTTGCCTAAAATTGCTATTATTGTAAATTAACGAGAAATCCTGATTGATTTTTTGTACCATTTATACAAATAATTAAGTTTCCTAATCGATAAAAAAATATCATGTTACTCGCCATAATCATCCCTTTAATAACTCGGATTAGAGCCGATAGCCTACATCTTGATTATAAAAAAGTTTTGACTGTTCAAAATCTTTCATTCGGTTTTCAATAGAAAATGTCATTAACCTATTTTAGTGAGAAATAAAAAAGGGGGCAATTTTTTCATATTTGCTCCAATTTTATGATTCTATCGCGTTTAGCAAAATTAGTAGGAGAGATGCCATTTAAAGGATATTTCTCATTTAAATAAACGACTTTGATTACAATTTAAAGATATTAATTTTGAGAAGTAAATATTGATATTTCGATCTGGTAACATCACAGGTTAATAAGACGACGTATTGCGGGTGATGATGAAGCGAGTCCGATTTTCTCAGTCCATGGATTCACCCCAAGTATTCCAAAATTTGTACAAAAAGGCGGCCAGGTCCAGTATATTCTTTCTAGAGTAAATCAGACTCGAAATCGCGACGGCCGGGCGAAACACGCTCCTTCGTTTCGCGAGAGAGAGAGGGGAGAGTCGTTTTCCATCGATACATTTTCACCCAAGCAAACGTCTAGAAAGTTCGGCGCGATATTAGCACCGCCTACTTAGTTCCAATCTCAACAGCTAGAGAGAGTAATTTCGAATTCCTTTTCTCGACCGTTTAGAGTATTTTAGAGGTCGGGGTATGGATAAGAAAGTTTCTGTTTGTTTTATCTTTATTCATATTTTGAAATTATTCACGGGGAGTCTATGATAAATGCAATGTTTTCGCGAATAATTTACCAATTATTTTTTATGATTAACTGATTAACCAAATATTTGTGGATAATCTTGTTCAAACCCCGACCTCTAGAGTATTTGGATTTTTTCCACTCTGTTGATTAATCAACTGTGGCAATGAACAATAATTTTAAAATTTATTTGGATATTTATTTCAAATGACCTGGTCTTAAACCATTTTCAAAACAGATTTCCTGGCCACTTTAGTGTTAAACAGTATTTTGGGATTCTAAGATAGACATAAGATAAACTTTATAATTAATTAAGAAACCCCTTATAATACTAATTCCTTACAGAATAAGCAACATTTTATTCGAAACCCTTTGGGAAAATCTCAAAGGTCGTTGATTGAGTAAATATTTTGGTCGTAAGATTATTTTGCCTTAAAACCCATTCCATTAGGGAAAATTATTCCATCTTCACGTTAATTCGTATTAATCCCCACATATTAGTCCATGGTACTGGAAACTTATAGATCCTATCTCCGGCTGGCCCTAAAAGGGACTACGAAACCTGGTTTTTATGGTAGAAAAATTGGATAAAACATCAATTTTGGTCAAAATCGAACCATAAGTGAATTTCTATAATATTGGCATTTTACTTTGGTAGTTAATTCATAAAAAACTCTACTCAAAAGAGTCAATTATTAAATTATGGTTTTTATACAACTTAAGAGAATGCTGAAAACAAGGCTTTCTACAAAATTTCGGACACGGTCACTTGAATCATTTCGTGAAACATCCTGTTTCAACGTAAGAACACGGGCAAACACGGTCAGTTCCCGCCCATTCCCCCAGTCTAATAAAAGGCGGGATTAGATACACGCCCACACCATTTGAAAAACATATTTTCTCTCGTCCAAATCTCTAGAAATCCCTCGTACGTAAAAACAGAAAAAAGTGCAGGAAATTCGGTAAGAACATAAGTAAATAAAACCTCTAGTAGCCATGGAGTCTATAGGGGCCATGAACTCATGTATGACACAAAGAAAAGTATAGCGGCACTAACACGTCCAGATTAATCTTCCTCAGAAACTGCGTTCATACTAGGCCTTGGAATCGATTTAAATCGTTTCAAAACGTCTCGAAGAAACGAAAGATCACGCCTACTAATATACGACATTCACATTAGAGACTTTGAAAGCGTTTTGAATGCTCAAATTAACTTTTTAAGCAAATAACTACATTAATGGACGAAGAATCGTTATACCCTCTTCAGACGCGGCATCATTAGCCGTGGTTTAATCAGATTTAACCGAGGTTTACATAGCCTTCTCAGTTCTATAAACCACGACTAAATCTAATTAAACCACGACTAAATCTAATTAAACCACGACTAAATCTAATTAAACCACGACTAAATCTAATTAAACCACGACTAAATCTAATTAAACCACGACTAAATCTAATTAAACCACGACTAAATCTAATTAAACCACGACTAAATCTAATTAAACCACGACTAAATCTAATTAAACCACGACTAAATCTAATTAAACCACGACTAAATCTAATTAAACCACGACTAAATCTAATTAAACCACGACTAAATCTAATTAAACCACGACTAAATCTAATTAAACCACGACTAAATCTAATTAAACCACGACTAAATCTAATTAAACCACGACTAAATCTAATTAAACCACGACTAAATCTAATTAAACCACGACTAAATCTAATTAAACCACGACTAAATCTAATTAAACCACGACTAAATCTAATTAAACCACGACTAAATCTAATTAAACCACGACTAAATCTAATTAAACCACGACTAAATCTAATTAAACCACGACTAAATCTAATTAAACCACGACTAAATCTAATTAAACCACGACTAAATCTAATTAAACCACGACTAAATCTAATTAAACCACGACTAAATCTGACTAATTAAACCACGACTAAATCTGACTAATTAAACCACGACTAAATCTGACTAATTAAACCACGACTAAATCTGACTAATTAAACCACGACTAAATCTGACTAATTAAACCACGACTAAATCTGACTAATTAAACCACGACTAAATCTGACTAATTAAACCACGACTAAATCTGACTAATTAAACCACGACTAAATCTGACTAATTAAACCACGACTAAATCTGACTAATTAAACCACGACTAAATCTGACTAATTAAACCACGACTAAATCTGACTAATTAAACCACGACTAAATCTGACTAATTAAACCACGACTAAATCTGACTAATTAAACCACGACTAAATCTGACTAATTAAACCACGACTAAATCTGACTAATTAAACCACGACTAAATCTGACTAATTAAACCACGACTAAATCTGACTAATTAAACCACGACTAAATCTGATTAAACCGGCTAGTTATGCCTCGTCTGAAAAGGGAATTACAGCTGACCTTGTAAAAACGGTTAAAAACGGTCTCTAGTGCGAACGTGGCTTTAGAAACGTCCCATTTCTTAGAGGTCGAATTTACTTATGATAAGAGGAAATAACAAGGCGTTTCTAAATCTATTTTGGCAATTGCGAGTAAAGCTTCCTCGAATCATACACCACGCATAAAGCCTCCAGATACGTTTCTATTTATACTTAGGCTCCGCGGTTAGGTCTTCTAATACTAAATTTAGAAAGCAAAATCGTAAAGACCATAGAATAAGATATTTCAAATACTGTTGAAGCGAGGTAATTGTCATGACAAGTTATGACAAAAGATAATTTAATAGAAAATGAATAGGGTACTGTCATATCAAGCTGGAATAAAAAAATGAGTTATATATAACTGCTACATAAACTATTTTTGACAGAATATTGTATACATTGGCTTTTAAATTCAAACAATTAGAGATTCTTTAAAGTGACTCAATATCCAATTAAAATACCTTAAAGTGAGGCTGTCACTATTTTAATTATATCTTATAATTAATTACAAGTGATATTAAAAATTATTCTCATATTCCTATTTCTTTTGCTGGTATTAACTAAACTTTTAACAGGAGACTCTGCACTCTTTTAGTAACAAAAACTTATTTACTCGGATGACGTTTGGAAACTAATACTTCATCATCAGGTCTGTTTTTGAAGCGTTCTAAAGAAACTTCAAATAAAAATATCTTAAGTATATAGGAATTTTTTCTGATATATGACGTCGTTTATTTCTGGAACTAACGATACGAAAGATAGTTAACTTTCTACATTAAGTACTTTTACGACAAAGACTGCGCGAAAGAGACCTTATCACTCGTGCCGGAACGCGCGAGAATCAACTGTAGGCTCTGCAATAGTCACTCGACCACCGCGATGACGTAGTATTGCGGGGAAATTTTATTTTTAAAATTTCGAAACAGGCGATTATAAAATTTGAATTTTTTTTACTGTCGCGGTAATTGCTTCTATGACATATGTATATATAATTTGAATCGTTTTTTAACGATCTTCCCGAAAACGATACTTAAAATATATTTGGAGTTCATCAAAAATCAGAGACAGTCTCTCAGTTTTTAAGTGTATTATGATTTTGCAGAAAAATACAAAAAATATTTTAGAAAAATATGCGAAAATAATATACTGCAATATTTTCGACTTTATCGAAATGTAACATAATTGATTTTTAACGTGTCTTCCATTATTATATCAGATTTCCAATATTTTGAAGTGAAATACAAGGTAAACTAGTTTTAATTACGGAATATTATCACAGTTTTTAATTAAAGTATGGTCAGTTTCGATCTACGAAACAAATTGTAGCTTTCGCTTAACGCGAGGTTCCGGAGTTTACTAATATAATATGAAAGCTTTTATAAATTTCTTAATTTTATTAATTTAACTTAATAGCTTTACCCTCTTGGTCATTTAAATTAGCCTTCGACTTACAATATAGTATTAATTTTCATGTTTTATGTAAAACTTTAATTTACTTTTAAATACAGTGTAAGGTCGCCAGCCCCCTAAAGGTTCCTCCCTGTTTATAAAGAGACTTATCAGGAGGAAATAAATATTCATTAATTCAATTAACATCGGAGAGCGAGGGTTGGAACATTTCTACTGGCGCCGGAAGAAAACATATTAGATATTTAGCCCCTACAAGTAGCCTTCACTCTGAGCATCAAAGTGCGACGGTAAAAACATTTCTACAGGCGTCAATAGAAAAAGCATTAGATATTTGGCTCCTACAAGTAGTCTTCACTCTGAACACTCAATTGAAAATTAGCCATAATGAATAGGATTGAGCAAATCCACCGACGTCAACCCCTCGTGGAATTTTATTTATTTTATTAGTTAATCACCTCGAAAAGTGATTAAAGGGACACTTGGAGCTAAAAATGGAACAGCTTTTGAATTTCGGAATCACCGTGATATAAAAAATATTCGAGAATTATTTTCGCCATTTTTAGACACGTTTTTGGTGTTTAAGTTTGGTAAAATTTGAATGCAACTAAGTATAAATTCGGGCCAATCATATTATTTCAGCCTTCAACAGCGCTTTTAATGTCTTAACATTAAGAGAATAAGCTGGCGTTTCATGTCGAATACCTATTCTTTTAATGTTAGCGCATCACAAGCGCTATTGAAGGCGGCAATAATATGATTCGCCCGAATTTACATTTATTTTAACTTTACCAAACTTTACAAAATAATTTAAACAAGAAAAACGTTTCTAAAAAAATGCTTAAAAACTCTTTAATATTCATAGTGATTCCGAAAATAAATTCAACATCTGTTATATTTTTAGTTTCAAGTTCACCTTTAGTTTTTAGAAATTGTAAATTTCGTTAGAGGTCAAATTCTGTTGGAATTTTTCAATTTGGACCATTCTTGCTTCAATTAGAATTTTTTTCCACATTGGGTAAGTCTATTTCTATGTGAAGACATTGAAATCAATAGTTAAACCGACGCCACGCGTATGTAAAAACAGCCTTGGGATTTGTTTTTCAATTTCTAAAGATTAAATTCGCTAGCTTGGAAGAGATCACTATTTGACAAGGCTCGAATCGAATCAGGTAGCGATCTGTTTCAAAGAAAATTTGTATAAATAGGAGCAAAAATACCTCCATGCTAAAAATTAAACACGCATCAGGTGCAAAACTAGTTCAAACAAGGTAAATATTTGATATTATAAATATACGCACATTCCTAACTTAACAAACTATGGTTTAATATTTTAAAATATATTTTATCTACGTCAAAATGAGGAGAGGTGATATTTGTGAACTCAAGTTACATGGAATATAAATATCGATCAATAAAAAAATCCTAAAAATATATTCGATAGCTCAGCCAAGGTTTCGGATTTTTCTAATAAATCTTTGACAGCGTTAAAACTCGATATCGCCTGCACTTAGGTTCAAACCAGCAGAGGGGACGCCATTTTTTAAACCCCATCTTAGACCAAGGAGGATTAGACAAGGAGAAGAAATGTGGGGACGGCGCGGTTCCTACTGCGTCGGCCTAAACTCCCACTCTGGGAGAACGGGGGTAGAGACGTTTCGTGGTAAAATGTTGTCACGTGGGTAAAACGAATCCTTTATGAGACGCGCTAGCTAGCGACCACGTGACAACAGTTTACCTCGAGAATTTCCTATCCCCCCTTTCCACCCGAGTGGGAGGTTGGCTCTTCTCTCTCTAACTCAACGCAGCCCCACATTTCCTCTCCTTGTCTAATCCTCCTTGCTTAGACTTGGATAAAAAAAACTTCTAAAAAGGGAGTGAGAAAGACAGTGGACTTCGCGTGGTTGGATACTTTTTAAGAACAGAATTTGAATAATTCGGTGAGACACTGTAAATTAGGCTTAGCAATCCACTGTAAATGTTCACAATTGCCTAAATGTTTTACAATATGACGTGAAGTTACGTATCGGTGAGACACTGTAAATTAGGCTTAGCAATCAATTGTAAATGTTCACAATAACCTAAATGTTTTACAATATGGCGTGAAGTTACATATCGGTGAGACACTAAATTAGGCTTAGCATTGCATTGTAAATGTTCACAATTGCCTAAATGTTTTACAATATGACGTGAAGTTACGTATCGGTAAGACACTGTAAATTAGGCTTAGCAATCCATTGCAAATGTTAACAATTGCCTAAATGTTTTACAATATGACGTGAAGGTTACGTAACGAAAATAACGAGCGCTTCATTTTTAAACGATAAAAAAATGGAAAGAAACGTACGGTTGGGTTCGTTAAACGTCAACGTTACGTTAATACGATAATGTGAAATAAGCGCCTATATAGTGTGCTACTTTCTTAGACTAAGCGTATTGATCCTTGGTTATTTAATGCCTATATTACCTAATTGTTACGCGGCTACTGTTTAGAGGACCAATAAGGATACACCACAATTTTATGTTTTACTCAATGATACAGTGTATGCGAGTTCATAGTTCTAGCTCTGAAGATTATAGGCCTACAGGTCACATTGTCGAATTCGATTAGGCGCTGCATTTATAGAGCTGTTATAGATTTTCTAGAATATTGTAGGCAAGTGGTATGACAAAATACGTTTCTGAGACACTTCAATTGTGATGGATTTGGTTTTCATCACGGAATAGATAATTCAAAACCAAATCTAGCCAGATTTCCAAAAATAGTTCCTTGCCTTTTAAAGGGAGAATGCAACCTAACAACAAGTTATTTTATATAAATTTTTATCATTTTAATAGGCCTAATCCATCAATAAAAAAAGGACAAACAAATATTAAACTAGAAATAAATTTAAAACTTACCATCAAAATAGGCTTAGCTGGATATACGCGTCACCGATCAATGTAGGGAGTTCAGGTGATCTGCATGAATCCAGCTAAGCTTATTTTGATGGTAAGTTTTAAAATTATTTCTAGTTTAAAAAATTGTAATTTTTTTACTGTAGGAGTAGGCATATTTAAACGATAAGGAATCGATAAAAACTCATTTGTTAGGTTGCATTCTATCTTTATTTTTTGATATAAACCTTTTTTTCGAAGTGAATAGAAAAACAGGTCCGGTATATTAAATTGGCAATTGACTTAACTCGCGTTATGTGGTTAACTTAATGCGTTTTTTATTGGTGCACTCAAATTCAGAATATTCAAACTAAACACGCGGGAAGCGAGCTAAATTCGATTTTCTATAGCTGTAAGTATACGCAATTTCAACCTTAGAAGGTTATAAATTACCGTACAAAAATTGCTTTCCAAAGGAAATTTAGGTTTCTTTCAAGAATATATTACGCGCATAACGATACCACTTTAGATACAAAATAAATTTCGGGGTCTCCTCTCTACGCGACTAAATACAAAGAAAGCACTCAAGTTAAAATTAGATTTTTCTATCGATAAGGCTATCACACGCAGTTATCGAATAAAACTTTCCCCTTTTAATACACGCAGCTTCAGTTAGAAATTTCAGAACGTGACATAGCTAGGTTCAAGATGTAGGAGACACTAGGCCCATTCCAAGATTTTTTTTCGCGTTTTAACCACTTAAAGTGAAGCTGTCACGGAATTTCCATGAACCCCAAATGGAAACTGGGTAACATTTTCGGAAATATCGTTAAAAAACGATTCAAAATATATATACGTATTACCTCGACATTAAAAATATATTTTACAATCGGCAATTAAAAAAAAAAAAAAAAAAAAAAAAAAAAAAAAAAAAAAAAAATCCCCGCAATACTACGTCATGGCACTATGGTCGCCTGGCTTTGTAGAACGTACAGTTGAATCTCGCGCGTTCTGGCACCAATGATAAGGTCGCTTTTGCGTGGTCTTTTTTAAATAGTGCACTTAAAGGCCTAGGATTACTTGTGCCTGTCACCCTGGAAACAAACTCACCCTCCAGGCTTTCTCTTGCCTTGCTACCCAAGGGGAAGCTCAGAAGGTGAGCCCACTTCCAGTGAAACAGGCAGGTGACAGGCAGAAGAAATCCTAGGCCTTTAATAAAGAAAGTTCTACCTTTCATATGAAAATTGTCGTCAATTACTTTTTATAAATAAAACTACGTCATATATCGGAAAAAACATATCCTTATATAATTGTAATTTTCATTTTAAAGTTTCTTTAGAACGCGTCAACCCAAAGAAATAAAGTTTTGAATAAGGTATTTTAATAATATGATAAAACTGTGAGAGACTAACTTTAAAGGAATGGTGCGGTGTTAAAATATTTTTGCTGCAAACCCTTTAGTTAAACTCAAAGCCAATTTTTCAAGTGTTAAAAAAAATTAAAATTAAGTATATTTTTAAATAAACAATTAAAACAAATTACATTGAGGGCACATAGGCGCCCGTATGAAGCTTTCCTGTAAAGCAAGAGCGCATTCGATACGTCACTTCAAGGTTTTTATTTCGGCAATAATCTGATTGGCCAAAGTAACTTGGCTCAGCTTTTACTCAATGGTAAAGTTGACTACTACGCGCTTGAACGTTAAATCGACGACAGGTTATAACGGCAGTGCTCGCCAGTCTAACGAACGGGACGCCGACTGAAGGAGCATCTAACCCCGGTAAGCCGTAGCCTAGGCCTAACTCCGTCGGCGATTCGGGTCTCGGAGAGTATCGTCATGCCGCGAATAGATCCGTTTGAAGTTGAACCCGTGTACCATATAAAAACTTAGTCCAAACCGAGAACTAAAATTTTTGCATTCTTTTATAATACAACTTGGCATTTTGAACTTTCTTTAAAACAACACCGATTAAAAAACGAAGGATTCTAGACTTTACTGTCTCAGACTCTCTCCCCTCGGAGTCTCATTTCATTGGTTTATAAGTTATTTCTATTGGCCTATCAGATTGCTAGCCTGGCCAAGCACGACAGAGAAGTTTAGAATTAGGGGAAAAAGGGCCACGTCCATACTAAATTTATTTTTAACTATAAAATTATTATTATTATTAAAAATTAATTTTGAGTTATAAATTTCTGTTGCCAAGAGTGCTATTGACCCTTAGAGGCAAAAAAACTTTATGGGTGAACCATTCCTTTAAGAAATCAGGTACAGCAGAGAGAAATATATTTCAATATTTCTGGAACTAATGAAATAAAGAACCTCATACGAAATTGAAAGGAATATTAGAAATATGAAGATTATATAAAATTAAATTAAGTTACGGAGAAATGTGGTTAAATATTGGAAAAATATTGGAAGTCTAGCAAGCATACATATAAGAAATTGAGGAAAATGAATAACTTAGGATATCCATTGATAACTAAGCTTTTTTCCGATATTTTAACTAAGCTTTTTTCAGATATTTTAATCTCGGATAAATAGGCTGTTAATAATAAACCACAAATTATAGAAACAGACGCGTATCAAATGGATACGTATTATACGGAGATAAAATTTAAAGCTTGATTAATAAACAAATTACGCGTTTATTCAAACGGATAACGCGAAGATAAAAATACCTTTCTCGAAATCCGTGTAGAATGAAATATATCATATTTTGATCTAAATTGAAAGGAACAGCGACTAAATGACTACATTCTAGCTTCGAGATCTCAATTTGGGTTAAAATCCGCGAAGAAACTCGAGTTTCAAATTGTTCTTATCGGCGAATGAATAACTCTTATAATGTATCAATTTCCTATAACAATGAGTACGAATAAAACGTTTGCCTTGCATTCAGATGCATTCACTCAAATAAGAAATAGATATGTTTTCGCGAACGGATAATATCTGATTGACATTCACGATAGCCTTATTCAATTAACAAAAGTTATACGAATTCCCAGCTCTAGATGAAATGAATATAAAACTTTATCGAATCTCGCGGGGAATCTATCTACTTTGTTCTTTAAAATGAGACGACTTAGGCCTATATATAAGGCTCGATATTTCCAGGAACAATTCGCCAAGCTGGCATATTTCGAATTAAAACTGACTTGGCTACTTTATCGGCCGCGCACGTCATCGAATTTATACCAGACTGCCTGAGACTGGCGAACTTTAAAGGGATGGCGAAAATAATGTTATTTATCGAATTTTCTACTAAAAATCGATAGAGGCTATCTTTAATAAAATCCCCTCGAAACGAGCTTTCGCGCGTGCGATTTTGAGAGTGAAACTAATCAAACCTTAGATTAAGCGTGAAACAAAATGCGCGCCAAAGCGCGTGTCGCGGGGATTTAACCGAAACCAAAGGTGTAGGCTTTTTTGATTGGTGGCGCTGGATAAACTGCAATAAAAGCTGCGTTCATACTAAGATTTGGAATCGATTTAACCCGTTTTAAAACGTTTTGCTGGAATAGTGTGAAAGGGACACCGTCTTTTCTCGAATCGATTTGATTCGAAAATGGTTCGGGAACCAGTTTCGTACCGATTCAATTTCAACAACCTATAGATGAAGCTACAATAAAACGATTTATGAAGATAATGCGTGAACACGCGACGCTTAAAACAATTCCTGGCATTTTTGAATATCGGTTTGATTTCACCGTTTCAAACCGATTAAGAAATGCAAGTGTGACCGTATAGCTAAATTGAATGCTAAAATCTAATTATTTGCACAATTTAGAGTTAGTTAACTTCGCAAAGGTTTCCATTTTAAATAATAATAATAACATTAGTTCTTTTTTGACGTATCTAATTTAAAAATAATTCGTTATAGGTAATTAAACCGAATAAAATAACCATTTCAAATCGAATAAAATAATAACCGATTAAAAACTTTACGGTGAATAGAGCTCTGAATCGGATAATCATTATCTTCAGTTTTTCATATTTTTTCAGATATTTATTTCCGGTTTGATTTTTTTGTGAATAAACAAGTTCGGATAAAAGATAATGGATGTAGGGTTTATCCGAAAATAAACGTTTGAAGCTTTATCTATTAACAAGTTACACCAATTAAAACGTGTAACAATGGATAAGAAAAGTCAATTCTCAGACTTCGTAGAAAATAAAACAATAAAAGTAAACTTTTAGGTATAAATTTTGTTCATTATTTTTGGAGAAAATATAGGTTTTTAATTGTTCTTATCCGAACGTATAACTCGGATAATATTCTAGGATAAGTTGCAATTTTTGTATAAAAAGAGTCTATACGAGTATTTTTTTTATATTTTATATTTGGATAAGTCTATTTTTAACCGAATGGATAATATCAGAATTTAATTTGGTAGATCTATCCAATTAATAAAGGTTATACAAATTCCGAACTATATTGTGAATGGATTTGATTAAAATATGTTGTTTATAGTCATATATCTTTTAAAGACCTAGCTATAGAACAAATTGCACCCCAGCTAGCTACAATCAAATCTATACGAAATACGGATGTCAAAATTAATCGGTATGTAAGAGGGCGATTTAATTAGATGTGACAAAAGCAGGCAGCAAAATTGCCAGATGGAATTAACATCGGGATATCAACAGATTATAATTAAAACACCTGCCAACAACAATCTTTCCAGGGCTAACCCCCCCCCCCCCCCATAAAACCCAAGCAATTCTTGCAATTCTCTCGTAATAATTATGGCAAAATACTCGAATATTCGAGATATAGATCAATGCCCCCAACATCTTTTGATTGTTTTGCAATAGAATATTTTTCTATTTCTACGATAAAGGAGAGTTAAAGTCATTGTACATTTGGAAAGAGAACGTTGGATTGGAAATTTATCAAAATTGGAGATCTTAAAGGTCAAGTCTTTCAAAAATTTGGTTTAAATTTGGAAATGCATTAAAAATTATATAATAAGAACAATAAAATTGAAATCGTCTCGAAATATCAACCTTAAATTGTATTTTCCTGACAGTTATATCAATTATAATATTCATTGCCCCTTTTTTTGAACCGTTAGATCAATTTAAATTCCTTGGCCTTTTTCTGACCCGGTAGATCATTTTAAAATTTCATTATCCCTTTTTCTAAACCGTTATACCAATTTAAAAAAGTCATTGGACTTCTTTCTGAGCCTTTATTTCAATTTAAAAATACCTTCGTCAATTTTCTGACCCGCCAGATCAATTTATTCTGGCCAGAAGCCGATGAAACCCTCCTTTGAAGGCTACTGCTCTAATGTTCGATATAGCGCTCCTCTCTGTATGGGTAAAATTCACAATTTTACGAGATCGGAGGGGTCCTACTTCATACCCCCTGTCTACGGAAAACTGGAAATTCTCTCTCTCCACAAACGACAACGTTTTTTTGACGAACTCCAAGGCTGCTAGAGATATTCGCTCGACGAACTCCCGCTCCGAAAATATCTACAGTTAGGAGGCGTGCGAATCGCGCTTTTTGAAACTAACCCATAAAGAGAGGGGTAGACAAGACCCGGGAGTAATAGACTTCAAAGGAGGCTTTCATCGGCTTCTGGTCTGGCTCAGTTCAGTTCTTAGATCTTCAAGAAACTGGCAAAACCCGCAATGAAGGCAAATTTCGAAAAGATGGGTGAAATTTTGCCTAGCCTAGTTACAGGAATGTTCAATGTATTAGATATCACATTAATCTCTTAACACTTACCTAGCCTCTAAAACCGTTTGATAATTTCTTGACATTCTGTTTAATATCTCCGTGTTAAAGCTCTTAATTTCAAATTACCCGCCTTATACTTAGTGCGTCAATAACCCTAGGTTTTGTTGTTCAAAGGGAAAATGCAACCCAACATCAAGTGATTTTTTTATTGATTCCTTATCGTTTAAAGAGACCTAATAGTATAAAAAAAGTATCAAAATAGGCTTAGCTGGATTAATTGACATCCTGAACTTCCCATATAATGACTTGCGACCAATGACATTGTTCGAAATTCCTTATATGGGGAATGCATGATCTCCATGAATCCAGCTAAGCCTATTTAGATGGTAAGTTTTACTGGTAGATTAGGTCTATTTAAACGATAAGGAATCTATAAAAAAAGTGTTAGGTTGCATTCTCCCTTTAAAGATGAAAAATATGGAAACTCGATTTTGAAATGTTTATTCTTTCGTTAGGCCTCGTCTGTATTCGAGTTGCTCGAGTCTCAAGCTCCTATCTTCTCCACAACAGCAGCGGGCCAATGCAACTAGAATCTATAGCGAGTAGCACGGAGGCAAAGAGAAAATGGCTCCCTATTTTTATTGATTCACGAGAGAACCAAAGGACAGGATTAGGTCCTAGCTCGAAGAAAGATAGTGGCTTTCCCATTACGAGTCGCGGGGATCGAGTCACCGACTTAGGGTGCATGCCTCCTTTTCTTTTCTTAAGCCTGGTTCGTACCCATCTAAAAAAATGAGTTTTTTTTCTTTGACAAGACTTTAAAGGGAGGGTGATGAAGTTTTTTTTTGTTTTATTGATTATATATTAGTAAATCTCATGGCCGTCGCAAGCTCAGCCCTTTTAGGTCGAGGAGGCCAACACTCTTGAATTCGTTGTACAAATGAGTTCATTTTGATTTCGAACTCTTGCGAAAACTCGAGTTCAGCCTAGCGTAAAGAGTTCAAAACATTTGTACACCTAAGTTTGCGAAGGTCCGCCACCTTGTTTAAGGTACGAGGCAAAGCAAATTTGAGTTAGGGCTAAACAAACTTTAGGAATTGTCTGCTAAAATTAAGTGTTTAACTGCATACTAAAAAAAATCTAAAGAAACAATTTATTTCATCTTCACCCTCCATTTAACAAGGGGAGTAAAAATCAGGAGTAAATAATAAACGAAATTGTTTATTCAATTAAAGTAAAACTAAATTACTTCTATAATGAGCATGGTTCTTTATGATTAGCGAGTGGAGCATGTTAGAAGGATCATTATTAAGTTATATTTTTAGTTTTATATAACTTTCTTTAGACTGTAATATTCTTGGGAATTAATTTCAATTGTTATCAATCTGGGCAATTTTTTTTTTTTTTTTTTTTTTTTATACATTAACTCACTGATTTACTCAATCTTTCATACAATAAGGGAGGGTCAAGCCTTAAAGGGAGAATGCAACCTAACAATTTTTTATCCTTATCGTTTAAATAGGCCTAGTCCACTTATAAAAATATTACACTAGAAATAAATTTAAAACTTACCACGAAAACAGGCTTAGCTGGCTTGATTCATGGAGATAATCAATTTCTTCACATTGATGGCTCAGGGACCAATCGAATGTTATTTGTAGTCTAATGAAGATCTCGCCTTAACGACGACCCTTTTTCATTGGTCGATAACCCATCAATGCGAAGAAATTCAGGATCTTCGCGCATGCATCCAACTAAGCTTTTTTTGGATAAGTTTTAAATTAATTTCAAGTTAAATCCTTGTTTGTATTTTTTTACTGGTGGATTAGGCCTATTTAAACGATAAGGAATCAATCAAAAGTCACTTGTTATTAGGTTGAATTTTCCCTTTAAAAATATTTGATCCTTTGGAAAAAATATATAATAAAAAAGTGATAAAATTATTGTTCATTTTTCACATTTTTCCCAATATACCAACGGTAAAGAATTGAACAATGTATTTTGTCGCGCGCTATACCAGATAGATTGACGACCGGTATACCAGTTAGAAAGTCGTAAGACTAGTAATCAAGACCACGTTAGAAACTAATTTGATACAAACGTGAAAGAAGTATAACGAAAAAAAAGGGTTAAGGGCGGCTTTCTCAATCTTTCTTTTTTTTTTTTTTTTTTTTTCTTCTTCTTCTAATTCTCTTCGAATCCTAGTCGAGCTCTTCTCAAACGTACTAGTGCGGGGACTGTCCCCCTTGAAAGCTTACTGACCCGTTTCGCGCGAAAGAAAAACCCAACTCGCAAAAGAAAAGCCACGAGTTCTAGATGATAGAAGCTAGAGAAAATAGAGAAGAATCGACCGGCTCGAACCAAACAGCTTAAATGGCAGACTGACGCCCATTTCGCAAACAACGACGAGACAACGGGCCGACCCCGAATTCCCCTTAATTGAAACGAGATAGTCCTATGTAGCGATAATAACCGAGTTTCAATTATACCAAAAGGTAATGATATTTCGCTTCGTTATAAGTAGGATATCGTCTTAAAGTATACATGCAAACCAGATTCTTTTCGGTCCCGTCAAATTGAATAGTTGCTATCATACAAGAGGAGCGCATCTCAAGGAATGTTACCGTCGACGTCATGAGCTACGTTATAGCTTGTAAAACTCATAGCGCTCGTGAGCACCGAGCATTTCTTAAGCTTATTTATTCTATATCCAGGTGTCAGCTCTCAAGGTCGGGTCTCTCCCGAGTGACTTTTGAGCCGTCTGGACCCTAGCATTTTATGAAAACGGCACCACGTGATTTCGTGACGTTTTACTTTTCATTTTAGTCACGCGGCCTTTTTAGCTTTGTTTTCTTAGGCGTGAGCCACGTGACTAAAATGAAAAGTAAAACCGACGTCACGAACCCTTCAAGGTTTTTTTTATCAAAATTGTTTTAAAGAAAAGTTGACGTGTTTGGCGAGAGTTCAAATTTTACAAGGTCCTAAATGAGTCAGGTTGCGTGTCGACTTCAAATTCGTTCTCTATGGTGTCAATTGGAGGAGGAGAGCATCCATTTTTGACATATATTGATCTTCGGTTAGACAGGTTTTTGGAAATGATTGGTGGTGAAGCCTCTCCCATTTCACCCTCTTGGCTTCGCCCCTGAAGTTCTGGTAAAATGTTGAATAACACAATTTTCCAACAAAAAAATCCATTTATAGGAGCTCCACATCACGCTCATGGATAATTGTAGCATAAAGGGAGAATTCAACCTAACAACAAGTGAATTTTTTATCGATTCCTTATCGTTTAAATAGGTCTAATCCAACAGTAAAAAAATTACAAACAGATATTAAACTAGAAATAAATATGAAACTTACCATCAAAATAGGCTTAGCTGGATTCCTGGCGATCCTGAACCATCGATCAATGTCATTGGTCGATAGCCCTCATATGAGGAGTTCAGGATCACCATGAATCCAGCTATTTTACATATAAGTTTTTAATTTATTTCTAGTTTAATACTTGTTTGTAATTTTATTTACTTTTGGATTAGGCATATTTAAACAATAAGGAATCGATAAAAAATTATTTGTTAGGTTGCATTCTCCCTTTATGAGAGCCCGCTATTAATTGTGCTTTAGCGAGGGATTCATCATGCCCATGCGTAAAGAAAAACACTGCATGGATGCGAAGTTTCATGATCCAATAGCCTTACTTTAGTGACAATAAGCCTCAATCCAAAGATTCCCTTTGTTTTCTGACCTTTTTGACCAAATATTTAAAGTAGATATGTAACCTGTTTCGATTCAACAAAAATGAACCAAAGACATTTTCTATTAGGTCCACTTTTGTTGAATTAAAGCTTTTTTTCATTATATTCATTTGGTCGTTCTGTAGGATTTTTTCCAATTTAGACCATTTACTTTTGTACAAATGTAAAAATAATCTCACTATTTTTATTTTTTATTCAAATTCAAAAGATAAAATTCGCGAACTGTGAGAAATAGCTCTGGCAATATTAACTTATAGTCTACTGGTAATTAACTTATGCTTCAAGTTATATCACTTACCGCTAAACAGAGAGGAGGAAGCGAAGTTTAAGGAAACACGAGAAAATGCCTCCTTTTAATTATAACGGGATCTAATAAGACTTTACACCGTATATAAAAACCTTTTCTAGGATTTAATAGGGATGTAATTGTAATTGCAATCGTATATGCTAAGCAAGATATCCTTCCCTTTAGCATAAGTAACATAATCGATTGAAGTATTTCAGCATGAAATTTCTTGGTCAAGGCCTTTTAGAGCTAGGAATTCCTATAACTTTTGTTAATTGGATAAGACCATCGTGAATATCAATCGCGAAAAAATATCCATTTCATATTCGAGTTAACGTATCTAAATGTAAGGCAAACTTTATTCGTACTCATTGTTACAGGGAATTGAATACGAGTTATTCATTCGCCGATATGAACAATTTGAAACTAGAGTTTCTTCGCGGATTTTAACAAAAATTAAGATTTCGAAGCTAGAATCTAGTAATTTAGTCGCTGTTCCTTTCAATTTAGAATAATCATTAAATTTCATTCTACACGGATCTCGAGAAATATCGTATTTTAATCTTCGCATTTGAATAAACGAGTATTTAGTTTATTGATCGAGCTTAAAATTTTATCTCCGGATAATTCATATCAATTTGATACAGGTCTGTATATATAATATGCGGTTTTATATTAAAAAAATATCTGAGATTAACATTTCTGAATAAGGCTTAAAGTTATCAATGGATATCCAAAGTTTTTCATTACAAGATTCCAATCTCTAGCTCTGTTTCACTATGATAGATACACTGATCGACTGAACAGCCCACAATTACAACAGCCATCATACCGTGAGGTCTATATATCAATGAGAATTTCAATGTAAACTATGTTTTCTCGCTTAAACCTAATTACTTCGGATTCTTCAATCTTCATTCCTTGATGTTGTACCGAGGCTGTACATAAATCGATATACTACAGTAAGGTTAGCCGTAAAAAAGTAGATAAACAATTTTTATCAATGAATCATTTTCGAATTCAATCTAATATCGTAATAATAAAACGGCAATCGTTCAAGGGATGCTGGACTCTTTTAACAAGTTATTTTGAAACGATTTGGGCTGCTATACTACGCGAAAAACACACCAAAGGTTTCGAGACAATTTAATTGTTAAAGTGGCGAACTAGACTAGCTACAAGCCCAAATCCGTCAAGTAGAAACTTCTAGAGAAAGTTGAGTAGCTGATGCCATTAAATATCGTATAAAAATGGCTTAAAAAACAGGATATCCATTTATAACATAATCCGGCGATATAATTTAAAGCTTGATTAATAAACAAATTACGAGTTTATTAAAACGGATAAAAATATGGGGTTTCTCAAAATTCGTGTAGAATGAAATATAAGAATTATATTTTAATCGAAATTGAAAGGAACCGACTAAATTACTACATTCTATAGCTTCGAGATCTCAATTTGGGTTAAAATCCGCGAAGAAAATCGTTCTTATCGGCGAATGAATAACTCGTATTACGTAATCAATTTCCTATAACAATGAGCACGAATAAAAATTTTGCCTTACATTCGGGATATTGTTTCGCGAACGGAATGATATCTGATTGACATTCACGATGGTTTTATTCAATTAACAAATGTGATACAAATTCCGAGCTCTAAAAGCGCGAGTCATTTGTTACAAAGATCACTTCAGTTCCAGCAATGCAATTTCAAAGACGAACTAAACTCTCAATCGCATAGGAAACTGACTCCTTAAAAATAAAAAAATCTTTGAGCCTAATTTCCTAACTTTAAGTTTAAATAATGTTTTTAGGCATGTTTTAACTGTCTAAATCGATTAACAATAACATGTTTCCAGAGTCTAGTATCCCTTTAACAATAACGAAGCTCCGCATTTCAGTTCATATAACAAATTGGCTGAAGATAACCTAACGAGACTCTTTAGAAAAAGGGACCCATATAGTTTTTTTTAGAGGCATACACCAAAAGCAAACATTTCCATCCATTCGTTTTTGGCAATAAAATGGAGGGGGCGGTGATAAAAAATTGTGGAGAGTCCGTTATGGACGATAAAAGGTCGTTTTTATTCAGGGGAGGAAAGATAGTTTGCTTTTTTTCTACAGGCGACCGGCCAATCAAACGGACATCAACAGACATAAACGCGATTTCAGCACGCGATTATAAAACTAACCTCGAGTCCAGTTCGCTCTTTCCACATTTCACCACCTTAGACCAATTATTACCCAGTATAAGACCGTATAGGCAATATACAGAATGACTATCTAAGGTATAAACTTTGTAGAGCTTGCCTCGATCGTGGCTGGTAGAGCTCTGAATCGGATAATAAATAACTAAGGATATCCATTGATAACTAGGCTTTTTCTCAGATATTTTAATATCGGATAAATTGGTTGTTCATATAAAGCCACAAATTATAGAAACAGACGCGTATCAAATGGATACGAATTATCCGGAGAAAATTTTAAGCTCGATTGATAAACAAATTCCTATAACAATATGTTCGAATAAAAATTTTGCCTTACATTCAGGAATACTTTAACTCGAATACGAAATGGAAATTTTTTTCGCGAACGGATAATATCCGATTGACATTCAAGATATAGTATTATCCAATTAACAAAAGCTATACTAACGGTTGAAATTAATAAATCAATAGTCATTCGCTTGAACGAGAAGTGCAGTGGTTGTATCACGTAGTTCATTTTTTTTTTTTTTTTTTTTTTTTTTTTTTTTGGCAGAAACGTGTACTCCTTTACTGAGCCCCTAAAAGTGATGTTCAACCAAAACCGCCAATATTTATAAAGCCTTGTTTTGAATATGAGCTTGAGATGGTTGACCAATTTTTGTTTAGTTTAAGAGCTTGGGGCGAATATTACAAAAGTCTACCACTTTATTCCATAAATGAAAACAACGCTACTTAGCTTAAGGTCCGGGTAAATGTACCTGCAGCTTCTGATTCGAGACACTCTAGCGGCCGTAGTCGCCGTGTAAATAGTGAACGGAGGATGAAGCACCACTCTTTGGAGAAATTCGGAGTTGGGAGGTGAGAATATAGCCAAGCGCGGCCCGCCTAATTTCCGTCCCTCTCTCCCGACTCAAAATATCGAAGAAGAGTTCAAATCACACGAGTAAGACAAGGGTGATGACTTTTTTTGGCTAGTTTTAAGTGATGGGCTATGACGTAAAAATATACCTTGGTGATAGTATTAAGCTACGGGGCGTTGTTCACTTTTATGGAATAAGGTGAGACTTTTACCTAAATTCACTACAGTAGTAATCTTTCTCTTATTGGTCTACGTTCATCAGCGAAATTGCAATAAAAAACGCTACATAAAGAGACGAGCAGAAGAATGAAAGTAAAATTTACCATCTAAAAATACAGTGAATTTGAGACGCTCTTCAATTCAACAGTGGCGATCACAAAGCGAAAAAAAAAGCAAAAAATCGGTTCCACACCCAACGATTAATCAAGGGTGTAGGTTATAAAAATATACGAGCTATTTAAAGGGTGGATAAAATATAGGAATTATAATTGCATCATTAAGCATAAAAATAGGCTTTCCTTAGAGTTCATGAACAGCTAGTAACCATTTAATATAACATATAGCTTTCATTTTTTTAACTGCGCAGTGAAAATAGTATTATTGAAAACAGGCACGAATAGTTAGGACCGAGGGGGCAGATACTCGTGAACTTAGGTGTACAAAATTTTTGAGCTCTTTGCACTATCAAAGCTGAACTTAGAATTCGTAAGAGTTCGAACTCAACGCACTTTCAAAGCTGAACTCGGTGAACTCAGGTGTACATCGAATTCAAAAGTGTCGGACCGAATAGTTAGTGGAAAATTGGTTGGAGTACGTGGCAGGTAGAAATTGTAGTAAAAGGAATAGAAGGTTTTGGGGACGGGTTTAGTCGAGCTCAAACTGGTGTATTTCTACTTCCGGTAACTCTCCTATTGGTGCAGAGTAACCAAGCAGGCAATGCGATGTCGATAAGAATAGTGAAAACTAAACTTGGCGGTTTTAGTCTTTGATGGACGAAAAATTATAACACTTGTCCTATAGTGTGATCATCACACCATGTTGCAATTTCAGGACTCCTCTTTATATAGACATAAAAAAGTCTTCATATCTTGGAAACATCTAGCTCATTTCAAAGAACGTTTCAAACTTCCAAAAAGTTCACTTATTCTTATAACATGGCTCTTACTTTGTCATTATAGATAGTGTGTTTATTTTAGGAGTCGAAAGATTATTTGAATAATCATTTCATCCCTAAATTAAAAAAGCTAGAGGAATGACGAAGCCTAGAAAACGTAGAAACAAATATCACGTATACGCGATGCCTCAAAAACCCGAGTTAGAAAAATAATAAAAACACCAGATTTACGAATAAGGAAAAAGAGAGAGATTGAAGAAGGAGATGGCCGGGTGAAAGAAAAATGGATTTATAATGTTTACCTTTCGTGCCAAAGGGGTCTAGGACGTGATCCAGAGAGGAAAGACTATTAGTAGCGGGATGCCCTACGAATATGAACGGGAAAACAAGCCGACTGAGTCGAGGCCAACAGCTCGTCCGGCGCGTCCAAACACTAGGTTGGGATTGCTAACCCCATGCACGCGCGGAAGAGATAGAGAGATCCTGGTTTGGAAACTATAGAGAGCGCTTCAATACGGCGAGAAAAGGGAATTGGGAACACGGAGAAACGGAACCAACAACGAGAGTACGAGACGCATGCGCTAAGCCTAACCTTAAGAGGGAAACGAGGATTTCTGTAGGTGATGCGCCTGATGGAATATTGCAAAAAGTTGTTGATAGTGTCCATCTAACGCAATCTGGAAATGGCGAGGAAACCTAGCTGCTTTAGTTTTACGAGAGTTTAAAAAAAGATTTTATATATAAACACTATTGAGTCTTCGCTACAAGATCTTGTTTAAGAGGAGTAATACGGTTGGTTTAAAGGGTAAAGCTCGGGCAGATTGATAAATAATGGTAAATGGAAAAATACTAGCTGCCAATATGAATACCGTCACAAGTAAATCATCCTTCAAGTTTATAAGACGACATATTGCGGGTGACGATGTAGTGAATCCGATTTTCTCAGTTAATGGTTTCACCCCAAGTATTCCGAAAATTATATTGAAAGGAGGCCAGGCCCAGTATATTCTTTTTACAGTAAATCAGATTTGAAATCACGACGGCCGGGCGAGACACGTTCCTTCGTTTCGCGAGAGAGAGAGAGGGGAGAGTCGTTTCCGTCGATACATTTTCACCCCCGTAAACGTCTAGGAAGTCCGTTGCAATATTAGCACCGCCTACTTAGTTACAATCTCAACCGCTAGAGAGGACAATTTAGAATTCCGTATCTCTGCCATTTAGAGTTTTTAACTTTTTTAATTTTTTCCTCTTTCCTCGGGCGAAAGTTCTGACGACAAAACTTTCAGAACCACATATACCTATCGTAATATGCCTTGTTGTAAACTTAAGCACGATTTATCTGTGATAGCGTGAATAGGCTTCAAAAAGGCTTGGCGTACGAAAGATAATTTCGTTACAGAGTGTACACTACAGAGTCATCTAATCTACTCTCTTTAACATTGGATAGACGTCGGACAATGGGTACCTGCAAAAGTGGAGGACACTTCTTAGGTCAGAGATTTAACAGCTTAATTTTAGATTTACATTTATAAGATTAAGAAAGAATGTACAAGAATTTGATTTTTAAGATGTACAAGCCCAAGTATTTTGGTTTTATAGCCAATGATATGAAAGTATAAACCAAAATAATAGAGTCTCGAGACAGACTGCAGACGTCTCGATATAGAGTTTTTATTTTAAATTATAAAACTTTTTGAGGCTGGGATATGGAGATGGACGAACCTCCGCGTGCTAGAACTTAAGTTTAAATGCCCAGTAGATTTTAAGTTAACGTAGTAAACGTGTGGATTCGAATTTTTTTTCAAAGCAGACCGAATTGCGCCGTGTATAGATTCAAAATCTAAAACTGTATAGACTTAGTAATTTATATATTATACTAACATGATATGCATGGTATCAGAAGCCGATGAAACCCTCCTTTGAAGTCAACTACTCTAATGTTCCATATAGCGCTCCTCTCTGTATGGGTAAAATTCACAATTTTACGAGATCAGAGGGGTCCTACTTCATACCCCCTGTCTACGGAAAATTGGAAATTCTCTCTCCACAAACGACGACGTTTTTTGACGAACTCCAAGGCTGCTAGAGATATTCGCTGGACGAACTCCCGCTCCGAAAATATCTACCGTTAGGAGGCGTACGAATCGCGCCTTTTGAAACTAACCCATACAGAGAGGGGTAGACAAGACCCGGGAGTAATAGACTTCAAAGGAGGGTTTCATCGGCTTCTGATGGTATACACAATATCGCGTAGTACATAGTTCGGATTATGTCTGCTTGTCTAAAAATAGATGAAATCTAATCAAATGCATACCCCAAAACACTTCAACCCTCTTATCTGTAGCAAACAAACATTTTAAATACTGAATAAGTTCAAATTTCAACGATTCCCAAGCTGATGACCCTTAATTCAGTGAGATAACTTTACCAAATTTTATGGAAAACTTAAAAAACACTTAGAAAAATTCCACAATTTTATCTCTCATCATCAATTGAAAGAAAATATTAAAGGGACTCTGAAAGTAAAATAAACTTATTCGATTCGTTATCGAACTTGAATTTCAAATGTTTCTTATCGGCGAATGAATAACTCGTATAACGTATCAATTTCCTATAACAATAGCTACGGTCCTACTATCATTTCTTAATCGGTTTGAAACCTAAAATCAAACCAATATTGAAATCGCCAGGAATCGTTCTAAGCGTCAAGTGTTCACACACTATCTTCATAAATCGATTTATTGTAGCTTCATTTATCGGTTGTTGAAACCGAATCGGTATGAAACTGGTTCCCGAAGTAGTTTCGAGAAATCGAATCAAATCGATTCGAGAAAAGACGTTTTCCTGTTCACACTACTGTAGCGAAACGTTTTGAAACGGTTTAAATCGATTCCAAGGCCTAGTATGAACGTGACTAATGAGTACGAATAAAAAGTTAGCCTTACATTAGGGTCACAAACGGATAAAGTCCGATTGACATTCACGATGGTCTTATTCAATTAACAAAAGTTATACGAATTACGAGCTCTACCAGTAGTTGATATTTCTACATTACAATGCCGTTGTTCATGAGAAATGTTTTAGAAAATTGAAGAGTTATTCCCGTGCTTTTAGGACTTGAACCAAAAATAACAAATATAGAAATCTCCTGTCTATTATAAATTCTAAATTCAAAATACAAAACTATATAAAAGATGTTCCTTCGAATATTATTTGTCATAAACGAAATCGGAGAAAAAAAATAAAAACACATATCAAGAAGGCTCAAAAACATTCGAGAATGAAACTATATAGCGAAATAAAAAAAATCAAAGTTTAAACGCGAGTTTTAAAGACGATAAACAAAAGCCTGTAAACTCCAAATTTGAGATAAAGAAAATGGGCCAGAGACTAAACTGCAAAATCTCTTTAAAGGATAAGTCTCATTATATGCTTCATTCGGATAAAGTTAATTGGAAGCTTTTAAAACAATTTGCATATTAATATTGAAAATAAATTTAAAATAATTCTAATTAATTGGAACAATACATATTCAACCTCCTTGAACTTTAAGTATAAATCTTATTCAGGGTTCGTACAAAATTTTGGAAGTTAATTTTCTTGATTTTCCAGGTTATAAATAATTTCCGTGATCAATTTTAATATTTTTTTTTTCCATGAATTTATTCCTATGCGCGTCTCTTACATTTTATGTGACATAGTTAATCAAACAAAGTCGATAGTTATTACTTCGACTCAGAATATGAGAAAAATCGTTTAATCTATACGGCAAAAAATTTTCAGTTTATAATAATTATGTTACAATTAATTGTTCAGTCAGTCAAACAGTATATATGTACCAAAATAAATTTATCTGACAATTTGGGCTCATTTTCAAATTCCCTGACTCTTCCCTGACCTTAAGTAAAATTTTCAAATTCCCTGACTTTTAGGACCAATTTTCAAATTCCTTGAATTTGCAAAGTTTCCCAGGTCGTGTAGGAACCCAGTTTTACGCGAGAGATCTCTCCAAACCAACAACATCATAGTCGATTAAGCCTACTTGCCCAAACCGTCGATTAAGCCTACTTGCCCAAACCGTCGATTAAGCCTACTTGTCCAAACCGTCGATTAAGTCTACTTTCCAAACGTCGATTAAGCTTAACAATATTGTAACGTTCTTTACGTGTTTAACAAAGAACTGGAACAAAGTAAGAAATTTCAGTAATTTTAATATATTAAGCATTATATACCTAATTAATATAAAAAAGTCATTTGAAATCGTCCGTGAATTTTAAGTAGTCTTGTTTTCATTAGTCCCCTTAACTTATAGTAAATTTTACCTAGAATTGGCAGCACAGCGAAGAAGCTATCCCTTAATACCCTTAATATCAAAGTAAACAATAGAGATAATGTTTTGCCTATCTTTGTACGCGTTGCCAAATCATCTTTCAAATAATTCTAGTTTCGAAACTGCGTAATGTTACCCAAAAACACTTATCTTTTTCACGATATATACTTGCCCGTTAAACGACAAAAACAAAGCTGGCTGTATAGGAAGTACTCAAAAAAAGAGAGGAGCCTTAAGAGAATTTAAGTCAAGAGATCTAAAGGTTAAAAAGCGGAAGAAATAAAAAGAAAAATTCAAGCGCCCCCTGAACAACGATAAACTTAGACTTCCCTCGTCCAATATAAACTCCCTGGTTCAGAAAAAAACTATAAAAAGCCCTGAAATCCGAGGAGAAAGCGTCGAATTATCCTTTAAACGTCTTTTCTAAAAAAACCTAAAAACCATAAACTACCCAAGTACCCCTATTCCAATAAAAATATGAAATATTTCACCATTCTGGCATCAGTCCTGATTTGGGTGGTTTACTGCGACCCTGATACGACCACGACCGAGACCTGCCAGGCTGGAGAAAGCTTTAGAAGAACGGCCCACTACGCTTGTCGTAAGTTCAGAATATATTTACCGTGACAACCCCCTAAAGAACCGTTAAAAGAATTTTACTCTTGAGAATATATTATCCTTTGGAATATCTAGAAAACCTTAGAACGTGTTGGGGCATCTGAATATCGGAATCATTCGAGAGTCGGAAGGATTTAGACCTTTTTATCATAATCTATTCTATGTTTTGAAAGATGACATCAGATTTATTAATGAGAGAAATATTGATGACCTTAACCTATTGTCAAGTTCAGTTCTTGAAAGTATAAGATCCAATTTAAATTTTTGGTAGTTTTTGGGCAATCACAAAAGCGTGAGAATAATTTAAACTAAAGGTCTTAATACAACTTTTTGAACTGAATAAGATATTGGAACTCGTAACTTGAACACGCGATGGAAAGTTTACGAAAAACGATTAATAAAACACTTAACTGTAGAAGTAGTTCTTCTGAAGTATAGATATCTAAATATTTGTATATCGATAATTAAACATTTTCTCGTCACTCTTCAACGAAACTATTTTTAAATGGACTATAACCCTTCAATTTTTTGCGAGCTAATAGCGTAGGTTCAAATGTTTGCCACTACCTCTCGTAAATTCTTGAGTTTCAAGTCTCTGACCTAAGTCTCCGCGAATTTTAGCGATGGTTATTAGTTCGTTTATGGACGTCATTTAGATAAATTTATGGAGATATTTCCAGAAAAAAATCTCGTAAAGCAATTTCTGACTACTTAGTACTTAAGCCTGTTTTGAAGCTACCATTTTAACCGAATTCTGTAAATGTATATTCTATTCGTTCCGAGTCTAACCTACAGTTGGTTTAAATAAGTAAATGATCATCATATTTATGGTCCAACCCCAGAAGAGATTTTTTGAATATTTTAACTTTTGTTGTTTAACTTCATACGAAGCCCCCTTCCGGATGGAATTGCAAAACCCCTAAATTTTCTAAAGGATCCTGGCCGAGGTTTAAATATTAGACACCCTTGAGGTGTTAAGCCCCGTTTTCAATCACGTTTTTGACCTTATGACGAAAGAGCTACTTTTTTAGGCAAAAAAAAATTAAATCTTGAAACGCCCTTTTATAGTCACTTCTGTAAAATCTGTACGACTACGCTTTTAAGTAATTGATTACTAATACTAAATACGTAGTCAGTACGTAATCATTTTAGTACAGTCAAAGCTACAGGCTTATACACCGATTACGTGGATTTATGAACCCCAATGTCCCTCTATCTTTCGTCTAAACTAATGGTTTTGTTGTACATTAGGGTTATCGTTAAAATTACGCGAATCGTTCCTAATTTAACTAAAGAACGCCCTGTATGTTAAATTCACAAATAAAGAATTAAATATGGCACTCTTAATCACAAACAAAATTATTTGAATTAATAAAGATGGATACAGAGACGGAAAGAAGGCCGAATTTGTGACTTGCGTTAAAGAATCGAAATATCAAATAACAAAATCATTTCTATAGACAGATTCGTAAATTCACACAAAGAATCATGAATTTAATAAGAATGCCTTCCATCTTGTGTAAGAATAGAAATTCCAACGGAAAACTACAGGTAGTATCCTAAACGTCTAGTTAGTCAGAACTATAGGGTACCACCTGACGTTGCCTGTTGATAAGGGTGCCCCTTAGCGCATGATTCCCTGTACGGAATTTATAAACCTGTATTTTTAAATTCCCATTATTGTTGCGGGTGAGCTCGAATATTGTTTTATTATCTTCACAATGAAACACTGCACTCTCATAATAAATTAAATAATTTTCGTTGTAAATAATGATCTGATGATGAAGTGATTACTTCGAAACGTTGCCAAACTAATAAAAAATGATTTAGTTAATTATAAGAGTGCAGTGTTTCCTTGTGAAGATAATAAAACAATGTATACAAGTCAATTTAGTTCAACTTTTTTGAGTCAATGAAAGGAGTGTGAGGAAGTATATGTTGGGGCTTAGTACAACACTATCCACCCTATAAATTTCACTCATTGTTTCAAATAAGTCGAACGGAGTTATGTTCACGTTTCTATTGTATAATACAATTATAACCAATTAGTTCATCACCGGAATTCAAAACTGCGCTACCCATTTCACCGGTATCGACACTAACAATGAGCCAGCCGCAGCTGCCCGCATGTGCGCCATGCATGTCAATCAGGTCAGTAAATTATTATAATTAAACGAGAAATAAGTCTAAATAAACGATAATGGATCATCCAAATTAGTTTTCCGATAATATATTGCTCTATAAAACTTGACTAAACTGTGAATTCATTCTAAAGAAAATAGCGAAATTACAAGTAACATTACAGTAGTTTATGGGGACTATTCTGAAATTCTTTTCTCGATATCGATCTCGACAACGCTTTTCTCATTGAAATCGACTTCGACAAATCGCTCGATCGATAAAGTTCTCGATATAAATCAATTATACAGCACGAAATGTTAAAGTTCTCGATCGAAAACTGTGTTTCGAAATGCTTAAAGAATAGATCCCCCCCCCCCTACTTACACAAATTGAGAGATAGTTTGATAAATATGGTATATATGGTTCATACAAAATATCAAAGAAAATACATTATTGCCATAGATGTAGGAAAATTTTCAAGTTAAAATACTTGGGCACAAGTTTTATCTAATCTATTGTGTTTAACGCCCGAGCCATTCTCGGAAAGTTTGTCGCCCTTCCGATAAAAATGATTCGCGACTAAAATAAAAATAAAAGAAGCAACATGGTCTGCGTTGAGCTCGAATAAAACCTCCCTAGACCCGGGGGCACACTCTTTGAACCCTTCTTGATCATTTTCACGCGCACAATAGCGCGTGTCGCGAATATATTATGAAGCCAGGGAGCCCAGGGGTAATATAATTCCTATATAATATTTTCAAATATGTCCTATATTATCGTGTATTTCCTTGAAATGTCCTATAAATTATTAAGTCCTATAATTTTTCTGTTAATAGACATTTTTGAATCCAAAAATATCGCTGCGCCGTCAAAAACATGAATGTTTCGCGTAAGCAGACCCTATTAGCTAAGATTTGTATATTGTTTTTCACAATTAGAGCTGGAACAACCTAACGGGGTGGGGGAGCTCAAACGAACTCTTAACGGTTCACGCTCAATATCTAAATAACTGAGCCGCGTGGCTATCGCGTTTGTGAGCGAGTAGTTCCCGTCAACTAAAATAGCATTTTTTAAAAGGTATTTTTGCTGAAATTTGCCTCGCAAAATCCTTTATTTGAGATAATTTTAGTCCTATATTATCCTATAAAACACAATTTTGTGTCCCGTATAATCCTATATTTCCTTATATGGAATTAAAATTTAAGGCTGGGCTCCTTGTGAAGCCCAAAGGGGGAGTTATCTTTTATCCCCACTTATTTTTGATAAAGTGTTTTTTAACTAAATTGCGATTTTAAATTAACCTGTAAAATATCTTCGCAAATTACGTGTTTGATTCGTTTTAAGTATATTCTGAAGAATTTTGTAACGCAGTATACGTATTCCACCAATTTCTAATTGTACTTTTAATTTCTTCAGACGGCCGTGCCTATGTTCGATTGCATGGCTGCTTATTTTGGAACGGTGGCTGGATGTAGTTTAACCGGTTGCAAAGCGGCAACTTACGCGGTTGATGAATTGGACTACGACGTTTTGGTAAGACAAAAAAAAACCGCAAACCAAAAAATAAAAATTTTAAAAACTTACCCAATTTCCAAAATGTTTCCTTGTAGAAATGTTATAACCAAGTATACGCAACTTTCCCGGCGAAATTTGGCTGCCTGGATTAAAAACAAAAGGACAACAATTAATTGGAAGTTTATATATATGAGGAGAATTAAAATTAAATAGCTTGCGCCAAAAAAAAATACGGAAATATTAGGCCTAAAAGTAACTCTTTACTGTACTGTTCAAAATTCGCATGAAAAAAATAAAAATAAAATATTTTTTTGGTAGAAATTGGTTTGTTAATTTAATAACATAATTAAAAGATACGGATTAGTTCGTTATATTCCTAATAATTAACTTTTTTTTTTTTTTCAAGTTAATGAAATAACAGACGGTTTGTGGGTAGCTAGGTTGTCCCTTTCAGAGTGTTTCAAAACAACAATGGCTTTTTCTATCAAAGAAAACTAACCTAACCAGGTCTCGTGATAAAGCTGTTTTGTACAAAAGCCCTTTCGGTAAAGCTGTTTTTTTTAACATAGGAAACATCTATTAACATACCTAACAGGTTGGGGAAAGTAAAAAGGTGGTCAGAGTGTGTCAGAACAGCGGTTACTCAGAACAGTGGCCTTTTCTGTTAAAAAAAACTAACCTAACCTAAAATTAGCTCTCGTTATAACGCTGTTTAGGAAAAACGTCCTTTTGTTAACACTGTTTCGAGTAGAGATCGGGGTTTGGACAAGAAATTTCTGATTATTTTATCTTTATTCATAACTTAAAATTTTTCGAGGAAAGTCTATGATAAATCCAATGTAATCGCGAATAATTTTACGATTATTTTTTATGATTAACTGATTAACTGATAGTTGCGGATTATTTTGTCCAAACCCCGATCTCTAGTTTCGAGAATTGCTAATATAGGAAACAGCTATTTTACCTACATACCTAACAACTGTGGAATTAACCATATGATAGGGTCACGTAACCATTGATACAGATACAGTTTCCGAACAGTTTCCTTGAATCCTTGGTTATTGGTATTAGGGCACGAATAATAAGACGCGGAATAAAAATAAAACTGGTTACGGTTATTAACTTGTCACGTTGGCGAATGAAAGTTAACTGTTTTAATTACACCATGTTTGTTCAGACGAAATCTTGGGTAGATATGACCCAAGATCTTTCCCTTATCTTCCTCGAACCTAATTTGGTCGTTACACATTGTTTTTTATCTCAGTACATTTGTGTTTTTTTACTATTGAACTACTACTATTTAATTGGGTTAAGCTGAACCATAGAACGAGGCGTTAAAGGGAGAATGCAACCTAACATCAAGTGATTTTTTTATCGATTCCTTATCGTTTAAATAGGCCTAATACGCCTATTACAAAACGATATTAAACTAGAAAATTACAACTTGCCATCAAAATAGGCTTTGCTGGATTTAGGGAGATATCCTGAACTCAACGTATAAGGACTAGCGACCAATGACATTGATCATGCGAATTTCTGCCCCAACCCGAGTAAACGGACCCTGGTTTATTCTAGGTCAAATTACAAGTTTGTAATTTAAGACGTATTAGCAACAACTCCTGTTTAACTATTGGTGTTGAACATGTTACGTCATCAGTGCAAGGCCTACAAAATAACACGCACTGATAACAAAATAACATTTGACCTAAAAATAGAATATAAAAGGTTAAGTCAACAGGCCTAGAGGTCAGTCTGTAGCAGCTCTCCAAATGATATACTCAATGTTTTAATAAGATTAGTAACACGCGACTTATTGTAAATATTTCACGTCGTATTTAATAAATAGTTTTTATCGTGAACCGAGTACTTCCTTCAAATAAAACCCACTACACATCAATGGCGACGGAGATGGGATTTTAAACTACACGAAGATCAACCTGTACCTGCAACCAGACGAACTTGCCAGTTGTGACGGACTTCAGCAAGATCACGTTTTAAGTACCTCAACTACTGCTACACTAAAGTTTAAAACCTACCACAATGGCATCCATCGGAACATTACCTACATTCGATGATTGTGATCAACCCTTCTCAATCTATGCCGAGAGAATGGACTTGTACTTCGCTGCAAACCAACTGGACGACGAAGAAGACGCTGACCGAAAAAGAGCAGCTTTTCTAACCTTGATCGGATCCAAAACCTACACAACACTACGAGGTCTAGTCAAGCCTGCCAAGCTGACGGATAAGACTTACGAAGAACTGGTTACTACATTGAATAATCACTACGATCCTCCACCATCAGAGATCATGGAAAGATTGCGTTTCCAACAAAGAAATCGTTCGCCTTCAGAAACAGTAGCTGCATACTTAGCTCAATTAAGGAAGTTAGCCGAATTCTGCAACTTTGGCAACAATTTGGACGACGCCCTGCGAGATCGATTCATTGCGGGTATTCAAAATGAAACAATACAAGCGCGCCTACTGGCTGAATCAAAGACCCTTACACTCAAGAAAGCCCAGGACATCGCTTTGGCGGTTGAATCGGCGACAAAGAATATGCGGGAACTAGCCACGTCTACCCCAGCACCTACGGTCAATAAAATTTCGCACCAACATCGAACCTCACAGTTCCCAAGAAAAACTACTGCACCGTCCACGAATCACACTGCACGTAAGAAATTTCAAGATCAAGGCCCTAACAAACCTTCATGCTATAGATGCGGCGATCCTTCACACCGGGCGGATTCCTGCAAACACATTAGCACAATTTGTAACCATTGCTCGAAACGGGGACACCTTGAAGCCGTTTGCCGATCAGCAGCTCAGAACTCGAGGCGCGACACGTACGAACAGAAGCCAGCCTGGCATACACGGAGAGGAAAATCAGACAGACGACCGCGGCAACAAATGATTCGTAACGTTCACACCTCACCAAACTCACAGCAACCATTCGATGACGTCGGATCTACTGGTCAAGAATATCACCTTTTTCACGTGAGCTCGTTACCTTCAGCACCAGATCCTTACTATTATGACTTCAAAATTAACCATCATTCTCTTCGAATGGAAGTAGACTGCGGAGCCGCTTACTCTCTTATTTCTTTGAAGACTTACAACACTAATCAACAACGCTGTTGCCTGCCAGAAATTGAACCGACCAAACTAATGCTACGCGACTACAACGGCGGAATCGTCGAAACGTCAGGATACATAATGGTAACCGTACAATACAAAACACTAATCAAAGACTTGCCTTTGGTAATCGCAACTCAAGATAGACCAACATTATGCGGACGCAACTGGATTCGCCCTTTCAATCTAATGAATTTGCCATCTACGAACATTCATCAAACTTCTGATGTAACGTCAACATCGAACGAGTTAACGACCATCTTGAACTCGCATGAAAAGTTGTTTACTCCAGGACTAGGACTCATAAACAACACGAAGGTTCATTTACACCAGAAAGAAGGTATAACACCAAAATTTTTCAAAGCCAGACCAGTTCCGTTTGCCTTAAGACAAAAAGTCAACGATGAAATTGATCGTCTACAAGAAGCCGGAATCATTGAGCCAATCGCAACATCGGATTGGGCTGCGCCAATCGTTCCAGTCTTGAAGCCAAATGGAACTATTCGTCTCTGTGGCGATTTTAAACTCACAGCAAATAAAGCCACCGACGCTGAGCAGTACCCACTGCCGAAGATTAGTGAACTGTTCGCAAACTTAAACGGAGGTCTGAAGTATACGAAACTGGATTTCAAAGACGCTTACAATCAGCTCGAATTGGACGAAATTTCACAGCGCCTACTGGTTATCAACACAGAAAAGGGTTTGTTTCGTTACAAACGCCTACCATTTGGAGTTTCCTCAGCCTCAGCGGCATTTCAAAGAACGATGGAAGTCCTGCTTGCTCGTCTTACCAGGATAGCAATTTTCCAAGACGATGTCCTAATCACCGGTAAAAACGATGCAGAACACCTCATGACTCTGGACAAAGTTTTAACACGTCTAGAAAATGCTGGCGTCAAGCTAAGAAAGGAAAAATGCGTGTTCATGGCTGAACAAGTAGAATACTGCGGTCATGTAATCGACTCTAAAGGACTCCATCCTTCGCAAAAACTCGTCCAACCAATCCTAGACGCTCCCGAACCAAAAGATGTCGGCGAACTTAGATCTTTCCTTGGACTCGTCACGTACTACGCCAAATTTATACCGAACATGTCGACCTTGCTCTCTCCACTCTACGTTTTAACTCGCAAGGAACAAAAATGGACATGGGGTATAGAAACCGCTCAAGCTTTTAAGACCGCAAAAACCATTCTGGCATCATCAGCAGTATTAACACACTACGACTCCGAGAAGAAAGTCATGGTAGCCTGCGACGCTTCACCAACAGGAGTTGGAGCGGTTTTGTCACATATAGAATCCGACAGCAGTGATAGGCCAATAGCTTTCGCCTCTAGAACTTTAAGCTCCGCTGAGCGTAACTACAGTCAAATCGAACGTGAAGCTCTCGCCATCGTCTTTGGAGTGACGCACTTTCGTCAATACCTTCTTGGAAGACATTTCATTCTAATTACCGATCACAGTCCATTAACAGTCTTACTTTCACCTGACAAGCAGATACCATCAACTGCAGCAGCCAGAATTCAAAGATGGGCGATTACTCTAGCGGCATATTCATACGACATAAAATTCAGACCCGGCGGCAAAAACGGAAACGCCGACGCAATGAGCCGACTTCCACTACCAGCAAAAGTGCAAAATACTCCTCAACCAGTCGAATATGTACTCTTGATAGATTCTTTCGCTTCATCACCAGTAACGACCGACACGATTCGTGAAGCCACAGCATCAGATCCGGAAACTGCTGCCGTAATTAAACATATCAAGACAGGTTGGCCAGAAGTACCAACGCTTGAAACGAAAGACTATTTCTCGAGAAAACACGAACTTTCAACGCTTGACGGCATAATTATCTGGAGCTCGAGAATTATCATACCCAGAAGGCACAGGAAAGCCATATTAGAAGAACTACATCAAGGACATTTTGGTATGACGAAAATGAAAACCTTAGCTCGATCAAAGGTTTGGTGGCCTAAAATTGACGGAGACATAGAAGCGATGGTAGCAACTTGCAACGCGTGTCAGAAACAAGCGCCCATGCCAAATCAAGTTACTACACACTGGCCTGTGACCGAGAGACCAATGCAGAGAGTCCACATCGACTACGCAGGACCAGTAAACGGTTCCATGATCCTTGTCTTTGTGGACACATACTCAAATTGGATCGAAGCCTTTCCTGTAAACTCGTCGAATTCCACAACCACTATAGACACGCTCAGAGATATATTTTCAAGATATGGCTTACCAGAGTGTCTTGTCTCAGATAATGCCACAACTTTCACCAGCGACGAATTCGCAGCCTTCGTCAAGCAAAACGGAATTAAACATATTACAAGTCCACCATATCATCCTGCTTCGAACGGTCCAGCGGAGAAAGCCGTAAACACGGTAAAGACAGGCATTTCAAAAATTTCAGAAGGAACGATGCGATCGAAGCTAGCAAAAATTCTTTTCTCGCACCACATAATCCCAAATGAGCACGGACATTCACCAGCCTCACGCTTTCTCAATAGGGAACTACGAAGCAGATTGGATCTTTTTACACCAAATACCAAAGACTCCACCATTCACAAATCAAATCAAAAAGCACTCAATGCCACACAGCAAATAGGAGATACAGTCTGGTGTAGAAACTTCGGCAAGGGAGAAAAATGGATCGAAGGAATTGTCATCGCTAAATTGGGAAATGCCATGCTAGAAATTCAAACCTCGAAAGAAGTTGCTCGAAGACATGTCAGCCAAATTAGAAAACGCCTAATCGAACCACCATACCTCCAGTTCGAAGCGAAATCATCTGACAACAACGAAGGAGCTGCAGACGCCAATTCGACTGCCGCAACTATCATTATACCAAACGAAGGCAACGCAACGACAAGTACTAGGAGATCAACTCGAACAAGACGCATGCCGCAACGATTCGAATCCTAATTACTTCTCATCTAATTCATGAAAGGGGAATGTTACGTCATCAGTGCAAGGCCTACAAAATAACACGCACTGATAACAAAATAACATTTGACCTAAAAATAGAATATAAAAGGTTAAGTCAACAGGCCTAGAGGTCAGTCTGTAGCAGCTCTCCAAATGATATACTCAATGTTTTAATAAGATTAGTAACACGCGACTTATTGTAAATATTTCACGTCGTATTTAATAAATAGTTTTTATCGTGAACCGAGTACTTCCTTCAAATAAAACCCACTACACATCAGAACAGATGTGTAAATGTCTAGATATATATATTTTTAACTATGGGCCTACTTAAAGAGACTATTTGCGTATTCTAAAGCCCGTTTAAAGTTGATTTATTTCCTCGCTTAGCAGACGACGTTAAACATCAAATTTTACAGTCAAAACTAGGCTGTGTTCACAAAGAAAGATAATTTTTCAAAGAGCTAATTCTATAGCAGACAACCTACTTAAAGCGCAGAACCTATCGTGAGAATGATCACTATCAGTTGTTCGTCTTAATTCATTCCGGATTTTCTGATTGGCTGAGGCTACTCCGGAGACAAAGATTTAATTCTGAAACCCGTTATGGATCTAGTCTAGTTTATATTTCACCCAAATTCAAGTAAAACATCGTTTTGTAACGATGTAACGCAGATAACATTATGATCAATTTACACAATGACCATCCCAAAAGAGAAAATGGCTATGAGCAGTGTGGTGTCAATTTCAGGCCTATGACTGACTGCGGGGAGTTTCGGTTACCAAAAATTAGACCAATCTCTAACAGCGCGAAAACGTATCACCTGGACACACGAGCCAGCCTCGCTCTAAGTAATAAACCATATAGCATTCGAAAAAAATGAAAACTTTGAAGCTTGAATACAAAATTTTAAGACAATGAACAAAAGACTATTAAACCTAGTTCTGAGATAAACAAAATCGGGTAGAAACTAAACTCCAAAACATCCTTGAAAAATAAGTTTGATAAAAATCTATAACAAGATATTCAAGCCCATAGGGTAAACACCTAAAGTCAATGGCGTTTCCATGTTTCGAAGTTCCTGAGTTTCCGTTTCCGAATTCCCAAGTTACCCAATAACGCCATTTTAAATGTTTTAGCTTGGTTTTCTTACGAAAAATAAGTCACATTCCGATTTGCTTATTCCAAGTTTTCGAGTGCTTTTCGCGTTTTTCAATAATTTTACGAGAATAGGGAGATAGTATAACTTCTTTTCTAGATTTCGGGAACAAAAAAAAATTCATATCCCTAAGTGATTTTAAGTCAAGAGATCTAAAGGTTAAAAAATAGAAAGATATATAAAAATATTCTCCCGAACAACGATAATCCTAAGTTTAGAAAATAAAAGTTTAAACAGCGTTAAGATTCGAGGAAAGAGAGAGATACTCAAATTCTCCTTTAAATAACTAAAAACTTAATTTTCTCCATAAACAGCAATAAAAGATGAATAATTTCGCTATTTTCGCATCAGTCCTGATTTGGGCGGTTTACTGCGACCCTGATACGACTACGACCACGACCGAGACCTGCGAGGCTGGAGATAGTTTTAGGAGAACAGCCCACTACGCCTGTCGTAAGTTAGGAAAATATTTACCGTGACACCCCTAAAAGAACCCGTTAAAATTTGTTTATTATTCCTGGGAATTTATTATCCTTCCAGGTTTCTAAAAATACGAAAACATTTGATAGTTGAAGGATTTCGAATAAGATTAATTTCTAGGGAATTTGAATATCTTTCCTAACTCACATCTTTTCTAACGATGTAAGGGTTTCATTTAGGGAAAATACTCGAGATTGGGTAAAAATGTTTTAAAGGGATGATGGAGTTTCTTCTGCACGCATAAAATATTATCAAAATTAACTACATTATTAATTAGCGAATTGGACTTGAGCCACGCAAATATCGTTTCAAACCAATTTTAGACCAAAAATTCTAGAGAATTGGGAATTACTGATGACAATAAAACCGTCTAAAAATTGGAGCGAGTACCAATTTAATTCTATCTTAAAACATCTCTTTGGGTAACGCACCCTTTCAAAAACTGAATTACTGTGAAGCCAAAACTACAAATCGATTCAAAATAATTTGTTCCTCGAGTCTAGTATCCCTTTAACAAGGATATAGATCATTATTTTGTTAGGGTACAGTTTACTAAATCTCTATCCGCTATTAAAGGGAGATTGCAACCTAACAACAAGCGGTTTCTAATCGTTTAAATATGCCTAATCCAACAGTAAAAGAATTAAAAAAAAAATATATTAAACTAAAAATAATTTTAAAATTTACCATCAGAATAGGCTTAGCTGAATTCAGGAGATCCTAAACTCCCCATATAAGGAACATCGACCAATTACATCGAGGGCCCCTGATGATAGATTTTAACTAATTGATGACAGCCCCACTATAAATAAACTACTTATGATAATGGTATAGGGCTTTTTTAACAGATGGATACATAGACGGCAAGAAAGCCGAATTTGTGACTTGCGTTAGAGGATCGAAATATCAAGTAAAATTAACCCCATTTACCGAATTCATTAACAATTAGTTTTTTACTTTACTCAAATTCTATAAGAACCGCTTTGATACACGTTTGAATTCGAGTAAATATTTTATATAGCAAGCTTCAAATGTTTATTTAAGGGTTTAACTATTATATACGAATATCTAAATTGCATTTTTTGCTTGCAAACAATTAGGCCTAATCCTAAAATAAAAATATGAAAATGGCGCGTGGAGTGAGTGAGGTAACTCTAGAAGGGTTGCTTGATAAAGAGCTTTCATATACCTTCTCATATTCTTGATCCAATAAATGGCATTCAAATAATTAGTTCATCGCCGGAATTCGAAACTGCGCTTCCTATTTGCCCGATATCGACACTAACAATGAACCAGCCGCCGCTGCCCGTATGTGCGTCATGCATGCCAATCAGGTCAGTAAATTAACATTGACAATTACGATATAAGCCTAAAAGGAAACCTAAAAGATTTAAATACTGATGATCCTGCAATTATTCGATAAAGACGGCCCTTCCATTGTTTGATTGTATGGCTAACTATTTTGGAACGATGGCCGGGTGCGGCTTAACTGGTTGTAAAGCGGCTACTTTCGCCATGGATGAATTGAACTACGATATTCTGGTAGGTTATAAAAAAGAAAAAAAAAAATGGCGCGAAAACAAAATAATAACCTTAAATTTTTTTGCAGAAATGTTATCAGCAGGTTTACGCAACATTCCCTATGAACTTTAAATGCATTCCGGACTGCTTCTCTCACCTCCTATCTCAGCACAATTAATCGATGGGTCTCTTGAGTTTTGTACAACATTAAATGTTTCGCGCCAAAAAAATTAAAATAAAAAATTTGGCATAAATAAGGAAAATATTATGTCTAAATTATAATTGAAAATTTGTACTGTATATATTGTCCACAAATTATATGTAAAATAAATAAAAGTCATGGTAGAATTTGGTTCGTTATCGCAACACAATTTTGGATTAAATCAAGTAGGGCTCGGCGATTAGGTAAAATTTAACCTTAAGGTGGTGGAATTAAGAGATAATAATCGTACTTCAGTTTCAATAAAAAATAACCATTTTCGATTATTGTAGAATGAAAGCCGGTAATTTAACTATTATCACGAATATTATCCACGATTAATCGTTTATTATGCGGGTTTATACGTTTATAATTTACAGACTCATAAACGAGTTTCTAGAATTATTTTCTAAATCATATTTGCGTAATATTTCCCTTTTATTTTAAAGATATTCGAGCAGACAATAATTACACTTCAGTCCAAATAATCGATAAACGCTTTGACTATAATACGTCCATGGACTTAAAAGCCATAGAGGATACACTGGGGGTGGAAGAGATGTGATAATTGACGCCATAAATCTTAGTTTCTAATTTTTCCCTGCCTTTGAACTCATCGCATCTAAATGAACAAATGAATACTATAGTTCCCGCTAAATACAAGGCGTCTTACATCTACACATTCCGCCGAAAGTTTTAATTATCCATAGCCAATTAACTCCCGTTCAATTTAATTACCTCGCATCAAAGGGGATTTAAAAGTTCGGAAATAAAACGTGACTGGTTTACGGGATTAAGTCCCAAAATAACCTGGCCATAATTATCTTAGAGTTTAAAATAGGATATTAAAAGACCAAAAAATTCAATATTAAGTATTATTTGTTAACAACCAAATATTAAAAGTAGGTTCAACAAGATTCAAATTGATTTCGAATACTTGTTAACTTTAATATTAATAAAAATACAAAAGTTTACCTACACTATATTTAAAGTCACAATATTAAAATTGAAATAAAAATTAGGCAGTTCGAAGTTTGAGTGTTGGTGATTTGGCTTTTGTAGATGATGGACAACCGCCTCCGTGGCACAGAGCCGAGAACCCTTCATTAAAATGAGCTTGGATGCCTGGACTATTGTAGCTGCATACTAAAATCAATCGCAAGAGTGCGAGATGTCCAATATCCACCATTATTCGGGGCTTTCGGCCCACTTTGAGTAACACGAAGATGGCTCGCATACCAAAGCAAGGGTCCTGGTATTCCACGCTTTTCGATCCCGTTTCGGCCATCATTCCGACTAGAGGGCCACGTCAACCGGCCGGCCAGAGTAAATTTTTGAGGAGCCTGGCTTTTAATAATTCCGAAGTTAAAGTTCACGAAGAATAGAACTACCCGAGTTCTAATATGGTTCTACTAGAAATAAAGCCATCTGCGTAATTTTTGGCACATGAATTACAATAAAATATAACGCTACAACAGCCAGAAACAAAAGAATTGTAAATTTTAACATGATGAGCAATTATTTTAACTATTGTGTCTAAGTCTCTAAGAGTTGATGTGTTGAACTAATTCAAGGTTTGATGTATTTTCAATTTTTAATGTTTTCCTAAGATATCAGTATCGGATAATTAAAACTTATCTGGGAGCGAATTCTAAAATTGCTGCGAAGAATTCAAAGAATGAGTATAATTTATGAACAAAACTTATGTTAGCAAATATGGTTATCATTTACAGAAAAAAATGACAGTGCTAACATGGTTTTATCTTATCATAGCTTGATTTATTTGTCAAACAATTTTACCCCTCCCCCCCAGAAATTTTACTGCATAGTCGCCGTGCCAAGTTACTCAAAAAAACATTATTTGTCACTAAAAAGTAGTTTTTCGTCACTTAAGCGATTTGTCCGTAGCCACAGGCATTGACAACGAAGAAATTTGCTTCCGCTCACTAACCGAGCGTCACTAACAGAATAAGTTTGTCGTTAAATACGCTCGCTTTGGAAAAACACAGCAATAAAAACCTACTAAAATAGTTCGATCATTTTAAATTCGACTATTTGGAACAGTGTTCGATCAGAATGGGAATAAAGCAATAAACCCTAATGATTTCATTCTTAATATTTTACTTAGGTCTACTAAACTCGTATTTTAAATACTACATCTTAGATCAATTGAATTTAATCAAATTAATGTCGACGAAATGAATCAAAATTTTAAACGAGTAAAAAATACAACTAAATTTGATCGACTAGCATTCTAGAAGTCCCTTTTCCCCAAGGGGCGCGGTGTTATAAGATCTAGAGCTGGTGTATCCATCTCCACTAAATTTTCTAGCTCTATGTATTGCTATTGTTTGTTAAAGGAGTATCTGCGATTTTTAAATCCCCTTTAAAGTCGCCTTCTTTTCTAGCTTAGCAGACGACGTTGATCATAACTAATTGTACAGTCAAAGCTATCATGTGTGAATAAGGAAAGAGCATTTTAAAGGGGAAAATTTTCTGAGATATGGCTTTTCAGTAGAATAAAGATAAGCCTTAAAGTCTTGTTGTACGACCCCCCAATTACAAATATGACCCCACCATATTGGCTTTTTGCGTGGTTAATCTTAACTAGATTCTGCCCATTCTTACAAAATTCTTTTTAAAACTTAGTGTGTTCGATTTTTATATTTTAAATTACTCAAACTGCTCAACCCAAAAACCACTTAACCTCGGCCGTGGCTTAACCACTTAAGTTCGGCCACAAAACAAGAAGTCGCCACGTTGCGTAAACACCGTGCCCCTCCCCCCCCAACCATCTTGTAAAATGACGTGGCTTGCCCAGATTTTAAGAGTACATTAGTTAGACGTAGGTAGGGGCAGAAATGTAAAAATGTACCTTCCTCTTTAAACTTCCGTTAAAAGGTACGGAAATTTCGTTGACCTAAAACGTTGGGGAAGGAAGGCTAAAATCTTGTAATTGTATTAATTCGCCTCGAGTTAGAATTAATTCTTGCTGAAACTTTAATGGGCAAGTAATTCGGTGAAGCTAATCCATAATTGGATTAGCTTTCAAAATTCCCAGCCACCAGCGGTGCCAGTGTTTGGGGTGGGGAGACAATAATGATGGACTGTGTTTATGGCAGATAGCCGTCACACCATGAAATCCGAAACGAATACTACCTAATAACTAATATTACGCAATATATCCAATTACAATTGAATTAAAATAATATAATATGTAACACAATAAATATCATAATATGAAACCACCACTAGAGAGAAACATTGCCACGACCGAGAGTTGTATCCTTGGTGACAATTTCATAACGTAATTCCAATTAGGAAACCTAACCTATCACCTATTTCATACTAAGGCCGAACTTTCTTTATATTATTAACATTATAAATCGTTTAGTTTTAAATTAAATGTTCCCTTCCTTGGGAATAGAGTTCAATTTTCCTTTTTAAAAATCCCAAATAAGGACATCTAGAATTGAAATAGAGCCAGGGGCGTCGGAAGTTATTACTAAGTGGGTGGGCTGAACAAGTTGGCTAAGGTCAAATTATATGGGGCTCAGTTACCCCAGATCCGACGGTCGAGGAGGCTTGAGCGTTTAAGGAGAGTTTTTTCATTTTAGCTGCGTGTCATTCTTTGGAAAATAATCAAAAATCAAACATCCGTACCATCCCCCTCTACCCAGAAAAGTCTGGAGAGATCTAAAAAATTCTAGAAAGTGCTAGAAAGTTCTAGAAAGTGCTAGAAAGTTCTAGAAAGTGCTAGAAAGTTCTAGAAAGTGCTAGAAAGTTCTAGAAAGTGCTAGAAAGTTCTAGAAAGTTCTAGAAAGTTCTAGAAAGTGCTAGAAAGTTCTAGAAAGTGCTTGAAAGTTCTAGAAAGATCTGTAAGGTTCTGGAAATGTACGATGATTTTTCACAGTTTTTTTGGCTAGTAAATTAAATAAAAATTTAAAACTTTTGGGGTTCTTAATTTCATTTTATTTGAAGCTATAGCAAAATAGGTTACAATAATTAAAAGCTTAACAACCGCAGAGTATTTTATTTTATTTTTTTCCCCTTTAAAAACAAGGAAAATAAGTATTTTACTTTTAACTTGATAATCTAATTAGGACTTTCCAAAAATAAGCTGTTTTTTTTTGATCACTTGAGCATATCCTGGAATATATTTCACGCTTTAAAATTCAAAGAGTATACATTTTGTACGAGTAACGAAATGAAAGATTTCTTCGTTTTATCAAACTTTTTCGTTCATCACAGAAAACTCAAAAACTCTAAACAAATTATATTTAAGGAAATTTGAGGAATGTACTCGAAAATTAGGTTTTTTTTAATTTTATATTTGTTTGTTTCTTTATTTTTAAGATGATTTAATAGTTTTTTTTGGAAACTTCGAAATGAACTTAATTTTTCATTAACTAAGGGCAATTTGAATTAAAAATTGAAAACCCTTTAATATGAAAACTTGCGTTTAAATAAAAAGAATCTTTTGCGATTATAATCCATTGACAATTTGAAGCATTTGAGCTGCTTTAAAAATTTCTTTCGGAGGCAAAATAATAGGATCTGCCACGCAACCGGATTCAACGCAAATCATTTTAGAGTATTCGTGGTCACCAAAATCTGCCATTTTAATCGCGTTTTCTTTCCACGGATTCCAAACCACTTTAATAATAATAAATGAAATTAAATACTCAGAGTGATAAAACATCGATATCGATATATATCGGTTAAATGAAAACCTCGATATCAATATTTGACTAAACTTTTAAACTTAAAATTGAAGCTTACCAGTATCAGGAAAATTATCTTTGACAATTTTAATGCTTCGACCGCCGTTTAAATTCGTAACTAAATGTTCATTTGGTGTATTTTGGTACACGCTGACGTTAAAATCGTATAATTGATAGTTTTAGTAAATTTTATTAAATTATACTTAGTAAATATTTAAATTACCGGTCGGTAAATTCAGAAACCGATACATCGTATCTAGTTTCCGTAAATGAGTCGCCCTTTTTAACCTAAGTAGGTTAAACAAAAAATTATTTTAAAATCAATCAAACGCAACTAAATTGTACTAAAAACAAACCTTATCTTGATAAATGCAACCGCTTAAACCAGTAATTAAACATTTGGTTACATCAGGTACGTTAAAATAAGTGTGTAATAGTAACGTAAATGAAAAGGTTTTGTCTCCTAAAAATAATCAAGAGTTTTAATTATTTCATCGTAGTTAATTAATATTAGTATAGTTTACCTTCATTTTTAACTCTAACATCAGTTATAAGTTCGTTGTCAGCGAGAGTAATTGTGTAGAGAATTTTAAAACTAGTTTTGAAGATAATTAAAAGTTTAAAAATTTCAGGATTTTGTTAATTAATAATTATTTTTTAAGTTGTATCATTGTTACTTAAAATCCCATATTTTTCTCGTGCTCTCATCATCGGCCAGCGTGAGAATAGCTTCAACATCTCCATTTTCAAGCTAATTTATTCAAAATTTTAATTTAGAATGAATCAGTGTAGTTTAGATAAGGCTAAGTTTGGAGGTTAAAATTCTGCACTATTTAAAATCACTCCTTATTGGCTGAATTTTCCCTTTTTAGGAGACGTTATAATCTTTTTTTCATTAAGCTTCCAAAACTAATCAAAAGAAAATCAATGTCTAAGGCAAAAAAAGTGTACCTCTTCGGGTTCTTTAACGACAGTCCACAAAATAGTTCTCGCAAAACCATGTTGCGGTCCTAAATCCCATGGACCAAAATTAGCTGCAAAATACTCCTCATTAGAACAAATTGTCTGCGTTAAACATTAGTAACGCTGACAACTCACGAAAAACAAATGGCACTCCTCCTCTTATCGCTTTTTTGTTGTCTAAGACAGCGTCTTTGCTAAAAGATACATTTATTACCTTTAATTATCTCGCATTAACATCCACGCTTTAAAGTAATTTGCGAATTTGTAAAAAAAAATAGAAAGGTACCTAACAAACAAAATTTCTTCATCATCAACTTTCCAAGAGACGAGAGTAGCGCCTGAAAGAAAAACCTTGGTTAGGTGCCAAATAGTTCAGCGGTGGTAGTAAAAAATACTAATTATAAACTCACCAAATAGTTTTATAGTAGCCGATGTACTCCCACGTTTTAAAATCAATGAGTCACGTTCGACATTCATTGATTCTTCGTTATCCTTGGTTTCGGTCATTTTTCTAGAAAATTCTTATTCTGCACCGGGTTTCGCGTTTAAAATTAAAGCTTATCGAATATCGTTCGAGTAAATATTATGGCTGAATCAAGTTTGCTATTATCGTTAATAGTAATAATGTAAAATCATTTATTTTACTTGTTTTTTACTATTTTTCCTTAATAAAATTAAATGTGAACTACCTACGTACGAATATAGAGATACCCCTTGGCATTTGACGTTTCAAGGTAATAGGACGGTAGCAGACGATCGACGGATTATAATTTTAAAGGGAGCTTCATTGAGACCCTAGCGCCGTCTACTTTAGAATAGACGAAGCTAAAATTTAACAGGCGTCTTATGAATGCACAAAAATGATCTGTCTTATGGATTACTTTTCATTGCAGTTGACGTTGATCGTCACAATTGTACAGTCAAAATATGGTGTGTGCATAAGGGAAGATCATTTTAACGGGGTAAATTTTAGAGCAGAGAGGGCCTTTAAATTCTAGAACAGATAATTTAAAGGGAGTATAAATCGTTAAAAATAATTCGTCTGCTAAACACGCGACGTAAACAATCAAGTTTAACATTGTGTATCTCATTTTGCTGACTTGCCCGTAAAGTTTAGTGTTCCCGACCGACAGACAGGCAGACTTACATTGAGAATTATATACATATATTGATAGTTATACCATTTAGACAGGACAATTGATAGGCTTATGGTTATAAGTAATATATAGATTTTGACATACATTAAATTATATATTATTTCCTAACATTTTTATTAAAGTTTTTATTATTATGTTGCATCAAAACCCGTTTGATTATTTGAGAAATTCCCCCAACAATAAGCTTTAAATGAAAGTGAGGCTTGTCACAATTTTTTCTAATGTCTATGGATTATATTTTTAGTTTTATCAGACTATTAAAACCCTATAATCCAAATTTTATTCCTCTGGGTGGACTTCAAAATTAAAATGACAAAAATATAGATAATTTTATTTTCCGTAGTTTATTTATGGTACGAAATTATCCATAATTTTAATACGAAAGGTAGGTCTTTCTGTATTAAGTACTTTAACGAAACAGACCGCGCGAAAAAAATCTTATCACGTCTCATACGCGCTTGAATCAACTGCAAGAAATAGCAGCCCGACTGTATAATGATGACGTAGTATTGCGACGAATTTTAATTTTAAACATTTCGAAAATGGCGATTATAAAATATGTAATTTAACTAAGTAATGTTTTTTTATAATATCCTCTTCAAACGAGGCGTAATTAGCCGGTTTACTAAGATTTAACCGTGGTTTACATCAGCTTTCTCAGTTGAATAAACACGGTTAAATCAGATTAAACCAGTTAATTAAGCCTCCTCTAAGAGGGATTCAGACAACAAAAACAACTTATGTCATAAAAGAGGAATTGAACTCATTATGTTTGAAGTGAAAAACAATGTGGATTTTTTTTAGTAATTCTGAAAGAGATTGTCGAAAAAACCTATATAGATCTTTGAATAACTTAAAGAGATCACCGAAAACGACCTAAATTTGAATAATGAATAAGGTCGCTTGAAACATTGATTCTTACACGCTTTCCACAATTGTCGAAAGGGGGTAAAACTCCAAATAACCCCATTCTCTCGCGTTTACAAGCACCAAGCGAGCACACGCTTTGTTCAAAAGTTCTACCCCATATGCTGAAAATCTCACGATGGGATGTTAAAAACCATTTTCTATACGGAATATTTTACAGATACCTTCGTGTTTAACCATTTTTAAAAGTCAAGCCTTGTGGAAAAAAATGGTTATTTTCCAATAAATATCTTTCTATTTAATTTAGTATCATTATATTCGCTATTATCCGTCAAAATGATAACAATTTTGATAATAGCTGTGCCGTATAATCACATTCTTAAATACCCTAACTGCGCCATTAAAATACTTCTCCCTTACGCACACAGCCTAGTTTGACTGTACAGTTTGTTAAGCTCAGCTAAGATAATTTAATTCACGAAACTAAGCTGATTTAACTTAAAACGCTTGTTAATCATCTAAAATAACGTTAAAACCTCTCTCAAAGCGCTAAGCCTAAATCATTAATGCCTTTTAAATAAAATTCAATTTAAAACCACGTGATTGAAATAAAAACTTCGAGCTTCTCTACTCAAAGGGTGTTTGCATCGACCACTTTTTCCCAATAAAGTACAATTTTGCGTTATTAGTGTAAGAGAGTCAGTAATTGTTACAAAAAGAATTATATATTTTAAATTTATATTTTAAAGTATACTTTGGGCCATCTTTGAAATTAACCTAAATGTTCGAATTTTCCAAGATCGTTAAAGTAGACACGCAAACTGACTCGTTTCGGTCCTTGTAAAATTGACAAGCCCGCGAATTTAATCTGTAGTAATTGAAAAACATTCTCGAGGCTGTTTTTACATACGCGTGACGTCGGTTTTACTTCTCATTTCAATGTGCTCCCAAAGAATGACGAAAGCAATCGGTTGTCTCAATGAAGAAAATAAAATCTTACAATTTGGTTAAAATGTTTCAAATTGTAAATTTACTTCTGGATTTGACCTAAATGAATTCAAAAAAAGTCGACCAAAATTTAAGACCTTTGGTCAACTTATGTGGAATTCGGGTTATTTCATTTGGTCTATTTAGTCGAATTTGGAATATTTTTCACCAAATTAGTAGATTTTTCCTCATTGGGAAAGCCGATTTCTTTCGATATAGAGGAGCACATTGAAATGAAAAGTAAAACCGACGTCACGAATACGTAAAAACAGCTTCGGGAACTTTTTTTTCAGTTGTAATTAAATTCTCGAGCTTAGCGCGAGATTAATTTGACAAGGCCCGAATCGAGAACGTCTGCGTGTCTACTTTAAATCTGTCCTAATCAGAAGTCTCCATCCTATAATATATCCCCAGGCATTTATACCAGCTCTTTGATAGAGTCCCGATACCCTAAAATTTCCCATATTCTACAGTATTTAAAAGAAGGTTAAGAGTTTTTGGCGGAAAAGTTTTCATTAGACTTGGCCTTTCAGTTCGCACAAAGACTAACTGAATAAGGCATGATATTAGCAATAAGGTGGGTGTGTATGTGAAATTTCGAACAGCAAAACAATTTTATAGAGGTCATTATAAAAGGGAAAAGGGGTGGAGATTGCAAAAGACAGGACGCAGAGCCGATATAAGTGTTTAAAGCTCTTAATCTACGCTCTATAATTTCAAAGGACTTGACGACAGCGCGTGATGTCAGTTCTTACCTACTTACGCGCGCGAGAAAGCGTCCAATTATCTTGAACTTTACGGCTCATTAACAATTAATAGACAGTGGCTAATCCAAGTAGCAGCGCCACCACTCTTTCAGAGAAATATCTAATAGGAAAACTATAGAATTCCTCTGTCAAGATTATATGAAATTTCAAGTAAATCGTGAAATTATTGACATTTATCTTCGCGGTGTTTTAACAAACTTTGTTTAATTAACTCGAATACCGCCTCGTAACAGTTCAATATAAATATATTTATATATCCGATATTTCAATGAAAAAAAGCCATATGCGTCGCGGAATTTACGGAATGGAAAGAATGCGTGGAACAAAATGGTCTTCGACTCATCGCAAAATTAAGAACATCGTTTGTGCCACGTGTTTCGGTATTTGCATGTACCAATTGACGCAGTTTTTAGTCATCTATTTCAGTTTTCCAACTTCGGTAGACGCTAAAGTGTTGACCGATAGAAACACGGAAGTTCCCGGTATAACTATTTGCTACAATAATCAGTGAGTATATGCTCTTTTTTAATTTTGTTCGAAAAGGCTATAGCATTGAACTGAAGCTTATCCCATCCTGTGTAGCTTTCACCTCCAATCGTGGTGCTTTTAAGAACCTTTTCTATCTACACCACTAGTTAGAAACCATTGGATTCAAAACAGCTACACTTTTTATCCCAGTGTTACAGTAAATCCAACTATTGGCACCAGTCTTCCACTAGATTTTTTCACACTGAAAACTATTGGTTAGTGTTTTTAAAAAAGTGGCGTCCAAGTGTTACTCCACTCAACCCATATGGAGGAATTTATCACACCTTTAGATATAAAATAGAATTCGTTGAAAAACTTTTCGACAACACTAATTTCACTAATGGACCAATAAAAACTGAAGAAACTAGTATCAAAACATTAATTTCTTAAGGGCAGAATGCAACCAAAAACCAGTGATTTTTTTCATCGATTCTTTATCGTTTAAATAGGCCTAATCCAACAATAAAATTAAAAAAAAAAATTAAAATAAAAAAAATATAAAAATTACCCGGAAAATAGGTTTAGCTGGATTCACCTCAGCTTCCCATATAAACACTAATGACATTGATCGATGGCTCTTATACATAAGGAATGCGGGATCTCCATGATCAAGGTCGCTAAACCTTATACGGGGAGTTCAGGATATCTCCATGAATCCAGTTAAGCCTATTTTGATTTATTTTCTAGTTTAATATTTGTTTGTAATTTTTTTTACTGTTGGATTAGGCCTATTTAAACGATAAGGAATCGATTCAAAAATCACTTATTATCAGGTTGAATTCTCCCTTTAATGCATTTAAACATTAATTCTACATTAGGTGTAGGCCAAAGGTTTACTAAATTGAACAACACCAAAATCAAATCCTTGTATTTCGTGGAAAGTGGAGCACAGGGCAACGCTAGTAAAAATTGTCCACACCAACACCGACTTTAGATAGCTCGAATGGTTTCCCACTAATGGCTGCCCCCACATATGGCGCGAAAAAGAGACTATAAGACATACATAAGTGATGATGTCACTATTTTTTTCGAACGTCTATAGATTAAAGTTTTAGTTGTTTTAAAGTATTAAAATACTTCTTTCGAAATTTCACGCGTGCTTCAAAAACATCAAAATAAATATGTTAAAAATATACATATTCAGTTTTCTATATCGCTTGATGACATATAATGAGGGCATTTAGCTGCGAATATATTTTCTTCTGGCCAAGATTTTATTGGCTGAGAACAGAGTTTTTGTGTCGAAACAAACTTGAAGATTACATCAAGCTTTGAATTTAACCGAGGGGGCAGACACTCGCGAACTCAAGTGTACAAATTTTTTGAACTCTTTGCATTATCAAAGCTGAACTCATAGTTCATAAGAGTTCGAACTCAATGCACTGTCAAAGTTGAACTCAGTGAACTCGGGTGTACAGCGAATTCAAGAATGTCTGACCCCTCACATTTAATCCAAGTTAGACAAATTCAGAATTGAAGAAATTACATGGGCAGCGTGCCATTGAGATAACTCGTTACGCGTGGACCTGTTAAAAGGTGGCGCTTTTGTAGTTCCCATTCTGATTGGCTAAGCTGTAACCAGTTATTTTGCCCTTCTTATGCTCAACGCGTTTCCCATAGCAACGTGTGCGATACATATAAAAGTATTCTTGTATATTCATTATATACCAGCTTAGATTAATTAATAGGGCACTATTAATTAATCTATGATACCAGTGAGATGTAGAGAGAAGCGTAGACGGCGCCATCTATTCATCATTCTTACATTTTAACTTTTGATTAATTTTTATATATGAATATTTGTTGGTTTGGGGACTAATAATCGTTTGTAACTTATTGTGATGATTCATCATAACATTTACCCCAATGGCCGTAGCCCCTAAATGTTGGTTTACGAGTAAGGATATTCAAAATTTGTCATTAGCCATATTACTGATATTCCTCTTTTAATAATGGAATAATAATTCCGAGCAGATCAGTTCCAAACCTGAATTGCTAGCCTTTTTCTCAGCTTCAGTTTGCTTTCACAAGTGGTTGGCAACACTTACCCACGGCACTTACCCACTTTAGTGAAAACTAAGTATAGTTCGTGTCTGCTGGCGCGAAGAGAAGAGAGATAATTTTACCTCGCTCAGCCTATGCTATAGTGAGCCTTCAGAGGGATAATATTACCTCATCGAAATGGATTTTTATTGGCTGGCTTGTATCACTAGTCTAATCCTAGATTATTTTTGAGCTAAAATTAAAGTAAGAATAAACCAAAATAACAAGTGATTTTTTTATAGATTGCTTATCATTTAAATAGACCTAATCCACCAATAAAAAGTTTACAAAACAAATATTAAACTAGAAATAAATTTAAAATTTACCCGAAATATAGGCTTAGCGGAATTCATGGAGATCCCGAATTGTATCCGTGTAAGGTCAAGCGACCAATGAGGAAATGCCCGTCGTTCACGCGAGATTTTCATGAGACTTACAATCCCGTTCGATTGGTCGTTAGACCTTATACGCTAGGAAATCAGGATCTCCATGAATCCCGCTAAGCCTATTTTCCGGGTAAGTTTTAAATTTATTTATAGTTTAATATTGTTCGTAGTGGACAAATCACTTGTTGATAGGTTACATTTTGCCTTTAACGAATTTTAAAAGTGTCAAAAGTACATACATTCTATAAAATGTTTTTACAAGCTCAAAAGCTTTCATATTTTTTTTTTTTTTTTTTTTTGGAATCAGAAAGTTGTCTGTCTTCCTTTACGAATAAACATTTACAATTTTGCGAGAAAAAGGTGGTTTATCTTCCACGAAGATAATGATCAACTATACATCAGCAACCTCCCCCCTCCCCGATATACGCGCTCACACACACACCCTTTCTTTTAGTACACCTTTCAATATAGAGAGTTTTTACATAAATCGATTATTCCGTTATTTTCCATACCTGGACAGTGTTGTCCAAGGGAGGGTAAGAACCGAAGGGGTTGAACTATACTAACAAATATACTTCATCGGCTCTCAACTGTGTTTCGTGACGAGGCCACAAAAACGTCTCTATACTTGTTGAACGCGGTACCTCGAGAACAGGGCTTAATTATTAAACCTTAAGTAAATTTCAAGGACATAGCGAAATGATTGGCCTTTATCTTTCATCATCGCGATTAACGAAACGCGGTATTTTAGCGAGTGTTAATTTAACTTGAATACAGCTTCTTAACAGTTAAATATACCTTATATTTTAATAATAACCGCTATTTAAATGAATAAACGCCACATGCGACGTCGAGGAATCTACGGCATGGATAGATTGCGTAGAACAACGTGGGCTTCGACCCATCGCAAAATTAAGATCGTCGTTTGTTCGACGTGTTTCGGAATTTGCATGTACCAATTGGTGCAGTTTTTAGTCGTCTATTTCAGTTTTCCGACTTCGGTAGACGCTGAAGTAGCGACCGATAGAAACACGGAGGTTCCCGCCATAACTATTTGTTATAATAACGAGTAAGTACTGTACATAAATCAGAATAATAATTTCGTGGATAAAATGAGTCGTTAAGAGGAATAGTTAATTAATTTTAAAAACAGACAATTTCATGGTATTGAAATATGTTGAAATATTTAAAAGAAGGGTCTCATGTAGAGGTCGGGGTTTGGAGAAGATTTTTCAGATTATTTTATCTTTACTCATAATTTGAAATTATCCGCGAGAAGTCTATGATAAATCCAATGTAATCGCGAATATTTAACCGATTATTATTAGTAATTAACTGATTAGCCAAATATTTTGGATTATCTTGTCCAAATCCCGACCTCTAGTCTCATGGATAAAAAATAGAACTTTATTTAAAAGAGCCAGCTTTCGACTGTCCTTGCAGTTTATGTCAAATGAATAAATGATTACTATTTTATTATAATCAAATCTTTCCGAAAATGCTATTTTCCAATTGGTTTAGACGAAAAATCTATGAAATAAGTTCAGCGATTTGCATTTGCAGTTTAGCCCCTGAATGGTAGCTTCTCTTTGAACACGGTTCAACGACTGTTGAAACATTTCTACAGGGGCTGGTAGAAAATACATGGGGACATTTCACCCTGAATGGTCGCTTTCCGTGAGCTTCTTAGATTTTTTTTTTTTTTTCCAGCTTTTGATTTGGGTCACTAAAATAAAGTTTTGGGCCTAAAGTTCTAATGAAACGAGAGAGTTGTAGTATCAATTGTTACTAGAACTTGTTCATGGCGAAATAAAGTTCACGATCACCATCGAGATATTCATTTGCTATCGCGTTACTTGCTAAATATTACTAAGTAAACCCTCAAATTGACGCGTTCTTCATTAATTAAGTCATCAAACATGACTCGATTCGGGCCTTGTCAAATTGATCTCGCGCCAAGCTCGCGAATGTAATTTTTAGAAGAAAAAATGTCCCAAGGCTGTTAGTGTTTTTACATAAACGTGACTTCGGTTTTTCATTTCATTTTGCTCCCATAGACTAACGAAAGAAACCGCCTTTCCTAGCCAATGAGGAAACATGAGCTTCTAATTTGCTCAAAAATGGTCCAATTTGTAAAACCCCAACAGAATTGGATCAAATATTAAAGACCAAATGAAATAACCCGAATCCAACCAAAATGGACCAACGACATTTTAATTTTTGGTCCATTTTTGTTGAGCCGAATGGAGTCAGGTTGCGTTACTACTTTAATGGGGCGACCTACACCAAAGTTAGTTGTCGAGTTTATATTTGACAATAAAGATAGAATTTACGACCCCTTAATTCTTTAAGGTTCACGCGACATTACGAAATTGGGCGTAAAACATTTGTAACTCAATCGACGAATTTAAATCGAAGTCAATAATTGTTAAAGTGAGTTTGTCACAATTTTCGTCCGAGGGAATATGCGTAATAAGTTTAGTTTTTTCATATTTTTAAAAAAACTCTTTTCAAAATTTCAACGTTGAGGAGTTTCTAAGAAACTTCAAAAATTAAAATGCCAAAAATATAAATATTTAATTTTTTCCAATAGTTATACTATCATAAAAGAGGAGGAGCTTATGGCATGTTGCCGTCGACGCCATCAGCTACGTAACAGCTTGTAAAGCTCATAGTGCTCGTGAGCATCGAGCATTTCTTAAGCTTATTCTTATATCCGTGTCAGATCTCAAGGTCGGGTCTCTCCCGAGTGACTTCTGAGCCCTCTGACCTATAGCATTTTGTGAAAACGGAAACAACTGCCCTGTATAACCTTAACGCCACGTGATTTCGACACGTAGTTAGCAACATTCGAACAAGATGTCGCACCCACAACTTGTATAATATCAACTATTAATGACGTAGAATGATTCTGAACGATAATTTTCAAATGAAAGGCGGGAGTATCTGGATTAAATAAGTCATGAAAAGAAAGTGACGGTATCGCGTGAAGGAATTAAAGCGCGAGCATTAACAATATGTTCTATAATAGCCAAGCGACCTTGAAGTGATGACGTAGAATTGCGGGGAATTTTTGTTTTAAAAAATTATAAGATGGCGGTTATACAATAATTATTTTTACAATAAGTTTATTTTTTTCTATGGGATATATCAGTCATTTTTATCGTAATACTATCTTCAAACGAGGCATAATACCCTCTTCAGACGAGGCGTAATTAGCCGTGGTTTAATCAGATTTGAGCGAGGTTTACATAGCCTTCTCAGTTCAATAAACCTTAGATAATTGTGATTAAACCTAGGTTAAGTCTTATTATACTGATTAGATACGCCTCGTCTGAAAAGGGTATTAGCCGGTTTAATCAGATTTAACCAAGGTTTACAGATAGCCTTATCAGTTTAATAAACCTCGGTTAAATCTGTGATATATTTTTAAAGTTAGAATGCAACCTAGCAACAAGTTATTTTTTATCGATTCCTTATCGTTTAAATAAGCCTAATCTAAACTTATCCGGAAAACAGACTTAGCTTGATTCATGGTGATCATGAACATCGATGGGTCAGCGACCAATGAGCAAAGTGCCCGTCGTTACGGCGAGATCACCATGAAACTTACAATAACATTCGATTGGTCGCTGACCCTTCAATGCGAAGAAATACAGGATCTCCATGAATCCAGCTAAGCCTATTTCTCTTGTAAGTTTTAAATTTATTTCTAGTTAAATATTTGTTTTTAATTTTTTGATGGTTGTTTAGCATATTTAAACAATAAGGTATCGATAAAAAACACTTGTTAGGTTGCATTCTCCCTTTATCGATAATTCCAAAAATGCTAGTCAAATTCCAAGATCGTGAAACGTCGTGACAGCCTCACTTTAACAATAAAATTCAATATTAGGATATACAATAAAATAACAGACAACAAACAAATGATTATTGACAGGCGAAGAATTCGAATGAATCGATATTTCAAAGAAAACAAATTTATAATAATAAACTTTTAAGACTGATCTTAACTTAATCTTAGACCGATAAACAAAACTATGCACTGTTTTCACGTAAACCCTAGGAGTTGTAAAAACTAGCATATATTTATTTATACCAAAATTATTGTAGAAGTATTGCTCGGAAATCTATCAAACACCAAGAATTTATATAAGAACATGGGAAAACAACACTATATCCTCTGGCACCATCCTTGCATACTTTGTAAACATAAATTCGTCTGCTATTCCCTTTATCAGATCTAATGTATACAAAAGCACTATAGGTCAACTTTTTTTCTGGGGCTAATTCCCTAAGCCTTGTAATATCACGACAATCGTTATGGAAGTTACTTTATTAAGCCTACTTTTTATTAAAAAGTTTCACGAATCTACAGATATCAAGTACTCGATGATATTATGTTTATAATATCGTTGCCTCCACGTTTATTTATTATTTGAATAGATCTATTGATTAATTATATTCATAAATGTTAAAATTGTGATCAATGGTATACGTTTTAATGCTTAAAATAATAAGATTAAGACAAAATACTTTATGGAACAAAATAAAATAGCCCTATTTAGAAAAATAGGGCTGAAACTACAGTTTAGAGCTTGGTTTGCAAATGCTAATAAAGCTGGCCTAATTTTTGGAGTTTGCAGAAGTTTTAAGTAACATCAGAAGCCGATGAAACCCTCCTTTGAAGTCTATTACTCCCGGGTCTTGTCTACCCCTCTCTGTATTGGTTAGTTTCAAGAAGCGCGATTCGTACGCCTCCTAACGGTAGATATTTTCGGAGCGGGAGTTCGTCGAGCGAATATCTCTAGCAGCCTTGGAGTTCGTCAAAAAAACGTCGTCGTTTGTGGAGCGAGAGAATTTCCAATTTTCCGTAGACAGGGGGTATGAAGTAGGACCCCTCCGATCTCGTAAAATTGGGAATTTTACCCATACAGAGAGGAGCGCTATATGGAACATTAGAGTAGTAGACTTCAAAGGAGGGTTTCATCGGCTAGTGGTAACATAAGTTTTATAACATAACTGCCAAAAAAAAAGCCAGGATGCGAACGTCACTGAAAGGTCATTTTGTGAAGTCATTCCGTGACGTAAACAATGTGTTCAAGACCACAAGAATTTGGGAAACGTTTATAATTCAGATGGCAGCGCTCCCGACATTGCGTTTCCTACCTACTTGGTAATCAGGGTGGGAACTAAGGATTTTTTTTTAAAGTGGACCGATGACCAGCGACCTACTGCATAGCCTGGAATAAATTATCTGGTCCATGACCTTGACCAGGTTATGTCATCTGCTAGGCTTAAAAAGCGCAGACAGAATCACAAAGACCAATAAATTGGCTGACAATGACTCTTACCTACAGGCTACAAAATTTGTAGTTTCAAACTTCAATTTGAACCAAAAAATATTTTGAAAAATCCTTGAATTTTCTTAGTGGTCCCGTGGCGTGGACCACTAACCTCCCTCCGATTTTTAAACTTAGAGATCGGGGTTTGGACAAAATAATCCACAACTATCAGTTAATCAGTTAATCATAAAAAAATAATCGGAAAATTATTCGCGATTACATTGGATTTAACATAGACTTTCCTCGAAAAATTGTAAGTTATGAATAAAGATAAAATAATCAGAAATTTTCTTGTCCAAACCCCGATCTCTATTTAAACTGAACCAGGCAATTTATAACGTGATCATTTGCTCTTTGCCACCGCCTTATTTCTCAATATTTATTCAAAGCTGTTCGTTTGAATATTTATCTCGACGGCAGTCGCCTAATTGGGTGTCTCAAATCAATCGACTCCATTCGCCAGAATGTATCGTTACACTACACATAGTTACTAACTTTTCTGTAGTATGTTATGAACTTTTGATATCATATACATTCTCTACAAGAATAGTTGGGAGGAAAATGTATAAAAATAGTTTATGTACACATTTAAATGTATTTGTTGAACTCCTTACGAGAGAGAGGCGTATTTTTACTACTCCAACAGTTAAAACTTATTCCGTTTATTTACAGATTATTGTACGAAATTCTATGCCAAACAAAATCAACAACTTATTGCGAATTACTAGTAAGTTTTATTTTAACTAAAATTATCGGGAACTTATTTTATCCCCCAATTGAAATAACGAATTTTCTAAAATGAATTTCTAGAGCTATTACAAGAATGTAATTGAATATATACATAGTTTTCGATAAAGGAGAAAAATAAAATTTCACCACCTTACTGCTAGCTTTCCTTTCATTGCATTGCAGAGCTTTCAGGAGCTTGTGAGAGCAGTTGAGAGCAGATCAGTTCCAAAACTGAACTGCTACCGTTTTTCTTTCCTTCAGTTTGAGCTCACAAATGGTTGGCAAGTGGCAACACTGGGGAAAGGCATGAATTTACCCCCTTTAGTGAAAACTATGTATTAATCTCTTAGACGCTTGGAATAAAAGTAGAATGCAACCTGGCAATAATGAACAAGTGATTTTCTGTAGATTCCTTTTGTTTAAAAAAGCCTAACCCAACCCAACAATGGCGATATCCACTTCAAACTTTGAGATTTAAATTTTCCTCGCTCTTGACTAAGAAAACAATTATGAATTTTATAGTCCTTTGCAACTATGAGCACGAAGAAAAATCTTAATTTAATTTTCCTAACCACTTTGCCGTTATTTTTCTGTAGACTAAAGCAATAGTAAAACAATTATAAGCCAATATGAAGCTGAAAATCTTTTAACTTACACGAAAATCAAACTCTCAATGGATTATTTTCCGGGAAAGTTAAAAATGGATTTCTTGTTCATGTACTAATGGTTTGTAAAATTATTTAAACGCTGAGGAATCGGTAAAAAATCACATTGTCAAGTAACATTCTCTCTTTACGGAACAAACAAACCAACCAACAGCGGAGGGATATTATTTCAATGCGCCTACACTATAATTTAGCCCAAATTTGCCAAGTGTGTAACATAATTTATGATAGAAAATTGTAGAACGTGAATTAAAGGGATAGTTGTCCGAAAAGGTAATATAAATTTCGGTTGTCGGACCCGACGTCGACTAAAAATAAGTTGGCTTTGTATTTGAACGCGGCATAAGATTCAGTTTTAACTGAAAAGCTCGTGACATCATAGGCATTGTCGTAAATTTCTTACTATCTTTGCTGTTGATTTCCAGGGAATGTATTTGGGTATTAATTTAGTGCTAAATCATTTTTCTCCATACACAATGAAAGTGTTTAAAAATATGACCAGATTGTGGTATAATCCCTCCGTGTGCAGTTCTTATTAGAGGTCGGGGTTTGGACAAGATATTTCTGATATTTTATCCTTATTCATAATTTGAAATTATCCGCGGGAAGTCTATGATAAATCCAATGGAATCGCGAATATTTAACCTAATATTATTAATGATTAACTGATTAACCAAAAATTTGTGGATTATCTTGTCCAAACCCCGACCTCTAGTCCTTATTTACTCGAACTAAAAATTTCCTGGAATTCCAAAAAACCATTAACCTCTCCATAAGAAAAAAATAAAAAAAAAATAGAATTACTGAACAAGCGAGCAATTGTTTTCCTTCTAATGTTATTTAAATTGAATAGACGATATCATAATCGAACTCATACCTTAAAATATTCATCAATCGAAAAAAAAAAGATCAATTTTTGATATAGGGTAGAGACTCGAAACTCTTAAACTGCATTTAGAAACCAATGGCTATCGATTATGACAGTAAACAATAGGTCAAAAGAAAAAGCCTCTAAGAGGTTTTTGTCGTAACAATATCATCGTTTATTGATCATAATCGCTTCAATTCGGGTGATAGCTAAAGGACACGCGAAAATGACGTCACAATGATCAAGGTGGAAAACGAATAGCATAGCTTATATGGGAAACAGGTGTCACATTTCTCAAGTACCTTAGTATACCTTCAAAGAGATACTTAAATTACACGCTAGAAGAATATTTTAGTATGGAATCTAAAACGACAGAAACGTTTTGACAAAAAGGGGGGAAGGGCAAGTGTTCTCACTAACATCGTCGCCATAAGGATTTTATTGTTTCCCTGTTTATGTCGATTTTCGCGGGTTTTGTACTCGCTTTTCGCGGGAAATCTTGCTTCACGTATCTTGGCAACCGAACTAGGTATTATAATTGGAAACTAGTGTAGATTCAATGAACCAGCCCAAAAATTATTTACTATATTGGGCCAATATTTTTCAAAATAATTCTTCTTTATTTCAAAAATGTAAACCTAAATTTAAGCGGGGTAAGTACTGATCCAGTGGGGCAATTTCCCCGTTTACTACTCCCTGTGGACACCCATGATGATAGATAACACTTAGCGAGAATGAAATGCAGTATTGAAAAGTCGTTGGTGGGTGATTTAAGTATTACTTGAAAGCCCTATAGCTTTTAAAGAAACCTATATTAATTTTTCCTCCACGGTTCGAAGGTTTTCTGAGGAAAATCCCCAGTAAAAATGTCCGGTAACGTAAAAATAACAGGTGTGTCTCAGCCATTACTCTTAAGATTAAATTTCATTGGACGAGAAGGTCCAAGGTTTCAAGGAGAGGTCTTGTTACTAGAGGTACTAGAAAACCTTGAAATCAGTCACGAGAATTATGACCTTAAAATAAAAAAAACAAAAACAAAAAAGGAACAGTTCTTCCCTGGAATATTTTTCAGAATTTTGTTTGTACGTCATGCGCGAAACAAAGTGACGTAAATGGAAATGGGAAAACACCCTATATACGAAAAAAATCTCTGAAAATCCTGGAGGGAATACGATAATTGATAGAAAATAATTAATGATGAAATGATGAAAGACATTTAAGAAAAATCAATATCCATCATGAATTGTATTTTTCAGAAAATGGGAAATTTTGACAATAAGGCGTTCATCGTAACCCATGATGAAAAGGCCAGAGTTCAAATGCTTAAGGAATGCAGGTTTCGTTACATGAACAACAGCGACGATGACATAACGGCGGATAAATGTCAAAGGTACATTATATACCGCTATCAAGGACACTGAGTGATATCTTGAGCCTCATCTTCCATCAATCATACTTATTCCTTTACGAAATATCTTGCTCGAATTTATTATATTTTATTTATCAACTTATGAAATTATTATTAATTTAATTTATAATTTATTGCTTTGCCTCTAAGGTAACCTGCAATATCTTATTGCGAAATAAATATTTTTATCATAATAGTAGGCCTACCAATTTTTTCATCCTTGTCGTGTTGTTATCCATCTGATATCTAGTCGCTTATCTTTCGTCCCCATCCTACCTCACTCATCATCCCCCCTTTTCGGCCCCTCTTCTCCTTTTCTCATCATTCGCTACGCTCTTTAATAACTCATCTTTAGTACCACTTCAGTGACGGAGGCGCAAGGGGTAGGCGGCGTAGGCGAAATAGGCCTACGTGTAAATTTCAAAGGGGCCCTAAAATACATTCAAAGGGGCTTAGAAAACAAACGAAAGGGGCCTAAAAATCCTCTCAAAAGGGCTACTAATTACTGTCGAGCAAAAACGTCAGCTACGACGAAAAAGGGGGAGGAGGAGAGGGCTACAAAAGTTATCAACCTACGTGTGAAAACATCACAATTGGGATATTAGGATAGAAGAAATTTCAGATTCAAAAGTTGCCTCACTTGGTAATATTATACCTTCCGGCTTAATTATGAAGTAGACAAATTTACGCGAGGGAACCCCGAAAATTACTTCATTATACACTCAATTCTCAAAAGTGTGTATTAAATTATTCAATCTCAATATCGTAAATAACCACAATATAACTAATATCCACACCAAAATAAAAACACAACACAAACAAGGAATTTATATAAAAACTTACCAGTTTGAAGGTCTACGATGAATGCTGTTCGAGTTTATAATATCCAAAATAACGCGTAGGTCTCGAAGTTTCACACTTAACGCGACTCGGAAAACAAATACACGCACAGAACGCGAAAATTTCACGAACGCGAGTCAACACACTTGTAGGGCCTTGGAAGGTACTAGAGTTCGTTGGTAACTTTCTCGTCTACTTTTAGATCAGTTTAGGGGTTGAATATTTTAACGCGAATGGTCTTTCAGAGGCGTGTGAGATTGCTCCATCGGCGTCGGCCACTCGCGGGCTTGTCGGTGCTGAATGACTCAGCATTATTTCATTGGCCTAAGAAATGTATAAAATAATTAATGTTTTTTTAAACTATTTATACTAAAGTTTTAAAACATAAATATCGGTATTTCTGGTAATATGAATACAAACAATTATTTTTCTCAGATAATTAAAGCGTTAAATTGTAATTTTGGTTTTTTCTCCGTCCCTTTTGAGATTAGTGCCCATATGATAATAGTCCTAGATAAAACTAGAGACTTTATTAACCTACAGTTGTCAATTAAGGAAGCTTTAAGCCTTGTCCTATAAGATACATTAAAAATCTCGAAAGTGTATCGAGATTTACACAAATAAAATACTCGTTACGCCCGCGAACGAATTGATTAGTCTTCTTCCCCCTCTTTTGAATTCACTCTTTAGACTTCATCCCTCATCATTAGCCCAGTTCTCTTCCCCCATATTCTGTTACGCTTTTCTCCCCCCTTTTTTCCCTTCGTATCTCATTTCTCATCATTCGTCCCCAATATCTAGATCATCGAATTTCCTCCCATATTTTTGTTACAAAATTCCCCTCGTCTAAGAAATGTTTTAATTTATTCAGCGCTTGGGTGTTTAATGGACAAGAGCCCTGCGTGGTGATAAACGTTGATTGGGGAAACAACTCCTTACGAAATCGCAGTGGATACGCTGGTATGTTTCCTTCTTACATAATAACGTTTACTTTTTACAATTTCAAACGTTTCGTTCAGAATTCATGTATAGCGTGGACACTTTCATAGAACAACCAAATAATAAGCGGGTGAAGGGAATGGACATCTTCCTGCATAGCCCCCAAGTCTACCCTACCCGTGAAATTAGGTCTTTCTTCATTTCTCCCAACGCCCTCTATAAGGCTTCCTTCAAAAAAGTAAGTTCATCAAATAATATTAATTTTTCAAGTCCCAAATTTAGGCCCGAATGTAAATTTCCGTTAATTACCAAGAGAAAGTTAATGCCTACATAATTATATTTTAGTAATATCGTAATTAACCATAATTTACATTATATTTGGAGTCCTCTCCTTCAGAGAAATTTAAAAATCGGTATTTGGTAATAAATTAGGCCTACTTTTAAAATAAATAATTAATAGACCTATCTTAATTCTTCCTTTAAACTTAAATAGTCTAATAGATGGAATAGATCCAATTGAATGACTTTCTAAGATAGTTATGGCTTAGGTAACGTAAGGTTAGGCTTGTTTTTTTAACTAAAATAATTTCAAAGTCGATCACTTGAACCCAAATACAATTTAAATATATATTGTTTCTGGAAATTATATAAAATATTTCTGTATTAACGTTTATAGACTATCGTTAATCGTCTGGAAAAACCATACTTCACGAAATGTTACAACTACAGCAAGATTTCAGAGTTCAATGATATTGAAAATAATTTCGAAGTTAGTCAGGAGGTACGTAATATGTCTAAACTTAAAGTTAAATTAAAGGGAAACTTGGAGCTAAGAATGGAACAGCTTTTTAATTTATTTTCTGAATCACCGTGAAAAAAAACTTATTCGAGAATTTTCAAAACCATTTTTAGACACGTTTTTGGTGTTTAAATTAATTTCTAAAGTTTGTTAAAGTTTGAATACAAGTAAATATAAATTCGGGCCAATCATATTATTTAAGCCTTCAATAGCCGGCGTTGGACGTCGGCTGGGTGAAGGAGAGTTCGATTGCCTGTTCTTAGATCTCAAGTTTCGGGCAGTGAGAGGCACTCACGCCCATCTAGGTGCCTTGGCTAAGTGTATCACGTGATCACGAATTCTCAACCCTTACCAATAGACGAGTTTACGACGGCGCCAAACTAGTTGGGCAGGAATGTACCCCCAGAACGAGGGGAAAGCTAGTAACTAGCGACCAGAAAGCGGTAAGGGCGTTTCAATGCGAAAAAGGTAGTACAACTCTCCTTCACCCCTATATCCTCCTAGGTTCAAGGTCTTGGGCATCAAAAGTATGCCTATTCTTTTAATGTTAGGATAATACAAGCGCTGTTGAAGGCTGAAATAATATGAGGGGCCCAAATTTATATTTACATTAAAATTTTGATAAAATTTAGAAAAACACCAAAATTGTGTCTAAAAATTGTTTGAAAACTCTCGAATTCTTTTTTTGTCATGGTGATTCCGAAAATAAATTCAAAAGCTGTTTCGTTTCGTTTTAAAAACACCAAGTTCATTTCAGGCTTGCTTCCACTCTTGCGTTTTGACGTATCTAAATTCCTCTTGCGGTTGTATTCCTACTACAAACGCGTTTCACGAGGGTTACTACGCTTGTAATGAAACCGAAAGACGTAAGTTGAAAATTCCGTTAATCTTGTAGTCGTAAACGACAACTTTTTAAGTTCGTCAGAGAGAGAATATATCGTTTGTCATATAGAACTTAAGAGGACTGTTAATTAAATATTTTTAGTTAATTGCTCGCGAGGGAATTTAGTTGCCGAGGACTGGTAATTATATACCTTCGTCGATTGTTTAGTTTTAGGGGGTTGTTAACATTTTGTTTTAAATGGGTTGGGTTAGGTTCGGTTTGGTCACGTATTTTTCAAAATGCCGGCACACGTGTCCATGCGCATTCGCCTTAAGATGCAATTAAAATCTAAGAAAAATAGTAATTCACCTACATATGCATTCTACTATTTCTAGTTGCAATTACGCCAACAATCCAGTCTATAGTCTTTAATAGATGGTTTTATAAAGTAACATATACAATAATGTAGAAACAGATAAAATAGCCGTTAAAAAGCACCCATTTATATTGAAAATTTATTTAGCGTTTTTTCAAGGTTGGTTCAAAGTATAGCATTTTCTATGCGTTTGCCAACCTTGAAACTAACAAAAATAGCCGTTAAATAGAACCTGTTTCTACGGAAGATGTTAGCATTTTTCAAGGTTGGGACATAGTCAGACTTTATGGAATTGTCTATTCCTTTTTTTCTCTATTTTTGCAGATTTGTGCCTACCGCAACTAAGAGATCCCAAAACTGGTTTCGTAGCCCGAGAAAATCTTTGCAGAATCCGATGTCCTATTGGATGCCAGTAAGTAAACTTACTGACAACATTTTTTTCGAATACCTCTGGATTATATTTTTAGTTTTATCATACTATTAAAACGCTAGATTCAAAATTTTATAGCTCTAGGTTGACGCTTTCGAAAGAAACATCAAAATGAAAAGGGCAAAATATAAAGGGCATTTTTTCCGATATATGACGTAGTTTATTTATTTCTGGAACATAATTTAACGATAATTTTCATACGAAATGTAGGATTAAGTACTTTCGCGAAAGCAATTTTATCACGTGCCTGAACGCGCGAGAATCAACTGTAGGCTCTACAACAGCCACGTGACCACTGTGATGATGTAGTATTGCGGGGGGGGGGGGGGGATTTATTTTAAAAAATTTCGAAAATGGCCATTATAAAATATTATCTTTTTCTATAACATTTATGTATATATATTTAGAATCGTTTTTTAACGATCTTTCCGAAAATGCTAAGTCAATTTCCATTGGGAGACAGTCTCACTTTAAAGGAATGGCTTATGTGAAAATACACGTATATTTTATGTTAAAAAACAACGCAAATTTTCCAAGGATATCCTCAAAGCTAGTGATAGTGAAAGATCTAATTGATGTCGAGAGATCACGTGACATCAAATGCCTTAATAAGATTAACACTATAAAGCAGGAACTACCGCAACCTCTTTTCGAATAACTAGGAGCGTTATAGTTAGGTTATCTGTAACTTTAATCTACAGTTTGGAAGGGTTAACGCGTATTAAATTTTATATAGATGATAATTTGTGTGTTTCTTCCAATACTTGAATATATTAAAAAAACACGTTATTTTTTTCATTTTCAGTACAGAATACTACGAATACAGCATTACGAAACTGTACGATTTCGCTAAGTATGGGTATGTTCCCAAATCCCTTTTGTCCCAGTCGTTTCCATTTCACCTAAGACACTTTATTTCCAGTTTCCCCAAAGATAATTTAAGTAGATAAAAAAACATGGCGGTACTAATAGTAATGGTGAAGGTTAGGTTAGTTAACCAAACGTTTAGTCCATCAACTAGAAACAAATAAAACTTATTTTACCGCAGGCAACTTAATTTGTTTCAAACTATAAGGCCCTTCCGGAAGACCCCTAAACAGCATTCCTCAATAACTTTTCCCGCAACAGCGGTGTCGCGCGATAGACAATTGTGCCTGTAATCAGAAGCCGATGAAACCCTCCTTTGAAGTCTATTACTCCCTGGTCTTGTCTACCCCTCTCTGTATGGGTTAGTTTCAAAAGGCGCGATTCGTACGCCTCCTAACGGTAGATATTTTCGGAGCGGGAGTTCGTCGAGCGAATATCTCTAGCAGCCTTGGAGTTTGTCAAAAAAACGTCGTCGTTTGTGGAGAGAGAGAATTTCCAATTTTCCGTTGACAGGGGGGTATGAAGTAGGACCCCTCCGATCTCGTAAAATTGGGAATTTTACCCATACAGAGAGGAGCGCTATATCGAACTTTAGAGTAGTAGACTTCAAAGGAGGGTTTCATCTACTTCTGGTAAAATTCACAATTTTGCGAGATCGGAGGGGTCCTACTTCATACCCCTTGTCTACGGAAATATGGAAATTCTCTCTCCACAAACGACGACGTTTTTTGACGAACTCCAAGGCTGCTAGATATATTCACTCGACGAACTCCCGCTCCGAAAATATCCACCGTTAGGAGGCGTACGAATCGCGCTTTTTGAAACTAACCCATACAGAGAGGGGTAGACAAGACCCGGGAGTAATAGACTTCAAAGGAGGGTTTCATCGGCTTCTGCTGTAATGCATACGCCGCATATTTATAGGATGGTTATAAAGGGAAAGAGCGCAGGCCCTTGTTAATAATTTGAATCAAGATTTTTTAGCCAAGAATTTAGCTTTTGCGTCAAAACCAATGTGAATTTACCTTAGTTTTGTATATTCTTGGCTTACAAATCTTGATTGAAAACTAGATGTCGCGCGGAAGGATACGTCGCGCTGAAGGTTCATCCCACCATCGAAATGTCATGACCCACCGTCCAAATGTCACTTTCCTTTCTCCAGACAGGAACTATCTATCCTATCTGTAGGGACGATAAAGTTGGATCATTTTTTCGACCTAAAGCACTCAACTCATGCAAACCTGCTCAGACTGGCTCTATTTTCGCTGATCTGAGGATCTAATACTTTATAAACGAACGATCTTGATTATTATGTTTATGAGCAATGCTTGGGAAACGAGGAGAGAAAACATTAGCGTCCATTTTAGTTTTGTGATCTTCCGAACACTTTCTGTCGTCTGATAACTTGTTTTTAATTTAGGTAAAACAAAAAGCAAACTAGAGATCTCCCATTCTGTTCCTCGTCCCTCTAGATAGTTCCTGTTTCAAATGTCACGATCTTCCTCTATCTATTATGTTCCTGCTATTATCACTCATATAAAGGCTAAAATAATTTTAAAAAATAGCGTGGAAGAGAAATTTAAATGATTCAATTCCGTCATAACTAAGCAAATATTAGTAATTGCTAAATAACTTTTGACCGCCTTCATTCACCCTTTAAACACGGTTGGCAAGAACCAGCCAGACTGATTTTAACCAGCTGGTCTAAACCGGTTTTTACCATCACATATTTTTTTAAAGCAAATTATTCTTAATTTGCAATTTAGCCACTAGTCTGTTTTAGCCAACTGGTTCAAAAATCGGTTAATTATCATTAAATAAGCTCAAACCTTCCTGTCTGCTAAAATTTAAAGCTTGTTGCCAAACCCTTCCTTTAAACAAAATTTTCGTTTTTGAGGATATTGGATTATGGAAAATCGAGTCGTTTAGGGAGAAATTGGATTGGAACAAACGGAATTTGGGTGGTTAACTTTCATAGTCAAGGACAAAATCGAAAATTCACTTAATCCAGACAGAATCTTGGAGGATTACGTGAAATTTACTGTCAATGACTGCAAAATTTATTGAGATCAATTTTTTAAAAATTAATTTACTTTTCCATTCAAAACAGACGAGAAATTGAAAGGGAAAAGATAGCGGAGGTTTACCACGAACTAAGAGGAAACGTCGTGGTCATTTTTAATCATAAACCACAAATATCGGTGAGTTCAAAACATGTACTCGTAAAAAGATCCCTATGAGCGAAAATTAGGCTTCGCTGGGATCCAATAGACAAGAAATTGTCTTGGTGAAAAAGCTTCATAAGCTTGGTTCATACTAGGCCTTGTAATCGATTTAAACCGTTTCAACACGTTTCGCTGGAGTCACGTGAACGGGAAACCGTCTTTTCTCGAATCAATTTGATAAGATTTCTCGAAACTGCTTCGGGAACTAGTTTCATACCGATTCTATCACTTTAAAGGGAGAATGCAACCTAACAACAATTGATTTTGTATCGATTCATTATTGTTTAAATAGGCCTAATCCATTAGTGAAAAAATTTACGAACATAAGGTCTAACGACCAATCGAACGCGATTGTAAGTCTCGTGAAGATCTCGCGTGAACGACGGGCCTTTGCTCATTGGTCGCTAGACCTTACAGGGAGGCAATTCAGGATGGCCACGAATCCCGCTAAGCCTATTTTCAGGGTAAGTTTTAAATTTATTTCTAGTTTAATATTTGTTTTGTAAACCTTTCATTAGTGGATTAGGCCTATTTAAACAATTAGGAATCAATAAAAAAATCACTTGTTGTAAGGCTGCATTTTCCCTTTAAAAAATATATAAAATATATTGGCCGTCCGTTTTCACGATCAATATAATTTATATTTTGTTTTTTCTTATTTGAAATACTCTAGCCTGTGGAAATCTTCTCAAATATTGGTAAGTTGAAATAATATTAGAATTTGAAAATTTCCATAGCATCATGAATTCAAATATTGACCCTTGACCCCTCTCCCCTTGTATAGGAGGTTATCTGGGCATATGGCTGGGAATGTCAGTTCCTTTAATGTACGACATGTTAGTCCGGTTTGTAGTGGACATTTGCAACCATTACGCCAATAGAAAAAAGAATATATCCACTAATTCCAACAACCAAGAATTGCGAAACATCTCGGGGTCTTTAACCCAACTGCATTCTTACGGACCTAACGTCAGAAGACTTTCTCCCATCAGGGTCAGTTAAAGCCCAACTCAAGATATACTCAACCACAAAATAAGTCGACTTAGAAACGACTGGAAACAAAATAAAAAATATCTACTTATTTAAACATAATCTTATCGCTCGAGGTCAGTTAGGCCTAAAATATACGTTGACGAAATGACTGGCTAAAAAATGTATTTTACCGGATGAGGTATTTTAAAAGATAGTTTCGTATGTGTAATAAAATATTTTATATTGCGAATGACATATTTTCGGCTATGATTTAAAATCAGACTTATTCAAGGGTCCTGTATTTAAAAAGGTACCTTTCCAGTGGCACTCAAATTGGCAGAACGTTGTAAAGTTAGAGATCGGGGTTTGGACAAGAAATTTCTGATTATTTTATCTTTATTCGTAACTTAAAATTTTTCGAGGAAAGTCTATGATAAATCCAATGTAATCGCGAATAATTTTCCGATTATTTTTTTATGATTAACTGATTAACTGATAGTTGTGGATTATTTTATCCAAACCCCGATCTCTATGTAAAGTTATCTCCAATATTTATTGATTTAGATTTTCACAAGCTGTATTCCCTTGTATATACTCGAGGTGTAATTAAGTATAAAGGCCTATGCTAGTACTATACATAACTAAATAGCCGTGCTACAAATCAGCAGGTGCGAGTGAAATCTACATTTACCGTGGTATTTGTTTCCCACATAATGGCTTTACTGAATTATTTAATAGTCTAGTAAAAGTGAGGCTGTCACTATTTTATTCGAATACCTTTGGATTATATCATTATTTTTATCATACTATTAACACGCCATATTCAAAATTGTATACGTCTGCCGGTTGACGCGTTAGAAAGAAATATCAAAATTAAAATGTTAAAAATATATAGGAATTTTTTTCCCGATGTATAACGTAGTTTTATTTCTGGAACTTAATTAACGATAATTTTCATAACAAAGGTAGTTGACTTTCCGAATTAAATACTCCTATGAATCTTTTCTATAGGAGATACCACAAGTAAATCATCCTTCAAGTTTATAAGACGACATACAGTGGGTGACAATGAAATGAGTCCGATTTTTTCAGTCCATATGGTTTCACCCTAAGTATTCCGAAATTTGTACAGAAAGGCGGCTTTCTTTCAAGAGTAAATCAAACTCGAAATCGCGACGGCCGGGCGAGACACGCTCCTTCGTTTCGTAAGTGAGAGAGGGGAGAGTTGTTTTCCGTCGATACATTTTCACCTCTGTAAACATCTAGACAGTTCGGCGCGATATTAGCACCGCCTACTTAGTTAGTTCCAATCTCAACCGTTAAGAGAGGGCAATTTCGAATTCCGTGTCTCGACAGAAAGCTAGATTACGACAAAACTTTCAGAGCCACGTACCAATCATAATACAGGGTTGCCACATTTTTATCAGATTCAAATTCCCTGACTTTTCCAGGTTTTTCCCTGACCTTTTCCAACGATTTTCGCTGACCGTTTAAGCTAACACTACCCAATTTTTAACCTTTTATCTTTTATATTACTTAAAAATAAATATTTTAAATAACATGGTAATCATTTAGGTTGTTTTAGGCCTTTGCTTCAAATCAAGATAATGATTGTAATATCCTGGCTTCTTGACGGATCTGACTTTTTCCTGACCTTTTTGGTTCATTTTCAAATTCCCTGACTTTTCCCTGACCTTTTTGGTTCATTTTCAAATTCCCTGACTTTTCCCTGACCTGTGGCAACCCTGTAATATGCCTTGTAAACTTGAAGGATGATTTACCTATGGAGATACGTATATAAATTTTGAACTTTTTTAACTATCTTTCCGAAAACGGTACTTAATTTCCATTTGGAGTTGATAAAAAATCCGTGAGAGCCTCACTTTAATTACATACAAAATCAACAAAGATATAGCAAAATTATATGGAAATAATGAGACGGGGCAAATTTCCAATATATCTAAATATAACCGTAGTTACAAATACAGTGGACTACGCGACCATGTCGTCTTTAGAAGCTTATCAAAGATTAACTTTAAGTTGGGAAAATTTAAACGTTTACATTCAAGCTAAAAACCCAGCTACCAGTTTCTTGGATAACTTTAACGTATTTGCCAAGAAAAAAACGTTTCAAATAATTAAAGATGGTAAGTTTAATTTTATTTTAATATGAACTATTAACAATGGGCACCTACTTTAATAAATAAAAATTAATAACAAAGCCTGACAATTCATAAGCGTTTTCTAACGGCGAACAGTATCGAAAGTAGACCTAATACCCTCTTCCGTTTAATAAGATTTAACCGAGGTTTACATAGGGACAGAGACACTCGCGAACTTAGGTGTACAAAAATTTTGAACTCTTTACACTAGCAAAGCTGAACTCAAGAGTTCATAGGAGTTCGAACTCAAAGCTGAACTCAGTGAACTCAGGTGTGCAGCGAATTGAAGAGTGTCTGACCCCTCGACATAGCCTTCTCAGTTCAGTAAACCTCAGTTAAATCTGATAAACCTTGGTTAATTATGCCTCGTCTTTAGCAGCCACGTACGAGGTTTCGTTAGTTCTTATTGTGCCGCTAGAGGACGCTCATGAATGCCAGATTTTATTATATACCTATTAATATAGGTATTCATTGTTAATAGTCCTAGTGCTACCAAGAAGGATCAGACAACGAGAGGAAAATTGGGAACGGCGCGGTTACTACTGCGTCGGCCTAAACTCCCACGGGGGACAGTCGGGGGTAGAGACGCTTCGTGGTAAATATTTGTCACGTGGGTAAAACGGATCCTTTATGAGACGCGTAGTAGCCGACGACGCCAGCGACCACGTGACAACACTTTACCTGGAGAATTTCCTATCCCCCTTTCCACCCGAGTGGGAGGTTGGCTCTTCTCTCTCTAACTCAACGCAGCCCCACTTTTCCTCTCCTTGTCTGATCCTTCTTGGTGCTACCAACTGTTTACATGCCTATTCAATCTCTTTTTAACTGTTAATATCCGAATTATCTGTTAAAACTGATTTCATGTTTTTGAGCAGATATTTACGGGTTAACAATAAAAACTAATTTAATGTCAATTTAATTCTAATTCTATTACTTTTTTGCGTAATAATGATTGATTGAAGGAATATCAAGTTGAAGTAAAAATAAATGGATCCCGTAAAAAAACACGCCTGAATGTTGATTGCCGTTTAAATGAACCTGACTCTTTGTTGCTATAACCGATAAGGACCATAAAATAGCTTATTTAAAAATAATACAGCCTAAGACACATAAAATAGCTTATTTAAAAATAATACAGCCTAAGACAGTGGTCTGCCATCCTAATATATTTCTTTTAGGCCAGAATTTCATTTTGGCTTAACTCAGAAAGACTTAAAATAATACACATTTTGATACAAATAACAATTCAATTAATTAAAAAATATATCACAGAAGTATAATTAGCAAAACTCACCAATGAGATGTGTAACTTAAGTATTCTATCGATTTTTTCATTCCACGATATCGCCCGCACAATCAGTACTTGATAGATAACAACTAGGCCAAGGCTTAGCGCAATGACAACCCAAAAAAAACGTTTTAACTATTTGAAACTAAGCTTAACGATAACCACGGCAATTTTTGATCAAATTAGATAATATATAACATAAATTAACTATTACCGATAAATTTGGATGATTAACTTGAAATATTTCGACAAGTTCAATGAAAATAATCTAACTAGTGGCGAAAAAAAACGTTCACTTGGTGAGGCGCGCGTAGTATCCCGCGTATTACCCCATGCAGGTTTTTTTCCCTGCCATTTTCACCAAGAGGAAGTTCGCCCTTTGCCGCCCCAAGTAATGGCTAAATGGTGTTTTTTGGGAGATTTGTAACGTTAGGCCTATATGACGCGTTAGAAAAGTATGGACTTCTTGGAGAACCATTTAAAATAACAAACTAACGAAGATATCGCGTATAATTAATGAAACTTACAAATTTAAATTTAATAATCCGGTGATTCTGAAAATAAATTCAAAATCTGTTCTATTTTTAGCTCCATGTTTCCGCTTTAAAGGGATGATGAAAATATATATTCTTCATTGTTATTGATGTTTAACATTGTCGTTCAGTCAAAAATCTTCTTAAACTGTATTTTCAGTCACGGCTTACGCAAGTCCGGGAGAAATGTTGGCTATCATGGGTGCCAGCGGAAGTGGAAAAACTACCATGTTAAATTCCTTAACCTCGAGAAATGTCAAAAACTTAAAAATCGAGGGATCAATTCGAGTCAACGGGATGGAAGTGGGCTCCGATATTAACAAAATAACGGCATACGTTCCCCAATTCCAATCCTTCATAGGATCTTTAACTGTCAAAGAACATTTATACTTTGTGGTAATAAAGTTTAACCGTAACTTGGGAGGCAAGGTTAAGAAAAATCAGGGAGGAGCTATGATGATGATGACGTCAACCGGCGCCACTGAAAACATCCCTGAATCCTGTATAAATTCGACACACAATAGAAGCTTCAGAATTTCCTGTACGAAGTTTTTGTGGACGGGTTTAGTCGAGCTTAAGCTCTGGAAAAGACTGGTATCTCAACTTCCGGTAGTTCTATTTTCACCGAATGACAAAGCAGGAATAGATCTCTTGCGTTGATTTTGAACTTACAAAGACAAGCAAACGGGGAGTGAAACATCAGAATCATTGCGCACGAGCTCATCATCCCCCTTTACAGGTCTAATTAAAAAACAAAATCAACGCAAGAGGTCTATTGAGCAGTTGATTAAAAATATGATTAAATAATAAATTGGTTATTTTTAGTCTTTGACAAACGAAACATATAACACGTCCTATAGCGTGGTACCGAGGGGTCCGACACTCTTGAATTTGCTGTACACCTGAGTTCAAAAATTTTGTACTCCTGAGTTCACGAGTGTCTGATCCCTCGCGTGGTACTGATCTCCGGAAGTTGAATAGACCAGATTGGATTGGGACAGGTATACAACTGAAGTTTCTTAAGTCCTTTTATTATATTTTCTGTGCTCCATATATTTTTTTTGATTTCATGGCCGTTCATTATATTTCGACTAAAGCGACTGGGAGGTGATTTAGGGTGCATAAAACCATGTTTTTTCACTCGCCTAAAACCCACACAAAATTTCCATACACAAAGAGACACCGCACTTCTGTTTAATAAATTTTAATTATTAAAATCATTTCAAAGCTTCATCTTCGGGTCATTAACTATCATGTTTAAGATATAATTTTCCAAAGAACTAGAATACGGTGGCATTTTCAGTGACGCTAGTTGATATCATAATCTGCTCGACTGTTAGGCTCTCCTAGTGGTAAAACCAGATTTTTAGATGGCTAATTTATTCTGGCGATTAAAAAATAAATCACTGAAATATTTTATTTACATTATGAACATCTACTGTACAGTCCAGATTAAAATTGCCCCGGCATTGCAATGAGACGGAAAGAATGAAAGTCGTCGACGAAATTCTTTCGGAGGCAAGTTTAAATCCCTTAAAGGGAGAATGCAACCTAACAACAAGTGATTTTTAATCGATTTCTGACCTAATCCGTCAGAAAATAAAACTTACAAATATATATTAAACTAGAAATAAATTTAAAACTTTAAATCCAGGCGATCCTGAACTTCCCATACAAGGACCATCAACCAATGTCATTGGTCGCTAGTCCTTATATTGGGAGTTCAGGGTATCTCCATGAATCCAGCTAAGCCTATTTTCCGGGAAAGTTTTAAATTTATTTCTAGTTTAATTTTTGTTTGTAATTTTTTTACTGATAGATTAGGCCTATTTGAACGATGAAGAATCGTTAAAAAAACACTTGTTATTAGGTTGCATTATCCCTTTGTTAATGAATGCGAAATAATTTAATTTCAGATGCATTTGAAAAAATGCAAGGACAACTTAATTTCTATTCCAAATCGAAATATCAGATTATCAGGAGGCGAATTCAAAAGATTAGCTCTGGCTTCCGAGGTAAAAATGATGCTATTTAAAGTAAAATGTGGTTCAATTTTTTAAAAAGGTTTAGTCCAAGGGGCTTTACTAAAATGCTCGCGTAACAGAGAACGTATTTAGCATTACCAAAGGCGGGAATCAGTTACGTAATATTACGTAATCAATGTACAGATTTTTAGGGAAGTGCATGATTTACCTCTCGGTCTATGCATTTTTAAGGGCCTTTCACACGAGCCAATTTTTCCTTCCAACTAGTTGGCCCAATTATATTTAGCAATTATTTGGCTCAATACACAACTTTTTACAATCCAGATCTTAACTAAGGCACCATTATTGATCTGCGATGAACCAACAACGGGCCTGGATCATTTCTTAGCCGCCGAAGTGATCGGTGTCATGAGAAACTTGGCGGACAAAGGAAGGACAGTAATTTGTACGATCCATCAACCATCTTCTTCATCCTTCCAGAATTTCGATAAGGTCTTATTATTGGCCGAAGGAGGTGTGGCTTTTTTTGGACAACCTAACGACGCCCTAACCTTCCTTGACAAGTAATATACGGGACAATGGTCACCTATTTATATACCAATACTAAAAGATGTAATGATTTTAGTTTAGGGTTCTCATGTCCCGATAATTTCAATCCGGCCGATTTCTTTGTTCGATTATTGGCTATTCAACCAAGCAAGGTTCAAGAATGCGGGGAAAGAGTCAAGGTATGAGCTCATTTTCAGTACGTTTTCTTGTACATTTATTTGAACATTTATACTCGGACATAGTCCCAGTAAATTTACAGAGTTTTTAAGGAAGTTTTGTGGCAAATATTATCGATTTATTACTAATTTGTTCACACAATTTGTTAGTAATAAAACACATTTCAGGTCATATTGTAGGCATCCTCTATACAGATGGGCCTGTCGGCCCCGAGTTCAAGTATAGTTTAAGAAGGCAATCTAAGGCCCAGGTTGGATTTTGAACAAGATAATCCACAAATATTTAAGTTAATTAAGACATAAAATAATTAAGAGATTTTATTATTTAGACTATTCTATTAAATGTGGAAATGGAGGCTACTTATTTTAAATATATTTAAGCCCCTTATTGTAAAATTTTGAATTTTGTATGCCCCATTTTCTACATTTTGGGAGCCTCCCTAAAACCTGATATGAAGTAGGCATTTGCCAATAATTACATACTGTTTGTCGTTAGAGGACGCTTATGAACGCCATGTTTCGTTGTTTAAGTAACAATTTAGATAGGTGTACATTGTTAATAGTCATAGGTAAAGCGCTCTTCGAATCCTTATATAATGGGAGTTCAATTCAAAGGTTTCAGTCTGTTTTAAAATGTGTTTATCTTATTTCAGAACAAAAATAAGACTTTTTTTGTTGCAGAAAATACAAGACGCGTTTAAAACAACCGAATATGCAAAACCCTACAAAGCTCCAACGAGTTCTGAAAATGATCAAGTAAAGATTGCCGCTTTTCGTGACAAATATTAAGGGAGGGTGAAAAGGAAAACATTATTTAAAATTAATTTTATCTGCAAAATTAGTCTTTTGATTAGACGGGTGCTCTCCTTTTAATTAAATACCTGAATCAGAATCTTTTACAAATTTTTGCATAGTTCCTATACTTTTCCCAAATGTTTTAATAAGCAAACAAACTGTCTTCACCCTCTACCTAACATCAAGTGATTTTTTTAAAGAGGCATAATCCAACAGTAAAAAAAAAAAAAAAAAAAAAAATTAAAATAGTTTAAACTAGAAATTAAAAACGTACCATCAAAATATACTTAGCTGAATTCATGGAGATCACGCATTCCCCACATAAGTTCGCTATTCCTCATACGGGGAGTTCAGGATATCTCCATGAATCCAGTTAAGCCTATTTTGACGGTAAGTTTTAAATTTATTTCGAGTTTAATATTTGTTTATAGTTTTCTACTGTTTAATTAGGCATATAATTCTCCCTTTAAATATCATTATTTCAACGCTAAAGCCTTAACTCCAATAGTTATAAGAACCATCTTTTAATAATAAAGCAATTAAAATCTGACGTCGTAGTTTTTTGAGAAAAATACAATAGGCTCTCTACCACCAGTTGGTAAAGGGGCACCGTTCTCAAATCCCGTATAATCTCTCCCTGGATGATCTAACCAATCATACGTACATTTAGATCGTGAAAGATCTCTTAAACTCGTCCAATTACAAAGTAACAATCACCCAAGAAATGCCAGCTCTCATATGGAGAAGTTTCATCGTAGCTCGACGCAAGTTTCGAAACATGATCGGCTCGCAAGCATCGACTTGGGTAAATTATTATAATCATTTAAATACGCGCGACAAATATATTAAATATGGATTTTTTTAACAGGCAGTAACCCTATTAGCTTCTTTAATATTTTGGAGTCAAGGACGAAGACATTTCAATATGAAAGAATCAGAGAACCTATGCGGGGCTATGTTCTTTTTCAATAATTTTTTCAGCGCTCTTAACCTGAACAAAGAAGTTTTCGTAATTATATCTGTTCAAGACAACGACAATATTTGCTTCCCATTTAAAGGGAAACTTGGAGCTAAAAATGAAACAGCTTTTGGAATTTTTATTTTGGAATGACCATGCCAAAAAACGTATTTGAGAATTTTCAAGCAATTATTAGACACGTTTTAGATGTTTAAATTAATTTCTAAAGTTTGGTAAATTTTGAATGCAAGTAAATATAAATTCGGGCCAATCATATTATTTCAGCCTTCAACAGCGCTTGTAATGTCTATCCAATAAGAGAACAAGCCGGCGTTTGATGCCTAAAACCTTGGTGGTCAAACGCCGGTCTATTCTTTTAACGTTAGGATATTACAAGAACTGTTGAAGGTATAAATGTTAGGACATTACAAGAACTGTTGAAGGCTGAAATAATATGATTGGCCAGAATTTATATTTACTTTTATAGAAATTTTACCAAACTTTATAAATTTATTTATACAGCAAACACGTGTCTAAAAATTGTAAAAAAAATCTAAAATACTTTTTGGCATGGTGATTCCGAAAATAATATGAAAACCTGTTCCATTTTTAGCTCCTAGTTTCCCATTTAAAGGTCATATCTGCTCTAGAATCAGCCCATTCAAAATCATCTTCCCTTACGAACAAAGCCTACCCTTAACTGCGCAATTTGTAATGGTTAACGTCTTCTACTAAGCAAGAAAACAAGGAAGTCGACTTTGAAGGGGATCTAGAAATTGCGGATATAGTTTCTTTAAAATATTGTACAATCATAATCCCTTTAATAATTGAAACGTCACGTTTTAGAGTATGATGACGGAGTTTCCACCTGTTTTTAAAGAGAATCGGGCTCGATTGTACTCTTGTTTCTCCTACGTGACTAGCAGGCTCGTGTCAGAGGTCAATTACTCTCATTAAACTCATTTTTATAAATTTGAAACTTATACTATTTCAATACGTGTATAGATTCCTCTAGACATCGTGAGCACGTTTATTCACAGTCTTGTTTTTTACTGGAGTGTAGGTAAATGAGAAGTTTGCTCGATTCATTTAAATATGTAATATAAAAGTTCTTATATTTATTATAGGATTGTATAAAAGTGGAACAGCTTTCGCCAATTTCATTTTAATTATGATCATTTCTGTCATATGCGCCAAAATAGTCGGTAAAAATGTTTGGAAATCTTTCTATGTATTATTAAAACTTTCATTTTAGGTTCAAATGAGAACTATGTAGGCCATTGTGAGAAATAATATGGTTGCACAACGAAAATGATAACCTTAAAAATTGACAGGTCCAGTTTAAAAATTAAATCATAGGGACCACTTAGAAAATTCAAGGAAATGTTTCTTGATTCTTGAATATTTGGAACTAAAAAATTTGTAGCCTGTAGGTCCGAGTCATTGAGAGCCAATTTATTAGACTTTGTGAAATTGTGACTGTCTGTATTTCGAAAACCCACTTCTTTAGCCTACCTTGCCAAAAAAAGTTAGTCTTGAGAGGTCTTGGGGAAGTCTTTCGGGTGTCTTATGTAGTCTTAAGAGATCTTGGGGAAGTCTTTCGGGTGTCTTAACATGTAGTCTTAAGAGGTCTTGTGGAAATCTTTCGGGTGTCTGATGTAGTCTTAAGAGGTCTTAGGTAAGTCTTTCATTACGACAAGAAGTCTTAGAAAATTCTTAAAGACTTCGCCAATAAGGCTTTTGTAGTGTTCTTGAGGACCTCTTCAGATAACCTTTTTTCGGTTAGGGCTAGCAGACAACGTGTCCTGGTCAATGAACTGATGCACCAGTTTATTTATTCCAGGCCAAGAGGTCGCGGGTCATAGGTCTAATTTCTCACCCTGACATATATAGCTCAAAGATATTATTTCTTCATAAACTTTATGATAACCGTCTTAATCTACAGATTAATTCTATTTATATAGGCTTTCTAGCGGTATGTCTAATAAATTCATGGGTGGTGTTGAAAGCTATCGTACCACCCATTATGTTATCATTTAACTTAATGAGCGGTTATTTCCTCAATACCAAGTAAATCTTCAGATTATCCGCTAATTTTATAGTTCGCATATTAATTAATCTTAATTAACTTTACAGGGAAGCTAATTTCGGATTGTCCCTTTTGAGGGACATCTCATTTATGCATTACTCCGCGGAAGCGATGATGGCAAATCAATGGCGAAATATTAAAGTTATAGGTAATAATTACATAAAATTAAATCAATGTTGGATCGAGATAGATGTTGAAAATAATGAAGCAAAATAGCTTAAAGGGAAACTTGGAGCTAAAAATGAAACAGCTTTTAATTTATTTTCGGAATCACAATGCCAAAAAAACGTATTCCAGAATTTTCAAAACAATTTTTAGACATTTTTTTGGTCTTAGGCAAAGCATCAAACGCGGGCCTATTCTTTTAATGTTATGACATTACAAGGGCTGTTGAAGACTTTTATATTTACTATTATTCAAACTTCACCAAACTTGGTTAATTTAAACACCAAAAACGTGTCGAATAATTGTTTTGAAAATTTTGGAATACGTTATAAAAATAATTTCAGAAGCTGTTCCATTTTTAGCTCCAAGTATCCCTTTAAAGGTTGGTGACTAAAAATAAAATAACTGAAAAAAAATATATACAATGAAAGATAGTGGTTATCCAACTCCGGAGCACTAGATCAGATCGTGTGGTACAATCCTGCTTCTAAATATTTTAATCTTTCATTTAGAATGCGAGAGTATAAATAAATCTTATTGTTATCATTCGGGGAAGGGTCTATTGAATAAGTATGGTTTTAAAGAGGTTGGTGTTCTTTCTTCTTAAAGGGAAACTTGAAGCTAAAAATGGAACGGCTTTTTAATTTATTTACGGAATCACCGGATGCCAAAAAAACGTAATCGAGAATTTTTCAAAACAATTATTAGACGCGTTTTTGGTATTTAAATTAATTTCTAAAGTTTTGTTAAGTTTGAATAAAAGTAATTCTAAAATCTGGCCAGCCTTTAAAAGTGCTTGTAATGTCCCAACATTAAAGGAATAGTTCGACGTTTGACGTCCAAAGTCTTGGGCACCAAACGCCAGCCTATTCTTTAATGTTAGGACATTATAAGAGCTGTTGAAGGTTGAACTAATATGATTCGTTAAAATTTACATGTACTTTTATTCCAACTTTACCAAAGTTTAGAAATTAATTTAAATACCAAAAATAATCTAATAATTGTTTTGAAGACTCTCGAATACGTTTTTTGGCACGATGATTATGTAAATAAATTCAAAAGCTTATTCAAAAATTAGCAGTGACTACTTGCATATAATAACTACTACGTTTCAACTTTAATTATGCAATACAATATATTGTACTGCATAATTAAAGTTGAAACTTCTGAATAAACGTAGTAAGCCATTCAAAAGCTGTTCCATTTTTATCTCAAAGTTTACCTTTGAACTTCACGAAAAAGAAAATCCAATTAATTTGTAAATTAATGGCTTCGTTGTTAACAGGAAAACATTTACTGGGACGTAATTGTTCTAGCAATAATAAGCGTTTCCCTATACTTCGTCGCGTCTATCGCTCTCTATGTACGTTTGCAACGAAATAAAAATTAGATTCTGTATAACTTTCCCGCTCGTGACCAAAACATCTTGTTCCGCACCGTCAAATTAGTCGAAATAAATTATTTTCTCAACTGAAATTATTTACATTACATATTTCAATAATGTTTATTATTATTTTCGGAATTTCCACGCTACACGATAAATAAAATGCTAGCTACGAAACGCTCGCTGGATAACCTCCTGATATTAATCCGCGAATGATTCATTTTGTAACTCTTAAACGGCGCCACGTACGACAAAACGCCATAGAACATTTTCGTCTTAAAATTACTCATAGATCCTACTGTAGCTCGGTCCTACAAACATTTTACAAACCCTGTATACTTAGATAAATTTCTATACGGCATATATGGTGAAAGAGTGAACAACGATTTACTTTTGGCCAAAAAGCGCTAGCAGCCATAAATTCTAATATATTTCCATATTATCTTTCTATTTAAAATTTTAAAAGCTTTGATTGGTTTTTGGTAAAATACTTCACTGTAACGATTATATTAGATTATTAAAATTAATCATTAAATTGAATAGTTTAAGTGAAATTATTATTGATTGATCAAGTTGAAAAAAACTAGAGAGATGGCGATACTGTCTCCATAGCAATATATTTTAGGTTTGTCTCCGTGAGCAACATCGAGACAACTAATGTGTTTACTATTTCGTAGAATAGTGGGAATAAGTCTTATTTGCTTCAGGATTTCTTTAACTATTATTCTATTAGCTACCAGAAGCGCCTGGAAACTATAACTTCCATGCGCTTCTGTCTACTGAGAGATAGTCTGGGCTCTACCTTTGTACAGAAGCGGATCTGCTTTGTTACTTTGTACATGTTGAAAACTCGCCAGTGATTCTGACTACAAGGCTCTTTAGCTGTCTTGAACGATGTTTCGAAACTTTTTCAACAAGGAAAGATAATATAAGTTCTTTGTGTAAGGGACATCGGACAAACATGAGCAGGGCACCGAACATTTGCAATTTCTCACCTGTCGTTTGGGGTGAAATGTTGGCCATACAGTCTCGGTTTAGGTATAAAGCAAAACTTCCCTCTCTGACTTTAAATTCCCAGCTTGTTTATTTTTGGTTTGGGGTATATTAAGACTTGTTTCTACCAACCCAATGAAGTATCTATGGTGTAGTGGTTATCACGTCCGCCTCACACGCGGAAGGTCCCAGGTTCGAGCCCTGGTAGATACAGTTTTGTTTTACGTACTTTTTTTATATTTTGATTATGAATTGAAGTTAATTTAAATTGGATAAAGACGTCACGTTTCCACTTTATCGCATGAAAGGACATGCGATCCTAGACTACCTTTTTCTTTTGTCTGGTAAAAACGTTTGGAAAGATCTCCCATGCCCACGATGTGGTATGGTTGGCGCTGGTTAGGTATACACTGTGGAGCTTGGGGTTTTGTGATACTTTTCAGCCCCATCCCCTTCCTTTAGTAATACGCAGATCACAGGTGGCTTGATGGCTGGCTGTTGCAATATGAGGCGGCCATCTTTCTTCGCATGGACGGCCATCTTCCTTCTCAGGGATGGCCATCTTACTTCTCAGGGATGGCCATCTTTCTTCTCAGGGACGACGGCCATCTTCCTTCTCAGGGACGGCCATCTTCCTTCTCAGGGGCGGCCACCTTTCTTCTCAGGGGCGGCCATCTTTCTTCTCAGGGGTGGCCATCTTTCTTCTCAGGGGCGGCCATCTTTCTTCTCAGGGGCGGCCATCTTTCTTCTCAGGGGCGGCCATATTTCTTCTCAGGGGCGGCCATCTTTCTTCTCAGGGGCGGCCATCTTCCTTCTCAGGGGCGGCCATCTTCTCAGGGGCGGCCATCTTCTCAGGGGCGGCCATCTTCTCAGGGGCGGCCATCTTCTCAGGGGCGGCCATCTTCTCTGGGGTGGTCATCTTTCGTCTCAGGGGCGGCCATCTTTCGTCTCAGGGACGGCCATCTTCCTTCTCAGGGGCGGCCACCTTTCTTCTCAGGGGCGGCCATCTTTCGTCTCAGGGGCGGCCATCTTTCGTCTCAGGGGCGGCCATCTTTCGTCTCAGGGGCGGCCAGCTTTCGTCTCAGGGGCGGCCAGCTTTCGTCTCAGGGGCGGCCATCTTTCGTCTCAGGGGCGGCCATCTTTCGTCTCAGGGGCGGCCCACCTCTCTCCTCAAGGGCGGCCATCTTTGTTTCAATTGGCGGGAATTTGGCGCACATCATTCTTCCATCGGCCTGGTTTTAATGAACACAATTCAACTCGATCGATTGACCCACAGCTCGAGGCCGATTTTTCTTTAAAGCCAGTATTTGGCGGAAGAGGTCTTTAACATTTCCATATCACGTATCTATGGTGTAGTGGTTATCACGTCCGCCTAACACGCGGAAGGTCCCAGGTTCGAGCCCTGGTAGATACAGCCAATATTTTTGTCAACTGGTGCAAATTATTAATATTAAACCAAAACCATAGTTTTGTTTCACACTTCTTAAAAAAGTGGATTTGTAATATACCAAGAGGGACGGTTTGCTCAAGTGCTTCTAAGATGGAAGCTCTCAATGTATCCAATTCGCGCCAAATTAATAAATGTAGTTTTTTTTAAGGTTCATAATTAAAAGGCAACTCTCTGTAATTTGAACAGCTCCTTTAAAGTCGCCTTTTTATTTTATTTTTTTAGCAGACGACGCTGACCATAACAAATTGTACAGTCAAAGCTATCATGTGTGCATAAGGGAAGAGCATTTTAAAGAGGCAAATTTCAGAGCAGATAGGGCCTTTATTGGAGAACTATACATATATGCAAAAGCGGTGTATATTTTATACCTTCAAAGGTATTCAAATTCAAATTAACAAGCAGATAACTATTGATTAAGGTCCCACCCCTGCATAGCTACATATGACTACTTTAATATAACATTTACCCCAATGGATACGATATTAAGCAAAAAGTATCCAAGAATTTTTCAATAACATGATTGATTGGGAATGGGGACTCGGGGAGAGACAAAATCAATTTTTGCTTGAGAAATATTGAAGTAGATGGCCTCACCATCTCCGAGGGTAGATAGAAAATACTTAAATCATTTAGAGGTTAAAGTACTCAATCCACTTTTTAGTTTTTACACTTACAGGCTGGGCACATCCATTATAATTAACATAGTACAGTACGTTTGACATTGAGATGTCTATTATCTCCATGTTAATTTTCTGATTAGATAACCAGAAAAATTTCCGCGATTCTACAAGCAATATAATTTTTGTAACTTCTTTAAGCCCCTATCTGCTCTGAAGATTGCCCCTTTAAAATGCTCTCCTTTGTGAACACAGTCTAGCTCTGACTGTACAAATTGTTATGGTAAACGTCGTCTTCTAAGCTAGAAAAAAAAGGCCGATTTTAAAGGGTATTTAATGATTAAAGATAGTCCTTTTAAAGAGAGTGTAAGGACTCAAGAATTTGGGAAGGGTCATCAAATTACCTCTATCTGCCACCATGATGCCTAAATAAGCTCTAAAGCTTCCTTTATACTGATATATAATTAAATATTAGGTTGGGTTTACCTACTTCACACTCTCTTAATAATCAAGATATATTTACAATAACCCTTTGTTCCAGAAAGGTGCAATAGGTTGGGCTTCACCCTGAACACCGAAGCGCGGAGGTTGGAACACTTTTACAGGCGTTTAACCAATTTTTATGATTGACGGTCTCATCAACGTATAATAATCAAGATATATCATCATACCGTGATTTATCACTGGTTTTTGCTAGTACTTAATACCCGCTTTTATACTTTTTTATTTTATAGACCATGTAAGAAAAAGAGTAGGCATAAAGCAATTTCCTGCCTGATACCAATTTAACTTAACACACGTGGGAGCGCAACGTTTTTGGAAAATACACAATCATTACGAAATTGGTAAGATACTTATGGCATAACATTACTTAAACTAACGAGACACGAAGATTTGTTTAAAAACTTAAATATGAACGATTGCTTCTGACTAGTTTAATCGAACATAATTGTATTGGATAAATTTCATTTTCTTACAATTACAAAACATTTCGCTTAAAAAATAAATGGCAAACCCTGTAAAATGAATTATTGTTTTAGAAAAAAAATAATATCGGCTGTATCTACCAGGGCTCGAACCTGGGACCTTCCGCGTGTTAGGCGGACGTGATAACCACTACACCATAGATACGTGAAGAACAATTGGCCCACAAGTCTTTATCAGTAAACTAAAGAGGGTATAAACCGCCAGAAAAAAAAATTGGGTCAATGTTTGTCAAACTAATTTCCTGCAAGAAATACGGAGATTAATTTTTCTTCCAGCGACTCATATAAAACTTATTATCGTTCATGGTGTTAAGCAAATACATTTATTTAAAAAGATATGTTAATTTATTTAAATGGTTCAATTATGTAGTTTAAACTGTGACAGTTGATAATGAACATCCCCTTGAAAGCTAAGGGTTAGGGTTTGAAATTAAACGTTTTAAATAATAAAAGCACCTTTTAAAGGGAGGATAAGTGATTTTTTTTATTGATTCTACTTCCAAAAATAAAATTTGTTTGCTTAGTAAAACATTCAGGAAATGTTTCTGAAGGGTACAAGAAATGGGAATCCTGATTTAGGCAATCATTTAAAAGGATGGATCCGACTTAACATTCACGTCACAAAATTGTGCGTACCGAAGTCGGCGACTCTTTTGATTAGTCGGAGGTTCTTCTTTTAAAGGGAGAATGCAACTTAAGTCTTTTTACCTATTCCTTATCGTTCAAATATTCCTAGTCCATCAGTGAAATACAAAAAATATTAAACTAGAAATAAATTTAAAACATATCCAGAAAATAGGCTTAGCTACATTCATGCAGATCCTGAATTTCTTCGCATTGATGAGTCAGCAACCAATGAGCAAAGGCCCGTCGCTAAGGCGAGATCTCAATCAGACTTCTAATGACATTCGATTGGTCGGTTAAATTCAGGATCTACGTGAATCCAGCTAAGCCTATTTTCCAGGTAAATTTTAAATTAACTTCTAATTTAATATTTGTTTGTCAACGATTCTGTTGTAGGATTAGGCCTATTTAAACGATAAGGAATTGATAAAAAAATAGTTAGGTTGCATTCTCCCGTTAATTTAATGCCAATTCCGATTCAATCTCCCTTCAAATAATTTTACTAACTCAACATTTATCAACGAGACGGTTCCAAGTTCAAGGAAACGGGAATTTTGTTTTATATAAATGAATATTCAGCATAGTTAGATACGTCACTTTTCTTAAGATCATTGAATTGGAGTCAAAACCTCACTACAAGCCGATATATAAAGTACTAGCATTTATTACTATCTCGCATTGAAATAAGTTACGGCCAAAGGCTGTTGATGCTGATAGGCTTAATGAGCGCGCCAACTGCGTCTTATCACACGGCGAATATACTTAGATTGTGACAATAATGATAATATTCATTAAAGAAGTAGTCTCATGAAATAAAACATTTTTTTATCTCATGTTCAACAGTTGTCAATTAAATTATTCATATGAGATTTAACATTGCCTTTAATAGGATAATGATAAAAAGAAGTGATATTTTTAAAATAGATTAGGAGTGAAAAAAATATGTGAGGCTGTCAGAATTTTTTTTTAGTATTTTTCTTACTATTAAAAAGTCATATTCCGCATTTTATACGGATTATAGGTATCGTCTTTGATACAAGCAACTAGAGAAACCCGTTAAAGATTAGACGGTTGACGATTTAATCACGTCAGCTAGTAATACAAAAGTATCCGCCCCTGTACTCAAAAAGATCCTATAATTGTTACGTACATAAGAATTTACAGTATAACTTCTAGCCTTTCTTTGGTAAACTCATCAAACACTTAATTTACAATGGCCATACGTGCGTACGTCCGTAACTTTTTCCAAAATGGCCTAGAAACAGTCTAGAAACAGTCTAGAAACAGTCTAGAAACAGTCTAGAAACAGTCTAGAAACAGTCTAGAAACAGTCTAGAAACAGTCTAGAAACAGTCTAGAAACAGTCTAGAAACAGTCTAGAAACAGTCTAGAAACAGTCTAGAAACAGTCTAGAAACAGTCTAGAAACAGTCTAGAAACAGTCTAGAAACAGTCTAGAAACAGTCTAGAAACAGTCTAGAAAATTACTTCTGGAAAGTTCTGGAAAATTCTCCGTGATCTTTCAGTAGTTTTTGCTAGTTTAAATTTAAGTTTAAATTTAAGTTTAAGCGCAAGGACATAATTTCACGAGACTGATCCTTGATTTAAGAGAAGGTTCTCCATCGAGGGAGAAAACTAAATTGATCGCTAATGGTCTTCGCATTTCAAATCATAACGAGCAAGCATCGTTACCGAAATATTTGAAGAATCATTTTATCGCTTAAATGCCGCCGTACAGCGCCCGAGAGAAGATGGTTAAACTTTGATTGCCATCAATGTATAGAACTGAAACTAGAAAGGGGTAGGAGGAGAACTACAAAACTTGTCACAAATGGCGCGCGTTGAAAAGGTGGAAAAATTTTCTATCGGGCAGTGGGATCATTCAAACAGGTTTTGTTTTTGAAACAGAATCTCGAGCGTATTAAGGAAAGCCGCGAGATAAAAATGGAACAGCTTTTGAATATATTTAGATAATCGGAAATAAAATTTTCACGCTTATATAATTTGCGGTTTTATATTAACAAACAATTTATCCGAGATTAAAATATCAATGGTAATCCCAAGTTTTTCATTATCCGATTCCGAACGCTAGTACAGATTATATCCAAGTATGTGGTTAAACCCTCGAACAAAACTTTTCAGCGTGTTAACTTTGGGCGTTAATTCTAAGGATAGGATAGATACAATATAAGCGTCATTTAAAACTTAGATAAGCCCGGTTTAAATGTTTACAAAATAATTTAGAACTAAATTTAAAACGCAAATTTCGAGGAGCAACTTCCGAAATAACTTATAGATATCAAGCCAGACAGCTGCGTCTGTTCAATCTATTATAAATTTTTCTGAGAATTACAATACCAAATTATTATAACGATAAGTTCTAGCGAGATAAAACGATAGATTGGTAGAAGAGACGCCTCAACTTAAACCTTTTAAAGGGATACTGAATACGAAATATATTTAAAATATTTTATCAATACGACAAAAATAATTTAAATATAGAAGAAAAAACATTTAAAGGGAGAATGCAACCTAACAACGAGTGATTTTTTATCGATTCCTTATCGTTTAAATAGGTCTAATCCAACTACAAACAAATATTAAACTAGAAATAAATTTAAAACTTACAATCAAAATAGGCTTAGCTGGATTCATGGAGTATAAGGAAAAGCAACCAATGACATTCATCATGGAGATCCTGATTCCCCAAATAAAAGCCATCGATCAATGCCACTGGTCGCTAATCCTTATATTGGGAGTTCAGGTGAACTCCATGAATCCAGCTAAGCCTATTTTGATGGTAAGTTTTAAATTTATTTCTAGTTTAATATTTGTTTAAAAAAAATTGTTCAACGATAAGGAATCGATAAAAAAAAATCACTTGTTTTAGGTTGCATTCTTCCAATTTAAAGGAAACCCCTTATATATGGTCAAAATTGGACCATATATTTTTCTCCTCATTGGGAAAGCTGATTTCTTTCGTTATCCAGTGGGAGCACATTGAAATGATAAGAAAAATGACAAGTTACCCGAATCGAGTCGGATTGCGTGTCTGTTTTAAATATATAAATAAGTCTTTCTAAGCCTAATAAGTCCTGATAATTTTGCTAAAATCTAAAAAATTGTTCCACTTTCCCTTTAAACGCGCTGGTTGAAATAACGGAGTACGAAGTAACTATCAGGCAAACAAATATTATATTACACGCTTTAATCGAAGACATCAATTTCAAACAATATAACATCGCCCACGCTAAATTAAAACTCCAGGAAATATGATCTAGGTTCTAGGGCGAGTTAACCATACGGTTAAATTATTTTCCAAGGAGCGTAATTAAATCTACATATTCTTTAACCGCGAAATTAAAACAATAGGATATCTATATGATATAGATGCAAATTAGAGATATGTACTTTGAATCGGGGTCGTCTAGTCGCGGCTGATAATATCTTTTATAGTAATTTTATAATAATTATTCTCATAATCCCTTTGGAAACTTTTTCAACCGCGAGGGGGGTTCTTCGCTGTCGGCTTTAGATTTTTTTAAAGGATAAGTCAAACGAATTTTGACAGTGAACTTTTCAATTATCTCGATAAACTCTGGCTACTAATTAAAAAAAAAAATAAAGACAATTTCAGACCATAAAGTTTAATACTTTTCTACTTAACATAGATAATAGAAGGTCTAAGCATATTGTAGTTTATTGATCTATGCCGTAGTTGAAACATGGTATGGTCGAATTCTGGACGATAATGGGTGGTCTCAAAGGGAATTGAACTCATTTAAACCTTCCTACGACGTCAGATATATCCAGTCATTTCGACAGCTCCGGAAACGGAACATACCCATCCAGTTTGACGGGAGGGTAGTTCTCTCTGTCTACTGGTCATATATTGTCATAAGTATAATAATTAAACGTAAGTATGCCAATAAATCTATTCGACGAAAACTGATTTTCGCGTCGTCTGCTTGTACGTAGCGCCCACCTACCTCCCCCATAAGAAGCCTCTGTTACACCGATGTTATACAGTCCGTGGCATAGTCCGCTCTATGGTCTGTATAGTCAAAAAAAAAAGGTTCTCTACACTACTTATTATGAAAAATAGGCTTTAAAGGCCAACTTATATTTATAAAAATTTACTTATTCCCATATCCTAACCGGGTCCGTTTACAGGGGTACGGACCCAGACGATAAGGGAAGTTCCTCTAATAGTGTTATAAGGTGGGATTATCTGTGAAAAATTAGGTTTCTTCTAACGATGTAATTGAGCACAGCGTCACCATAGTGGTGGATTGGTTGGAAACCATATTCAACAACAAGATACGCGTATACGAATATACAAAAGATACTTTCGCTAAAATGAGATTGTACTTCACCGTACCTTTTAACAACCCTATATCGGCAAGGGCGGGTAGCAAAAACCGGGTGGGAAGTAATCAAAAATTTAGAAATCGCGCCTGCGCGGAAAACACGTCACGGGTCGATTTCTACGTGGTGGAAACGTCTTGGGATTCGCGTGTATAGCTAACCCTCGCTGGTTGATAGCTAGCCAACTAATAATATTCCACCGGCTGAGCTGTGAGCGCGCAGTCGACTTTTCCTCGCGAAACACGCGCGGCTAGCAACCGGAGGGAAAACAGTCTCGGTCGTTCCGCCATCGCGTTAGGGCTGAACGCTTTTCTTGTTAAAAACACCAGAGCCATGCCCTCAAGGACAACGTCCTAGGCTTAACCCTAAGTACAAGATTTTAACCAATTTTCGTCTGCTTAAACAGCCAAGTTCACTCGAGAATCATGTTGATGGACGAGCGCGCGACGCGACTACTATACTGAAACGAAAGAAGCGTATTAAAATAACCTCAAGCGTGTGTTGATATATTATTTAACCTAGATATTTCGTAATGAGTCCGTCAAACGTGCTACGCGTGGTACGACGCGGGAAATTCCGATATTTCCTGTTAACTGGCATCGCGATATCGTTAGTCGTACTGTTATATCAAGGTTTTGGCGGTAATCTCAGGAACGTGAACGTCAACGTGCCGTCATCCTACTCCAGCGACTTTAAAAACAATTTAGAGCAACAACCGGCTGCCCCCCAACTGCGGCAACAACCTTCGGAATCCAGTAAGGGCCAAGGACTATCTTCTTTGTTATGGGGGTGGTCCGGACGAGGCGCTGGGTCAACGGGGGGTTCGTCGCGCGAGGAATGCCCCCTCGTACAAAAAATGACCACCCAAGACATTGACACGGCCGAAATCTACTCTACACTCAACTTTAAACCAATGTTTAAAACTTATTGGAATCATTCGTTCGAGAAACGCTACTTGAAAGAAAAGGAAAATTGGCGTAAATTGCCATTGAGGGTGAGTCTTAATTGTTACGTTACACATTATTGCGAAAAATGGTTACGTCATAAGTTTTAGCAGAACGTGTCACTGTTCCCAATACCTAGAAGTGATATTTTTCTGACAGTAGGGGGAACGAACTTGTAAGTTAAGCACGTGGGGGATGTAATAATAACAAGAGAGATAACCTTGAAACTGCCAATAGATGAAAAAATAGTTTTGACAAAACTAAGAACTCATCTCGTACACAATTGTACTTGAAGCCAATTTTGCTTGATAGATTTTTTTAGAACTTGTTGCGTTTCGTAACCTTGTTTACTTTTAAATTTCGTAACTTTTTGGTGATAGTATTAAACTTATTGCAAAGTTATTATTTGTGAGGAAGAAAAACTAAATTATTTACATTCTGATAAGTAATCAATACTTGCAATTAGATCAATTGAAATATTGTTTCACAAACAATATTTTTACCATAAGGACATAAATATATAATTCTCGGTTGGAAACTGTTACATTTGTTACTCTCTATAGGGAATAGGCAAGGAAGACATTGAAACGTCATAGGTTTCTAGGGGAGTGACCTCAGTGTCATCACAGTTAGTAAGGGAGTTACAGTATACTTCCCTCAGTAAGGGGGTTACGTGACGTCAGACTTGATTCCCCCTTGCCTGTATGCCGTCTCCCTATTCTGGGTCACAACAATTGACGATTTACTAATTCCATTTGTTACGCGAAAAACATGTTAATATTTGAGTTAAATATATATGGAGCCTTTAATGGAATCAAGAACGAATTGTAAGCCCCGTTATTGGAAGAATCAATCCCGCGTTGTCACCAGTACTTGACATAATAAAAGGGGAGTGGTTTAGCTAGAACATATTTCTCTCTAGGTCATAACTCTTGCAAATTTAACTCTACCAGCAAAATAGCGTTTTTTTGGATTCGCGCGCTTAAATTCTTTAAGAAAAAAAGCCTAATGGGGCGGGCTATAGTGAAATAACCAGCGCGAATCGCATGATCTCCTGACGACAAAACAACATTGCAACAAGATGTGACGAAATAAACCACAATTTATTTTAAAATGAGGCTGTCATCGATTTTTATAAATGGTAATTGAAAAAAAAAATTCGGAAAAATCGTCAAAAAACGATTCATTTGTCACAAATTACCGCAAAGGTAAAAATACATATTTTATAATCACCGTTTTCGACATTTTTAAAATAAAAATTGCCCGCGTGGCTATTATAGAGAGCCTACAGATGATTCTCGCGCGTGTTAAGGTTACTTTCGCGCCGTCTTTTTCTTAAAAGTACATCGTACAAAAAGCCCTATCTTTCGTATCAAATTATCGTTAATAAAAGTTCCAGAAATAAACTACGTCATATATCAGAAAAAATTACTTATGAATATGACGTTTTAATAAAATGATTAAATTAAAAATATAATCGAAGAAAATGGTGACATCCTCACTTTAAACAAAAAAAAAAAAAAAAAATTAATCGTAGGGAATTTTAATAAAAAATAATTGGGTTACTATCGCAAAAACATCACCTATTTTATACTTTTTTTAAAAATAAAATAACACTTACTTTTTGAAATTACATATTTCAAAGCCATTGTCAAAAACAATACGTAATAAAAGGTAATAAAAAACAACTAAATCTATACCAGGAAGTTAAGTCTACCTATACGACCCTTATGTTAAAAAAAAAGACGCCTACAAAGAATTAGGTCAAGTTCGAGATTATATCGAGATTACGTTAAAAGAAGACCGCACCATAAAATATCTTTAAGAGTCCGTGGCCTCCACACTCTCCCCGCAGTCTTTTTCCCCTACATATATGGTCCAAAAGTTCGAAAACAAGAGATTTGTCTCGGTACCTACACATCGTCACAATCAGGTTGCAATACTTACTAAGCTATGCCTAACTTTATCTGCATTATATAATCGCTTAGAGATAGAGGTATGATAGTTTAAAGGGATAGTAGTCTCTTAAATTAATTTTTAATCGATTTGGATTAAAAAATTAATAGGTTTGGTGATAATTTACTGTTATTAGATTCGCGTACTGAAATCGCTAAGATTAAACACGTTTCAAACAAATTTTAGAGTAGTCCAGAGAGCCCAGCCATAAATTTCAATTCCTTATTTGAAATATAGAATTTTTTAGAGATCGGGGTTTGGACAAGAAAATTTCTGATTATTTTATCTTTATTCATAACTTAAAATTTTTCGAGGAAAGTCTATGATAAATCCAATGTAATCGCGAATAATTTTCCGATTATTTTTTTATGATTAACTGATAATTGTGGATTATTTTGTCCAAACCCCGATCTCTAGAATTTTTCCTAAATATAGAACTATACAGGACACAAAATTAGCTTTCATAGAATAATACAGGAGTAAAATAGATTTTATAGGATAATACAGGACTAAAATAGATTTTATAGGATAATACAGGACTAAAATAGATTTTATAGGATAATACAGGACTAAAATAGATTTTATAGGATAATACAGGACTAAAATAGATTTTATAGGATAATACAGGACTAAAATAGATTTTATAGGATAATACAGGACTAAAATAGATTTTATAGGATAATACAGGACTAAAATAGATTTTATAGGATAATACAGGACTAAAATGATCTAAATAAAGGATTTTAGCGAGCAAATTTCAGCAAAAGTAGACAGAGATAAAAAAAAATCTAGGCATAGTAGGTCAGGAATGTTTTTGGTCAACCAAAACATGCATCGACAGGTAATAAAGTCTTTTTTTTCCATTATTTATGTGTGGTTCAATCTTAAGACCTAATAATTGTCGGGGATAACCTGGAAGTTAGGGATTTTCAATCCAAAAATTTTGTACTAGCCCTGTTAGGATAGTATCACCTGATTTTAATCATATTTTGATGAAGTGTTAAGAACACACTTCGAGGAACAAAAAGCCCCGTTTTCAATCAAGGTTTGGCTTGATTTTGCGTCAAAAAAATAAGAATTTACTTTAATTTAAAAAAAATTGATTGAAATCGCGCCTTTTAAAAACATTTCTGGATTTGACTTGAATTTCTCAAATAAATATTTTGGATACATGACAATCACGTGATTTTCCTTCTTCCTTCAATTGTTCCCTTCAGATTGAAAAGATTTTCGTTCCAAATAAAATATATTAAATAATGATAATATCCCTTTAAAATACAAACACATTCCTACACGAGTTAAGTATTTTTCTGACCGGATTTAAAATATATATATATTTTTTTAACCTTGGATTTTTAATCTAAAACATTTAATGGTGTTCCTGAAAGGGTGTGTAAAAAAATCAAAGGTTTATTGAATTCTTCGCTATCTACTATTCAATAATTTCAATTAGGCCCAATTTTGGAAGACTATTTTTTCTTTATGATGGAATAAACAAAAGTTAATAATTCATTCCAGAAAAGTAATTACAGCTCGCTAGAGTAGCGCCAACAGTTAATTGAAATATTTCGTCACTGCTAATGCAAACTCGTGCTGACGAGAGTAACTACCACCCCTGTTACATACTATCAGAAGCCGATGAAACCCTCCTTTGAAGTCTACTACTCTAATGTTCGATACAGCGCTCCTCTCTGTATGGGTAAAATTCACAATATTACGAGATCGGAGGGGTCCTACTTCATACCCCCTGTCTAAGGAAAATTGGAAATTCTCTCTCCACAAACGACGACGTTTTTTTGACGAACTCAAGGCTGCTAGAGATATTCGCTCGACGAACTCCCGCTCTGAAAATATCTACCGATAGGAGGCGTACGAATCGCGCTTTTTGAAACTAACCCATACAGAGAGGGATAGACAAGACCCGGGAGTAATAGACTTCAAAGGAGGGTTTCATCGGCTTCTGATACTATGGCTTCAGTCATTTTAACTCTTCCTCGCGATTGGGTTTTAGAGAGAAAGACGTAATTCAATTCAAGCAAGGATATTGTAATCTAGAAGGAACAGAAGAGTAACATGGTGGCTCGTGGGCCAGTAGTTACGCAACGTTGACGACTTGTTTACGAGGCGGAAGTTAATTTTTATGAAGATAAATGGTTTCTTCGTAAGGTTTTTCGAGTTAAGTGGTTTTCGCGTTAAGTAGTAGCTAAAAATCTAGTTAGAATTAGGCTTGGTTTTTATTTCGTATTTGAATCCCCAGCCTGTGTTTGGAGAAGAATCTACAAGCTATAAGCTACGAGTTGGTCATTCTCCATATAATCTATCAATACTTGCAACAGATGACTCTTCTTTAGAGAGCAGAGCATCGGCACGAAATAAAACTATAATAGTAAACAAAGTCAGTCTTTAATCATTTAATAAATAAAAACTAAAATAGTTTTAAATATAATTCTAGTATAGGAATGAATGTTGAGTCTAAAAGAGAAATAACTTTTTTTGGCGTAGACACTGCTTTGTTAGTATAGACATTTTAACGCGTTGGCCTTTAACAGTGACGGTGCAGGAGATTACCATGAACGGTAAAGTGATTCTAAACTAATTTTGCGTAACTAAAAGTAGCCGAAAACAACAATACCTTAACGAAGAGAGCATTTCTACTCCTCTTCTGTGTCTTATCCACGATCAAATCAATAGAATAGTATCGTTTGATGGGGAATAAACGTCACAGTTGTTCTAGCCAATGAACGGGGCTCATTTATCTTCAGCCCCCTTAAAATTTCGTTTACAAAATGGAAGGTATTTTTTAACCCCTCCTCTTCTCTGTTGTGTGCTGACATTACTTTATTGGCTTCCTCACTACGACAGAGCTGATCACTAATACTTTTCTAAAATGTGTTATGAACTTTTGGTAACGACATTTCTCTCAATATTTCGCCCCACCCTTTTTTGCATTAGACTGACTTATTTTGTAAAATTTCTCTTCAACAGTTCTAATTTAAACGCAGCTATATAAACGAACTGTTAAGATCTTTATCGAATTAACGAGAAATATAATGAAAAATTACTATTTTTTTTTTCTTATCAACCGCTGATTGGTTTCTTCATATAACGAAATATTTTAAACCATAAATAAAACTGTCAAAAATCCATGAAAAATTAATTTCGTGCATAAATCATTTATTTTTCGAGTGTTAAAAAAGTGAAAGTCTAACTTTTAAGTATAGTAAGAGTTAGCGCGAGTTATATTCTTAATCGCTAGGACTGATTTGTAGTTTTCCTAAAATCGCAACTGCTGTTTTTTGCTGAACACGGAGATTTCTCGCTATCGTGCAGCTGAGATCAGCGCATATCATCATTTCGTAGTAACTATTTTTCTAATGTGGCTACTAAAAGTTACTATTTTCTTACGTTATCAAAAAAATAAGTAAGATCTCGCACAGGTAACCGCGGTTCAATTAAGTAAAACACCCTTTTGTAACAATTATTATAATACTGGACTTGTTGAAATACGTTTTAACCTAACGATGGCTTTCTATAAACGTGGCTTTCTATAACGATCAATAAAACGTCTGAGTAATTATTTTGTACTACGAATTGTCGCTCACACTAATTTGGTTACTAAAAGTTACTATTCTTCTAATTTGATTACTAAAAAAAAATAACCGCAACAGTAAAAATCCATTTTATAATTGCTGCGTTCGCAATTTGTAAAATAAAAATTCCCCGCAATAATTAGTCATAACTATGGTCGCGTGGCTGTAGAGCTTACAGTTGATTCTCGACCGATAAGGTTGCTTTCGTGCGGTCGTTTTCGTAAAAGTACTTAACCCAGAAAGTCAACGGACTTTCGTATGAAAATTATCGTTAATTACGTTTCAGAAATAAACTAAGACATACGAAAAAAAAAATATATATATATATATTTTCATTTTGAAGTTTTTTAAGAACGTGTTAAACCCGAGGGGAGTTAAACCAGAGGTATAAAATTTTGAATATGGCGTTTAAATAGTATTATAAAACTTAAAATATAATCCGTAGGCATTGTAAAAAGATTGTGATACAGTCACTTTAATTTTAGTCCGACTTGAGTAACAAGAGTTGGACTCAATATAAAAAGTTGAGCTATATTTTAGCTATCATACGGACTTTGAATAGAGCTCGGCGTTTGGACAAGATTATTCATAAATAACGGTTATCATTTATTTATGAATAAAAATCGATATTATTCAGTGAATTATTCGCGATAACATGCTTTTATCATAGGCTCCCCGTGGATAATTTCAAATTATGAATAAAGATAAAACAAACTGATATTTTCTTGTCCAAACGCCGAGCTCTAACTTTGAAAGTTCCATTTTTGACTGACGACTGTCACAACACTCCATTAATTTGAGTTATTCTTACGCAAGTTTGAAAGTACACTTATCGATCGATTCACAGAGTAATTATTTTAGCATAATATGTCTAATAAAAATAATAATAAAAAAAAAAACAATTTATAAAGTTTCATAAATGATATACAAAACGTTTCATATTTTAGGAACGCGAATCACGTACGATTTTTGAATACACTGAAATAAATGTGCTTGTTACTTGTAGCTGATACCAGGATATCAGTTGGACCAAGAACTAATTTTTGAATTCTGAGAACGTATGACATTTGAGCTTTTCCCTAAATCCCAATTTCCCAGAACGTATATCGAAGAATTATAATTTCTAATTACGTTAGATTTATCACAAGTAAATCATGCGTGATTTACCCGCGTTTTACATAAAATTGAATAGTTTTAAAGGGAGAATGTAACCTAACAAATTATATTTTATAGCTTCCTTATCGTTTAAATACGCCTAATCCACCAGTAAAAAAAATTACAAACAAATATTAAACCAGAAATAAATTGAAAACTTACCCGGAAACTAGGCTTAGCTGAATTCATGGAGATCACCTGAACTTCCCGTATAAGGACTAGCGACCAATGACCTTGATCGATAGTTCTTATATGGGGAGTTCAGGCTCGCCATGAATTAAAGTTTTAAATTTATTTCTAGTTTAATATATGTTTGTAAATTTGTTCATAGGTTGCATTCTCCCTTTAAATGACAGGAGTTTCTTCTTCAATTTAAGTGATGCTGTCACCATATTTTTTTCGAATGCCTCTATAAAGCTCGGAATCGGATAATGAATAACTTGGGATATCCATTGATAACTAGGCTTTTTCCAGATATATTAATCTCGGATAAATTGTTAGTTAATATAAAACCACAAATTATATATACAGACGAGTATCAAATGGATACGAATTATCCGGAGATAAAATTTTAAGCTTGATTAATAAACAAATTACGCGTTTATTCAAAGCGATAATGCGAAAATAAATATGATGTTTCTCGAAATCCGTGTAGAATGAATATAATAAATATATTTTAATCTAAATGGAAAGGAATAGACTAAATTACTACATTTTAGATTCAAGATCTCAATTTGGGTTAAAACCCGCGAAGAAACTCGAGTTTCAAATGTTTCTCATCGGCAAATGAATAACTCTTATAACGTATCAATTTCCTGTAATGTCAATGAGTACGAATAAAAAGTTTGCCTTGCATTCAGATACGATATTTCGAATAAGAAATGAATATGTTTTCGCGAACGGATAATATCTGATTGACATTCACGACGATCTTATTCAATTAACAAAAGTTATACGAATTCTGACCTCTAATCAAAAAGGATAATTTCGTGGAAAGAGTATGTTCTTGGATTTAATAAATTAGTCTTTGGTTGGAGCAGGAAGTTATTATAAGCACGTACTATCCAAGGCTCCAACTCTTTTTTATGATTTTAATTTATATATATTTAGTACGTGAACAAATTAGACTTCGAGTTGGCAGCGTATTCAAAACTTTAGTCAACATGCAGTTATATTTACATGATTTGATTGCGTAGAGATAAACAGGTAGCTTTGTACGCTATGCCTATTTGAAGCTGACGGTACAAGCGCTTTATATATTACAATTACATCGGAAACCCCAACTGTTTTAACTTGAAAACATCGTTTACGTCTGTATAAATATGGCAATGTGATTTCTGATTTTTAGAGAACCTTTTAAAGTACGCGATGCGCGGAATTGATTTCCGTTAAATTTAAATATTTGATTGATTTCGCTCCATTGATTTTAAAGGAAAGTATCCTTTAAATTTCTGATTGGAATTATAACTCAATAGCTGCGTTCATACTAGGCCTTGGAATTGATTTAAACCGTTTCAAAATGTAACGCTTTAGTGGTGTGAACGGGAAACCGTCTTCTATCAAATCGATATGATTTGATTTCTCGAAACTGCTTCGGGAACCAGTTTCATACCGATTCGGTTTCAACAACCGATAGATGAAGCTACGATATGTCGATTTGTAAAGATAATGCGTGAACTCGTGACGCTTAAAACGATTCCTGGCGATTTGAATATCGGTTTGACATGGCGAAAAATATTGTCAAAACTCTCAAACAAAGGTTTCCTTGTAATTGGCAATTAATTATCAAAATTCCGAAATTATAGGCTCGAAGAAATTACCTATTTAGTTAAAAAATACTCGATTGCTGATGCCAATTAGAGTTCGTTTTTGACATGGCATTGTATGGACCGGATGTAATATTTAGCTACGTTCACACTAGAGTATATCCCAATCAATTTGTAATACAACAGATATTTAAATCTCTCGGAATCGGTTACCAATTTATAAACCAATTTATTATAGTTTTATCTGTCCGTTGTTGAAGCCGAATTGGTTTAAAATTATGGTTCCCGAAGCAGTTTCGAGAAGATTTTTATACCATATTTCATTGGCATCAGCAACTCAGTCAGCACGATATCTCTCAAGGGCTTGTATTTTCAACTCGTGTTCGTCTAGCGTCTTTTTCACCTTCCCACAATATCCCTTTACTAAAAGATCTTATAAATCTAACATTGTATAATCAGGAATTCGTATATTATAAATATAGAAAGACGTGGTGGATTCAATTCGCGTTATTTCAGCCAATACGTACAGAGTTTTAGGTATTTTGTTTATCAAATCACTTTCTCTTGTACACTGGGGCTTTTCCCCTCTAAATACTGGTAAGCCTCTTTGATTCAAAAGGGTAATTTTGGGAGTTATAGACGCCAGAACTCTTTCCTTTCATTAATTCATTTTAGTCGAACGTACTTTACTGGAAATGTAACTTGGAAAAGATACAGACAACGGGTTGGCAGAAAGAGAAATACGGCCTTGGAGGAACTATAGAGGGGGTAGCCGATAGACAGTCCTCGAATAGGGACGCCAGTACCGGGTGTGTGTCCAGAATTAATCAAGATCCTCAAACATTCAAATGAATAGGGTTTATATCACATCTTTACACGCATGCGCGTAGGAGTACGAATATGATAACTCCAATGTATACTAAACATTGAAGCAGTCTTTTATTCCCTCTATAATTCCTCCAAGATAAGGGGAGTCTGCAGTCCGATGCCAAGAAATGACAACCTGATAGTATTATCTTTAGTTGAATTTTACGTCTGTATATTTAAACTGATATTTTAGGATTTAAATTGAACAAAGATATTTTTTCTCCCCACTATAACGTATATATAGACCGAGTAAAGTTATAATAGGTATCCAATATACGTGGCATCAAAGTTCGAATTGAACTTATTGACTATAGGTGTGAGAACATCAACATATCCTGTTCAATTTATGAGCAACGCAATATGTTTCCTCTTGTCGACAATATATGGCACTAAGCCTTTTCTTGTTCTGCACAGATACTCTATTATCCACTAGGGGTGGGGCACACGCCACTACTGTCTACGAAATGTTTCAAATATCAAAACTGCGAGATTTATTTTCTATATTTCTTTTTAGCCATAAACTGTAGGCTCAACCATTGGTGGTACATGAGGATACGCACATATAGAAAATGTTTTAATATTTTTGTCAAAACGTGATTTTTTTTTTTTTTTTTTTAATAAATGTCTCTCCTCTACCCAGAGTTGGCAGCAATCACAACTTTAAAATAGACACGCAACCGGACTCGATTCGGGCCTTATCGAATTTACCTCGCCCCAAACTAGCGAATTAAATCTTTAGAAATTCAAAAAATTCCCGAGACTGTTTTTTTCTCTTTAGTGTGACGTCGGTCACAGAATAACGAAAGAAATCTGCCTTCATAATGAGGAAAAATTAAGTAATTTGGTTGAAAATGATCCAAATTGGAAAATTTCAACAAAATTCGAGCATTGAAATATCACGAATTTAACAAAAGTGTACTTTTGTGGTATTCAGGTTAAATTATTTGGTCAAATTCAGAAGGTATTTCCCAATTTGAACCATTTTTCACCAAATAAGATTTTTCTTCATTGAAAAAGTAGATTTCTTTCGTTATTCTAAGGGAACACGTTGAAATGAAAAGTAAAACCGACGTCACGCGTATTTAAAAACAGACTATGTTTTTCATTTTCCTGCGCGAGATCAATTTGACGTGGCCCGAATCGAGTGTCTAATTATTAAAGGTAGAATGTAACGTAATAACAAATGATTTTATATCGATTCCTTATCGTTTAAATAGTCCTAATCCACCAATAAAAGGTTTACAAAGCAAATATTAAAATTGAAATTAAACTTACCATTAAAATAGGCTTAGTTGGATTAATAGAATTGCCTCCGTGTAAGGTCTAGCGACCAATTAGCAAAGGCCCGTCGTTCACGCGATATCTCCACGTGACTTACAATAGCATTCGATTGGTCGCTAGACCTTATACGCGAGGAAATCTGGGGTTCGATTCTACAACTGTCCTTACGAGGTGTATGGATAATTTTTTATCCTTAAAACACGGATTAGTCCTTAGACCTCAATGTCGGTATTCTAGGAGCGTCCTTAGCAAAAATTATCCTGACTAAGGACAAAATAAAGTCCTTATGATAAGGTGAGGGTTAGACCTCACCTTAGAGGTCTAAGGACCGAAAATCATCCTTATTTTTTAAACATTTTAAAGATGGCCGCCATCGTAGCTCAGTGGAAATTTTTCGTTTAGCCGCTTAAGCCGACGGAGAAGAATTAGACGAGATTTAAGGCGTCAAAGAGTCGTAAGGGATCGATTACTAGCTTCCGAATTAAATAATTATCAATTTAAGCAATAATTTAGGGCTAAAAATGATAGCGCGTACCTATTATGGGATAGGTTAGCCGATCGCCTATCACGCTCTAGCTATTCCCGTAGACATTGAAGTAGGTTTGTTGCATGGTTTGTTAATATATTTTTACTAATTTTGCGTGCTTATTTATTTTTTGATAGCCTTAAGATTTAGGTTTTGTTTCTTTCGATTTCCAGCTAGTCCAATTCTAAGAACTAAGTTGTCTATCATGTCAATGCCTGCGTAACAATAACATAGGCATAGATCATGTACTTAATTGTTTGGTGAAAGTGGCCGTATAAAGCGTCCACTTACCAATTTCGATTGCATTTCTAAAAAATCTAGTACTTTTTTCCATTTTTCTGTTGGAAACGTTTCCTAATCTTTTGGCCATAATTGTAGTTAAAATCTCTATAAACTGCTATTTCAAAAACAGTCAAAAACTTGTATCGATAACCCCCGAACGACTAACCCTAAGCCTCGGCCTAACAAATTATTACACGAAACTCGGTGCTACTCGCTCGAGAGGCGAATTTTATTCCTCAAAGTTTCATTGGGTAAGATGTCCGGAAATACGTCACTAGAGAAAATAAGGAGAATTTTTTCTCCTGTCCTTAAATGTAAGGAGTTTTCGTACGGATAGGTGGTGTAGAATACCGTTATTTTTGAAAAACTGAATTTGTCCTTAGACAATCCTTAGGCGGGAAATACGGATTTATCCTTATTGTTTAAATCCTTATATTTAAGGACAGTTGTAGAATCGAACCCCAGGATCTCCTAAGCATTTTTTCCTGGTAAGTTTTAAATTTATTTCTAGTTTAATTTTTGTTTTGTAAACTTTTTATCGGTGGATTAGACCTATTTAAACAATAAGGAATCGATATAAAATCACATCTAATTAGGTTGCATTCTCCCTTTAAGCTAATACGTGTCTAAATAAACAAATTACAGAAATGGAGTAGTTTTTGAGCGTGTTCTCCCAACTCGAGATGGCGTAGAAAAATTTCCAAATATATTTGATCAATAAAATCCAAAGTAAAAAATTAAAATCACAAACGTAATGTATTTTCTAACTAAATGAATAAATTTGAATTTCCCCATTTTAAAATATCTAGCCAGACTTAATCATGGGGGTGGATAACCCATACATTTCTACAGTTTCTTAGATTTAATAATGATTTTAGTAACTATAATGATTAAACAAAATTTTAATATGAATAAGCTTAAACGTTTTTAGAAAACCGCTTCAAACTCGTCACGCGTATCTATCATCGTTATCTATTATAGCGTCAGAAGAAATCGAGCCATCGACAAACTAAATAACATTATAGATAGACACAAATATAGGCAGTGGGAGAAAACTTACTAAACATAAAAAATGAACCCCCGAGCGAGAATTAACTGTACAATAGCCACGCGGCCATAGTGATGACGTATTATTTTGGGGATTTTTAAAAATTTCCAAAATGGTGATTATCGAATACTATTATTTACAATGTCCGTACGTGAGTACGTCCGTAAACTTTTCAGAATGTTCTAGATGGTTCCAGAAAATTGATTAAATTCTAGAAAAGTCTAGAAAATTTTGGAAAGTTATGGAAAAGTTAGGAAAAGCCGTAACATTAATTTGGAAAAATTTGCAAAATTCTAATACATTCTAAAAAATTCTAGAAAACTAGTAAAGGTATATTTTTACTGTACATAACAGTGTATAATTTGAATCATTTTCTAACGATCTTTCCAAAAATGCTACTCAATTTCCATTCAGAATTCATGAAAAATGAGTGATAACGTCACTTTAAGCGTTTCCCACAGATTTTTTCAAATTTTTAACTAACATTTCACGTTTTCCAAATTCACCCATTTGTTTTTAAATCGTCTGGCTCTCCCTTTATTATTTCTCCACGGTGAAAGTGCGGGAGAAAATATTCACGGTATTTAAAATAAAAGAACAATTCATCATCGCGAGCACGCTTCCGACTGTATCATCCTTAATATACAGCGGCGCGTAAAGCGGACAGTGGGAGGGAAAGTGGATTAAATACGAGCTTAAAATGGATTGTATCTAAGACCATTAAACCCCTTGATCATCATCAGTGTAAAATTTCAAGGCGTACTAAGTCAGGCCCCTCACCATCTTTAAGATAAGTCGAATGCACCCCGAATTCTAAGCGCGTATTACGAAATCTAGGCTTCTTGGATTTTTAATTTTAAGAAATTTTAAAGCTTTTATATAACTTTTTTTAACGTCTGTCTCGGCCTCTTTTTTTTCTTTTACTTTAGTATACTCGTAGTATACTAAAGCTACGTTCACACTAGGAAATTTTGAAACTGTTTCGAATGTTTTAACATTTATATTAAAGGGGGAAAACCTTCCAAAAAGCGCGCCATGAGAGGTATCTCTCTTCTTTCAGTGTCCTCTCGCGCTGGGAGACTCCGACAAATAGAGAAATTGACGTTGCGTCTATTGACCTTTCACCCTAAAACACTCGTGACGTTGCGTCGATTGACCTATCGCCCTAACACACGTTTAATTTATGGTAATAGCCAGAAAATTGAGTCTCAAGTTCAAATACTTTTGAACGCAGTTCACGACAAAATTTTACAACTCAACTTTCCCAAAATAAATCCAAACAGTTAAAAATGTCCCTGCTGTGAACGCGGCTTTAGTTTCGGACTAAATCGATTATATAATATTACATTATTAAATCGATTTAAAATGGTAAAAATCAAGCCGATATTCAAATCGCTTGGATACATTTTAGGAGCAATCTGTTCACAAATAATTTTCATAAGCCGATTTACTACCTTCTAATATATCTATTGTTGAAGCCGAATCGGGTTGAGATTGTTTCTGAAGCAGTTTCGAGAAATCGATTCAAATTGATTGGAAATAATTAAAATATAATTCACAAGAATCCAGCAAAACATTTTATATCGGAATCAATTCAAGGCTTAGTACGAACGCGGCTATTGTTCTTCAAACAAACCTTTAAGTTCTAGTTATTTTAAAATTTCTATTATCGTTGTAGAATATTCCTATACGTGTATAGTGTCAACTCATTTTCTTTTTACAAAGCAGCGAAATTAAATTCGAAGAATTCTAACATAAGATTTTCCCTATACTATGTATAGCATGCATTGTATTTTATTAAGAGGGCGAACTTCGTACAATTTTCCTTTCAAATCCTACACTTTGAAAGGAGATAGCGAAGTGTAGGTGGAGGAAAGAAGATAAAAGATTATTTTATCATTGAAATAACAGATGGGCCAAACTTGGCTCAACTCTCGCGAGATATAGAAAGTCAGCGTGTAGCGGCGCGTATAGAAACCTGAAACAAATTTATTTATCAGCTACCTAGTGCGCGCTCGCCCAATTTTACGTGGCAGTGTAGGATGATTTCTCTAAGGGGATTTAGCGCTATACCAGTCAAAATAAATCCAGAGATTACTACGTATATAAAGCCAAAACCCCATTTCAATTTCTTAGAAACGAACGTCGTAAAGTGATGAAATTTTATATTGGTTTTGAACTATAAACTTGAAATGTACTGTTAGAAGATATTTTGCTTGCTAATAGAGTGATAAATGAAGTAATTACGCTTAATCCATATTTCTATTAGCTTTAGTTATCTGTTGCTTATAAACTAAGCAGATATTTGTCTATCAAGCCAGGACATGACTCTAGAGTCTACTAAAAGAAACGGGAGTCCTACGTCATCACGGTGCCGTGATGACGCGTTTTTTGGGGTATATTTTGAACAGGCAAAGTTATGGCGTTTTGGGACCAAAGTGACGTCATATGACGTCACACGCTGTACGAAGGCTGTTTGTTTGGCCAACTTTATTCCCTCAAACAAAGAGATTCATGTCCTGGATTTATCGTTTCTTCACCCATCATCAAACCAAAGATAATATATCGCGAAGAGAATCTAATGTTAAAGGGATTGTACATCCCTCATATTTCAGCCCCTTACATTCTTCTAAATACACCACGTGTCATTGTTATCTAGGACTATTAACAATCGACATACCTATCTTAATACATAAAGATGAATACTAAAATCAGGCGTTTATAACTAGAGCCTCTAATGGGAAAAGTAGGAACAAAGTACTGTATCAAGGAAATTTTGCATAGAATACTTTGGATTAACCAACGCCTCCTATATTTTATCAAAGCCAGTGCGCGCTCCTGAAGCAGGAGGGAACTTTAGCTCGTATAGAGATTGTCATTTTTTCTCGATAGGTGGCGGAATCACTCAGCGATTTTGTGGACGCCTCTCTCCTGTTACCGTGGGCGGCAACCTGAAGTAGGAGACGTTACTACGTCCGGTTGCCACGGTAACGGGAGAGACGCGTCCGAAAAATCTTTGGTTAAATCGGGGTGGAGTGACGTCCATATCCTCACTGGACAAAGGTACGCGCTCCCTGATACGCGTTGTACCAGAAAAAAACATATTTCTTGTTTACAATTAGTTTCTTATATCTTGGGAATTCTGAGAATGTATAATTGGTTTTTGTAATACAGCGAAGAAAGCATTCGGCCTAATTACGAGGGGCAATTTCACTTCCAAATTATTACGAGCTTCGCGAGAGACGTAATGAGTATTTAATTTTTGTTGCCTGAAAGGTCATAAGGACAGGAATCTGTTTACATTTTCAAGCACGTTCAAAGATTAAAGCGTGGGATTACAGAATTATAAAGCTTAGTTTCCACTAAACACTTTGCACGTGTGCCAAAGTTAAGTCTCTTGGGGAAAAACGCGCCATTTTCCCGACTAAGTAAAACGTCATTAGGAAACTTCGACAACAAAGGGTGACCGTGTTCGGCAATGTGGTGTTATAGTTAAGCGAAATATATTTCTTTAGTTCTGGAAATTTCTTGAAAGGTCTGGAAAGTTTCGGAAAATTCCGAAAAAGTCTAGAAAAAATCTAGAAGATTCACGTGATGTGGTACGGGTTTTTGCTAGTAAAGGTATATTTGTCATGCGTAACATTGTTGAAAAGCTTTTTACTATTCTTTATAAATGCGCAACTTTAAGGCCCTCTTTTTGTGGTCAATACTTAATAGTATGACCTGATATTGCGGGTCAAGAAGACCACAACTCTTAAGGCATCCAATTAAGTGGACGGAAATATACCATTTTGAATCCAACCCCCAACCATAGACATTTACAAATACAAAAATAAAATACTCAGCCGGAAGTACTGAAAGAATAAAAAAAAAACTTTTTCATTACCTTTGAGTGGAACTTTCTTCTGGCGTTGACGTTGACGTGACTAGTAAAGAACAAATGTCGAAATGTGAGACGGATGAAGTCCGGTTTCATTCCATATAGGAATATGGTAGCTGACTAGCTGTAGCTGTCTTTGGCAGATATTTTTCTCCCACAATTTCTGACAAGGAACGAAAGTGTATATCCCAAAGCCAAGAGTCTCTCCCTCTCTCTATAAATTACGCAAGAAAAAAAATAAAAATAAAAAATACTATACGTTAGAACCTTATTTTTTATTTTTCATGAAAAAAATAAATCTTTATGCACTATACTTCTTTCCAAACTACGATGGCCTGCATTTTTATTTTGTTATGGGCCTATGGTTTTTTGGGTAAAAGGAATAGTGACACACCAGGGGCTGTGGTTGGTGTACAAGCCTGTAGCTTGACTGTACTAAAATAATTTAGTACAGTGTACATATTTATCGACCTGGCTATAGCAACTAGAAAAAAAAACCAAGTGTACAAGCACCAAGAAATCGAGGAAATAAGATTGCTGGACAATTTTCGAGGAAATAAGATTGCTGGACAATTTTCGAGGAAATAAGATTGCTGGACAATTTTCGAGGAAATAAGATTGGTGGACAATTTTCGAGGAAATAAGATTGGTGGACAATTTTCGAGGAAATAAGATTGGTGGACAATTTTCGAGGAAATAAGATTGGTGGACAATTTTCGAGGAAATAAGATTGCTGGACAATTTTCGAGGAAATAAGATTGCTGGACAATTTTCGGGGAAATAAGATTGCTGGACAATATTCGGGGAAATAAGATTGGCAAAATCGAGCAAAATAATATTGGAAATATTGCAAATCAGCAATTTTGACTTCTTATTTCAATCTAAAAATTTCCGAACTTAATTTAGCCACTTTGATGATTACCGAGAAACCTTTAAATGTTCCTGCACAAGTATTTCTCTTGAAATAATGTTTTTGACACTATTTCGTGATAATATTCCTTTAAAAAAATATATATAATACCCTAACCGCCTGAATTGAAGCGAGATTGAACGTCAAAATTTATTTTTTGAGTTAAAATATTTTTAGTCTTTGGGTGCGAGAGATGTAGATTTCGACTGAAGCGAAAAGAAATTTGAATAAATTTCAAGAAGAATCGAAAGCCTTTATTTAGAAAAAAAAAATTGAAAAGTAAATCCGATTAAAACCTCGCTTAAAAACTCCCCTTTGGGAAAAATTCTTTGTCATATTTGGGATTTAATTTTACTCCCGAATTACCCGGAAAATAAATATATACTTTTTAAGGCCAATACAAAATAAAATTGAGTAAGGGTATATAAAATGTGTTACTTAATTTGATTCGTAATATAAAAACCGCCAGTTAAAGGGAGGATGAAGAGAAAATTTAACCTTTTTTTATTAATTCTCCTTCAAAAAATTCGACACGATTGCGAAGTAAAACAATCGTGAAGATGACGTCGTAAAAAAATCGGAATAGATAAATATATAAAAGGGAGGAGTCCTTTTTCGTAAGTTGAGCGTCGACGTCACCTGTGACGTTTCTTGTGCAGAAGCACGACGCCCGCAGTCAGAATGACAAAATTCTAAAGATCTCTAGTTTTACTCTCAAGCTTAACGCCTGCTTTCTAAGCGCCTGCGCTCTTGTTACATCCGGAACTCTAGGGGATGAGTGAAGTCTACAGTGACGCGGCCGCTAAACTAACAAGTTGATCAAGCTGAACTGAGCTTTTTATATATTTATCTATTATTTTCATTTTGGCATTCAATTTAAAGGAGAACCTGTGACCAATCAAAAGATTCCGTACCTATAGCTTGGTAAAATCCCCGCGACACGTTCTGCGGCATTCACTCATTGTATCTCGTTCTAGATCCTTTTCACACACAAAATTATTCCTACCACAGCGGACGAGGAGTCTTTTGATTGGTCGGAGGTTCTCCTTATAATTTAATGCCAAAATCTACATCTTTTCCGATTTTTGTGCAATAGATGATTATATAAATAGCTCAGTTCGGCTTGATCAACTTGTTAGTTTAGCGGCCGCGTCACTGTAGACGTCACTCATCCCCTAGAGTTCCGGATGTATAAAGAGCGCATGCAGGCGCGGAGAAAGCAGGCGTTATAAGCTTGAGAGTAAAACTAGAGATCTTTAGAATTTTGTCATTCTGACTGCGGGCGCCGTGTTTCTGTATACAAGAAACGTCACAGGTGACGTCGACGCTCAACTTAGGAAAAAGGACTCCTCCCTTTTATATATTTATCTATTCGTAGACATTTCCCGAATGTTTGAATACGAGAACAAATGTAGGTTGTGTTATCGGAAATGGATAATTCATTCGCCGATGAGAACAATTTGAAATTCGAGTTTCTTCGCGAATTTTAACCCAAATTAAGAGAGATCTTGAAGCTAGCTTATTTTCAATTTAGATTTAAAATAATTAAATTTCTTTCCACTCGGATTTCGAGAAACGTCATATTTTTATCTTGGCATTATCCGTTTGAATAAGCGCGTAATTCGTTTATTATTCAAGCTTAAAATTGTATCTCCGGATAATTCGTATCCATTTGATACGCGTATGTTTCTATAATTTGTGATTTTTATATTAATTTATCCGAGATCTAAAAAGCCTAGTTATTAATGAATGTCCTAAGTATTATTCGAATCTGAACTATACTTAATGATCTTTCCGAAAATGCTACTTAATTTGCATTTGGAGTTAATGAAAAATCCGTGATAGCCTCACTTTAAATAAATCGTGTTTGTGAACCAATTGTGAACAAGAATACTGATTCACTTATTTACACATCAATTTGCGTATGATTTAAATATCCTCTTACAAGTATTATATTATATTATATTAATATGAATATATTATATAGATAATATAATGGTATTGTAGAAAATCCGCAAATATTTTAACGAGGTCGTCGGATCGTAACTTAACCCAATAATAAGAATGATACCCTATCCAAAATATCGATCGCTATTTATACATAATAGAAAAAAAAAAAGAGATATTTACATCGTATTTGTTAAAGCAAAAGCAATGACATAAAACGCGACACGCATATCTTTTCAGTTCTCTTCCCGATTCGATATCGAGTCCCCGAATCTTGGAGGAATTGGGGAACAGAGTGTAAAGTGTTTAGTAGAGATCGGGGTTTGGACAAAATAATCCACAATTATCAGTTAATCATAAAAAAATAATCGGAAAATTATTCGCGATTACATTGGATTGAACATAGACTTTCCTCGAAAAATTTTAAGTTATGAATAAAGATAAAATAATCAGAAATTTTCTTGTCCAAACCCCGATCTCTAGTGTTTAGTAAGGGAAGAGAGAAAAGGCTAGAGCTCGGAATTCGTATATTTTTGTTAATTGAATAAGACTGTCGTGAATGTCAATCAGATGTTTTACGTTCACGGGAAATTATCCATTTCTTATTCGAGTTAACGTATCTGAATGTAAGGCAAAATTCTTTATTCGTACTGATTGTTATAGGAAATTAATGAGTTATTCATTCGCCGATAAGAACAATTTGAAATTCGAGTTTCTTGGCGGATTTTAACCCAAATTGAGATCTTGAAGCTAGAATGTAGTTATTTAGTCGGTTTCTTTCAATTTAAATAGAAATCTATTATATTTATTATTTCATTCTACACGGATTTCGAGAAACTTCATATTTGTTTATTAATTAAACTTAAAATTTTATCTATATATTATTTATATAATTTATATTAACTTGAACAATTTATCCGAGATTGGAATATCTGTAAAAAGTCTAGCTATCAATGGATATCCTAAGTTATTCGTTATCCGATTCCGAGCTCTAGAAAAGGCAAATGTGGAATAGCTTTCAAAATATCCAAATTAAGAGAGTTTGTTCGAAACTAAGAAGGCTAACGTATTTCTCCCGACATTTCCTCCTCTCTTTCTTTCTCGGTCACACGGTGACTCAGCCGTTATATTCCTCCAAGCCTAAATCCCTAGTGGTCTCCTCCGCCGCAATAGGACAATCGCGAGACAAATGAGGGCCCCGATTCTTTTGTGTTTTTCTGAATTTCAACACAAAAACATAAGGGGCGTGATGGGTGCATGGTGAACGAATAATAATATCGGAAAACTCTAGAAAAACGGGATTCTCTTATTCTATTTATTTGATATGTATGGGTGATTTTCGTCTACTGGTTCGATATGTTTTGTTACCCGAAACTATTGGTTTCGTTCACGAAAAATTTAAGGAATGGCTCTTATTTTTTTTAATAAATAATGTAAAATCATATATAACACGATGGTTGTAAATGCCTAAAGTTCCAAAAATATTTCGAGTTACTTCATTTTGAGATTTTAAATAAGCTTTCAAATATTCTCATTTTTTGCAATATCTCTACACTTTGAATTTTGGAATCTTCAGATAGATATGTTAAATTAAGAGTGTTGCAATCTTCAGATAGATATGTTAAATTTAGAATATTGCAATCTTCAGATAGATATGTTAAATTTAGAATGTTGCAATCTTCAGATAGATATGTTAAATTTAGAATGTTGCAATCTTCAGATAGATATGTTAAATTTAGAATGTTGCAATCTTCAGATAGATATGTTAAATTTAGAATGTTGCAATCTTCAGATAGATATGTTAAATTTAGAATATTGCAATCTTCAGATATGTTAAATTTAGAATATTGCAATCTTCAGATAGATATGTTAAATTTAGAATGTTGCAATCTTCAGATAGATATGTTAAATTTAGAATGTTGCAATCTTCAGATAGATATGTTAAATTTAGAATGTGACAATCTTCAGATAGATATGTTAAATTTAGAATGTGACAATCTTCATAGATATAGAGTTAGAATGTAGCAGTCTTTAAACAGTTTCTAAACTACAAAATTTAAAATATTGCAATCTTACAATAAACTTTAGAATATCGCAATCTTACAATAAACTTTAGAATATCGCAATCTTACAATAAACTTTAGAATATCGCAATCTTACAATAAACTTTAGAATATCGCAACCTTACAATAAACTTTAGAATATCGCAACCTTACAATAAACTTTAGAATATTACAACCTTACAATAAACTTTCTAAATATATCAAAGAGTACGTTCACCTCAGAATCAGGTAGAACCCATTTATATTAGAAACTATTTAAAGACTTCAAATTTAATTCGTGGTCAATTCTGACGAGTGCATGTCGAACCTCTCACTTCCAGTTCATTTTTAATCATAATTTTATTCAAGAATAATTTTCAAAGAGCAAATAAATGTAACGGATTAATACAAAATGTTAAACATCATCGCGATAAAAGTAGTTATTGCGTACTGTTCTTGAACAAGCAGGATAGGAAAAGCCGAGGAAAAGCGCCCGACCCCGATTGAATTCGAAATTTCCGATTTACGTGATAGCTTTATAAATGCAGAGCCGCTGCATATTTCAACTCCCTTCATTGCTGTCTACACTAAGTCCACGCAATCCCTCTTTACCGTCTCCCTTGTACTATATTATGTTAAATAATTACACCGCAACCCGACTATGTTAATTTTAAAGAATAGGGAAGCCATGGCTGATGGCTTCAGGATCGTTGATCGGTCAAACACGCGATATCGATATTATAAATATAATATAGTTCTCGATTGAAAGGATAGTGCTCTATATATTCGTGTTCCATAAGAGTAGCCAATGACTATTAGGGTTAATAAGCCTCAGCTTTTCACATTTTGAAAACGCCCCCTTGATCAAAAAGTAGTATTACAGGTAATAACTCTAATTAGGAATTGTTAATCTCCTCTCCGAAATAATTTATGTTGGATAAAAGTATCCCATATTACTGAAAATATCAATTTGTTTTAAGTTTATTATTAAAATCGTGCAATAATGTTTAATAAAGGTTGTAAAGTGATGCGGTCATCAATTGTTTCGAAAGTCTATGGAATATTTTTTTCTAATTTTCATAATATATTTAAGTGAGACTGTCACGAATTTATCACGAACTCTAAATGAAAATTGAACATCATTTTCGAAAAGATTGTTAAGAAACGATTCAAAATATATATACACATGTTATAGAAAAAATTATAGCAACAGTAAAAATGCATATTTTATAATCGCCATTTTAGAAAGTTTTAAAATTTCCCCGCGATTCTACGTCATCAGTATGGTCGCGTTTCTATTAATAATTGTAGAATCTACAGTTGATTCTCGCGCGTTCTGGCACGTGATAAGCTTGCTTTCTCTCTGTCGTTTTCGTAAAAGTACTTAATCCAAAAAGTCCTACCGTTCGTATGAAAATTATCGTGAATTACGTTTCATAAATAAACTGCGTCACATATCGGAAATAATTACATATATATTTTGGACATTAAGAACGCCTCAACCGGCAGAGGTATAAAATTTTGAATATGGGGTTTTAATAGTATAATGAGGGCTACCTTCTTATCAAGAATCCATTCAGGTTCCATAAGAATATGGGAGGGCCGCGATTCAATAACCATCCTCCCAAACTTTGTAGCAAAAGTTCGTCTGCTTCGAATCGATTTTTCAAGTAAATCGCTCCTGCCATCTATTATTAACCCGCGCCACTAACGACCTTGACATAATATTTTGGGTAATAAAAATGGAGCCGACCGAAAAAAGATCTAAGCGTACAAATGTTGCGAAAATTGCAGACGAACTTTTGTTACAAAGTTTGGGAGGATGGTACCAGAGGCTTAAGCTATGCTCCCATATTCTTATGGAACCTGAATGGATTCTTGATAATGAGGTTACCTTCTTATATATTATGTGATAAATATTGAAGGGACTACTTCAATAATTCTGGGACCACTTTAGCTATTCAAGAAACCTGAGGTCACTGGTCCGGAATACTATATAGTTAAAAAAAAACTTATTTCGAAGCCTGGTTAGAGAGTTTAAATGTCTCATTCATTCTTATATTTTATTGTCAAATCAAATTTACCATTTGTTCAGCTTGTATTAACCTCTACCGTATTTCAGCGTAAACAACCTACAAATATTTTATTTCCTGTAGCATATTCATCGCGCACGCTCGTTTTCCACGTTTATCTTTCAAATTTCCTGCTATTTCATATTATTCCAATCTCATACAATAAATGATTCATATAAACGTAACGATTGTATTATACAGCTTAAAAACTACCTTCTAAACTTCGTTGGATTTTCATATTTTTAATACGGGGGTTATTTTTACAAAATATTAGACCAAGGAGTTGATGATTAGAGCTTTGGGATTTTAAAATATCTTCAAGTGCGAATTTTAGATACTACGTGAAAGGCTTTTAAAATGTATAGCTCAAGAGGATAGACGGAATATTATAATATCGAAAGGAACGATATATTTTTGCTTTCATTATCTAAGGAAGAATAGATCTACATGAAGGATAGGCTGGATAGCTGATTTTTATATCTACACGAAGGATTGATGATTTTTGAAATATCTATTGGAAGAATAGCTGATTTTTATAATATATGCAGGAAGTGATAGAGTATATTTAGCCACGTAATTCCTTTACCAGGTGTTTACGTATCCCTTTAAAAAGTGATTTTCCTAAATGAAAATATCCTAGCACGCCTATCATGGATACGTATGTTTTTTTTTTTTTTTTTTTTTTTACCGTAAGGTTTATCTTAACCGATAAATCAAAAAATTAATTAGGATAACGGTATATTTTGTCATTCAGTTGTTTCATAATTGAAATGTAACTAAGTTCGCATACAATTAATTATTCTTTCTTTTTCATTATTTTTTTAGAATAGAATGCATAATTTAAAGTGCTACTGTTACCCTTTTTTATCTTTATTCATAACTTAAAATTTTTGAAGGAAAGTCTATGATAAATCCAATGTAATCGCGAATAATTTTCCGATTATTTTTTATGATTAACTGATAGTTGTAGATTATTTTGTCCGAACCCCGATCTCTAATTTAGAGGTTCCTGAAATTCACCCTAAAATTCCCTCTCTATATACGATAATAATGTTGAAATTATCATTAAAATTATATACATATAAACGATTTTGAAAAATAGTAAAATACCTCTATTCAGGGATTATTTTTGAAAACATTCCATATATAATTGTAATAGAAAAAAACTTCCACAAAGAATAAGTTTCTTAAACACCTTGCATAAGATAGAAAAGAGCCTCTAAACTAGCGTTAAAAATAACATTTATGATTTCAAAATTAACTTTCGAGGTTTTATCATAAATTTAAAAAAATTTTGAAGTGAGACTGTCACCGTTTTTTCGAATTTCCTTTTAGTTTTATTATAGTATAGACGAATTTGAAATTGAAAATGAACTTCCAGGGGCAGCACCCATTGGGGTACCTTCTTTAGGCGCCGATCTGTTAAGAGATGTCGCTATCGTAGTTCCCATTCTGATTGGCTAAGCTATGACTAGAGGGAAAAACTAGGCGGTAACCCCTCCCCTCGCGTTTCGAGACTCGACGTGTTTCCCATAACAACGGGTGTAATACGCGGATAGGTACGAGAGCGACAGATAGTGAGGCGCAGGCGCGCCATCTATTGTGATAATTCATCATTATTTGTACTCCAATGGCCGTATCCCCTCGAAGTTGGTTTATGAGTATGGAAATTTTGAATTCTTCAATAAAAACGCCATATTCAAAATTTGATACGTTCACTGGGTTGATACGTTCTTTTTAATTCGGGCTATATGACGCAGTTCATTTCTAGAACAGAGTTAACGATAATTTAGATACGAAAAGTAGGACTTTCTAGATTAAGTACTTTCACGAAAAAAACAGCGCGAAAGTGAACTTCTCGAGAATCATCTGTTGGGCTCTACCGTAGCCCCGAGACCATAGTGATGACGTAGTATTGCTGGCAAATTTAAATTTTTCGAAAATGACGATTATACAATATGTATTTTTACTCAAAGATTGCAGTAATTTGCTCTGCGATATCGAAATTGATACTCAATTTCCATTTGAAGCTCATGAAAAGCTCCATGACAACCTCACTTTAACAAAACGGCGGCACGAATTGGCTTCACGCGCATATCCGACGACAAAAAGGGAGATAAAGGTACGCGATTGGTCACGGAAATAAATTCGCGCTGTAAAAATAGGTTTCAAGAATCAGAAAGGAGAAAAAAATCATAATTTCGGTGAAGAAAATGGATTTCTTTTTAGGCTTTTTTCCCCCCCACACAGAAAGAAAAAAAAGTATATAAAACGCCCAAAAATTTCGCTCAGTGAAAAACCTTGGATAGAAAAGTTCGTGGGCGATATAAAAACGGTGGCTGCTGCAGCGAAGGCTTCTTATCTTATCCTATATAGTCTCGGAGCTAGCGAGTACAATCCCCAGTAGAATCCTAAATCCCAGTGGCAGAATTTCCAAAGAGAAAACTTCGGAGAAAAGAGAAACATCGCGCGAAAGAGTAGAAAATTTTCGGCACCAAAAAGACGATGAAAAGAAATATGCCATGAAAAATATGTAGAATACGTCAATTTTTTAAAAAAAAGTGAAAGGAGAAAAGGGGAGGATACAAGCTGTTCGTTTCATTTCAAGTTTACAACGCGTTAAAAGTGTCTTAAGAATTTTAAAAGATCCATATATATCAGAGTTTAAATCTTTTAAAAGCGAGGGTTTTATCCGGCCATTAAATTGGTTTAAAGAGCGTAAAAATAATAAGTTCATATCTGAAACTTTTCAGAGTGATGAAGAAAAAAACCATTAGGATTTAAAATTGCAGGATTTAAAAAATAAAAAAAGCGCAAAGAGTGTGTTTCATTCTAATATAGAATGAAAAGTTCATAATCTATTTTACAAAAGTAATAAACGCCCAGTAGCTTACGTAACAGTAGAACTGCGGCTAAACTAACTTATTAACGTTGCATTTTCTATAATTAGAAATTGGGTATAGAATCCATGGTTAAAATATATTTTGTAATTTTTTTATTAATTAAGTTTTTATTGTTAAAAACAGTAACTCTGCGAGAAAACTGTTGAATTTTTTCCGTTCAATGCCTACTTGCATCAGTATTAAGCTTGATTTTCACTTGGCGTCAAGAAAAATTGGTGTTTAGGCCTAACCGAAATTCGACTGAGGGTGGCGATTTTAGCTTTCTATTTTTTTATTTTATTTCGATAACTCTCTGAACGAGCCAATCAGTAACGAGCTTGTAGTAGAGATTAGATTAGAATTTGGAAAACTGCGACGCTTGTTTCGGGATTCGCCACATTTTCCCCAATAAATTAAAACGAACAAAGTCAGGTTTTTGTTTTGATGTACTTAAAAATTTGGCTTAGATACCAATAGTTACAATGTAGAAATTTTAATTTGAGAGGATTACGTAAGCTCTAGTCAGCTATATTTTTACGATATATGTTTTTTAAAAGTCGAAATAGATGATAGACGATTGTGGCAATGTTTAGCCTATTTGTTAAGCCTTGATCTAATAAAAGGTTTCCCGCGAAAAACACTAAATCCGGGCGTCAACGAAAAACCAAAATCTCTCATTTTACTTCGAGTTACAACGTTGTTTTTTTTTCGGTCAAATGAAACCAAAGCTTTATATGAAACCTGACCAATGCTAAATTTACTGTCTTCTAGAATAATTTATTCAAGAATATATGATGTAATGACAAAACTTAATAGGCTGGATTAGTACGTAATGTTTATTCTCATAATAGAAAATAATCAGCGCGAACTTCCCTTGAAGGAGAACATATCAATTGTTGCATTGTCAAGATGAAATGAACTTTTAAAAGAAGGGGCTATAGTGAAAAGATCGTGATAAGAAAACGTGGTAGAGACCTCTATAAGCTAGGCGTTAGATATTACGTTTCCGAAGAAAGATTTCGTTCTTTCGTATATAAATGGGCAAAAATAAAGTTTTGGCCGTTGCTTTAAGTTAACCCTAGCTGCCAGCCAGCTGCAACGGAGTGCGTCTTTTTCCGCTCCGAGATGCCGGGATTCTTCACTCGCCAGATCTTAAGCAGCGTTTCCATAAAGTTCTAAATCGTTAATTATCCTTGAAAATGTACGCGCAAAATTATCAGGGTAATGGTAATTTACGGTTTTCTCCGATAAAATTACCAAGACTTTTTGAAATAGAAGTGAAAGAAGTTAAAGTTTAACGTTTTAAATCTTCTTCAAGCCCGATCCTTTCAATAGTTATTTCGTGTTTCTCGTCTTTAAACGGAGAATGCAGCCTAACATTTGACTTTTTTCTATGGATTCATTTTTCTATCGATTAAAAATAACTTGTTTCTAGAGTCTAGCGTCCCTTTAATACCAACACAACAGCATATCGCAAGATATTTTCAATCTGAAATTCGTGAATTTGTTTTTCCAGCTGGATATGAAATGAAAATACGTCTTAACTCAGCTAGCCACTCTTCACTCTTTTGGTACTCTACCGGTGGTAATGGCTTCAAAATTTTCAGTAGAGAGAGAGGGAGAGATTCGAGAAGCCAAGGCTTAGCTAATAGGTTACGTTACGAGTGTGGGTGAAATATCCAGCGAGATATTCTGCGCGGGCGAGTGAACTGGGCAAATCTTAGCCAAGATTTTCTGACGCAAAGAATCTGCTTGATAGTGGATCACCGGATATATCGTTACCCCCCAAAAACTCTAGAAGAAGAGAAGGTATAGAAGTATAGAGAAAGAAATAAAAATATTGCGTAAGAAGAAAAAACACTTTCCGGACTCGGTTTCTAACTCTGTGGGAAAAGTTTCCAAAAACTTTTTTTCTGTTTCTACTTATTTTTGCGGTATACTGCCGCTGACTCGACTGTCTGACATGATATAATAGCGACCTTTCGTTAGTTACATCTTATTTTTTTCCCCTCCCTTCAAATATAAACTGCTAGTTTGGAGATTTTTGAAAAAAGATTGGTCTATACATTTACGAAATGTGATAGGCAAACTCCATACGTAAGCTAAAAAGATTTTGACTTATATATAATGGAAACGATTCCTGGCACTTTTCGGAGCCTTGAAGTTTCAGTAATCCGGGTTGGGTCGATCATAAATTTTATATATACACTTATTAAAGTGTGCCCCAAATGTCCCCAATCTCGACGACAGTAGAGTAATTTCATAATTTATTGTGTACTTTCACTCCACCATTCATACATTTTCTTACAAATATATATTAAAGGGAGAATGCAACATTTTTTGTATCCATTCCTTATTGTTTAAATAGGCCTTTATCCACCATTAAAAAAATTAAACAAATATTAAACTAGAAAACTTACCAGGGAAATAGGCTTAGCTGGATTCATGGAGATCCTAAACTCCAATTTAATGACATTGGTCGGTGACCCTTGAATGTAGAGATAGGGGTTTGGACAAGAAATTTTCTGATTATTTTATCTTTATTCATAACTTAAAAATATTCGAGGAAAGTCTACGATAAATCCAATGTAATCGCGAATAATTTTCCGATTATTTTTTATGATTAACTGATAGTTGTGGATTATTTTGTCCAAACCCCGATCTCTACTTGAATGTGAAAAAATTCCGGATCTCCATGAATCTGTTAAGCCTATTTTCCGAGTAAGTTTTAAATTTATATATAGTTTAATATTTGTTTGCCATATTTTAACTGGTGAATTAGGAGTATTTAAACGATAAAGAATAGATAAAAAAAAAAAAAAAAAAAAAAAAAACACTTTTTGTTATTTTACATTCTCCCATTACAGGAACTAAAAACGGAACAGCTTTTGAATCTGTTTTAGGAATCACCATGTCAAAAAACGTATTCGAGAATTTTTTCGGAATTTTTAGACACGTTTTTGGTGTTTAAATTCATTTCTAAAGTTGGTTAAAGTTTGAATAAAAGTAAATATAAATTCGGGCCAATCATATTATTTCAGCCTTCAACAGCGCTTGTAATGCCCAATAACTTCGGCACTATCCACACGGGAAAACATATTAACGATAACTAAAGAGTTACACACAATGATTGGGTCGCGGAAAAAGTGTTTTACTAGTGGTTTTAACCTCACTGCTAGATTTAAACCGATTAAAACCCCCATTTGTTTTTAAATTTTAGAAAAAACGTCGGCTTTTTGTCAACCAATAGAACTTTCTTGATTTGCTGTTTCAATCGGTTCTTGCCCTGCCTTACACCATTTCCCTTAATTACCTATACTTTTCGACAAAAAGTATATCGGTATATGAAGCAAGCATTACCATTTTGACAACATATAATACTTTGCTTTTATTACGGTACGCAAGAAGGTTTCTGAAACGATAACGGTCAACTACAAATATCACGTACTTTACTTTGAAATGACAAAAGCCCATTAGTGAGTTGGATAAAGCGACATATCTCGTTAGTAAATAGACACCGTAAAATACTTTGTCAGCGTTTTACGTGGCCTTTATAATGTTCTTTTCAATGTAAAAGAAAAAACGTTTAGTAAAATAAATAAAAAAACCTAACGCAATTATATCACCAAGACACGTATTTACGTCGACTCAAACATCATGGTCTTGATTCCCATTCTGATACAAAAACCAATCTAAATGAGTCACTTGAGCTACGGTCACACTAGCATTTCTTAATCGATTTGAAACGGTGAAATCTAATCGATATTCTAATCGTCAGGTATCGTTTTAAACGTCACGCGTTATCTTTATAAATCGATTTATGGTAGCTTGTTGTAACCGAATCGGTATGAAATTGGTTCCCGAAGCGGTTTCGCGAAATCGATTCGAGAAAAGACGGTTTCCTGTTCATACGACTCCAGCGAATCGTTTAGAAATGGTTTAAATCGATTCCAAGGCCTAGTATAAACGCAGCTTATCGGTTGTTGAAACCGAATCGGTATGAAACTGGTTCCCGAAGCAGTTTCGAGAAATAAAATATATTCTAGAAAAGACAGTTTCCCGTTCTCACGACTCTATAGCGAAACGTTTTGAAACGGTTTAAAACGATTCCAAGGCCTAGTATGAGCGCACCTTCTTTTGAGGGTTACATCAGTGACCTCTATAGGGGCTTTATCAGCTAGCAATCCGGTCATTTGCGCAAAGCAGATAATCCCGACGTAAGATTTTTTTTTGTGGAGTTTGCATGGACTACTTTTTCCATTGAAGTTCAACATTGTGTATCAATTCCATTCAGTTTTTCTCATTTTGCAAACGTCGAGAGTAAAAGTGTAGGGTTCCCAATCGACAGACTGACAAACTTAATAGAAAATGATACAATTTGATTTCGCGCATCACGAGATTCTTATCCTATTATTGCAAATGCCGCGCGTGATATAGGTTCCCGAGTCTATAATCTCATATTTTGCAAACGAAAAGGTCAAGAGATTTTCTGGGTAATGAAAAACAATTCTGAAGCGTTTCATTGTCCCTTTAAGACCTTTCTTCAGAGTCAGATTACTTCATTTGAAGCGAAATAGTTGTAAATCTCTGGGGAGTTGGAAAGGCCCAGGGGATGCCATGTTTCTGGACGTTATATAAAGGTGGCTAAAACCTTTATTATACAAAAAAGAGGTTGCTTCGCACCCTTAAAAAAACTCTTTATCTAACTCGAATCAAACCCGTGAAGGGACAGAAATTATTTGTTAGAGAAAGAGCAATTTCATATCTTTAAAATTATAGTTAGTAGATTTAGTCTACTACTTCAAAGATTTTATTACTATTATATATTTTCCAAAAAACGGATAAAGACGACCTAGGACTAATGATAAATATATATACATTAAAGGAACTCCATCTTTAGCTAATTTTATTAGTGATACTGATAGAATTTAAAATAAACATCAATGGGAGAGGATGGTTAACTAGGTCGTCTTTATCCGTTTTTTGGAAAATATATAATAGTAATAAAATCTTTGAAGTAGTAGACTAAATCTACTAACTATAATTTTAAAGATATGAAATTGCTCTTTCTCTAACAAATAATTTCTGTCCCTTCACGGGTTTGATTCGAGTTAGATAAAGAGTTTTTTTAAGGGTGCGAAGCAACCTCTTTTTTGTATAATTTCTGTCCTTTTTTCTCCAAAAATATACACCTTTTCCACATTTCACTATTTTGCTTTATAGGTTTATTGAACTTTAATTCTTACTAATGCTGAATAAAAATTAAAGCGTTTAATTGAGGCTTCAATCTATTCGTAATTGAGACCCTGGTACAAATCTCGAAAGGCAGAGATTAACTAACCGAACCTTACCTAAGTTGTAAAACAGGGATGGGCTAGTTCAATTGATTAACTAACCTAAACTAATCTTACCTAAAATACTACAAGAGGAACGGGTTAGCCCGAGTTATAGGGATTACCTAGTTGGAGGGATGGGCTATTTCCAGGGTTTAATTAACCTAATTTAACCTTAAAGATTACTTGATGGAATGGGTAACCCGAGGGATTAACTAGTTGGAACGATGGGCTAATTCGAGGAATTAACTAACCTAACCTAGCCTTACCTAAAATATTACAAATAGCCCGAGCTAAGGATTAACTAGTTGGAGGGATTGGCTAATTAGAGGGATTAACTAACCTAACCTCACCTTAAAGATTACCAGATGGACGGGGGAGGTCGAGGGATTAACTAACCTAGCCTTACCTAAAATATTACAAGAGGGACGGGCTAGACCGAGCTAGAGATTAAATTTATAATATTGAATCGCATCGACAAAAAATGAGCATGGAAAGCGAAACAATTCTTTAAAGCAGCATGAGAACATAATTCTGGAGACCAGAAGTATGTGGCCGTTTATTTAACTCGCCGACATCAATTTCCGTTTCGTATATCCTATTTAAAATTCTAAATCTTTATTTTTTATTATAATTGAGTTAGACGTGATTTAGATACAGACTTCAATAATTGGTCAACTACTTAATAGCAACGTTATTACGTAGTTGTAATGACGAAGCTATTGGATCTAAAGCACATCCTAGTCGCAAAACTCAAGTATTTTAAAAAATAAAGTAGAGATTGAAAACGTTAAACTATAAATTTCATGTGTAATCGAGCACTTGGCAGGATATGAAGTCCAACTCGAGTGATATTTAATCCCTAGAACTCTCATTGTGAAATGTTTTTACAGTGACTTACTATATTATATTGGCCACATTTCTAGGTAAGACGATTTACATTCAATCGCCTCGGTTTATTCGAGTACTCTACCCAAAAGATCGTGAGAAATGAGTCTCTTATCACCGAAACATAGGTGAGAAACGATTGCCTAAACAATCGAAGACGTCACCATTGCACAAACGAGAGGGCTCGCCACAATTTTAAAAGCTAACGTAAACCACGCATTGGTACAGTGCATCTGTGAGTACTGAATATGCAAATCTCGTTTATATAGGCCGAGAAGAGATATATTTTTAAAGTTAAAAAATCAAATGATAAGAAAATCATTCCAACTTTTTAATTACGGTGAATTAGGGTGAATATAATGGGATACTCATGATATGACATAATAGTCAAAATTAGACGGCTGAAGAGGGCTACCCTAGTAAAAGAACCCAATAAATGCAATTTTCCGTTAACGATAAAAAATGCCATTAAAAAAAACTTATCAACTGTTTAATAAAATCAATTTTTGTTTATCAATTTAAAGCCAATTAATAAAGCTCGGCTAGTTATATATTTTACCCTTTTCGTCACCCATACAGGCATCTGTCTCTCTATTAACTCGAATTCGATGGATATTCATTATCATTCTACTGTTTAAGAAATAAAATTTTGTTTACCATTTTGAAGCAATTAATAAAGCTCGGCTAAGCTTATGATTTCACCCTTTTGTAACCCATTCAGGCACCTTACTTTCTATTAACTCGAATTCGATGGATATTCCTTATCATTCTACTGTTTAAGAAATAAAATTTTTGTTTATTCATTTTGAAGCAATTAGTAAAGCTCGGCTAAGCTTAAGATTTCACCCTTTTGTAACCCATTCAGGTACCTTACTTTCTATTACTTCATATACTTAATCAACATTTCATTATTGAAATCTGTGTTTAACTAGAGATACTCTTGTACCTGATCGAAGTCTTATCAAATTTTTTCAAAAGTACCTTTGTCTGTATTAATTCGAATTCAGTGGACGGTGGGAAGAGGGAAACGACGACGACGACGACGACGACGCTTTCAGTTATCAAGCGCCGCGGGTCCATTGGAAAAGACATTACGGTTTCTGATGAAATTCGAGTTTAGATAAAGGGATAAACACGAACGTGTTTATCCTAATAGGCGAATGGATGTAACACTGAATTAACTTAGGACTATAGACATATTAAAGGGAGTGTGAAAAGTAAAATTAATTTGAATTATCAAAGTTTGGGAAACAAAGGCATCTTTTATTAATAGAAGGGAATAATAATAATATAAAAAATAACGTTTTTAACGATCTGTCCGAAAATGAAAATTTTACTCAAATTAAATTTCAAGTTCATGAAAAGTCACTTTAAATTTGATTTCGAACAGTGATAATTCAAATTTATTTTCATTTTCACGCGGAATTTTTAAAATAAAAATTCCTCACAATACTAAGTCATCGCACTTTGGTCACGTGGCTATTGCAAATCCTACACTTGATTCTCGCTCGTTCTGGCACGTCGTGATATGGTTCCTTTCGCACGGTCTTTTTTGTAAAAGTACTTAACCAGATAGTCCTACTTTCGTTAACTATATTCCCAGAAATAAACTACGTCATATATCGGAAAAAAATACCTAAGAACGCTTTTGTGGCTTCACAAAATATATATATATATATATATATATATATATATATATATATATATATATATTAACCCCTAATTATTGTCTCAGATTCAAGAGTGTTAATATTTTTTTCGTTAGCCATATGTTGCTCATTAGTTTAAAGATAAATTCGGGCTTGATTTGCTTATTAATATTTTTTTTTTTTTTTTTCATCCCGCCTTTTCAAACGGAGGATGAAATGAATTTTCGTTGATTTACTCTTAGACTAAAATGAATCTTGTTTGTTAGAGTAAAACATTCATGAAAAGTCCATGAATTGTGCATCAAAACATAAATTAATTTAGATTTTGGCATTAAGCTAAAAGCAATTAATCCCATCAACTAATCATAAGATGCCAAATATTTCGCTTGAATTGGACACTCATTTCTGATGTCGTCCAATTAAACTCAAGAATTGAAAAAAAAAAATCTGAAGAATTTTAAGTCTAAATTCAATGTCAGTTCAAATTTCAATTTTTGGCAAAGCTATTTATCCAATGAACCGGGTTCATTTTACCTTTAGATTCCCACAGCGGCTATCTAGAGTTCCCGTTCAATTTTCTCTAGTGCTCGGAATCGGATAACCGTTATCTTCGGTTATTCATATATTTTAGATATTTTATTTACGGATTGATTTTTTGTGAATAAACAAATATAAGAGTCGTAAATTCAGATTAACGTTAAATGGATGTTGGATGAAGATACAAGTTTCAAGCTTTATCTATTAACAAGTTACTGGAATTAAAACGTATAACAATGGATAAGAAAATTCGCATTCTCAGAATTCGTGGAAAATAAATATATTTCAAATTTACTTAAAATTCGAAGAAAATAATCAAAACGATAAAACCAAAGATTTAGGTTATTTTTTGGAGAAAATAGATGTTTTAAATTGTTCTTATCCGAACGTGTAACTCGGATAATATTTTAGGATAAGTTGCCATTTTCGGATAAAAAGAGATACGAGTATTTTGATTTTATCTTTGGATAAGTTAACTGGATAGATAAATAGTCTATTTTTAAGCAAACGGATAATATCCGAATTTAATTCAGTAGATCTATCCAATTAAAGAAAGTTATACAAATTCCAAGCTCTAATTTTTGTCTTCAAAATTGAAATTACATTTTCACCCTCTTATTCTAGTATTGCCAACCGATTTCATACTAAAAAAGAGTAATAACGGTAAAATAAACCCCGTTCATTGGCTAGAACATCCGAGAAGTTTATTCCCCCGTTTATTCAGAGAGTTTCATGAAGTTTTTATTACGCAAATGGTTTATTCAGAGGTCGGGGTTTGGACAAGATATTTCTGATTATTTTATCTTTATTCATAATTTAAAATTATCCGCGGGAAGTCATTGATAAATCCAATATTTAACCGATTATTATTAATAATTAACTGATTAACCAAATATTTGTGGATTATCTTGTTCAAACCCCGACCTCTGTTTATTTTTAGTAACAGAATCGGTAAAAGAACTTTGAAATCTTCTTTAACTTCCCTTTACGCGAGAGTATTTAAGCAGCAAAAGCCGCACTAGACTCCCTCGGGGAAAGGGATGAAGCGGAAGAGGCTGCGGAAAAGAGATTTTTCGGTCTCGTTGTCATAGTTACGATTGAATTTTATCTTCTATGTATGACTGAGTCGGTGGAATAAGGCTTAATGAAGATACGTTAAGCGAGGGAGACACCATTCAGTTGGGAATACATTTTCATCTAGAGATCTATTTCAAGGGAGAATGCAATCTAATAAGTGATTCCTTATTGTTTTAAATGCACCAGTAAAAAAATACAAACAAATATTAAACTTTACTAGAAATAAATTTAAAACTTGCCATCAAAATAGGATTAGCTGGATTCAAGGAGATCTTGAACTTTCCATATAAGGAATGGCGACATTGATCGATGGCCCTTATATGGGGAATGCAGGATATTCATGAATATAGCTAAGCCTATTTTGATGGTAAGTTTTTAACTTATTTCTAGTTTAATATTTGTTTGTATTTTTTTACTGGTGGAGTTGTATTTAAACGATAAGAAATCGATAAAAAAATCACTTGTTATTAGGCTGCATTCTCCCTTTAAGATTTTCAATTCAGTTCTGAGACCCATTTTTTGGAAAATACGGGACGGACGTACATCTTTATCACTTATTCAGAGAAAGGCAGGATGTGTGCCTTTACCTTATTTATACTACGGTGATAAAGTCTACTATTAGAAAAAGTAACCAGTTTTAAATATTCACAACTCAATGGAAGACGCAGCCTCTAAACATATTATTACACTCAGGGTTAGTTACATACAACTTTTGGGAAACCGATTTCCCTAAAATTCCCTGGTTTTTCCACAAATATTTCACTGAAACTTCCAGATCCAATACCAAACTACTTACTTCAAATAAAATAGAGTAAAAAATAAATTGGGACACCCTTTAGTGGTTATGAAACAACCCATTTCGACCAAATATTCCCAAACCTGAAATTTCCCTGAATTACCTAAATTTTGAGCTTTTAAATTATTTCCCAAAGATATTCAGGTTTCCCAGGTCTGTATGAACCCTGCGTAACACTCTTTAAAATAGAGATCGGGGTTTGGACAAAATAATCCACAAATATCAGTTAATCAGTTAATCATAAAAAAATAATCGGAAAATTATTCGCGATTACATTGGATTTTTCATAGACTATCCTCGAAAAATTCTAAGTTATGAATAAAGATAAAATAATCAGAAATTTCTTGTCCAAACCCCGATCTCTACTTTAAAATGAGGCTGTCAATATTTTTTCGAATTCAAAAATTATATTTTTAATTTTATCATATTATCAGAAATAGATGAACCGAAATTATCAACGAGCTATTCCTCTAACGCCACAGGCAAGTTCTCCGTTTCCCCTCACTTAGACAACAGTTGTAGCCACCTCCCCCTCGGAATTTCGCCTAGCCGAGAAACGTTGAATGCGCCACCTGGCTTGGTTTGCAGCCGTCGCTACGTGGGCGATCAGTTTCCCAAGATCCTCCTCGGTATTTCCTCGGTACTTTTACGAGAAAGACCGCGCGAAAGCGACCTTTCAAGCGAGAATCAACATGTAGGCTCTACAATGCCACGCCACCAAAGTGATGACCTAGTATTACGAGGATTTTTTTTTCTATTGTAAAAAGGGGTTTAAAATTTACTAGAGATAGAAAAGATATAAAACGCTTTTAAATAGTTGATATTATAAAATAACTTGTGGGTGCGACATCATTTTCGAATGTTGCTAACTACGTCACGAAATCACGTGGTGTTAAGGTTATACGGAGCAGTCATTTCCGCTTTCATAAAACGCTAGGGGTCAGACGGCTCAGAAGTCACTCGGGAGAGACCCGACCTTTAGAGCTGACGCGTAAAAAAATAAGCTTAAGAAATGCTCGGTGCTCACGAGTGCTATGAGCTTTACAAGCTATGACGTAGCTGATGACGTCGATGGCAACATGCCTTAAGTAAGCTCCTAAAATTTTATGGGAGCAAGTATTGCGAATGCCTATCCAAAAATTACGATTTTGTTCATAACTTACCCTAATCAACCCCTAATTTTATTAAATCATAAATATATGATAGCAAACCATTTTTTCGACTTCATTATAACTTTAAGGCTCATTGTACGAAGAGTTTCATGTTCAAAGTAAACCTTGGACACCTTTTTACCGAGAAGGGGTAGACGGTAGTATGGCTGTACTGTTACAAACACCAAAAATAATATAATAATAATGGATGGAAAATGATGTTCCATATATAGCGCTGGTAGATATTTCACTTTGATATCAGTATATATGGAAAATATTATATTGGCGAAGCTCGGGGGTATAATACCCCAAAAAATGATACTTTTCTTTATATTATTTACAAGCGTGTATATATTTTTGTTACGTATCACGACGAATCACTGGAATCGCTGGAGTTATCAACGTGCTCAAAGCTATAACTCTCTCTCTCTACGGTTTAATTTTGTTTAAAAAATATTGGGTGTTTGATTTTATAGCAGAAGTCGATGAAACCATCCTTTCATTGACTTCTGGTTTTAGAAATAATAAATATTTCGAGAGGTCGAATAATTGCCCAGTTTTACGCTCGGGATTTCTAGATTTTGAAACTTTGCTATTTTTTTATGATTTCATTGTTAATTTTTCCAATAGAAATATAGAAATTTTACGCTATGTTTGGTTTTTCACACAAAGATTGAGATTTTGGAAACACTGAAAATTGCTGTTTCTGTCGAAAATTACTGTATCTGTATATCTGTACCCGCTAGGTGGCGTCTTAAACAACAGGGTGACCACTGAAAATTTGAAAATCCTATATAGGAAATATAGGAATTTTGTTTGCGAAATATAGGAAAATATAGGAAGAATTTTATGTAAAATATAGGATAAAATAGGAAGAAGTAAATGTAAAATATATGATAAAATAGGAAAATAATTAATTAAAAGCAGAAATCATGATTATTATTGCGTCCCAACTCTCGCCACCGGTTTAAACGTGGTATTAATATGATCCAATTGCTTAAATAGTATGGAATTTTACAGACTATTTTAACTGGAAAATGTACAGTTAAGCTAAAATAATCTTATACAGCCACAGCTGACAGTATGATTTAGAACTTTACCCTTAACTAGAGATTTTGAGTAGAAATATAGGAGATTATAGGAATTGACACTAAATTATAGGAGAAAATAGGAAGGATGTGAAAATATAGGAAAAAATAGGAAATATAGGAAAAGTGGTCACCCTGAAACAATAATCATAAAATAGGTTTAATTGTGTATAATTTATCCACATGTGCTTTGGTCATGAACTAAAGGCTGCGTTCAGCGACGGATACCGGAGACATAACCTCTATATATAGCAAATAAATTCAGCGGTACCCTACCGGACGCTTCGGTACGCAGACACTGGTAACCTATATTATTACATTCTGAAACCTACGACTGATTTTTTTGGACTATGCCTTAGAAAAAATGAATAACGTTATTACTTATAAAAAAATAGTTTCTACATTCTTTTTTCTATGTTGCCGAATAAAAAACGAGTCCCAACGCGCCCGATAAATATATATATACGAAAATGCAACCTTTCTTAGAATAAATATTTCCACTGAGAACTGTTTTTTTTCTACGTTCAATTTTACGTTAAGCAAGGTTGGCAGAACACTATAGAAATGAAATATAAATGCTCCCAAAAAGTATATTGTTTTTATCGTCGGAAAGCGAGACGTTTCATTCTTAAGCGCGGTAGGACCAATATACTAGTGGTTACGTGGGAATTCACTTCGAGATTTCGTTGCGAATAAAGCTGTATAACTGTGTCAACTTGGACCAATTACTTTACATGGGATATCATGGATAAATTGGCTAAGCATAGTCGTATATGGTAATTGGTTTTTAACACGGTGCCACAGGTAAATCATGCTTTAAGTTTACAACAAGGCATATTATGGTATGTGGTACTGAAATTTTTGGGTCCTCTCAAGTTCCCCATTTTTGGTAATCCCTTGCTCAGTTGGCTGATTACGTAATGGTACTGTCACAAGTAAATCATCCTTCAAGTTTATAAAACGACATACTGCGGGTGACAATGCAGTGAGTTCGATTTTCTCAGGCCATGGTTTCACCCTAAATATTCCGAAATTTGTACAGAAAGGCCCAGTATATTCTTTCTATAAATCAGACGCGAAATCGCGACGGCCTGGCGAGACACGCTCCTTCGTTTCGCGAGAGAGGGAAGAGTCATTTTCCGTCGATACATTTTCACCCCCGTAAAAGTCTCGAAAGTTCAGTGCAATATTAGCACCGCCTACTTAGTTCCAATCTCAACCGCTAGAGAGGGCAATTTCGAATTCCGTATCTCGACCGTTTAGAATTTTTGGATTACTTCCTCTATCCTCGGGCGAAAGCTCTGGCGACAAAACTTTCAGAACCACATACCAATCGTAATATGCGTTGTTCTAAACATGACACATAATTACTTGTGCATATGTATATATTTTTTTAATCGTTTTTTAACGATCGTTCGGAAAATGCTACTCAATTTCCAATTGGAGCTAATGAAAAATCCGTGCCAGTCTCATTTTAACTAGGGGGTTTTTATTTATGATTTTCGAGAGATTTTTGAGTTTCTAAACCGTACTATTCGGTTAATTTAGAACTGAGAACGTTTAGCTTTTCAATGAATCCTGCCTAAGTGTAGTGGCAACCTTCGGGAACTTTCCTAAGAGATACACCGGCCATCACATACCAGGTGGCCTACGATAATTAAATGTGATGCTTAGGAGAAATACATATTCACTCCCGTAAAGTAATTGGTCCAAGGTCAGATGTAAGAGATCAAACTGTAGAGATAGGAAACTGCCGTAGCTTGGTTCACGCTGCAAAATGCAGGTGGAAATTAGTATAGGGTCATATCCACCGAAAAAATAAGTTAGCGTATTATTTTTCCTTCGTGCTCTCAATGGACCAAAACAATTGCTTTCCTATATTCACAATATTATTTATAGGCCAGTGTTTTTTTTTTTTTTTTTTTTTTGTTCTTCCCACAAGGTTCCTTATATTATATATAACTCCCTATTTTCGAGGACAATAATATGTAAAGTGGGTTTGAATTAAGATTCTATACGTAACCTGACTCGATTCGGGCAGCTTCTCAAATTATTCTTGCGTCAATCTCACGAATTTAACCATGAGAAATTGTAAAAAATTCAGATGATGTTTTTAATTTTTATATAGGCGTGACGCCCATTTTACTTTTCATTTCCATGTCTCCCGTAGAATAACGAAAGAGATCATCCTACTCAATGAGGGAAAACCTTCCAATTTGATAAAAAAATGGTGCAAAAATGCGAATATTCCAACTGAATTCGACCAAATAAAAAAGAACTGAATATAACAAAAGTGAACTAAAGTTTAAAATGTCTTTTCATGTCCTCTTGAATTCATGTATAGTTATTTGGTTTATTGGTCGATTTCTTTCTGTTCGAATTTTCCAATTTGAATAATTTATTCTTGATTGGGATTAAAGCAGATTTCTTCCGCTATACTATGGGATTTATTGAAAAGAAAAGTAAAACCGACGTCACGCGTATGTAAAAACAGCCTCGCTTATCAAAGATGAAACATGGTCAGATTTGCGATGGGGGACCAGCATAACTACGCCCCTAATTGTTATGTTTGGTTATCGCTCTAATGTGAGGGCCGCCTTTTGTCACAAAACGGAAGAGTATTTGATTATAGCCCCGGGAAAAGGTTTAAAATATAGTTATCCCCCTTTGGCTGGCGTCAAAGATACTCTTAGTCCTTCTCAGAGTTGAAATTACATTCCAATGGCACTTTTCCCACGATATTCACGACCAAATTAAGCGATTTTCCGCCAAGAGGCAATAATTATATGCGCCCCTAATTTGAAACATTCATAATCTAACAGCAAGCGATTTTTATATCGATTCCTTATCGTTTAAATAGGTCTACTCCACCAACAAATATTAAACTGGAAATAAATTTAAAACTAACTCGGAAAACAGGCTTAGCTATTTTTACGGATATCCTGAATTTCTTCGCATAGAAGAGTCAGCAACCAATCGAATGTTATAGGAAATCTCAAGGAGATCTCGCCTTAACGATGGACCTCTACTTATTGCTCGCTGACCCATCAAGGCGAAAAAATTCAGGATCTCCATGAATCCAGCTTAGCCTATTTTTCGGGTTTTTAAATTTATATCTAGTTTAATAATTGGAATTTTTTTACTGGTGGATTAGGGCTATTTAAAGGATAATGAATCGATAATCAAATCACTTGTTGTTAAAGGCCTAGGATTACTTTTGCCCGTCACCCTCCAGGCTTTCTCTTGCCTTGCTACCCATAGGAAGCTCAGGTGAGCCCACTTCCAGTGAAACAGGCAGGTGACATGCAGAAGAAATCCTAGGCCTTTAAATTGCATTCTCCCTTTAATATATTTTCACTCTAACTTCTACTCAATGCCAGGGGGTAGTGTAGTTTAATTGTCTTCGCTATAGAAGAGGCGTGGTTTATTTGTCTGGCTTCTTATCATCATTCTCCCCGTATTTCTCCTTCCCCCATTAATGCCTCTGTTATCTCTTCAAAATTGAATAGACTTCATACCACGCACTTGCTTGGATCATTGGATGTAAGAAATTGATTTTTTTTCCTCTTTTTTTTTTTTTTAACGGTTTAAAGTTTTTTCGACTGGGTGAACTTTTCTTGGTCATTAAAGTCGAATTAATACGCCATTAAAACTTGTCGGTATCGTTGCCTAAGCTAACATTAATTGGAAAGGCTTTTCTTTACGCCAGAATGAATCTGGTCCCGCATAGCCGCGAGCTTTCAAAACTGTTCAATCTTAAGAAATATTTAAAAGAGGAATTTCAAAATTTGCTTATTAAAGAAATACCCTATAGGTTTTTTGATTTTAATGGTGTAGGGTTCGTACACGACCTGGAAAATGAATAACTATGCTAGTATAAATTCCTTATAACAATGAGTTCGAATAAAAAAATTGCCTTACATTCGTTTACGTTTAACTCGAATAAGAAATGGATACGTTTTTCGCGACCTAATAATATCTGATTGACATTCACGATGGTCTAATTCAATTAACAAAAGTTATACGAATTCCGAGCACCAAACAAAAGCTGGTCTGTACCACCATTATCTCAATAATTGTTCATATTTAATTTATGTTAATATAAAAACAATCAATTATATAAACCGACACGTAGCAAATGGTTACGAATTATCGGAAGATTTTTAAGCTTGATTAATAAACAAATTCCGCGTTTATTCAAACGAATCATGCGAAGAATAAAATATGACGTTTCTCGAAATCCGTGTAGAATGAAATAAAATAATTATATTTTAATCTAAATTGAAAGGAACCGACTACATTCTAGCTTCGAGATCTCAATTTGGGTTAAAATCCCCGTAGAAACTTGAGTTTCAAATTGTTCTTATCGGCGAATGAATAACTCGTATAACGTATCAATTCCCTATAACAATAAGTACAAAAGTTTGATTACATTACTATTCGGTTAACTCGAATAAGAAATGGTTACATTTTTCGCGAACCGATAACATCTGACTGACATTCACGATGGTCTTATTTAATTAACAAAATTTATACGAATTCCGAGCTCCAAACAAAAAGCTGGTCTACCCAATATTATCTCAATATTTGTTGACATTTAGAAGACTTAATTTTCGCACGCTGACAACTGGAGTTCTGAATCTCCAACAGCCTTGAAATGACCTTTATTCCGTATGTAAAAAGAGCTTTTTTTTTCCAAATGACAATGTTATCCATGGACCGTATTTAAATTTTGTAATTTAATTAAATCCCTCATTTTTCAAATTTACAGAAAAGAAAAATTTATATCATTTCACTGAACGTTTTTTTATATAATTTCATATTCATTCCACGAAATTAAAGTCAGTAAATGGCTTAAAGAACTCAGAATAAATCTAGTTAGCTTTAAAAATGTCTCTCATTTCTCTATTAAAATAGGAAGCCCCAAAAAAAATTCGTTAAGACCCAATTTAAATGTTGGAAAACTTCCAAGAAAATTGAGTTCGTATTTTAATTTTCATTTTTAAAAAACAATTCTAGGGGTACCCAAAAATATTTGGGTTTTTTTTCTGGTAATTGGGAAAAAGGATTAAGTTATGAAACCTAAAATTCATATCGAAGAATTTGAAAATATCTTAAGAAAATAAGGCTTTTACTTTGAAAATAAACACGCAACCTGACTTGATCTAAAACAAATTCGAGCAAGGCCTTGTTCATACTAGGCCTTGGAATCGATTTAAACCGTTTCAACACGTTTCGTTTTAGCCGCGTTCACACTACAGACTTTGAAACCGTTTTAAACCGTTTTGAAAAGGTCAAATTAAAAATGTTTGGGTCACCCTTGTATATCTTTGATCAAGAAACAAAATTAATATCTTGGAAAGACGATTTAAAAATTCGATACGGTTTGAAAACTGTTCCAAAGTGTCAAGTGTGAACGTAGCTTTTGGGAAACCGTCTTTTCTCGAATCGATTTGATTCGATTTCTCGAAACTGATTTGGGAACCGGTTTCATACCGATTCGTTTTCAACAACCGATATATGAAGCTACAATTAATCGATTTAGAAAGAATGCGTGAACTGTCGCTTAACGATTCCTGGCGATTTGAATATCGGTTTGATTTTTACCGTTTCAAATCGATTAAGAAATGCTAGTGTGACAGTAGCTATATTCAAATCGCCAGGAATCGTTTTAAGCGTCATGTGTTCACGCATTTTCTTTATAAATAGCTTCATCTATCGGTTGTTGAAACCGAATCGGTACGAAACTGGTTCACGAAGCTGTTTCGAGAAATCAATTCAAATCGATTCGAGAAAAGACGGTTTCCTGTTCACATGACTCTAGCGAAACATTTTGAAACGGTTCAAATCGATTCCAAGGCCTAGTATCAACGGATCTTATATGGCGGATTTTTGGGATGTAAACCCTGAAAATATACTTATGTCATGAAATATTAACCTTAAAGTTAAACAAAATTTAATCTTAGAAAGTTGTAACTCATTTAAAATTTACAAGTCATGAAGCGGAAAAAATATGTATATATTTTTGGAATTTTGACTTTGTGAAGTTATTTTAAACGCGTCAACCAAGATGTTTAAAATTTCTGATATATTTGTTTTTATATTTTAATTAAGGTAATAAATATAAATGAAATATATAAACTCGTATTTAATTCCGGGGGCATTTTTCTCAACTTAATTTACTTTCAGAATATAAATATAAATATATTATATCACAACTAGGTAGGAATATGGTTCTGACGCAATTACCTATTCATTAACGCCATAGAGAAAGTGGGTGAGCCTATACGGTTTCCAAGTAGGCATAAATTCTCTACGCATCTAGGTTCGAAAATTCTAAAATAAACCGAATCCCGCCATAAGCGTGTAATATGCAAATATATCAAGCGTAAATAAATAGATTCTTAGGTCGCGCGCCAAATCTACTTAAGCTTAAAGATATAGTAACACGATTTGGTTCAAATTTTAATTGGGAAACGCTTTCATTACGTATTTACACACGCTTCAAGTTTACAACAAGGCATATTATGATTGGTACGTGGTTCTAAAAGTTTTGTCGTCAGAGCTTTCGCCCGATTAGAGAGCAAAAAATTAAATGCCCTCTAGCGGTTGAGATTGGAACTAAGTAGGCGGTGCTAATATCATGCCGAACTTTCTAGACGTTTACGGGGGTGATATGGTATCGACGGAAAACGACTCTCCCCTCTCAATCTGGTGAAACGAAGGAGCGTGTCTCGCCCGGCAGTCGCGATTTCGAGTCTGATTTACTCTAGAAAGAATATACTGGGCCTGGCCGCCTTTTTGTACAAATTTCGGAATACTTAGGGTGAAAAACATCGGACTCGCTTCAAAACGCCATACTCTGGGAGCTCCAAAATTAAATTGTCAAAAAAGATGTTTTTTTTTTTCCCGATAAACATGGTGTTTAGAAAATGGTGGTAGGACCAATATACACTGGGTTCTATGGGTCCTTTTAAGACGAAAATATTCTATGACGTTTTGTCATACGGGGCGCCGTTTAAGAATTACGAAATGAATCATGCGCGGATGACCCCTTATTTCTGGAACGTAATTAACGATAATTTCCGTACGAATGGTTTGACTTTCTGGATTAAGTACTTTTATAATACCAACTATGATGGTTACATAAAACCCATAAAATTAATTTCGAAAATGGCAAAAGTTATACGATACTATCCCTTTATGCATGGCGTCTAAAATTCTGTAGCAACGCTGTATATATAGCTTTTGGAATATTCCTATATCATTCTATGTTCGGCCCAAATCCATATTTTAGTTAATTAATACTTATTTTTCTCATTAACTTACTTTTAAAACAAATTGGTACCGGTAATTGATTTTCTAAGGAAATGAGCATTATATTTCTAAACTTTATTTTAAAGGGCCACTGTAACGTCAATAAATTTATTTAATGGCTTTATTTTGTTGAATGTTTTTAGAGATATTTAGGGGCTATATTAGAAATTTGGTAGTTTGGGAAGCTCCTCCAATTTTTAAAAGGTTTTATTCGTTTAATTCTGGCAGTAAATGGGGTTGGGGAACACCATGTTTCACCACAAATGGAGTTTTCATATTTTTTCTCCACATTTTCATGCTTAAATACCATATGCACGCGTCATATATCTATAGGTGTTTTAAATTTTATTCATTTACAATAATTGCTTTACACTTAAATCGAGCAGAAGTCCGAAAATGAGCCCTAATTTTTCTACGCGACCTCCTAAGCATAAACCGATTGCATCAATAGAAAGTAGACATTCCGTTTATTTTAAGATCATAAAATTGTGCTTCGCCACTCGAAAATGGTGTTTCGCCACTCAATAGAAATCGAGAAAAAGGCCGAAAATGAGCCCTATATTGAAATGCAAATAGCCGTAACTTTTCTCCGCGACCTCCTAGGCATAAACCGATTGCATTATTAGAAAGAAGACATTCCGTATATTATTTTAAGATCATGAAATTATGTTTCGCCACTCGAAAAAGGCGTTTCGCCACTCGATAGAAATCGAACAATAGTTCGAAAATAAGCCCTATATTAAAATGCAAATGTCCGTAACCTTTCTATGCGACCTCCTAGGCAACACGCATAAACCGATTGTATCATTAGAAAGTAGATAATACCGTTATTAATCGCCGCAAGTGATTTATTTTTCTTTCCTCCACATTTCCATGCTAAAATCCCATATGCATGAGTCACAAATCTTATTCATTTACAATCATTGATTTACAATTATTCCTAGTCTAACCCATTTTGGCTGAAAATAACGTTTTAGGTTAGGTTTATACGTGTTCGTGATTTTAACATGGTAATTTGTAGGGAAACATACATATATAAAAATTTGCGGCGGAAAGATTTGGCGACATCGTGTTTCCCCACTCCACTGAGTCCCCTCTCTTCCAGAAACCACTAAAAACTTTTAAAAACCTGAGAAGGTCCCAAGACCCTAACTACCAAATAGGCGCTACGTTCGCCGCACCGTAAAAGGTAGTTTCTCAACTTTTCTTAGTTTTCTAATAAAGAAAACCTGCAATCTGACTTAAATTAGCAATTATTAATTTATTTTCTTAATGGGCAAATGAGAGAAGCTTGTCATCTGCCGCCTTTTGGCCGAGAAAAGGGTTTTTTGAGAAATAGAAGTTGGTTATTTGACGTTTCTAAGCAATTGCCGACGTATTTGAAAAATAAAAATATTCAGATGAAATTTTCCTTTAACGTACACGTCGAATATAGCAAGACTTCTTACCATCTCATTTCCATTTTAAACCATTTTTATTTCACATTATTCAATAAAATTTGCCTATCATTTCTCTTACCCTTCAAAATAAACTCGGAAAAACCGGAAAATAGTAATAAATTAAGAATGGCGTGAACTTCGTTTTAATATTTTATCGTGTGGGAATTGAGAAAGTTTTATATTTTTGAAAAAAATTGAAAAATAGGTACCGTAATAAAAAATTTGCTAGCCACCCAGTAAAAAGAAAACTACAGAGCCAAGAATATTTTTAACCACTCTACCCCCTAGAAGGGGATGTAGCTTTTATATTGTATGTGGCTGAAGAAGATGGAGTTGGTGTGGAAAGTTTATGCCCTTTAATCCGGGAATGGTTATCTAGAGAATCTTCCAATTGAGTTTGAGAATGAGACCAAAGTTGCGTTCATATTAGACCTTGGATTCGATTTAAACCGTTTCAAAATGTTTCGCTAGAGTCGTGTGAACAGGAACCCATCTTTTCTCGAATCGATTTCTCGAAACCGCTTCATGAAGCAGTTTCATACCGATTCGGTTTCAACAACCGATAGATGAAGCTACGATAAATCTATTTATAAAGATAATACGTGTGACTATTTAAACGATTCCTGGCGATTTGAATATCGGTTTGATTTTACCGTTTCAAATCGATTAAGAAATGCTAGTGTGACCGTAGCTCAACTGAACTTTGGTGGACAGTTTTGTTCCAATGACGGGATTAGGCTTTGGGGTGTAATTAAAGGGAGAATACAGCCCTAAATATATGCTAGTGTTACGAAATGAACTTAAAGTGAGAATGTAGTCGAATAATTTAATTTTTAACTTTAAGATTTTACAGGGTTGCTACAGTTTTTTCAGATTCAAATTCCCTGACTTTTCCAGGTTTTTCTCTGACCTTTTCCAACGATTTTCCTCACCGTTTCGGCTAATACTATCCAATGTTTAACGTTTGCACGCGTATCTCTGTTCTAATCTATACTACTGGCACGGTCAGCTTCAAATCTTTTCTGCAGATAATGATTGCAAATTTGAAATTTACTGGCTTTTTGAAAGATCTTTAAATTCCCTGACTTTTTAAAATATCTTAAAATTCCCTGACTTTTTGGGATCATTTTCAAATACCATGATTTTTCCCTGTTCTCCCTGACCTGTGGCAACCCTGAATTTAATATTTAATAATTTAAATGAAGAATTAAATCCCAACAACGAGTGACATTTTCTATTGAATTTTTATCGTTAAATTAATCTAATAACATTGACAAATAAGCTGCGTTCACACTACAGACTTTGAAACCGCTTTAAACAGTTTTAGAAAGGTCAGTTTCTAAAATTCTTGGGTCACATGTGTAGATCTTTGATCAAGAAACAAATTTATTATCTTGGAAAGTCGATTTGAACATTCGAATCGGTTTGAAAACGGTTCCAAAGTGTCAAGTGTGAACGTAGCTATACAGTCAAGTTAAGATTTAAGTAGACACGCAACCTGACTCGATTCGAGCCTCGTCAAATTGATTAGCTGAATAAAAGGCCTATCGAGGTGTGGCTTCCCTAATGGACTTGCCGATCTTGTTGTTCTTGGTACTACTCGAACGAGGTACTTAAACCAAATTTTTGTCTAATTAAGTTAAGGTTCGTTTACTCGCTACCAAAAACCTTTCCAATAAGTTGAAGCCTTCATTTCTTTTTTACTTTTTCTTTTTCTTTTTTTTTTCGTTTTAATCCGAACCATTTGCCTGAGCAATTCAAAAGCATTCTTTCGCTCTAACGCCTCATTAATTCTGGGGCGAAACCTATACGGATATGGATGGCGGCTATTAAAAGCGATTTCTAACGAGTAATTACTCGGCTAAACTAAAAAGGAGTATGCCTAGACTATACAATACGTACTAAGATACTTTGCCAAATATTTCTTCATTTTTTTGTAAAGGGAGAATGCAACTTAACAACAAGTTATTTATTTATCGATTCCGTATCGTTTTAAATAGGCCTAATCCAGTAGTAAAACATTTTACAAACAAATATTAAACTAGAAATAAATTTAAAACTTAAGGGGAAAACAGGCTTAGCTGAATTCGTGAAGATCATGAATTTCTTCGCATTCAAGAGTCATCGACCAATGAGCAAAGATCTCCATGAGACTTCCAATAACATTCGATTGGTCGCTTCCCCAAATGCAGCTAAGCCTATTTTCCCGGGTTAGTTTTAGATATATTTCTACTTTAATATTTGTTTGTAAATGTGTTCTCCTTTTAATTAAATGCAAAAAATCATCAGGTTTTCGATTCTTTGTATATTTTCTGAATGTTTAAAGCCCCGTTTTCAATCAACGTTTTACCAGCTTTAACTTTCGCTTTTCTAAGAAAAGTTTATATCAAATTAATTTACATATCTACTTTTCTGTCAATCGAAGCCTGTTAACGTGGGTTAAACGAAAAGCTCGTTTTAAGCTTCAACTTTGATTTGACGAAAAAGCTCAAAGGGCATGCCACGAGTATTTTATTCGCTGGAAGGCAGGGCGTTACGCGATTGGTTGGAGGGGGTCAATTTAAAAGAACAGTGAAATATGGATCTATTTTGGTTTATAAAATAATTGGGATATTCCCCGAATGATTAACTACGCGGATAGGTCTTAATTTTCCTCTTCACCCTCCCTTTAAAACTGCCAGTACAGTGTTCCTTCGCGCGTCGAACGAGTTAAATATTTGGTATTGTCAATCAATCACTAAGTTACATGAGAGCTACAAAGGATTAAGTGCTCGCGTATGTAGTAATCTACAATTCAATTTCGACAAGACGTACATGGAGCGATTGAAGGTTTGAGGAAGGTAAAATAGCGGTATATCTAAGCCGGGATATGGCTGTAAGACCGAAACCATTCACTTTATTGCTGGCTGGGTTGAAACCGTTACAATGTACTATATTATAACTAAGCCTTGGCAGTCTACTAATATAAATTTACACGATCACGAAACTATACCGTCCTGGCGAAATTAACATCTAATATATGATGTTGGAACTTCAGTTAAGTTAACAATATATAAACTAGGGTTCAAGAGAATCAAGTTGGGAGTATAATGGGAAAAAGGGAGGATGTTAAACTTCATAAAGATGAAAGTAGTTTGTGCTAGCCTAATTGCGGCTGAACGTGTAACGTACTCTTCCTTAGTTTTAATTAATTGTTACTAAAGTGGTCCAAGACTTTCCAGGGACGGGTTAGATCCAACTGATCGACTTTCAAATGATCGGCAATTGGATATTCCCAATCGATCGACAATGCCTAAGGTTAGGTTAATTACTTTTAAAGTGAATGCCAATGAATTACATATTTTTAGTTTTATCATACTATTAAAACGCCATATCTAAAATTTTATACCTCCTGGGTATATGAAAATGTCAAAAATATACATGTATAGGTATATCTTTTTTTCTACAATAATTGACGATAATTTCTATCCATCGTCAGAGCGCGAGACAATCAACTGTAGGCTCTACAATAAACACATGACCATAGTGATGTCGTAGTTTTAGAAGAAAGTACTTCAGAAACGTTTATTTAATCAACTGTTTTTCACGACCATGAAGTAGTAGTATCGTTAATTAATTTAATATCATTAAGTTATTCGCCATAGTTAATACATTTTGTGTAAAGGATAAAAAATATTATCAAACCATGAAATGGCAATTAATTTAATAATATTAGAAGATAATCACCAAGGCCAATAAATTGTGTAAAGGATTATATTTTAACTATGGTAAATTATAAGTTGAATAATATGTATTAATTTTATTTGAATTAGAGATCGGGGTTTGGACAAGAAATTTCTGATTATTTTATCTTTATTCATAACTTAAAATTTTTCGAGGAAAGTCTATGATAAATCCAATGTAATCGCGAATAATTTTCCGATTATTTTTTTATGATTAACTGATTAACTGATAGTTGTGGATTATTTTGTCCAAACCCCGATTTTAATAAAAATCTTTGATTTAAAGAGATAATGCAACCTAACAAGTGTTTTTTTATCGATTTCTTAATTATCGTTTAAATAGGCCTAACCTAACAGTAAAAGAATTACAAACCAATATTAAATTAGAAATAAATTTAAAACTTACCATCAAAATAGGCTTAGATATCCTTAACTCCCGTTTAAGAACTAGCGACCAATGACATTGATCATAGAGATCCTGCATTCCCCATATAAGAGACATCGATCAATATCATTGGCCGCTAGTCCTTATATGTGTAGTTCAGGTGATCTTCATGAATCCAGCTAAGCCTATTATTTTGATGGTAAGTTTGAAATTTCTTTCTAGTTTAATATTTGTTTGTAAATTTTTTCGGCCTATTTAAACCAAAAATATATTATTCATTGGTAATAGATAATCTATCCCATTATTATCCCAGAAATAAATAAAAAATAAGCATTTCAAGATAGTACTTTTAGCAATCTAATTAAACCAACCGTTAAATTCAATTAACAATGTTGACGGTAAATTCCAGCGGCTTGTGGGTGGAAAAAAGACCTCAACTGTCTAAACTTTTTTCTCTCGATATCGCTTATAATTCTCCTTGAGCGGAAAAAAGCGCGTACCCGTTAAGAACAAAGTAATGTTTACTCTATTGCGTAATAATATCGTCGACAAATTAATTAATGGGAAACTTTATCGGGCAAACATTTACGACGCGTAGAAACGAAGCCCAATGAAGAGAAAGAAAATAAAAAGGAAAAAAGATTATTTTTCGACTTCTACGTAAAAGCCTGCTCCCTAAAGGCGTTGATGGAATTAGCCGAAATAAAATTAAGCCCATTAGACGCTAGAGGGCGCTGTTCCGTCGTTTAAGAGCTTCGATAACGCTATTAATAGTAATGGCCATACTCTTTCCTTATTCTGCCTTCCCAAAATAACCCCAAGATCTATACGCTACAAGCCCCTTTCGTAAAACCAAAGAGAATTAAGAAGTAGAATTATATTTGTAGTAGACCATAAAGTACGTTTATAAATAATCCTCTTTATATAACGAATCAAATATTGATCCTAGTGGGTTATTTCTTTGAACAGTGTTCTTACGCAATAATGCTTTGAAGGTTTTTGCTACTAAGAGCAATGAAAATACCAGTCATTTATACTATATCGTTAGTAGGGATCCTTAAAGTTGCGTTTTCAATAGAGCTTTCGCGCCAAAACGAAGTTAGTTTTTGGTTTAACCGAGGGAGCAGACACTCACGAACTCAGGTGTACATTTTTGAGCTCTTTGCACTATCAAAGCTGAACTCAAGAGTTTATAAGAGTTCTAACTCAATGCACTTTCAAAGCTAAACTCAGTGAACTAAGGTGTACAGCGAATTCAAGAGTGTCTGACCCCTCGGGTTGAACCCACGTTAAGGCTTCAATTGACAGAGAAGCCGATATCTAAATGGATTTGATATATAAGCTTCACTGGCAATTAAAACGTTGATTGAAAACATGGCTTAACCAAGACTTCGGTAAGAATGGGATGACCCCTTGATTTCCATCCCATTGTAAAGATCTAACGCAGACTGTCTGTCTGTACACGAAAAGCTAGATAAACTAAGATAAACTACGTTGCAAACTCAGCTTGAATTTGAGTTTTTATTTGAAAACGCATGCCTAGGGATGTTGAATTTAATTTAAGTCATTCGCTTTATTTAAAACGACGATTTTAAGTCTATAACACTTGAGAATTTAAAACAGTTTTCAACCGTTTAGGAAAGGTCAAACTGTAAAATTCTGGGGTCAGCTGTAGAGATATTTTGTCAAAAAAAATTAACTATTAGCGTGAAAAGTTTATTTGAACATTAAAAAAGCCGTTTCAAAGTTCCTAGTGTGAAAGTAGCTTAAGTTTAATTTAATTATCATTTGCTTTGGACATTATAACTGGAACAAGGTATAAGAAATTGAAGTATATGATAATTTAACATAACTAACAACTAATTAATGCGAAAAATCGACATTTGCTTTGGTTTGATATTTATGGCGGTTAATATTGCTTGTAGATAATATTAATGTAGGGCAGTTATGTTTGCTAGCACTCTAACGCTATAATATATATATCACTTTTTTTTTATTGCTCCTAGTCGCGAAAACCTTCAAAACTTCCTTCCATTAACGGCAGGGGTGTTTCCTTTTCGATAGCTGGTCCATGCAGAGAGAAATAAACAGTAAATTCAGTTCCGGTATTTATAGACTATTCGCTAAGACCCCATTTAGAAGATAATAAAGCAGTTTTGCTATATAGCAAAAAAAAAAAAAAAAAAATTAAAGGCGCATTTTCAATCAAGACCTTTTGGCCAAGAATCGAGCTATTGCGACAAAACAAAGGTGAAGCTTAAAATAACAAGCTTCAATTAATAGAGAAGCCGATATCTAAATGGATTTTGAAGCAAGCTACTAAAGCAAAAGTTTGAAAAACGTTGATGTAGAAAACGAGGTTTTTATGAATTTGATATAAGCTGCTCTGGGAAAAGTGTAGAGCTCGGAATCGGATAATGAATAACTTCGGATATCCATTGATAACTAGGCTTTTTTCAGATATATTAATCTCGGATAAATGGTTTGTTAATATAAAACCATAAATTAAATAAACAGACGCGTATCAAATGGATACGAATTATCCGGAGATAAAATTTTAAGCGCGATTAATAAACAATAATTTATTCAACAGATAATCCGAAGATAAAAATATTAAGTTTCTCGAAATCCGTATACGAATTAGACCCGGAGTTAAATTTTAAGCTTGATTAATGAACAAATTACGCGTTTATTTAGACGGATAATGCGAAGATTAAAATATTACATGTCTCGCAATCCGTGTAGAATGAAATATAATAATTATAATTTAATCTAAATTGAAAGGAATCGAATAAATTATTACATTCTAGCTTCGAGATCTCAATTTTGGGTTAAAATTCGCGAAGAAACTCGAGTTTCAAATTGTGCTTATCGGCGAATGAATAACTCGTATAACGTATCAATTTTCCATAACAATGAGTACGAATAAAAAAATTGCCGTTACTTATTCGTTAACTCGAATAAGAAATGGATATGTTTTCGCGAACGGATAATATCTGATTGACATTCAAGATGGTCTTATTCAATTAACAAAAGTTATACGAATTTCGAGCTCTATAAATATAAAAAGCACGTTTTTCAATCAAGATTTTTTTGACCAAGAATCGAGCTTAAATTGCGTTAATATAAAAGTAAAGCTTTTCGTTTAATACACGTTTTCAGGCTTCAAGTGACGTATAGTGGATATCAAAATGTATTTGATACAAGCTTCTCTTAGAAAAGCGAAAGCAAAAGCTTGAAAACGGGGCTTAAGTCATATGTTTTACACATACAGCCTTAACCTTTATTCAAACGGTTATCGCGAAAAATAGCTCTATTTTTAGGCACTTAGGCGAAAAAACCTCTCTCTAAGAGAAATTGCCGACACAAAACAAATGTTCGATTAAATCTATTTATACATCTATAAAAGTTTATGGAATATAATGTTCTAGCCGCTGCATATATTCCAAGAACGAAAACAAGAGAGAATTAACGGTTAAAGGAAACGCGAATACTTAATTTTAAGGGGTGTGAATTTTTATTTAAAGTAATATCCTTTTCAGATTGGGCCTTACTAAACCGGTTTAATCAGATTTAACCGAGGTTTACATAAGCTTTTCAATTCAATAAACATCGGTGAAATATGATTAAACCGGCTAATTACTTCTAGTCTGAAAATAGTATTAGGCTGTCATGGTTTTTTCACGAGTTTCAAATGAAATAAGAGTAGCATTTTTGAAAAACAATTATTTAAAATGATTCAAAATATACCTATATATAATTATGGTATAGAAAACTTACCGCAACATTGAAAATAAATATGTTATGAATCAAAAATTTGCCGTAAAACTACGTCATCACTATAAGGTCGCTTGGCTATTATATAGCATATTGGCCTACTGTTAATTATCGAGCGTTTGGCAGGTGATACGATTAATTTCGGGCGGTCTTTTTCGTGTAAGTACTTAAATGGATATGCTATTAGCTACAGCGTCATCACTATGGTTGCGTGACTATTATAGAGCACATACTGTTAATTATCTAGCGTTTTGGTAGGTGACAAGATTAATTTCGCGCGGTCTTTTTCGTGTAAGTACTGAAATGGATATGCTATAGCTGAAATGAAGATTTTTTTCCGATTCCTTATGGCCCCACTGAATTTTTCATAAATATTTTAGTTATTCTATCAAAAACTATTTTTTAAAGTTTTAACTTGTGTTTCTATTCGCAATCAGTGACTTCTTGTCCAATCAGCGCTCGATTTAAAAAACTGAGTGACTTTTCGCCCAAGCTCATTTTTAATTTAAATTTCTACAATTTAAAAACTTCTGTGTTAGCTGGGTTGTAATTGTACGATCTTCAAACCCCCCCCCCCCCCACCGAAATGAGTTTAAAAATATCTGGTATTAGTCTGAATAATTAAAATAATTAAATATTTAAATCACTGTAGTTAATAAATTTAATATAAATGAGGATCGAAACGTATTCCGAGTATTTAAATTACTGTACATTAATAAAATTCTACGAATGTATCGAAAAGATAAAATTTAATTACTCGCCAATAAAATTCTATTGAAATTTTTCTCGAGTTTATTATCAATGTAAAATAATTTCACTCGCTTTAATAGCAGTAGAGGTCGGGGTTTGGAGAAGATATTTCTGATTATTTTATCTTTATTCATAATCTGAAATTATCCGTGGGAAGTCTATGATAAATCCAATGTAATCGCGAATATTTATATCCTATCATTATTAGTAATTAACTGAATAACCAAATATTTGTGGATTATCTTGTCCAAACCTTGACGTCTAAATAGCAGGCTCGAAAACTTTCAATATATTAAAATCTATTCAGCCGCTTTCAGATAAACGTCATAATGGATTTATTTGACACTTTGTCTAATAACTTGTTTAATTTTTAAAATCTTGGATTTAAAATCAAAGAATTTTAATTCTATTTGAAAATGCAAATAGTCAAAAGTAGAGATCGGGGTTTGGACAAGAAATTTCTGATTATTTTATATTTATTCATAACTCAAAATTTTTCGAGGAAAGTCTATGATAAATCCAATGTAATCGCGAATAATTTTCCGATTATTTTTTTATGATTAACTGATAGTTGTGGATTATTTTGTCCAAACCCCGATCTCTATAGTCAAAAGTGATGCTCTCAGCAATTTTCTTTAAAGGTCTATAGACAATATTTCAACTGTTTCATTTCTAATTAGCGCCTAAACATTTTCCTAATTTAAGCCCAATTCTTGGAATATTTCGGGTATTTCCATGTTGTATTTTTATCGACATCCCAGCTGTAGTTAATTATCTCTAAACCAACTAATTCGTAGTATTAAAACCAGGGCCAGATAAAATTGTGGTTCTTGGGGCCCAGACAAAAGGGACCATTTCAATTTTGAACGATAACCAAACACCTCAAATAAAGGCGCCCCTCCACGAAACTTGACTTGGAGCTCGGAATCGAATAATGAAAAGCTTCGGATATCCATTGATAACGTTATAGACTTTTTTCGAGACCTCAATTTGGGTTAAAATCCGCGAAGAAATTCCAGTTTCAAATTGTTCTTATCGGCGAATGAATAGCTCGTATATGTATGCATTTCCTATAACAATGAGCTCGAATAAAAGGTTTGCCTTACATTCGGGTATATACGTTACCTCGAATAAGAAATGGATATGTTTTTCGCGAACGGATAATATCCGATTGACATTCACGATGGTCTTATTCAAATAACGAAATTTATACGAATTCCAAGCTCTTAATCTGGCCCTCATTTAATTCATTCAACCAAGTATAATCTCAATATTCATCCTATCATATTATATAATTGAAATAACCAAACCCGCGTAAAAAAATATAATCTATTTCTTAATTAAAAAAAAAAATCCAAGAGATATTTATCTAGCATTGTTTAAAATATGATATTCCATATCCCGGATAGAAACTATTCAAACATTTCGAAATTCTTTGGCGCAAAATCTCCCGACAAAAACGAGGTAGACGTTCAATCAGTCGGAATTGCCCTCTTATAATGAAACAAAAATCTTTATAGGATAAACTGTAAAGCTGGGTTTTCATGAGAAGCATATTTCAAGATAATTTTGAGAGAACGAGTCATAATTAACGATATCGTTGAAAATCAAAGTCAAAAAGATCGTTGCGATATCGTAAATATCGATAATTTTTTTACATTATCGCTAACTTGAAAATGGGCGATTTGTTTGGTGTTTTTCTTGCAAGTCGCTGTATTAAGGTTTACAGTTATTGCGAAACCTGTAATTTTTTACCACAAATATTTGCCCGAAATTTCTAGGTCAAAAACCAAACTACTCACTTCTGTCAATAAAATGGAGTAATAACATTGGGACACCCTGTAGTGGTTTTTAGTCTGTTTGAGAAAACAACCCATATTTAGATCAAATATGCGCAAATCTCAAATTTCCCTGAATTTCACTAATATTTCCCTGAATTTCGCTAATATTTCCCTGAATTTCGCTAATATTTCCCTGAATTTCGCTAATATTTCCCTGAATTTCGCTAATATTTCCCTGAATTTCGCTAATATTTCCCTGAATTTCGCTAATATTTCCCTGAATTTCGCTAATATTTCCCTGAATTTCGCTAATATTTCCCTGAATTTCGCTAATATTTCCCTGAATTTCGCTAATATTTCCCTGAATTTCGCTAATATTTCCCTGAATTTCGCTAATATTTCCCTGAATTTCGCTAATATTTCCCTGAATTTCGCTAATATTTCCCTGAATTTCGCTAATATTTCCCTGAATTTCGCTAATATTTCCCTGAATTTCGCTAATATTTCCCTGAATTTCGCTAATATTTCCCTGAATTTCGCTAATATTTCCCTGAATTTCGCTAATATTTCCCTGAATTTCGCTAATATTTCCCTGAATTTCACTAATATTTCCCTGAATTCTCAGCCTTTAATTTGTTTCCCCGAAATTTCCAGGTTTGTATGAACTCTGTTGTTATCGCAAAATAGCTCTCATGAAAACGAGCCTTAAGCTCGTCACGCGAAACGAGTGCCTCAAAAAAATTATGTAAACGCGTGGTTGAGCGGAAGTTCATTTTCCAAACTCGTGAGTGCGCGCAATGCATGCTATATTATTCCCAAGGAGAAAGTATAAAAAGGTGAACCAGACTTGAAAAAAAAATAAAATATCGTAGGTTGTTGCGTCTTAATAATTAATAACCTAAATCCCTTTTGCAACAGGGAGGCATCATAATAAAAAAGGACTCGCAGGTTGACTATTACAGGTCAAAATACAAATATGATACAATTAACAGCCGGGATTTGTCGCCATGAAACTCGCGACTCCAGGCTCATTGTGGGACTGACATCGCTGATGAAACGTCAGAAATTAATCTAAACACCAAAAAAGTGTCCAATAATTGTTTGAAAATTGACGAATACGTTTATTGGCATGGTGATTTCGAAAATAAATTCAAAAGCTGTTCCATTTTAGCTCCAAGTTTCCCTTTAAGGTTTTTTTGCATCCCCGAATGATTCTACTTTTTATACTTTCTCCATGATCTTCCTCTTCGTGACTAGTACTAAAACTACCTTTATCTCTAATATGTTTATGACATTATGTATTTATTCGCGACAGCTTTCGTTAGTTTGCAAACTACCTATACTCCTTTAGAAATATTGTAGTCGTCTTCCCGTCTCTCGTAGAAATGTACACGCGTTTTTCGGCGATTATGATTTTGATAAGGCCCGAAGCTTTTTGCATTTCATATTGAGTAGAATTATAGTTTTCCTTTCACAAGATTCTTTGAAAAAGACCTTGAATCGCTTTTAAGGACCGAGAAAATTTATGTAGGTTTAGTGAAGTGTTTAATCTTTTAAGGGAGGTTGAAAATAAAGTTTAAACGCGCTTAAGTTTAAAAATGATATCCTATTTATATTGCTCAAAATTAAACCACGTTAATGGTTTCCTTTAGATCGACGCTAATCGAAGGTTTCTGCGCATCGGTTTCGCGTCTATCGCGGGTATCTCGTACTTAATGTAAGCTACGGTCACACTAGCATTCCTTAATCGATTTGAAACTGTTAAATCAAACCGTCATCGCCAGGAATCGTTTTAAGTGTCACATGTTCACACTTCAGACTTCAAAATCGTTTTTATCCGTTTTGGAAAGGTCAAATTTTAAAATTTTGGGGTTACTCATGTAGATCTTTGATCAAGGAACCAAAATAATATCTCGAAAAGTCGATTTGAACATTCGAAACGGTTTGAAAACGGTTCCAAAGTGCCAAGTATGAACGTAGCTAATAGCTAGCTATTTATAAATCAATTTATTGTATAGCTTCATCTTACGGTTGTTGAAACCTAATCGGTATGAAACTGGTTCCCGGAGCAGTTTCGAGAAATCGTATCAAATCGATACGAGAAAAGAGGGTTTCCCGTTCACACGACTCTAGCGAAACGTTTTGAAACCGACTAATGGATTCCATAGCCTAGTATGAACGCGGCTGTAGACATGCCACCCAAACCTTTGTAGCAAATGATCCGTTTTGGGATTAAATGCCTGCGTTTTCTTCTGCCTGTCACATATACTTTCCTTCAGAGCTTACTCTTGTAATTTGGGCTTCTCGACGATTTTTTTTATTTTATTTTATTTGTAGACGTTTTTCAGACGTGTTTCGTTGGTAAGTCCAAATTACAGGAGACACCCAGGGGAAAATTATCTTCGCATTATCCGTTTGAATAAACGCGCAATTAGTTTATTAATCAAGGAAAAGGTTCGACAGTTTTATCTATTTGTTTGGCCGAACTTGGCACCTGCATAATGCGTATAGATTTTTAATTTCCTCCAGTAATAAATTCAGACTATCGAGTTAGAATAAAATATTTTTTGACCCAACCCTAAATACGAAACCGGACAATGTAATTTTTACCTCAATTAGAGACAATTTATAGAGCCTCTTGTGCGAATTTTTGTATAACTTCAAAATACCAAACTTCCCCCTTATAAGCGCAGATTGCGCAGTTGTTGAAGGCCGAACTAATATCATTGGCGCGAATTTAGCCTATTCAAAAATTAACCTAACTTCAGAGTTTAAACTAAGCGCTAAAACATTGTGGAAAAATGGTTATGTCGATAATTTTTCAAGCAGATTCTCAAAATAAATTCCAAAAATTCATTTGAAGTCATAAAAAATAGGCACGCAACAAGTTAACGATAAATTTGCCAGGGGGAATGGATGTTCTACAGTTTAAAGGTTAAATTGCATTAATTTCGCGGGTTACCAAAATGGCACGTATTTCTTCCATTTCTTTGATAAATTTCTAGCCCCCAATGACATAATGATGATAGACGATTCGCGATTGTTCAAATTGATACTCATTATCGTCTGAATAAAAAGAAATTAAGCTCTGAAGAATTTGTTGTTTCAAGGGAACGTACGAAGGAAAATCAAGGATTTTCGAATTTATTATTTCTAATTATATTTCAGTTGTTTATTTTCCGGAAAAAATACTTAAAATGTTATGGAAAAATTGTGACAGATGTGACAAAGTTTTGTAGTATTAAGCCTTTCAAAAGCCACCAGTACAAGCAGTTAACAGAGGTCATTGTAGTATTAAGCCTTTGAAAGGGAGCGGTAGTAACTGTTATCAGCGGTCATTGCAGTATTAAGCCTTTCAATTGGCATAATTAGCATCAGTCATCATGGGTCATAGTAGTTCTACCGTTTGTAAGGGTCAGGGCCTTTCAAAAAGCACGGTAGTAACAGTCATTGCAGTATTAACCTTTTCAAGGCATCAGTCATCAGATTTACAGTTTGTAAAGGTCAGGGCCTTTCAAAAAGCACTATAACATAATTTATCAACTACCTTTAGTAAAGGTTAGGGCGTTAGGACCTTCCGAAAGATACCAGTAATATCGGTCATTGAAGAGCCCCAGGGTTAATTGAAGGGGCCCAGGGTTAATTGAAGGGGCCCAGGGTTAATTGAAGGGGCCCAGGGTTAATTGAAGGGGCCCAGGGTTAATTGAAGGGGCCCAGGGTTAATTGAAGGGGCCCAGGGTTAATTGAAGGGGCCCAGGGTTAATTGAAGGGGCCCAGGGTTAATTGAAGGGGCCCAGGGTTAATTGAAGGGGCCCAGGGTTAATTGAAGGGGCCCAGGGTTAATTGAAGGGGCCCAGGGTTAATTGAAGGGGCCCAGGGTTAATTGAAGGGGCCCAGGGTTAATTGAAGGGGCCCAGGGTTAATTGAAGGGGCCCAGGGTTAATTGAAGGGGCCCAGGGTTAATTGAAGGGGCCCAGGGTTAATTGAAGGGGCCCAGGGTTAATTGAAGGGGCCCAGGGTTAATTGAAGGGGCCCAGGGTTAATTGAAGGGGCCCAGGGTTAATTGAAGGGGCCCAGGGTTAATTGAAGGGGCCCAGGGTTAATTGAAGGGGCCCAGGGTTAATTGAAGGGGCCCAGGGTTAATTGAAGGGGCCCAGGGTTAATTGAAGGGGCCCAGGGTTAATTGAAGGGGCCCAGGGTTAATTGAAGGGGCCCAGGGTTAATTGAAGGGGCCCAGGGTTAATTGAAGGGGCCCAGGGTTAATTGAAGGGGCCCAGGGTTAATTGAAGGGGCCCAGGGTTAATTGAAGGGGCCCAGGGTTAATTGAAGGGGCCCAGGGTTAATTGAAGGGGCCCAGGGTTAATTGAAGGGGCCCAGGGTTAATTGAAGGGGCCCAGGGTTAATTGAAGGGGCCCAGGGTTAATTGAAGGGGCCCAGGGTTAATTGAAGGGGCCCAGGGTTAATTGAAGGGGCCCAGGGTTAATTGAAGGGGCCCAGGGTTAACTGAAGAGGACCAGGGTTAACTGAAGTCCTAGGCTTATAATTATATTTCTTCATATATTTGGTATTGATATTATATTTTAGATTACATATTATTATATTGAAGACTAAATATATTTTGTTCTTGTTATTATTAACCAGATAGATATTTTACAAAGTACCTATCCGCGAAAAAATGTTGGGTCACGGGTGGTATTTGAACCCACAACCTATTACCATATTGGTCATTGTATAGTAGGCTTAATTATTTTAAAAATGCAAGAATAATATGTAGGCCAAGGGAACTGTATAGAATTAACCTTAAAAATACCCAATAACATCAGGGGTTATTGTATTCAAATACCGATAACAAGAAAAATAAAACGAAACAATTTTAAACACTCACGTGACATTTAACGTGGGTTGACACTGAATCCAAGCTTCCATTTTGTAAATCATTCGTCAAATAAAACCATGTCGTCGTCGTCCTCATCGGTTGACCAAAAATGGCGGATCGTCGACTCGTTGAGACAGCTTACTCGATGTAGAAACTACGTACATTCCAATTCTAAAAGAAATAAAATCAAATTGGTTAGAATATAGCTCTAATTATCAAGGTTTAAAATATACCTACAATCACAAATAATAATAATTATCAATTATAATTCGCGACTTTTAAAACCGTGATCTTAATTTCAACAAGACGCCTAAGATTTACCGGCACGTGGCTGTCTGGCTGAGACTAGCCGTTCGTCGCTACAGTGACGAAACGGTAAACTGCGCATGCTCAAAAATCGGGACCGTTCGGGAGAAATCGGAAGCCGACGTTCGCTTCAAAGTTAGTAAAGACGTATTAAGCGCGGAGTCTGCCAAACCACGTGACCGTTTGGAACACGGCTTGATTTCCACGGCGCGGCCATTTCAATTTATACTGACAACAGCGGATAGATGGCGCCAGGATCGAGAAGTATGATGTTGACGTATTGAATGGGATTGCCATCTATTTAGTTGTTATAAATTAAAATTCCTACACTTTGAAAATCAAGCCCGGTTCCAAACAGTGCAGGAAGCCCAGGAATATATTTCAAAGACTTATAGGCAATATAAGATTATACAGGATGGAAAGATTTGGTTTTATAAAATAATATAAGACTAAAATTAACTAAAAAAGTGATTTTTATAAGGCAAATTTCAGCAAAAATACCTTTTAAAATGATATTTTATTTTCCAATTATATTGGACCTACTTCCTCGCAATCGCGATAGCCAGGGCTCAGTTGAATTTGTTTAGACATTTAACTAGTCTGAAACCATTAAAAGCTTCGCTTAGCAGCTCCCATACCTATTTAGGTTGCTCCGGCTCTAATTATGAGAAGCAATATATAAATCTTAGCTAATAGGCGAAACATTCAAGTTTTTGAATTTTGCGAGCGTGAAATGTCTATTAACTCAAAGTTATTGGACTTTATATATATGTTAAGAAAATACAGGTAATATAGGACATGTTTGAAAATATTGGAATTATTATAGGGATTACAGGACCACCGGGGCTGCCTGCAAACAGTCAGTAGCTTGTCAGATTCTGCTAACCATACTAAAGGCCCGTTTACAAAAGAGCGGAAAGCTGAAGCGTAAGCCGATGCATGGAGCAATAACAACAGGAGGCATAGGTTCATACATCGTTTAAAAATGAGATTTTGGAAACTATGCCTCCTCTTGTTATTGTTCCATGCATCGGCTTACGCTTCAGCTTTCCGCTCTTTTGTAAACGGGCCTTAACTTTGTTTCGAATGCATTCAATTTAAGGGCCAATGTTTTTCGGTAAATTGAATTGTTTAAAGCATCCGATTTAGCACAAGATTAACATTACAGGGTTCGAACAAAATTTTGGAAGTTAATTTCCCAGACTTTTCCAAGTTTTTCCCTGACCAATTTTAATATATTTTCACTAATTTATTCTTATGAACGAGATCTTGGCAATTCCCACTTTTTATTTGGCATAGTTTATCAATCAGGCTTGATAGTTTACTCAGAATATGAGGGAAAATTTGAATCTGTAGGCAAATATTTTCAGTTTATAATAATTACGTTACAATTACTTGGTCAAGCAATCATAAACAGTTCCTTGACATGCACTAGAATATTTAGTTTCTGTAACCATTTGGGCTTATTTTCAAATCCCCTGACCTTTTGGGCCAATTTAAAAATTCCCTGACTTTTCCAGGTTTTTCGGTTAATGCGCGAACCATGCCATTAAAAAAGTTTCGATTTTTCTTTAAGCATTCAGTCGTTTGAGCAGACGTTTCTCAGATGTTAAATCGTTATTTCTAGCCAAATTTTACGCGATAAAGTAATTAAAATACTCTTTCACCCTCACTTTAAATACTTACAAAATAGGCAGTCTGACTTTTCACAGAAATAAAAAAAAAAAGGTTCGTGGCTAAACCACAATTGTATAAGCCACGCCCTCAGGGATTAACTTAAACTATATAGGCACACAATTTTGTATTAACAGCACGTAGACAACTACGGTGTTAGAATACGTAATATTAACTACTGTAGAGAAAAAAATAGTCGCTAAAAATTCAGGGTAATTAAAATTATATTGAGATTTCATTACGTTCAAAGGGGCAATACCATTTACCTTTAAGAAACGAAAACCATAGAGATAAACGGGCTCTTACGTTCGCGCTTATTATTAACTCAAATTGAACATGATTATGGGATTCTCTGTTTTTTATTTTTTTGATATTAAAAAAATATCCACGCACCAAAAACATCTATTAAAGCTTAAAGGAAATGAGAGGGATGAGGGGGAAACCATTCATAATCCGAATCACTTTTAGTTTTCAGCACGTATAATGCTTTTCTACATTTATTACTCTTCGATTTTAAAGGGAGAATTAAGCTACGCAATTAATGATTTTCTATCGATTCCTTATCAAAAGCTGCGTTCATACTAGGCCTTGTAATCGATTTAAACTGTTTCAAAACGTTCCGCAAGAGTCGTGTTTTCTGGAATCGATTCGGTTTCAACAACCGATAGATGAAGCTACGATAAATCGATTTATAAAGATAATGCGTGAACACGTGAAGCTTAAAACGATTCCTGGCGATATTAAAATTATACTTCGAAAATAGGCTTAGCGCGATTCATGGAGATCCTGATTTCCTAGCGACCAATCGAACGTGATTTTAAGTCTCGTAAAGATCTCGCGTGAACGACGGGCCTTTGCTCATTGGTCGCTAGACCTTACGCGGAGGCAATTCAGGATCTCCATGAATCCAGCTAAGCCTATTTTCCGATTAAGTTTAAAATTTATTTCTAGTTTAATATTTGTATTGTAAACTTTTTATCGGTGGATTAGGTTTATTTAAACGATAAGGAATCGATAAATAAAATCACTTATTAGGTTGCATTCTCCCTTTAAAACTAGAGGTGAGTCTTTATTAGTCTTAGTCATGGTGAAAACTCGGAATTGTAGAGGAGGGAGGAGGCCGCGGTCTAAATTGTCGAGCTTTCTTGTTACACAACACCAAAACGAGAGAGAACAGGGTAAAAAGGGTGTTTAGATCGACTAGGGGGGAAAAGGCCGACAGAAATGGCATTCCTAGATTTTTAGCGATACATAATGGTTTAAAAAAATATATATCTAGTCAAAGCAAACGCATTTTTTTTTTTTTTTTTTTTTGATACACGTACCAAAAGGATATTATCGTGGTCAAAAAATTGAAAAATAAAAGACCCCACAATTTTTACAGGAAGGTTAATGTTTTGCGCTCATTTATAAAGGGAGGGTAGAACTCGGTATCTAACTAATTAATAGCCGTTTCAGTAAAAAAAATAAAACAATTTTCAAGGTCTCAACATAAAACGAGTAGAATCCATTTGTAAAAAGTGTAGTAATAAATATCTTTAGAGCGTGTGCGACTCCTCGATTAGTAAGATTACACACTTACTCGACGTCGTGATTAATTTTCTGTGTTTTAAAGGGGCGTAAAACCGTCATAACTAATTCTAACCGAAACCCATAATTAAGGTGGGAAATTAGGATCTGGTTTAAAGTGACTATAAAGTCTACGTACAAGCGAAGGTTTTTAAAAAAAATATTAATAAGTAATCTTTACAATGATAAGAATTTATTTTACACGAAGGGAACGGTTATGGTGCGGCTGTCATAATATTTTTCAAAGGCCTTTGTATGCCTTAAGCCCCTTTTCAATCAAGTGTTTTAAGCTTCTGATTTCGTTTTTCCAAGTGAAGCTTGGAGCTCGAAATCGGATAATGAATAACATGGGATATAAATTGATGACTAAGCATTTTTTAGATATTTTAATCTCGGATAAATTGTTTGTTAATATAAAACCACAAACTGTAGAAACAGACGCGTATCAAATGGATACGAATTAGACCCCAAGGTAAATTTTAAGCTTGATTAATGAACAAATTACGCGTTTATTTAAACGGATAATGCGAAGATTAAAATATCACATGTCTCGCAAACCGTGTAGAATGAAATATAATAATTAGATTTTAATCTAAATTGAAAGGAACCGAATAAATGACTACATTCGAGCTTCGAGATCTCAATTTGGGGTTAAAATCCGCGATGAAACTTGAGTTTCAAATGTTTCTTATCATCGAATGAATAACTCGTATAACGGATCAATTTCATATAACAATGAGTACGAATAAAAAATTGCCTTACATTTGGGTATACGTTAACTCGAATAAGAAATGGATTTTTTGTGAGCTAAAAATGGAAACTGAGTAGCATTTTCAGATCATAAAAAACGAATTCCATATTTACACATACGCCAAATAAAATTTACAAGTGAAAATAAATATTTCGAAATGTTTAAAAACAAAAATTTCCCACAATATTACGTCATCGATATGGTATCGAAACTGATTCACGCGCGTACTGTCGCGTGATACGGTCGCTTTCGCGCGGTAATTTTCGTGAAAGTTATTAATCAAGAAATTACTATATTCATTCGGAAGTTACAGCTACGTTCAATCAATCGGAAAAAAAATATTTTGGGCATTTTAATTTTGGAAGTTTATTAAAACCGAATCAGTTGATTTAGAGATCGTGGTTTGGACAAAATAATCCACAACTATCAGTTAATCAGTTAATCATAAAAAAATAATCGGAAAATTATTCGCGATTACATTGGGTTTATCATAGACTTTACTCGAAAAATTGTAAGTTAAAGATAAAATAATCAGAAATTTTCTTGTCCAAACCCCGATCTCTAAGTTGATTTTTAAAAGTATTAGTTTTTATGTTGTTAAACTACTCAAAAATTATATCGATAATACGAAATTACTATAAAGCTATATATCAACGTAACTTTTACTGCGTGAATGCAAAGTTCGAATGAAAAGTGAAAAAAACACGCAAATTCACAAAATTCCCTTCACGAACCAACCATCTGTTTGATAAGAATAATATCAACTCGTAAGCGGTAGAAAAAACAGAAAAGGGGTCGTTTATGAGAAACCACTATTAAACCTAGCCCTCACTCCCGTAAAACCTAACCACTTTCATAAAAAAAAAAAAAGAAAAAAGAAAACCCCAAAAAGAAAAAGAAAAAAAATGAATATTTCTATACTTGATGATTCTGTTGTACGTTAACGCCCTTTTTCGCCTTTATTTTACTCTCCTTGATGGTGGCGAGTGAAATACTAAAACAGAAAGAATATGGGGTTTTGTCCGGGGGCTACAAGAAGAAGCGAGCCCCGGCCACAGTTTCGCCGCTAGATATATTAATAATAGCCCGCCAAGAGATTACCCAAATGCACGACAAATTGGCCCATAGCGAATGGCGAGGTGAACCGTAGCTCCGCCGACCTACCGGCTTAGCGTTATTACGTAAAATATATAATACCAGCCAGTGATCATTTTACAAAATCGACAAAGTGGTCAAAAGACTCGGAGTCACTTGACATTTGAGCACGAATCAAGGTATCAAAATATATAATTCTCGATGGAACAAAGTCTGACTGTCCGCCCGTCGGTCGCACACTAACACTAAACTTGCGCTTTTATCTCAATCGCTTGCCTTCAAATTAAATTCCAAGCGCGCGAGTTTGAAATTAGTTTATTTTCTTAAACTTGATTTAGGCTTAACGTTTTTAGAGAGGTTATAATGTTTTTTTGCGATGTTTATATAAGTTAAGTTTAGTTTCTTGTATTAAATTATCTTTAACACCGTTTCGAGCAGCTGTTGTTGCTATAGGCTTAGCAGGATTCATGGAGGTACTAAATTTCTTCGCATTAAAGAGTCAGCGACCAATCGAATATTATTGAAAGCATCATGGAGATCTCGCCTTGACGACGAAGCCTTTGCTCACTGGTCACTGACACATCAATGAGAAGAAATTCAGGATCTCCATGAATCCAGCTAAGCCTATTTTGGTGTTAAGTTTTTAATTGATTTCTAGTTTAATATTTGATGGTAATTTTTTCAATGGTGGATTAAGCCTATTTAAAAGCACGAAGGAATCGATAAAAAAACACTTGTAGTTCGGTTGCATTCTCTCTTTATAAGAACACTTATCCGTAGTAAATTATTGCGAGTGACTACATAAAGTTTAATCTTTTATAATTGCGTATAAACCCATCATTATCACTCGCTCACAAACATTATATATCCCATCACAAAATTACAACGAGTAAAAAGCTGCAAATTCCCAGGTATATGTTTTTACAGACCTAATAGTTGAGATTTGAGCTTACTATATAGGCTTCTTCCTGTTGCAATCTATCAATCTATCTATCGTTCTAAAGATATTATATTGCATAAAAGACCACGTAGAATGGGCCTCTTTCTGATATCACTCTCATTGACTCAATATACATATACATAATTTGGGAAAACGTGGGTGAGGGGGGGCAGGGTAGTCTATTATACGAGCGAGAGAGAGAGCTTGGCTACAAGTATAGAACTTAGGAACATCCGCTTCTCGTCTCGGGGTTAATGATGAGAAGAGGGTGGGCAGCGGCGGCGGGCCTTGTTACGCCCGTGGGCCATCGTAAAAGGCGAGGACTTTACCATAATTCCCTCAAAACACAGTCGATGAAAGGGCGCGTATTATATAGGTACGCGATATGGGTTTGAACGCGTGATGCGATTGTTAAGATTCCTCAAAACGCCAAGATAATGTCTAGAACTCGATTATCTGTTTATTGAAGTCTTATCTTCGATAATATTCGATATGATTTTAAACGAGTTTTCCATAAAATTGGACCGAATTTCACTAATACGCGATTACGTATTCAAAAATTAATTGTTACAGCTAAGTTTACAAGAAGTTTAAAAGACGCATTCACTAGATTGGCCAATAGAAATCTCCTTTTAAAGCCAATAAAAATTAATTTCAATGAGGTAATCTTTCTCCGAGAATATCTAAGTCTGAAGAATAACGGTCTAGCATGTGTAGAGCGAGGAAAAACGATCTACCTTCTCTCCGCGCCCGCAGACTCGAACTATTTGTAAGCTAGACAAGATAATACTACGTTTTTACTCCGGTGAATAAGCAAGGGGGATGAAATGAAGTTTAAGACATGATTTTTACCCCTCGATCACAGAGGCTCTACCTCCTCGTTGAAATCAAAATTAATAAATGCACTCAAATTCAATACGACACAATTACATAGGCTTAGCTGGATTCATGGAGATATCCTGAACTCCCCACATAAGTACTATCGACCAATGACATTGATCGATGGCCCTTATATGGGAATGCAGGATCGCCGTGAATCCAGCTAAGCCTATTTTGATGGTAAGTTTTGAATTGATTTCTAGTTTAATATTTGTCTGTAAATTATTTTTACTGGTGGATTAGTCTTTGCATTATCACTTTATCTGTTTTAAGCAATAAAATCAACTTATGTTTTCAAAACTTAACTCCTTTATCTAAACGCGTTTCTTTCTTTAATACAATTTTCAACATGTTGATCAGATTTGACATCTCCGTATTTCCTCCCCTTGAGGCAAAAGCGGGCAAAAGTCAGTATCATTTATATTTCCTAATAACAGCGGGTATAAATTAGTGGTTCCAAGTCGTTCGTACAGTGTACCCCATTGTTATTAGTAAAGTCGTGTTAGTATAGGGTACGCGTTTGAACTCTGAAAATAGTTCACATTCCTAAGCCTAATTAACGCTCCCATCACATTCTGAATTAAAATCAAACTCGGTTAGGAATACAATTAAGGCCCTGCCATTTGTGTCTCATAAAGAGGGGTCCGAAACAGTCGCTATTCGCGATAGGTAAGGTAGAAATAAATTGTAAATCCGGTCTCGTGACTTAATTTATTTTTGGAGGTCATCGTTCGGTTAACCGTTATATTCATGAACAAAATAATGATTCTCGATGGATGAATTACTAGGGTGGTTACTTGCAATTACGGACAATCGTAATTGCGGACAGTTTTGGTTTTAAATGAATATCTTTAATTTTCTTGGTTTTATGTCACGAAAAAAGCACTTATTTTAAGCCTCAGTTTCCGGGTTATCCGTAAAACATCGTTTTAAGACCGTAGGTGATGATCTGGGGAAGATACGACCCTAATTACGGTTTCAACAACCGATAGATCGATGAAGCAACTATAAATAGATTTATAACACGTGACGCTTAAAATGATTCCTGGCGATTTGAATGTCGGTTTGATTTTACCGTTTCAAGTCGATTAAGAAATACTAGTGTAACCGTAGCTAACATTGCAAAACAACGACGAGCGAGCTTAGACCTGCACTGTTTGTAAACGTGAGTTTTAATTTAATAGGAGAAACTCTTTAAAAGATGAGCGAGTGTAGAGGTGAGAAAATGTGATGTAGGGGACCCAACAGGAAGGGTAAAGTAGCAACGTAAACACATTAGAGAAAGAGAGAGAGAGAGAACTCGTGAGAACGATGTTCTTGTCATCCAAAATATACTTTTCTCAACACTCCGACGTCTCACGTGTAGAAGATGATACATCTATTTCCGTTAAGTTTACAAAACAACTTTTTCAACTACGAGATTTAACATTATGTATTAATCCGCCTCAGATTTCGTTCTTACGCTAACTAATCTTGAAAATAAGTACAGAGTACAAACTCTTGGATGAAAAAAAAAAAATCTGAAAAGTAAACCGTATAGATGTGGAAAGCATTTTTTTCTTTTATTATTTGACTATAACCAAAAGGCGCTGAAACCTTTATTGCAACCATTATTTTTAAGCCATATTCGCGTAGTACCATAAGTAATTATACAGAGATAAGTATGACACATAATGAAAAACCTATTCAAGGTGTGTTTGGAATTACAGCATATTTCGGATTAATTCATTATGGGCAAGGCTTAAGACTGTATATGCCATAAAAATATAGTTTGTTTAATAGCTACTTACTAATCTAATCTTGGATAAATTAACTACATGGATAACCCACAGGATTGTTCGTTGATCAACGGAATAATGACGTAAGAACGGCGGGACAATTCTGAGATTTTGATCTTTAAATATAAATTTAATGAAAGCTATTTAAGTGGGATTAATTAAAAGCGAAATTATAACATGATGAGTGAGAAATATTTATTATTTCAATTTTTCTGGTAAGATCCGATCGCTATTAGCAATAATTTCTTTGTCGCGAGGTTGAAACCGACTTTATACAACGTACCAAAAATGCGTTCTACAAGGCATGACGTAGGGTTGCCAAAAATACTCAAAGGAAACTTATTTTAACTAAAAAATGAGAGTTACTGAACATGGCCCACGACTAAGATATTTTGCATTGAAGCAATTTTCATACTTAAGGATATTACTTTAATTTTGATACCACTAGTACAGTTTCACCCTGTCTTGGATCTGTTTATCTTCGACATTCGGCTTCTAAGAAGGAGTTCTAAGCTTTGCAACTATCTTCTGGGTAAATTTACTCTAGCAGGTGTTTTATTCCAGGCCGAATCTTTGGCTCATGTCGTTCATATAGGAATGGGTTTGGAAAAGGGGAAAAACGGGAGTATAAAGGCGTGTTTTTAAAGGGAACTACCATCACGGAAAAATGGGAGATATGAAAAAATAACACAGCGTTCGTACAAAATGTTGGAAGTTAATTTCCCTGACTTTTCCAGGTTTTCCCTGACCATTTCTAAATCATTTCCCTGACCATTTCTAAAATCATTTCCCTGACCATTTCTAAAATCATTTCCCTGACCATTTCTAAAATCATTTACCTGACCATTTCTAAAATCATTTCCCTGACCATTTCTAAAATCATTTCCCTGACCATTTCTAAAATCATTTCCCTGACCATTTCTAAAATCATTTCCCTGACCATTTCTAAAATCATTTCCCTGACCATTTCTAAAATCATTTCCCTGACCATTTCTAAAATCATTTCCCTGACCATTTCTAAAATCATTTCCCTGACCAAGTTTAATTTTTTTCCATGCATTTAGTCTTACGAGCGAGCGCTCTTGGCAATTTCCACTTTTTATTTTACAAAGTTTATCAATCAGGTTCGAATATGAGAAAAAATTGGAATCTTTAAGGAAACCTTTCCCTGACCTTTAGGGTCAATTTCAAAATTCCCCGTCTTTTCCAGGTTGTACAAAATCTGCCTTTATGATTTCGGATAGAAATAAACATTTTTTAATAAAACTTCATACACTATTGTTTAACCGCGTGTCATACCTAACCTCGAATCCTTTTAAAAGGGTAATTATGAAGTTAAACCATTCTTAATCCTTGATCCAACGTATACCTAAGCATATAGTAAAAGTGCTCAAAATATTTCACTGATTCTAAAGGCCGTTTCAGTCGAAACAACAATTCAAAATTCAACTCAACTTGTTGTAGCGTGTATAAATTGATTCACCAAATGTATTGGTTAGAAAAAATGAATCAGTTTATCCATTTTTCCTGACTAGAGCTCGGAATCGGATAACCATTATCTTCTGTTATTCATAATTTTTGAAATATTTTATTCACTGATTGATTTTTTGTGACTAAAAAAATGCAAATTGTAAACTCAAATAAAAGTTAAATGGATGTTGTGTTTATCCGAAGATAAATGCTCGAAGCTTTATCTATAAACAAGTTACTCGAATTAAAAAGTATAACAATGGATGAGAAAATTCGCATTCTTAGAATTCGTGGAAAACAAAAAAATATATTTAAAATTTACCTAAAATTCAAAGAAAATAAACAATAAAATCAAGCTTTTGGCTTTAAATTTTATTTATTATTTTTGAAGAAAATATACGTTTTAAATTGTTCTTATCAGAACGTAAAACTCTGTAGTAGATTTAGTCTACTACTACAAAGATTTTATTATTATTAAATATTTCCCAAAAAACGGATAAAAGACGACCTTGGAAAAACCTAGGTCGTCTTTATCCGTTTTTTGGAAAATATTTAATAATAATAAAATCTTTGTAGTAGTAGACTAAATCTACTAACTATAATTTTAAAGATATTTAATTGCTCTTTCTCTAACAATTAATTTGTGTCCCTTCACGGGTTTGATTCGAGTTAGATAAGGGCCCTTTTTAAGGGTGCGAAGCAACCTCTTTTTTGTATAATTTTATCTTTGGATAACTTAACTGGGTTGATTAATAGTCTATTTTTAAACAAACGGATAATATCCGAATTTAATTCAGTAGATCTATCCAATTAATAAAAGTTATTCTCGACTCTTCAAGTTAATCCAAAAGTTGCATCATCTGAACAAAACTTTACACCACCATTAGAAATTCAACGTTATATATATGGGAAAAAGAGAGTGTGTAAACGGAGTTGAAGAAGAAAGCTTTTTGGTTGGTTTGCAAATGTATTCCTTTCAAGTTTTTATCCGGGGGCAACAGCCTGTATGCCCGCTTCTCATCACGCAACTTGTTGGTCAATAAAAAAAGATCGGGAAAAAAACAAACAGGAAAGTTTTGTTGAGATTTGAAAAAGATTTTCGAACAACCACGTTTACACACGCGGCGTTTTTCCTTGGGCTTCGATGAATAAACTACATAACGGCAGATATAGGGATCTTTACATAGTTCTATGTAATAGAAAATACCCCCCCCCCCCCCCCCAAATAAATTAGAAATTTGCATACGCATTTTTAGTTACGCGAAAACTTATTTTTGATTGACTTATGCGTTTAGACTATTAGATCAAGGTTCGCAACGTTATACGAGTTATTTATTCGGATAAGAAAATTTGAGACTAGAGTATCTTCACGGATTTCAACCCAAATTGAGATCTCGAAGCTAGAATGTAATAATTTAGTCGGTTCCTTTCAATTTAGATTAAAATCTAATTATTATATTTCATTCTACACGGATTTTGAGAAAGGTATTTTTATCTTCGCGTTATCCGTTTGAATAAACGCGTAATTTGTTTATTAATCAAGCTTAAAATTTTATTTCCGGATAATTCGTATCCATTTGATACGTGCATCAGTTTATATAATTTGTTGTGTTTATATTAACAACCTGAAATATCTGGAAAATGCCTAGTTGTGAATGGATACCCGACAGGCTGGGAAATAAGGATTATTTTTAAACTGGACTTGTGGCCAGTAGAGCCCAAGCAGTTTAATTAAAAAACTGGACATTGGCCAGTTACAATTTTCATGAGCTTGACAAACTGTCATTATGACGTAGGACTATGACAGTAGGCTTAAAAACAAAACAAAATTTTGGAATTAATTAACTGGCCTTATGGCCAGTAGACCCCCAAGCATTTAATTTTTAAACTGGCCCAGCTAATTTTTAAACTGGACTTTTGTCCAGTAAAACCGCCTTATTTCCCAGCCTGATACCCGAAGTTATTCATTATCCGATTCCGAGCTCTTCGTAAAATCATGGATTACGGGTAATGTATAAGGGAGAGATGGCGGTCGGAGTCGCAGAAATCTATTTTAAAAAAGTTCCTTAAGGCTCCCGAATTTCATTGGCTTCAGCTCAATTTCTTTTTCAAAATTTTCCTCAAATCGAGCTCGGGCTCAAGGAAATGAGGTGAGCCCGCATAGCTATGTCCGAACATTATAACTCTGTTAAGTTTATAAGGTTAAGGCCATTTTTTCGGATAAAAACAGGATATCAGTATTATTTTTGATAAAAAATTTAAAATGATAAATATAGGTAGTATATTTTTATTAAATAAATATTACATTTGAGTATAATTCGTTACGTCTAACCAATTAATATAAGTTATACAAACTCCGAGGAACCCTTAAGGGGATTCTAAATTTAAACAAATACGAGAAAGTAAAATAAACTATAGTTTTAATTAAAAAAATCCCTATCTCGAAACTTTTTCCTGGTACATATTCCCATCGAAGCAAACATACTAAAATTTAAAATAAAGGCTAAAAAAATATTTTGAAAGAGGAACAAACTGTTACTTCTAATTTTAAAGTAAAAGGAAGTTTTTATCCCTAGAGCGTAACAAATTAAAATAAGCGACAGTAAACACCCCCCCCCCCCTTCAAATCTTTTCTCTTAAAATGTTGTAGCTTAAAGTAGAAGTAGAGCTCGGAATCGCATAATGAAAAACTTTTTCAGATATTTGAATCTCGGACAAATTGTTAATATAAAACCACAATTATATAAATAGACGAGTGTCAAATGGATACGAATTATCCAGAGATAAAATATTAAGCTTGATTAATAAACAAATTACGCGTTTATTCAAACGAATAACGCGAAGAATAAAATACGACGTTTCTCGAAATCCGTGTAGAATTGAAATATAATAATTAGATTTTAATCTAAATTGAAAGGAACCGACTAAATTACTACATTCTAGCTTCAAGATCTTAATTTGGGTTAAAATCCGCGAAGAAACTCGAGTTTCAAATTGTTCTTATCGGCAAATGAATAACTCGTATAACGTATCAATTTCCTATAACAATGAGTACGAATAAAAAGTTTGCCTTAACATTCGGGTATACGTTAAGTCGAATAAGAGATGGATATTTTTAGCAAACGAATAAAATCGGATTGACAATTAACAAAAGTTATACGAATTCCAAGCTCGAAGTAATTTAAGCTAAGGAATTCATAAATAAATTATGAATTGTAGATTGACACAAAATCAATTTGACAAGGCTCTAATTGAGTAAAAAAATGTTTTCGGACTCCAGTCTCCCTTTAAACCAAAACCATAATATTCCTCGAATGTATGTTTAAATTTAAATGTCACAAACATCAAACGCAAAAAAATGGTTTTTAAAGATATATTTACGAATTCTACACGTTTCCACGTAAATGGAAGACTTAGATCTTTTTAAAATTCAGTATGATGACTCGAATTCCTTATTTTACATTTTAAACAAGTGCATTCGCAATCGGAAGGGGAAAAAAATAAAGGAAGCAAAAAAATCCTTTCATCCTTTCTAAAAACAAGTCTATCTTTTTTTACAAGACTGAGTGTACAATGCAAGTACACGTATAGAACTCGGGCTTTAGTACGTTAGGCTTAGCGATATCTAAGTTATCATAGCTTTGTACGCGGTTTATACTCGAAGTAAACGAAAAGTTAAAATAAAGTTTTGTTGCTAGAGAATCTGGAAACAAAACAAAAGGTACTATCATAAGTCTATTACTATCTCTAACTTGTAAGTAAGCCAGCTGACAATGCCATCAGGGATATCTCTCTATGGGTAAGAAATTTAAACCCAGGTCGTATACGTATCACGTTGACTTAACATAAACTTGGACGCCGATACAGTTTCCCCAAACAATCTATACAAGGGGCTAAATTCCGAAACTTTTTCAATTTCCAGAAATATCTCATACTTTAGACCACCTTGACGGTTAAAATATTTTTTTCCTTTCATCATGTACAAATCTATTCCCCTTCTATCTAGTAGAAACCAAATTAAGGAAGTAGAAATGGATAATTAGCATTTTTGAAAATTGAATTAAAAAAAAAATGGTAATTTTATAGCAACTTAGTAATCAACTTATTGGAAAATAACTAAAATTAGTAATCAACTTGTTGGAAAATAACTAAAATTAGTAATCAACTTATTGGAAAATAACTAAAATTAGTAATCAACTTATTGGAAAATAACCAAAATTAGTAGAGATCGGGGTTTGGACAAGAAAATTTCTGATTTTTCGAGGAAAGTCTATGTTAAATCCAATGTAATCGCGAATAATTTTACGATTATTTTTTAATGATTAACTGATAATTGTGGATTATTTTGTCCAAACCCCGATCTCTAAAAATTAGCAATCAACTTGTTGGAAAATAACTAAAATTAGTAATTAATCTACTTATTGGAAAATATCTAAAATTAGTAATAAACTTATTGGAAAAAAACTAAAATTAATGATCGAATTAGGAAAAAAACGTAAATTAGAAACGAAATTTTCTAGAAACGGAATTTTTGGACACGGTGCTTAAATTAATTTCTGAAGCTTAGTAAAATTTGAAAATAAGTAAATATAAATTCTGGCCAATCATATTATTTATGTAACGTACTAACATTAAAAGAATAGACCAACGTTTGACCACCAAGGTCAAACGCTGTAACGCTATTTTCTACTACTACTGGTTAGCGTTGACATAGCTACTACTATCTACTACTATGGACTATAAATATGGCTTATAATGAATGATAAGTAATTAAAGAAACTTTGTTGCCATACCATGAGTCAAGTTTAATCAAAAAGAAAATGATTTCTACTAATTATTGGCGTTCTAACCGCCTACTTGAATTACTATTCAATCTACTAATTATGGCAAATGATGATACCATAATATAACTACTACAAAACATAACTAATATAAATACATGATAATTACAATACACTACAACTATAAACAAATTAACATAACTACTATAAACAAATAAACTATAATACAACCACCCCCAAAATATCGTGCATCATGCAACGACCGATGCCAGTCTACTACTATAACTATTTATATATATATACACGAATTAAGTTCTACTATTTATACGCGCTACTATTAAATGTACTCATCACTTATCGCGAGAGTCCGATGGTTGCGAGGCGAGGTGCTTCTATTGATGACGTAGCTTCGGCTACACTGACTCTGATTGAAGAAGATAGCGCCTATGGCTGAAATAGTGATTATCAGCCATCAGGATCCAAAAATGGACTTAGTTTCTCCCCAAGCTTCAGTTCATCGCGGCCAGCGCGGAACTTCAAAGTTCGGAATTCGACATAGCCAAAATATCGGCTCCTGGCGAGGTTGGCAGGCGAGCTTAGTTGGGCTTCCTCGGAGTTTTCAATAATCAAGAGTTGTGTCCCTTCCAAGTCAGTGCAGCCCAGTTTTGTTGACATGGTCACGTGATGGCATGAACCTCCGGATGGTTCAGGGAGCCAATCACGGACCGTTAAAATGACGTCGTTTTAGGACGCGCACCCGCGTCATTTCAAAAGTGGTGCAATCTTATTTTAGTTTGCGCCATTGTTCCAATTATCGATGATATGAAAGGTATCGGCAGAATGCCTAAAAGCATTCGCTGATTTATGACGCGCACTCGCGTTATTTCCAAAATGGTGCAATACACCATTGTTAAATTTTACCAAGGATACGAAAAGTATCGGTATGGTGATTAAGACTAAAAGCATCGGCCGATTTAAAATTATACCGGCATCGGAAAAATATATACACATGCACTTTTAAAATATACGAACAATACTACAATCTAAATCGCCCCTTTATATATTGGGCCCTTTCTTGACTCACGGCGTGGCAACCGTTTTTATTTTGTTAAAAAGTATATACGTATGAAGTATAATCTACTTCTGGTATATGGGACTAAAATTATTCGCTACAACGCCAGCCTGTTGTTTTAATTTGGAATACTGGCATGGTGATTCCGAAAATAAATTCAAAAGCTGTTTCATTTTTGGCTCCAAGTTTTCCTTTAATTAAACTTTTTTTCTAAAAAAAAAAGATGTGTAATTATTCACCATGTGTCATTATATTTCATAATAGCCAGCGATAAAATAAAGTTTTAGAATTAGCCTCCTTTTGTAGAAAAAATTAGGGTATGTATGGGGTATCCTTCCTCTATACATTTAATAATAAAGATATCAAAGACTGAATTAAAAATAAATGATTTTCAAGTTCCACTACCCTTTCAAATATATTAAAGAAAATCCGAACGGGCCCATTTAATTTTTACTATAGATTCAAGATGAAACGTCATACCCATACGTAAGAATATAAATAACCACAACAAAAATTGACTACCACACACACATACACAGTTTCACAGAAATATTTTACCCCAAGAACGTAAAAGTGCACTTTTATATGAAAAATAAAATGAAAATAAAAAAAAAAGGCTAAAAAAAATAAAAGTAGTAGTAGGGCTTTCATCTTACCAATCCCATTTCCATCATAACTTGACAATGTTACATAAAATGGAGCCTATATAAAAACGGTATTTGGTGTTCAGCTGCCTTTTGCTTTGTAAAAAACTGTGGTAAAATTCTTACCCTATCTTTTTTCACTCTCAACTTAAAATGTCCGAAGACAAAAAACGCGAAAAAAGCTTTTTGGAGTTTCCGTCCACTAACCAATATTTTCCTTTTTTTCTTTTTTTTGTTTTTTTTTTCTTAAAACATCCATTCACATTCCTTAAAAGTTTTCGGACAAAGATCTTGCTATTTTATTTTTGTAATAAATGAAAAAACTTTACTTTACGTAATACATGGGGTAGTTACGATATGGAAGTGTTTTTACCGATTTTAAGAAGTATATAAATCATGGGATAATATTTCAGTAGACTTAAAAGTTACGTTGTTACTTTTTTTTTCAATAAAACAAACCCTATTAGATAGAGCAACGTTACTTTGTATACCTACTGAATGTACTGTTAGAGCTCGGAATTCGTATAAATTTTGTTAATTGAATCATGGGCCAAGAAAAGATAAATCCAGCACATGACTCTTACCTGTTTGAGGGAATAAAATTCTCGGTCGGCCAAACAAACAGCTACCTTCATACAGCGTGTGACGTCTTACGACGTCACTTTGCTCCCAAAACGCCATAGCTTTGACTGTACAAACTTGACCCCAAAAAACGCGTCATCACGGTACGGTGATGACGTAGCCTGTTTCTTTTAGTAGACGCTAGAGTCATGTCCTGGATTTATCGTTTTTTGGCCCATGATTGAATAAGGCCATCGTGAATATCAATCAGATATTATCCGTTCGCGAAAAAATATCCATTTCTTATTCGAGTTAACCAATCTGAATGCAAGGCAAACTTTTTATTTGTACTCATTGATATAGGAAATTGATACGTTATTCGCCGATAAGAAACATTTGAAACTTGAGTTTCTTCGCGGATTTTAACCCAAATTGAGATCTCGACGCTAGAACGTAGTCATTTAGTCGCTGTTCCTTTCAATTTATATTAAAATCTAATTATTATATTTCATTCTACACGGATTTCGAGAAACGTCATATTTTTATCTTGGCATTATCCGTTTGAATAAACGCGTAATTTGTTTATTAATCAAGCTTAAAATTTTATCTCCGGATAATTCGTATCCATTTGATACACGTTTGTTTGTATAATTTGTGTTTTTTCATATTAACAAACGATTTATCCGAGATTATAATATCCGAAACAGATTAGTTATCAAGATATTTATTATCCGATTCCGAGCTCTACGTACTGTAAACTTTTCGGTATAACAAAGTTTTTATTCAGGCTATATAAATGACCTAAAAAAAATATTTTACGATCAACACGTGATATCGAGCGATATTAAAGTTTAACAAAAATGAGTGGATCATTGAAAAAAATCGATAATATTGTTTTACTTCAAGTATAAAGGCTATCACCATTTTTCCAAGGCCTAGACTGTAGAATATATTTTTGGGTTTTTTCATACTATTAATAACACATATTCAAAATTTTAAACCTGTGGGTTAATTTAATTTTAAGAAAATTAAAAGATCAAAAATATATAGATTATTATTTAAAATGTTTAGGGAAAGTTTAAAATGAAAGGTTGGATTTTCAAAATTAAGTAGGTACGTGCCAGAATTTACTGCTGTATATATCGTTTCAAAAATTGCAAAGATGCCGATTAAACTCTTGTGTGCAAAGACTTAAAGGGAGAATGAAAGGCCGAAACAACCTATTTTTAATCGGTTAAGAATGCTAAAATAATGAGAAAAACAATAATATAACTCACCAAAAATATTTCGTTATTTTATAATCAATTTCCAAAGTTCCGATGCTAAGCCTAGTTTGCCTAGCTCGGTGAACTAGGCTAGCACGACCTGTATTTTTTTAATATTCGCGGCTGTTCTTGTCGCCAATCACGAGCGAGTACGCGTATTTTATAAATACGCGTACTCGCTCGTGATTGGCGACTAAATCAGACGGGAATATATATATAAAAAAAAAAAAAAAAAATAAAATACGGCTCGTGCTCGCCTAGTTCGCCGAGCTATGTTGAAAGTGATCGCGATTCGCGACATATTTCATGTAATTTGTATTTAATTGTATTTAACTGATTTTTTTTAACTGTATACTTAAGTATTCTGTTTTATGTATGTTTGTTATTTAATTCGTTGTATGTTGAAATTCATGTTTCCATTTTCGCTTATTTTCCCTCCTTTTACTAAAAACTAACAATATCTATTGTATACATGAAGAAACTCAAAAGTTTATGTATTGTTAGAAAGGGCGCGAAAAGGACACCTGGAAAATTGGTAAACCAAACTTTAAAATCCCTCTCAAGTGAAGACCTTGGCAAATTTGTCCGCGTGGCCTGCTAAATACCAAGAAAAATACTTTTCCATTGTAAGGAACCGGTTAGCAGGCACACGTGACCACGCCACGCTCTTCGCGGCCAAATGGGGGGTTCAAAAATTGCCAATAAGGCAGAATGATACAAAATATCACCGTATATAGACAGCCCCATAGGGACCTCTGCCAAAGCAGAACTTAGAAAAGTTACCAAATAACTTAGTTTTAACTATTTTACTTAGTGTCAGTGTATTATAATAATAAAACAACTTTGTTACTTCATTAAACATCGTCGTTAATTATTCCGGTTTAGCCAATAGTCTACAATTAGATTAAACTGTTTCAGTCCGGTTTGATCTATAAATCAGCTCTCCCTAACTAACTAGAAAGAATCAGAGAAACCATAGAGAGACTCCAAGTCCACCATAGCGAAGCAACTGAGCTTCAAAAGTAAAATAAGTCCTCTAGTAGTATCAGGTTTTCTTCAAGCTAGGCAGCCAAGGCTTAGCATCTGCAAATTTTGGAACTTTGGAAATTGATTATAAAATAACGAAATATTTTTGGTGAGTTATATTATTGTTTTTCTCATTATTTTAGCATTCTTAATCGATTAAAAATAGCTTGTTACGGCCTTTCATTCTCCCTTTAAAGGTTTTTGTACATTTGAGTTAAAATAACGATTTTTTATCGATTCCTTATGGTTTAAATAGACCTAACCCAACAGTAAAAAAAATTACAAACAAATATTAAACTAGAAATCAATTTTAAACTTAACCCGGAAAATTGGCTTAGCTGAATTTATGGCGATCCTACATTCTACATAAGGGCCATCGATCAATGCCAATGGTCGCTATTCCTTATATTTGGAGTTAAGATGATCTCCATAAATCCAGCTAAGCCAGAAGCCGATGAAACCCTCCTTTGAAGTCTATTACTCCCGGGTCTTGTCTACCCCTCTCTGTATGGGTTATTCTCAAAAGGCGCGATTCGTACGCCTCCTAACGGTAGATGTTTTCGGAGCGGGAGCTCGTCGAGCGAATATCTCTAGCAGCCTTGGAGTTCGTCCAAAAAACGTCGTCGTTTGTGGAGAGAAAGAATTTCCAATTTTCCGTAGACAGGGGGATGAAGTAGGACCCCTTCTAACTCATAAAATTGGGAATTTTACCCATACAGAGAGGAGCGCTATATGGAACATTGGAGTAGTAGACTTCAAAGGAGGGTTTCATCGGCTTCTGGCTAAGCCTATATTCATAGTAAGATTTAAATTTATTTCTAGTTTAATATTTGTTTGTAAATACTGTTGGATTAGGCCTATTTTAACGATAACGAATCGATAAAAAAATCACTTGTTGTTGGGTTGCATTCTCCCCCATGGTTTTTTTAAAAGATTTAAATAACTAATATCTTCAAAATGGCAATTATAAACTCAATTTATGATAGTAATTTCTTATTGAACTTCAGCCAAAAATCAATTCTATCCTAATTAAATTTAGTTGTTTTAAAATTTCTAGAAATAATCATTAAAATAGACTTTTGAATCCGAAACTCTTTTTGCGTGTTTAGAAACCAATTATAGTCTACTTCCGGTTTCCAAATTCTCATAGTCAACTTTCAAAAGAAGAAAGCCGATACAGGTATACGCCTACCTTTCGTTACATATCGTGTCCTTTGGGAATTGAATAATTATACTAACACTCACGGTTATTATTAAGTTACACCTAATTAATCTTAAAACAGTGCTTGCTCGGTACCATTCAACACCCCCCAGCAGTTTGAATTCCATTATCAGTCCGTATACGCGATTAGTCTCCCCCTAATATAGTTCGTCTCGTATAGAGAATACATCTCGACGCGAGCTACTGATTCGGGTTCAAATGTCATTCTCAAATGGGAACAGTTAATATAGGCGGTTACTGACTTCTCGATCCGACAAGAAACCCATATTCCATAGAGGCCAAAACGGAAGGGGAAGTCTTTGGTACACTATAGTCTTATCAAATTCTCGTCTAGTCAATAATCCATCTCACTCCAAGTGTTCGGCGTTGGTAGTCAAGAGTATCCCTAGTTTAAAGGTCAATTCTCATTAAAATAATATTTGGCGCGGAACTTGACCAGATATTTCGCACTCTAGTTTCCTTTGTTCAGTTATGACAGTGCATCGAATAGTAATTTTAAGATAGAAATCTATTTAACTTCAACATTATTAAAGAGAAACTTGGGGCTAAAAATGAAAAATTTGATATCTTAGGTTGAAAATTTAAAGATTTTTAAATTGTACCAGAAGCCGATGAAACCCTCCTTTGAAGTCTATTACTCCCGGGTCTTGTCTACCCCTCTCTGTATGGGTTATTCTCAAAAGGCGCTATCCGTACGCCTCCTAACGGTAGATGTTTTCGGAGCGGGAGAGTTCGCCAAAAAACGTCGTCGTTTGTGGAGAGAGAGAATTTCCAATTTTCCGTAGACAGGGGGGATGAAGTAGGACCCCTTCTAACTCGTAAAATTGGGAATTTTACCCATACAGAGAGGAGCGCTATATGGAACATTGGAGTAGTAGACTTCAAAGGAGGGTTTCATCGGCTTCTGATTGTACCGAATATAAGAGACACGCCTTCCATCTTGGGTTAAATTAGAAACGTCAACATAACTCCATGCTAGGTGGTGTCCTAAACCACTAGTTCCACCTGGAGACTAGTTGTCTGTTGACATTTTTATTCTTACCCAAGATGAAGGGCGAGTCCCATCGCGCATGATTCTCCGTATGAAATTTATGAATCCGTCTTTAACTTGGCTAAACTATTTTCCGATTAGACTTGTCCTTCACAAGAGATAATCCGTGGAAACTCGCAGCTTCCTCTATATTAACCTGTTCTCGTGAGCCAGACTGCTATAGGGAGTCCCGATAGCTCCATTTATATTCCTTTCAATTCGATTACGACTATCCATACAATATCCCAGAGTCATCTCGACAAAGTTAAGGTTAAGGCGAGGCGGGATCGGGAATCGTCGAGACGCAGACTGGCAACGTTACTTGCCCATAAGGTCGAGGTTATAAATAAAGAGTTATAAGCGTTAACTTCATGGTCAACCGATATCATTCACGTCGAAAAGAATCCCATAGTAAATGCGTGCCGTAAATGCTTTTAAGATAACTTGACTGGGCTTTGACACGCTCGAACGCCTATTGCTCTTTTCGGAGCCTAGCTGACTCCAATCCCGTTCGATGAGATTCCGCGAATGAAGAGAAGGAGAGGGTGTAAGTCGGGAAAACCCGAACATTTAGTTGAAGCTTTGGTATTCATTACATCGTTCTTCCATAGACTTCCGTTCTCTCGCTAGTATTTCGCGAAACAATTGTCTTATCCCCATCGAGGTTCAATATATTATAGCAATTTCGGATAAGTTTTGGTATTTCGCAAACCATAATTTAAACAGTAATATGCATAAAATTGATTCAGCGAATTCTTCCGTGTTCTTACAAAATCGGTATACGCGACCAACCGCGGGCATTTTTCCTATTAGATTTCTTGAGAAAATCAAAAATAAAACCCCTGTTGACGGTGGTTACCCGCGAACAGTGTTAGCCAATGGGAGTCGTTCCTCGGGAAGAGATATTCAATGATATCATTTCAGGAGCTAAGTACAGACTTTTTGACGGTGGTTTAAGGACAATATTTTTTAATTTTACTCAACTTGTTTTTGATTTTTTGCGATTATGGGTTTTGAATATTCGCGACCGAAACGACAGCGAGTCGGCGACTGACAGAGCTACGCGGTGATAGTTTTCGGTAGCGAATAGTTCCCCCTATTCTCAAGTTGCACAAATGCTTTCTTGGTCAAAAATTATCTCGGAAAAAAATCCTGGTTACATATTTGACAAGCGTAACATAGATGATTCGCTGTTACCTTTTAATGGAACTTAGAAATTGATCGGTACCTCCCACTGATCAGGAAAAGACTTGAACATATACCCAAGCAAATAAGCCATATCGAAGTTCATGGAAATAAAACGATTACAAATAAAAGTACTTAAATTTAACTTGTATTACGACTTGTAAAACTTAAGTCTCCCGGGTGAATGTCAGACAAACCCCGGCGCGAACGCGATAAGTGTTCAAAGTGACTCGGACACGAGAAATTCCTTTGGGAGAACAACGAAACGACTACTGGGACTAACTAAAACGCTAGAAATGCCAATAAAACAAAGAAGGATCGCGTCTGGCTACGAAAGATGAAAGCCCGCAGTAAACCAGAACCTTTATATATAACGTAGAACATATATATATATATACGAGGTACGGCAAAATATCCAATAGTTTTTCACTTAGACATTACCCTGAAGAGACACGCAGCCGCTGAACGGAATTTTTGGCCCTTGGCTTTCTTTTTTGTTTCGTTTGCTCGAGGTATGATCTTTGCGCTCTTATACGTATCCCATGCTCTTGACCTGACCCCAAGTGGGAATCTTAAGGCTAGTATATAGTATTACTGCAGCTTCAAAAGAAGTTGACGTAATGGAGAAGGCTACGGCGGATGAATACGAAATGACAAAATCCGTAAGAATAAAAATAACAGTTACCGCAAAGTCTTCTCTTGAACAAAGAAAATATGGAATATGAAATAAGAAATATTTTCCATCTTTGCCTAGATCCCAAGACGCTACCGTTATAATGTTTGATAAAAGCCTTAGGGGGAAACGAAGAAAACAAATGTTATACGGCAAGTAATATGGTATATTACATAGAAATATCAGAGACTAGCTTCAACTGCAATATGCCACTATATGCCGACGAAGAATGCCACTATGCCTACCAAGAATTAGTTTATCTCAGGAGAATTACTTCATTTGGACGATTTCTAGCCTTCTTTACATTCCTACCCTAGGTCCGCCAAATTTCCTCCTCCCATATTGAACTAGAGGTCGGGGTTTGGACTTAAGATATTTCTGATTATTTTATCGTTATTCGTAATTTGAAATTATCCGTGGGAAGTCTATGATAAATACAATGTAATCGCGAATATATTTAACTGATTATTACTTATAGTTAAAAGGAACCTTGAAGCTAGAAATGGAACAGCTTTTGAATTTATTTTCGGATGCCAAAAAACGTATTCGAGAATTTTCAAAACAATTTTTAAACACGTTTTTGGTGTTTAAATTAATTTCTAAAGTTTCGTAAAATTTGAATAAAAGTAAATATAAATTTGGGCCAATCATATTATTTCAGCCTTCAACAGCGCTGACATTAATCGAATAGGTCTGTAAAATCAAACCGATATTAATATCGCCAGGAATCGTTTTAAGCATAACGTGTTCACAGATTATCTTTATAAATCGATTTATCGTAGCTTCATCTATCGGTTATTGAAACCGAATCGGTATGAAACTGGTTCCCGAAGCAGTTTCGAGAAATCGAATCACACGACTCTAGCGAAACGTTTTTAACGGTTTAAATCGATTCCAAGGCCTAGCATGAACGCAGCTAATTTAAAAGGTGTTTAATCATTATGCTTAAAATCAAAATCAGAAGAATTGTCCTTCATACAATTGTAAAAGTTTAAAGAAACGGGCCAAGGTTTAACAATTGCTACGGACCATGTCAGTGGTAGCTAGTCTATGGTCTATCAACTGTATCTTGAAACCTGGATTATATTAGAAGGCAGGCGCAATACTTGGTTAAGCGGGAGCAATGAAGGGGTGGAGTTAGGCAATAATAGTTTTAAAACAAGCCTCACAACTTTATAAGACGGTCGCTGGCAAAGTGGATCAAAAATTGCGCAGAAAACCTGAAATTTTATTTTAATGAATAATCGTGGTTTGAAAATGTTTCCATCGATTTTGCGAATACACTTTATACTCTTCATTTGTATCGTGACTGTAGTAATTATTTTAATTAGTTTAATTTAAATAATTATTAAAACTTGCAATTAAAACGGGATTTGGTGAAGTGTCATTAAGAAAACAATTAAGTCTCTTCAACTTAAAATAATTCTTAATTGGCTGATAAGATGAAGCAGTAATGAAACCCACGAACGTTCGTCTTCATGAAGTCATTACTGTAATTGTTGTTTGTTTTTAAGAAAGACTGCCGAATTTGCTATCTATAAGGGCTCTTTCAGATACGGATAAGTTTAACGATATTTTAAATTTATTATAAAACCTAAATCGAGTATTTGAAATCGTCAAAAACATCAGGTTTTTGAATTATTTAAAAAAAAAACCACGTTTAAGTTAATCCTCTAATTAAAAATTAATTAATAATGAAATTTTATGCTCAAAAGATGGAGCAGGGAAAATCATACAGAAAATATATGGTTTTTGTACATTAAATAACATTTTTCTAACTTTAAAATTCCAAATCAAAAGCCTTGGGAAATTTCGTGGGAGTCTATTTCAAGTAGATATACCAAGTTAAAAAAATTTAATTGTTACGTGGTTTTCGATCATTAGATAGTCACAATTCCGAAGTTAAGTTGTTAATTAAAACCGCGGTAAAATTATAAGTTGCAAAAAAGTTGCACTCCATGATGACGTCTGGCTTTCCCTTTATAATCTCTTATCCATGATTTTAGGCGTGGCTCTCCCTTTATTTTGACCTATAATTTAACGTATGTCTCTCCCATTATTACTACTCCACGAATTTTGGAGCAGCAACCTATTCTGACATTTTTGCGTAAGCATCCCAGCCTTGGACAGTGGGGGCGGCGGACAGTGCGAAGAACGCAATTTTATAGAGCTGTTTTACTTTAGGCTACAGTTAAGTTGTCGTTGGGAAAGGAAACGACGTCATCTGATACTCAATCCATAACAGCTACAATATTTTTAGAACGTATATTTTAAAAATCTGATATTTTGGGAAAACGCGGTTTTCATCGTTAGGATAGCGAGCCGTAGGCTACGATCTAACCCGCGTCGAAGCTAGCACCTTCGGCGCTCATTTCCTCTAGAATCATCATATTGGCGAATGCATTACAGCTAGGTATTAATTTGCTATTTTGAGAAAACTTTACTATTCAGATTGCCGAAGCAGCTAACTGGAAATCGAATTTTACAGCACAGCTGTCTAGTGAACCGCTATTTGGGTTATACTGTTTTAAAAAACAGCTCGCAGCAGATATTCCGTAAAGGGGGCTTCCCATTCTAGATTTATTTAATCATAAATTAGTTCTTGGTGCTGCTTCTAAATACAACTCGATAAGGCGATTATCATTCAATATTAATAAATCATAGAGCCTATCTTAAAATCAGTTTTAAATTTCAGCACATGCTACAAAGCTATCTTTATTAAATTAAAGATAGGCTAGATCGTAGTTTTCTTACGCGCAGAAACTTGAAACAAATTTTAATATATTTTACTCTAGGTTTCTAAGCTACTTTAAAGAGGCTTACATATTTTGCAAGCGCGTATAGCAACCACCCAACAACGGAATGTATAAAAAATTCTCTTTCCCGCCCTTCTAAACTCGGGATATAACCGGAAATTGATAACTGAAATAGGCCGGACCGATTCCGCTTGCCTATATTGAAGTTTAAAAAAAATCTTTGGTATTTATCATTCATATATAGCTGGAAGTTTCGAGTTCGACTGATCTATTTTTGAAAAGCTTCAAAGGAGAGGTGAAAATTTTATTAAGATGCTATATTAATTTCTTTATCTTTGGCTGTTTTTTTCCATACGCGTGACGTCGATTTTACTTTTCCCTTAAATGTGCTCCCATAGAATAAAGAAATAAATCTGCTTTCAAAATAAGGAAATATCTTCTAATTTGGTCATAAATGGTTCAAATTGAAAAACTCCCAACAGAATTCGACCAAATAGACCAAAAAAAGCCTGAATTCAACAAAATTGGGCCAAAGATATTTTTCCTCATTGAGTAAGCCTATTTATTTCGTTATTCTACGGGAGCACATTAAAATGAAAAGTAAAACTGACGTCACACGTATGTTTAATCAGTTTCGCGAGTTTTTAAATTGCTTAAAGGCCTAGAATTTCCTCTGCCTGCAACCCAGGAAACAAACTCACCATCCAGGCTTCCCCTCGCCTTAATTGCTTCCAGAGGGGAATGCCCAGAAGATGAGCCCACTTCCAGTGAAACAGGCAGGTGACAAGCAGGCCTTTATGTACAAATTGGCGAACTTGACCAATAGAGTCAGGTTGCGTGTCTTCTTTAAGTGAAGGAAAACACAATTTCGGTACCAACAAAGGTAATTTTTATAATTAATTGAATAATTTCATTTTTATAATTGGTTAATTTTAAATTACGCTAAGGAAGAATGAGCCAATGGCGATAGAGACCAAAGATTTTTCAATTTATATTTTACATCTATCACCGCGCAACACCCCTGGATTATGAAATATAGAACTGATTGTATAGGGACAGTGTCAGACTTAGGGACATAACGGTACTGATAGATTTATGTATACGTAAAACAGAAATTTTAAACAAATCCTATAGACGATATATAGAATATTAAACAAAAATAGAAATGTCTTTCCATTTGATTAAATACGAGAATGTTTGAACAAATACGTAAAAGAAAACCCATTTATTTAAACAAAATATGATTCCGTCCAATGACTTCGAAACAATAAAGCAAAAGGCAGTGAGAAATAAAATTGGATCAATTTCTGTTCGAGGAGGAGTTTGCGTAATTGCAGAAGCAGAGGCGAATTGATATACATTGTCAAAACGTCATATAGACGAGAAAGAACCAAATGCCAACTGCTTTACGACTTATTTACTCGTATATATCTCTTTCTCCGTACTCCCTTGTTTCCAAACCATTGAACAATATTGGTATAACGTTCGCAACGAGATGGGAAGACTACTTTACAGTTTATGTAGTTTTAACCTTGCGTAACACTCCACAGTAGAATTTCAAAATGTACGATTTCTATCTGACTCCGTGGTATATATAGTTTTGGAATAAGGGGTTTATAGTTTGGCGTTTCCGGGCTTGTATACGAAAACAAAACCGAGAGATAAGAGAGATGATGCATGGATTGAAATAGGATTTCATCTTTTAGAAGTTTATTTTTAATCTCTACGCTCGTCTCTCTAACCCTCTTCTTCTCCCTTTTGGCCGAAAATAAATAGTAGTGGGTGAAGCTCGCTAAAATGAAACGCTTTTCGAAACATTCCTATACCCTTCAATTCCGTGTTGGACTGGAGCCATATTTTTCCAAGCACCCATATCTTTATCAATTTCAAGCCCCGTACCCCCGTTATTTATTTTATATCCAACTTTTTAAAGGGAGGGCGAAGAAGAAAATCAGGTGTTTTTTTATCGATTCTTCTACTAATTATAAAACCTATCAATGTAGTTAATCATTCTGGAAATAAATCCCAATGATTTCAAATCAAAAGAGATCCAGATCAATTTATTCCTCCAACCAATCATGTAACGCCTTGCCTTCCAGCGAACAAAATACTAATGGGATAGTTTATTCGCGCGCCACGTTTGTCACATTGCGCGCGAAAATAGCGCTCGACATAGCGCGTGCCACCAGTTTTTTATTCGCTGGAAGGTAGGGCGTTACAGGATGGGGTCAAGAGTTCACAAGTAACAATAATATATAGGTGATTTATTTGTCTGATATATGAAGTAATTTATTTCTGGAACGTAATGATAATTTTCAAAAGGTTGGACTTTCTGCCAGATTAAGTACTTTTACGAAAGAGACCGCGCGAAAGCGACCTTATCACGTGGTAGAACGCGCGAGAATCAATAGTCCTGGTCGATTTCCAAAACCGGAAGTCTAGAGACCCTCGCAAATATTTTTGGCGGGGAAAACGTTTGTCACGTGATCGTCCGCCATATTTTTGTAGTGTGAAATTTTCGTCTGCTCTAGTGGAGAGCGACAGACTAACAACTTGAATTGGTGGGAAATAAAATTAGAAATAGTCTGGCAGCCTGTTACTACAAAAAGATGGCGGTGCGGCTATGAGACAAGCGCCCATTTCCGGCAAATCGACCAGGACTATTATTAAAACTCTTACGATAACGCGGTTTTGTAGAAACGCCCTTTTGGTAACGCGGTTTTGTAGAAACGCTAACATTGAAATATATACCTTCATGCTGTTAAGATTTTCAAATAATTTTATAATTAATAATTTTCTAATCACATGACTTTTTTTTCTTTCTTTTCTAGGTAAGTCAATCACGCTTTCTTTACGTTACTTTCAAAACTTGAAATCTTTATGTGCTGGGTATATCGTAAGTACTAACAATACAAAAACATACTCAACGTGGGTTATGGTAAGGGTTATATGGGATGGGTACAAATTGAGTATCGCTTAACTATAGTCCCGAAAATTACTAATGCACATTTTAGTAAAATATCACTCAAATCTCTATTTTGTTTCGAGAACACAGGTCCCTTTTCAACTCGGGTAATATGACGTGTTACACCTGGGTTGAAAAGCATGCGTACTGGAAAGCCTACCCAAAAATATTAAAAAGATTTTAAGATTTAAACCATGAAGTATCAGTCCCACAATTTAAAGCTTTTTAAATCAGTCTCCCAATTTAAAGCGGTTTAAATCTGTCTCCCAATTTAAAGCGGTTTAAATCTGTCTTCCAATTTAAAGCGGTTTAAATCTGTCTCCCAATTTAAAGCGGTTTAAATCAGTCTCCAAATTTAAAGCGGTTTAAATCTGTCTCCCAATTTAAAGCGGTTTAAATCAGTCTCCAAATTTAAAGCGGTTTAAATCTGTCCCCCAATTTAAAGCGGTTTAAATCAGTCTCCCAATTTAAAGCGGTTTAAATCAGTCTCCCAATTTAAAGCGGTTTAAATCAGTCTCCCAATTTAAAGCGGTTTAAATCAGTCTCCCAATTTAAAGCGGTTTAAATCAGTCTTCAAAATTAAAGCCTGTTAAATCAGTCTTCAAAATTAAAGCCTGTTAAATCAGTCTTCAAAATTAAAGCCTGTTAAATCAGTCTTCAAAATTAAAGCCTGTTAAATCAGTCTTCAAAATTAAAGCCTGTTAAATCAGTCTTCAAAATTAAAGCCTGTTAAATCAGTCTACAAATTTAAAGCTGTTTAAATCAGTCTACAAATTTAAAGCTGTTTAAATCAGTCTTTTTAATTTAAAGTTGTTAAAATCAGACTTTTTAATTAAAAGCTGTTTAAATATCTAATTCCCCATGGTTAATAAATTTAATAAGTTACTTCTCGTAATTATGCCTTAAACTTTTGATTTTGTTTAAAATAATTTTAAATAATAAGTAGAACCTGGAATTCGTAGACGGAATATTCAACATATTGCCTTTACTGTTTCCTGAATCTTAGCCCAAGGAATAGCTCGACCTTTCAACGCCTATCAAAAATTTATACATTTCTTATTGGCTCTCTTGAATCGAAGGTAAAAAAATCTGGTTGCCCTGGTTACGACCCGGTTTTGCCTAAGTAAAGTAAGACTTCCCTTACATAGGGGATTGATTTAGGTATATGAATGCCTGTTAAAACCTCTTTGGAGAATTATAAGTTTTTGGGCTTTCATGCAATCTCGTTATCCCTTTCTTTATCAAAAAAAAAGAGGCACGAATGCGAAAAATATCCTAAAAATTTAACTTGCATTAAAGTAAAAACATATTCTTGATTTAAATTATTAATGAAAGAAAAAAAGACACTCGCGTATTAATCTGAAGACCATTTGAACTGAAATAATTTATTACGCTAACGTATATCGAATAAATAATAGTATCTTCAAAGGGAGGGTAAAGAAGAAAATTAAGTGATTTTATTAAGTATCAATTCTACTTTTGAAAATGAAACTTGTTCATGATTAAAAACATTCAGAAAATGACAAATTCTGAAAAAGATTGAAATTATGGCATCCAAAATCAGGGTTCGTTTTCAAAAAGGATTTCCCTGGAATTACCAAGTTTATCCACAATAGGGAGTCAGCAAGGGAGACATTTATACGTCAGAGGTTTCTATCTCTCACCCCAGTGTCATCCCCCTTAGTGAGGGAGTTCCTGTATTTGCCAGTAAGGGGTTCACATAACTTCAAGCTTTCTTTCCCCCTTGGTTCTTTGCTGTCTCCCTATATTTCCTGAAATCTAGGTCCAAGACCACCGAATAAATTAAGATAAACCCAACCCACTAAACTACCCACTTCTATCAATAAAATGGAGTAATAACATTGGGACACCCTGAACTGGTTTTAAGTTTATATTATGAAACGGGTTTTTAATCAAATTATGTCCAAATTCCCTAAATTCCCAGAATTTCACTAATACTTTAAAATTTCCTTGAATAATTTATTTCCCTGAAATTTGCAGGTTTGTATGAGCCCTGTAAAAGGATCAACGTCTAATCAAAAAAGACTCCCCATTGAGGTGTACCTTTGGCTTCGTAAAATATCCTCGACACGCGCTGTTCTACGCACGATTGTGCGCCGGAAAATAATCAAAAAGAGATTTAGCGTGATTTAAAGAGTAGGATGCCATTGAGATTTTATTAAGCCAAAGGTGGGACGTTTTTTGATTAGTATGAAGTCCTCCTTTAATTGAATGTCAAAATCTGAAGGTTTCGGATTTTTCGTACAATTCAGAGACATTTCCATAATGTTGAACTACGCAAACACGTTTAATTTTATTAAAAGCGGAATCAATAAAAAAAATCCCTTCATTTTCCTCATAACCCTCCCTTTAATATATACCATTTGCCATTTTATTCTTCATTTCATTAATAATTTACACTATCTTATCGTTACCATGGATAAAAAATAGGTTTTGTCATGCATGGGATAAATAATGTGAAGTTGTATTAACCAAGACTCGCCAAGACTTAAAGTCCTTCATTATTTATGAGTACTTTTTCTATAAAATCCATTGAGATTACATAAAAGTATACCTTTTTTTTTGGTAAAAACAAAAAAGGAAAATAGGTATATTTAAAATTTAAAGTGGCTTTGTCACTGAATTAGTGTAATATTTTGGAAAAATCGTTACAGTAGTGATGTTAGGGAATGGGACTCTGGATAACAGACAATATAGCCGCGTTCATATCTACACCAAAATGGAAAAAAATTGAGGTTAAATCAGAAGCCGATGAAACCCTCCTTTGAAGTCTATTACTCCCGGATCTTGTCTACCCCTCTCTGTATGGGTTAATTTCAAAAAGCGCGATTCGTACGACTCCTAATGGTAGATATTTTCGGAGCGGGAGTTCGTCGAGCGAATATCTCTAGCAGCCTTGGAGTTCGTCAAAAAAAACGTCGTCGTTTGTGGTGAGAAAGAATTTCCAATTTTCCGTAGACCCCTCCGATCTCGCAAAATTGTGAATTTTACCCATACAGAGAGGAGCGCTATATGGAACATTAGAGTAGTAGACTTCAAAGGAGGGTTTCATCGGCTTCTGGTTAAATGTATATAGATTCTTTGTCAAAAATTTAAATTATTTGTTTGAAAAGTCAAATTGAATCACATTCGAAACGGTGTTAACGTAGCTTTAGATATGGAACCAAGGTGAGAAGTTGGTTCGAACTGCTTCAGGAAGTGGTATGGGCAAGTGGCTTCGGTTAGAAATAACAAGGCGAGGACACAATTCTTAAGTACCGCGGCTAAAATTAAACTAATTATGACGGCCTGTGAGCTCGCGAACGAAGGAAATGGAAAACATTTCATAGCGTTTCCAGAAACTATTTTTCTCTCAAGTATGAACGAAGCTTACGTTAGCGCCTCGGTTTGGAATTGAGAGGAATTTTGTAGTTTCCAATTTTGAGATGCCAGTGGAGAAGCTCATTTGGTATATACATTCAGAAGGAGATAATAGGTGAAGGGAGAGACTGCATATTACAAGTTGGGTTGCGGGGCGGGGAAAAAATATGTGTTATGAGATTTTTCAGGTAATCTAGATTGGAGCACGCGAAATTCGGACTTTTCTCAAAAGATAGCTACAATTACGACGGGAACTATACAAAAATCATGCCAAAACTGGCCATTCCCCTTTTCTGGAAATTCAAATTTCTCTCGACAGAACATGGGAAAACGAGAATTTCAAATCTTTCTTAAGTAAAATTTTCTTTAGCCGCTTTTTAGACCATATATACTATACTACACCCATTTCAATTAACGAAGGTCCAAATAATTAGCGTTTGAGAGGAAATCTCTTATAATAGAGCTACTAAAACTTAAAGAGAATTCCCACGGGTTGAAGTCGAATTAAAAACGCGTAAGCTTAGTAGGAAATTTTTTTAAATTTATTAAAGGAAGATTATTAGGTGAATTTTAATATTTTCTCTAATTCCTTGCAATTAAATTAATCCAGCTGAATTTTTCACATTTAAAAAAATATTTCGATTATAATTATTTAAAACTTAATTAGGCTTAGCTACATGTTTAATTTTTTTCACTGTTGCCAAAGGACCAATCAGAGCCAAAGGCCAATTACACGAGGCTCTATCGAAGTAAGATCGTAGAACCCATAGCGACATCTAGGTGATAATATAAAGATATAGGTTTAATTTAGAAAAGTTAACTAATTTTCTCCAATTGAAGAAGCAGCTACGTTTTTAAAAACAATAAGCTTCTCCATGCAGTTAAGAACTTTTGATGACAATGATGCCAACAAATCTTTTATAAATATAATTTTCATAAAAATCAAATCCTAAATTTAAACCAAGATCTCTATGTTATGTCGCTAGGGGTTCTACGACTTTATTTTAGTGGGTCGTGGGATGGGCCATTGAATGGCTTCTTGGCAATGGTAAAGAAATTAAAACTCTAAAAATTATTTTCTAATAGTATTTGTACTTAAAAAATTATGAATCAGAAAAAAATACTTCATTTCAGCCAAAAGTATCCCTTTAAATTGACGATTATTCAGTATAACATGACGCTAATTTTGCAGCCATTGGTCAGAGATGTTTTACAACATTTTTCTATATTTGCTAGACCCTTCTTCTATTATCTCCTTTAGATATCTCTAGCCTACATTCCATCATCCCTCAAACTATTCACTCCCGTTACCTCATCCTGCAGTAATCCAGTCAACCTATACTTCATACTCAGTCACGTCGGAAGAAGGGTCCTATATTGCCTCAGAAAAATCGGTTTATCCGTGGGAATTTTGGAACCATCCAAGGATGTTCTTAGAAAGAGTCCAGAAACTCTTCCCCCCCCCCCATCTCAACCCCAATTTCAACCCAGCCGTTTGATTTGCCGCGCGAAAACCCGTCGAAAAAGAGAAGTTTACTTTCCAGGGGAATTTCCACCGTCAGAGACCAAATTTAGCGGCGGTAGCCAGGGGGTTTTAGAAAATTAAGTTCGACTTCGAAAGAATAATACGAGCCAAAAGCAAGAGGGTTTCCATTCTATAGAAGTTTACAAACACTTTGAAATATCATCACGTACAGAGTTAAAGGGAGGGTGAAGAGGACATTTAAGTGATTCTTATACTAATTCTAAGACATATCATAGTAGTTAATCATTCGGGAAATTATTTTAAAAATCAAAATAGATCCAGATTTCACTGACATTCTTTAAAATTGACCCCCTCCAACCAATCGCGTATCGCCCAGCCTTCCAGCGAACCAAATACTCGTGGCACGCGCTACGTTTGTCACATCTCACGCTATAATCGCGCTCGACGTCATAGCGCGTGCCACGAATATTTTATTCACTGGAAGGCAGGGCGTTACGCGATTGGTTGGAGGGGGTCAATTTAAAAATAACTGTGAAATCTGTATCTATGTTGATTTTTAATCATTGGGATTAATTTCCCCGAATGATTAACTGCGCGGATAGGTCTTTAATTAGTAGAAGAATTGGTAAAAAAATCAATTGATATTCCTCTTCACCCTCCCTTTAAAGAATTTAACTTATCTCTGCCTCCTTTGCTTCCAAAAAATAATGCTTGAATTTAAAAACGCGCAGAATTAACGTATAAAGTCAGGTAACTCGTTACATTTCGTAGTAAAATATTCTACTTAGAGATAATATGGTGTAGCCTAACTTTGAGAGTGGTGTCAGTTTAAGGTGAAATTAATTACCAGATTGAGTATGAATTATCAATGAGGTTTTTAAATATAATTTCGTGGAAGGTTTATCCCATTGAACAGATATTGGTAAGCTATATATTTGCCTCTAATGTACGATCTCTATTAAATATCTCCTCGCGAACAGAGATATTCAGCACGAATCAATTCGATTTTTCAGCACGTGTTAAGATGTTTCTTTATATTTCTACTATATTTTTATATGTACTTGAGATAGGGAAGATATAGATTTATACGTGCTGAAATTTAAGACTGATACATATTGGGTTTGAATTTTCAACACCTTTTAAAGCTATAGCAATATTTTTATCACATTAAAGATAGAGGTAAGCTTATCTTTGTAAAGGCTGCAAATTCAAACTGTTTCTGACTATAGCTAGGGTGATATTAGAAACATGATGAGAGTCTGGGCCTTTTTCCTTTAAAAAAAGGAACGTGATTTTGGGTCCAACATCCGATTGGATCTCAAATATTTTATTCAACTTGTCTGGTGTAATGAATTAATGTTCTAAGGGGAAGGAAAACAAGCTTATGAGACGGGTGGTTATAAATAATACTCTAGCAACATCGTACGAATTGATTCAATCTAGTTAAACGTACTAAAGTCGGTTTCAATCGGAGATTTCACAGTATACAAAAATAGAGAGATTAAAGGGATAATACAACCTAACAACTACTGATTTTTTATCGACTACTTATCGTTTAAATAGTCCTAATATAACAGTAAAAAAATTAAAAAAACAAATATTAAAATAGAAATTTTAAAACTTACTATAAAAATAGGCTTAGCTGGATTCATGGAGGTCTTAAATTCCCCATATAAGGGCCATCGATCAATGTCATTGGTCGCTAATCCTTATATGGGGAATGCAGGATATCCATGAATCCAGCTAAGCCTACTTTGATGGTAAGTTTTAAATTGATTTCTAAATTAATATATATATTTTTAGCGGGTGTATTAGGCCTATTTAAACGATAAGGAATCGATAAAAATAATTTATTAGGATGCAGTCTCCCTTTAAGGGTTATGCGGTGAAATAGGGACTTAACTTTCAACTCGATGTAATTTATGATTGGGATAGAAAAGTATTTGCTGGTGATCCTAGTTTCTAGACGGTTTTTATTCTGGAATCGAAAATTGCTCAATAGTATATACGTATAGTACTAAAAAGAAATAATAAAAAGTAAAAAGGTGGAAAGAAGAACAAAATAATAAAGAAAATAAACAAGATACAGTATTTTTTTCCACTCAATCTAAAGAAAATTACAGAAGAAAGTTTACTTATTTAAGACTAGAGGAAATGAGGGTTAAGAGAAACAAATGAAATTAAAGAGTTCTTTCTTTGGTTTCAACTGGATTTCAATTTTCTTTTTTTAAAGTGAGGCTGTCAAGGATTTTTCATGACTTCCAAATGAAATTTGAGTATCATTTTCGGATAGATCGTTAACAAGAAAAAATTACCGCGTAGGAAAAATAAATATTTTACATATTTAAATCTTCGAAATTTTTTAAAATAAAAATTTACGGGCAATGAGGTGTTGAGTTCAAGTATGGAAACACACAGCAAACGACAAATTATTAGTGCCGCAGTTCCACCTAGACTCGTTCCGGGTGCAACAATTAGAGCCTACATGTAGATTCACATACGATTTGGCACGTGATATGATCGCTTTTGCGCGGTATTTATCAAAAAGTATTTAGTCAAGAAAGTACCGCCTTTTATTACCAATCGCTCAAGAATATTTCTGCACCATCATCAAGTGAAAAAACAAAATCAATATATTTTGGCATTTTAATTTGAAGATTCATTTGAAAGCATCAACCCAGAGGTAGTAATTAATCGGGGATGGCTAGTAATTCACCTCTTTCATTTATTTTGACCCCCTCTGAAGAAGGTAGGCAACCACAGAATCAGACAACCGAAGCGGGATGAAACATCGCCGTCACTGCGCATGAGCTCATCATCCCCATATATTGGTCCGATTCAGTGGGTTGCCTACCCCCTTTGGAGGGGTAAAAATAAATGAAAGATGTCTATTAACATCGAGGGCCAATAATTATCCGGGGAGGGCCAATAATTATCCGGGGAGGGCCAATAATTAACCGGGAGGGCCAATAATTAACCGGGGAGGGCCAATAATTAACCGGGGAGGGCCAATAATTAACCGGGGAGGGCCAATAATTAACCGGGGAGGGCCAATAATTAACCGGGGAGGGCCAATAATTAACCGGGGAGGGCCAATAATTAACCGGGGAGGGCCGTATTTAACCGGGGAGGGCCGTATTTAATCGGAGAGGGCCAGTAATTAACCGGGGAGGGCCGTATTTAATCGGAGAGGGCCAGTAATTAACCGGGGAGGGTCAGTAATTAACCGGGGAGAGCCAGTAATGAACTGGGGAGAGCCAGTAATTAATTTGAACAAGGGACGGTTACGGAGAGGAAAGTACCATACAGGCCAGGCAGCAATTTCCCTTCGAAGTTAAGCTCAGGTCTTACGATTGTGGCAACTTTTATTTGACCTAACCATGTAGATTACAACGGTAGAGAGACGCTTGTTTCACAAATGGGGGGGGGGGGGGCTCATAGGTTGCATTAAATTTTCCAATCCATATCACTCCCTCATCCAAGTTTGGACAATCTTTTTGACAAAGCTACTCAAATTATGTTTCATTTTTTAAGAGAAATCTGTGACATAATCACTTTAATTGATCAAGAGTTTATGTGGTAGTAAGGCCCAAAATTTGTACGAATTCCCTAAAACCTTTGACTGCGTGGAATCTCAAAAATCTTTCGATATTCCATTACCAAGCGATAATATTTTGCTCCTGTACGCGAGCTTCGCATCGAACACCGATGCTTAGCCGTTGGAACACTTCTACAGGCGTCCAATAGAAAATCATTAAAAATCAAAATCAACTGAAATTTGTAATTCCTTTGAACGATTAATAACTTTTTTTATCTATAAAATAGAAAGGCAATAGAAATAGGCTAATATTCTACTATAATCATAGGAACATAATTTTGTAGCTTTGTAAAAAAGAGTATAGAGCTAAGGTATTACAAAAGTGTGTCGTTTTAATGAAAAAGTAGGAATTTTCCACTATAGCCTTGAAACATAAGAAATGAAATAGAAAACATTTCTAAACATCATAAAGTATTTTTGAAGAGGATGACAATTATTTGAACTTGTAACCAATTTTTCCTCATCAGTGTTTGTATTTACAATGTCAAGAGAAAGTGCCGCAGTGGCGTAATTTTTTTGGGTTTTTGTGGACGGACAAGAATCTGGATTAACATCGGTTCGATGCTATAAAGGGTAGAAAAAAAATCTATATATAGAGGTCAGATGCCTCCATCGAGGAGCGAAAAAGAAAAATAAAAAAAAAAAAAGAAAATAAAAGCATTTGTCGTATAATCCGCGAAAGTGAGGGAGTCGGCGGAAGCTGTAAAGCGAAACTGTTAATACGAGAGAGTATAGCGCGCTTGGCCGCGTGAAAGAAATAAGAAGGAAGGCAAAAAACAACTTTGGAGCTTGATAGGGAGAAACACCAACTGCGGGGCAATAACAAGAAAAGAAAAGAGAAATAGAGACCGAAAAGAGAAAAGAACACAATCAGGGGAAAAGGCAGAGCGTTCCTATACCCTTTCTTTCCCGCAGCACCCAGCACCCTAGCTCTTACACTCTGTACCCCAAACACTACATATACAGTACACCCTCAGCGCCACCACGAATAATTTATGAATCGAGACAGCCATAAGACTAAGGATGAATCAAGGAGAGTTTTCATCAATAAGTAAAGCGAGAAGTTTTACATCTTTGTAGTTAACTTTTTAGCTTTTGAATTTATATTCGAAATCACCAAGCCAAGTGCTTAAATTAATTTGTGAAGTTTTGTTAAAATTACAGTGCTCCCAGCGCATAGCCCAGAAAAAATTATAGGTATTATAGGTTTTAAAAGTCAAAAATATAGGTACTTTATAGGTCCAAAAATATCAATTTATAGGACTTTTTATAGGTTTTTAGTTTCGAAAAATAGGGGTTTTATAGGTAGGTTTCTCTGACATGTAATGCAATATAGGTTCTATAGCCTCTAGACCTGTCCCTCTGCCTTTCTTTGGCACTACTAGCTACTCACGCCACACTCGACAGTCTACCTAACCTCTAAAAAAATAGAGTAATAATTACCAGTGACCTAGGAGAGGAAACCTTTCTGCCACAGCTTGGTTTTTAGCAATCATTTGCACTTTTTCAAGCAAAAGTATAATTTTTATAGTTATATAGTTCATTCCTTTCGAATTTTATCACCGAAATTGAACAAATTCCCCAAAAATAGGTATTATAGGTTAAAAAGTGAAATTATAGGTTTTTATAGGATCACTTCAGAATTATAGGTAATTATAGGTATTATAGGTGGTCTGGGAGCCCTGAAATTAAATTAAAAAAAATGGAATTATAAATTCGGGCCAATCATATTATTTCAGCCTTCAACAGCGCTGGTAATGTCCTAACATTAAGAGAATAGGCCGGAGTTTTATACCCAAGGTCTTAGGCATCAAATTCCGGCCTATTATTTTTAATGTTACGACATTACAAGCGCTGTTGAAGTTGTCCTTGAACCGACTCTTTCGGAGTACTTGTCAAACTATTTTTACCTCATCTCAAGAAACAATTCATAAAGCCTTTATAGAAAACTTGAAATATACCAAATTTCCCCGTTAACATATTTATCTAGGAACGTGCTAAGAGCTATGAAAATGCGGCTTATTAAGATACAGGATGAAAGAAAGGCTTCTCTTTTAGAAGGATTAAAGTAAAACATCCGCGAGCCCTGCCACAAATTCGGATAAGGAAGAGAAAGATCCAAGAAGAGAAGGGCATTCCTCTCTTAGAATATGTAAATTTATGCCCCCCTTCCTTTACCAATCTCGGTTAGGGCCATTCACATTCATATAGTTTCTCAATACGCAAGAAGAAAAAAAAACTCCTTCAGTCTAAGCTCGGAGAATTATTTTTCCGGAGGATTACTAGGTTTAAAAGTTGCTAAAAAATTTGCGAGTGCGCGGATTTGCATATTTTAAGAATCTTCCCGGCATCATTTGAAAAACGAACTTCATTTATTTAGCGCGAGAGAGCGAATGATATTAATTATGTTGGAATTAAATTTGAAAAGCGATATGCTACAAAAAAAGGGTGGTAGTAAATCTGCCGTTTTAACTCTCTCCGTCTGGAGAGTTCAGCGAAAACGAAGCTAAACAAGTTATATAATTTAGTTTGCTTTATTTTAAAATTAATCCTATTAAAATTAGTTCATTGTCTATTTTAAAGACTTCAAAACTAGGCCTATATTATTTTTCCAATTAAAAATATTTTCTTCATTTAACTATAGTATATTAAAGTGAGGATGTCAACATTTGTTTTAAATCTATGGATTATAATTTTAGTTTTTTTGTTTTTTTTTTTTTAATTCATACTTTTAAAGACACAAAAAAAAATGTAGAAACCATTTTCCAATCCCCACAATTGGAAAACAGTCACTAATTACGTGGAATTAGCCAAAAGTAGGAATAAGACTAATTAAAGCCCCTTTCTAAGAATGGATGGGTTGGAATAATTGTTGTAGATGTGATTCGGTTAAAACTAGCAATGTAGAAACCATTTTCCAATACCCACAATTAAAAAAGTCACTTATAAATTGGAATTAATCAAAGTATGAATAAGACTAATTAAAACCCCCTTCCTAAGAATGGATGTGCTGGAATAGTTGTTGTATATAGATGTGATTCGGTTAAGACTAGCAAGGTAGAAACCATTTTCCAATACAGACAATTGAAAAACAGTCACTAATTAGAAATAAAGTAGGAATAAGACTCATTAAAAAAAAAAGCAGGCCTATTCTTTCAATGTTAGGACAATAAGCGCTATTAAAAGCTGAACTATTATGATTGGCCTGAATCTATATTTACTTGTATTCAAACTTTACTAAACTTTCGAAATTAATTTAAACACCAAAAACGTGTCTAAAAATTATTTAGAAAATTCTCGAATGCGTGTTTATAACGGCGATTCCGAAAATAAATTCAAAAGCTGTTCCATTTTTAGCTCCAAGTTTCCCTTTAATTTTTGTAGTTTTTCAGCGGCATCTCAATTTAAAATTTCACTCCCTTTTAGTAGTTTTTGCGCTACTTCATTTTTGTAGTTTTGAGCACCATCAGAAGCCGATGAAACCCTCCTTTGAAGTCTATTACTCCCGGATCTTGTCTACCCCTCTCTGTATGGGTTATTCTGAAAAGGCGCGATTCGTACGCCTCCTAACGGTAGATGTTTTCGGAGCGAGAGCTCGTCGAGCGAATATCTCTAGCAGCCTTGGAGTTCGTCCAAAAAACGTCGTCGTTTGTGGAGAGAGAGAATTTCCAATTTTCCGTAGACAGGGGGGATGAAGTAGGACCCCTTCTAAATCGTAAAATTGGGAATTTTACCCATACAGAGAGGAGCGCTATATGGAACATTGGAGTAGTAGACTTCAAAGGAGGGTTTCATCGGCTTCTGGCACCATCAATACTAAAGGCGCAAATACGAAAGAAAATGGTCGAAATTATGGTTACCTTGATAACGTAACATATTAAATTCAATTAACTATAGAAGATAACTTAGTAACTTTCCCTAGAAGGTCTAAAAAAATGAAGAAAGAGCATCAAACCATCATTTGAGAAATCGATTCCGAGTGAAGCGTAAGATAGGGAGACAGTGGAGGAAATAGGAATGAGTCAGGAACCACTTTATATTCATCTGGTCCTAAACCACGATCGCGTTTGACACAAATTTTATAATTTGTTTGCTCGGGGAATGAATTTCACCCACCAATCCCTTTCTAGTTCCAAACGCAGACCCGGCCGTCTTTCAAATTTACCATCCCTTCCCTCAAACCGAATTCCCCAATCTCCTTATTCCCATTAAAGCGAAAGCGCTGTGCCGAGGGCTTCGTAATGGATCCAGACAGAATCACAAACTAAATTCGGTAACTGCAACACCCCCACCCATTCCTTATATTATACTCTCCCTATCTTCCGCAATTTGAAAATTGCTCGGGTGGCAAGTGCGGGATTTCTCGAAATGTTTCGACTCCCAAATAAAAATGTCTCAACTTAAAAAAAAAGTAACAAAGTTTGGCTAAAAATCTTAAGATAAAAATGTCTGAACTTGACTTTCGGGGTTAGTAATAATCGAGAACTCTAAAATAGAGATTACATTTAAAAACACTACAAAAATAGATCTCGGAACAATGCTTTTTTTCAGATATTTTAATCTCTGATAATTTGTCTGTTAATATAAAACCACAAATTATACAAACAAACGTGTATCAAATGGATACGAATTATCCGGAGATAAAATTCTAAGCTTGATTAATAAACAAATTACGCGTTTATTCAAAAGGATAATGCGAAGATAAAAATTTGACGTTTCTCGAAATTCGTGTAGAATGAAATATAATAATTAGATTTTAAATCTAAATTGGAAGGAACCGACTAAATGACTACATTCTAGCGGTTAAAATCCGCGAAGAAACTCGAGTTTCAAATTGTTCTTATCGGCGAATGAATAACTCGTATAACGTATCAATTTCTTATAACAATGAGTACGAATAAAAAAGTTTGCCTTACATTTGGATACGTTAAGAGGAATAAGAAATGGATATGTTTTCGCGAACGGATAATATCCGATTGACATTTAATTTTCATTTCAAGTAAATGGAACATTTTGTCACGAAAAGTCGAAAACAATAAGTTACGACGTTGTTGCTTTCATACTGTTATCAATTTATAATTCCAGCCATCCATTCCATTCTAGACATTTTCATTTCAACTAACAGTAAAACACCCCCTTGCTTAAGTAAAACAAAGATCTAGAGAGCTTGGAAGATATATACGGCTATGAATATCCCGCTGATGCGAAGAGAGTCAAGAGACGAGAAAAATGTGGTTGAGAGAGAGAGAAAGATTCTAAATATATTTAAATTGAATCGAAATGAGTCCCCAACCCCTTTTTCCATTAAATTTTTGGAAACAACGTAATTTTCAGAATGCTCACTCTCTGCAAAAACCCCCTTTCACTAATAATCGAAATTTAAATTCTCCCTTTTTTTAAGGGTGGGGCTTTATTTTCCCGTCTGGGATGAGGGTGATGGAAGAGTATAAATGTGCCTTTACAATCGTAAATATGTAAAAGCAATTTGTTTGTTTTGCTTAGAGGTCAGGGTTTGGACAAGATATTTCTGATGATATTATCTTTATTGATAATTTGAAATTATCTGCGGGAATGTCTATGATAAATACAATGTAATCGCGAATATTTAACCGATTATTATTAATGATTAACTGATTGACCAAACATGTGTGGTTTATCTTGCCCAAAACCCGACCTCTATTTTTTGTTTGTGCCACGTCGTTAACTCGTTCGATTTCGATTTAGTGACGTTGAATCGATTTTTGATCGGGTGATGGAAGAGGATAAATGTGCCTTCACACTCGTAAATAGGAAAAGCAAATGAATTTTGTTTTGTGCTACGCAATTCGTTCGATTTGGTGGCGTTGAATCGAAAGATATTTGATCGAAATGTGTGACTAGAGATCGGGGTTTGGACAAGAAAATTTCTGATTATTTTATCTTTATTCATAACTTAATATTTTTCGAGGAAAGTCTATGTTAAATCCAATGTAATCGCGAATAATTTTCCGATTATTTTTTTATGATTAACTGATTAACTGATAGTTGTGGATTATTTTGTCCAAACCCCGATCTCTATGTGTGACATTGGAGCATATCATCGAATTTGATAAAGCTGTGCTAAATTTAAGTCCAAATGACTGAAAGAAGGTTATCTTTACTGATATTTGTTTTGGCATAATTTCACGACGATTCGTAGGAACTCTTTGCTCGTACGTTTCGTAGCCTCACCTCATTTAAAGGGAAACTGGGAGGTAAAAATAAAACAGCTTTTGAATTAATTTCTATGTCAAAAAAAGTATTCGAGAATTTTTAAACAATTACTAGACACATTTTGGTGTTTAAATTTATTTCTAAAGTTTGGTTAAGTTTGAATGTATAAGGAAATCTATTCTGGCCAATCATATTATTTCAGCCTTCAACAGCGCTTGTAATGTCCTTAGGCAGTCGTTTGATGTCTAAGACTTCTCTTAATGTTAACTTTACAAGCCCTATTGAAGGCTGAAATAATATGATTGGCCCGAATTTATGCTACTTTACAATCAAACTTAAGCAAATTTTAGAAATTAATTTAAACACCAAAAAACGTTTCCCGTAATTGTTTTGAAAATTCTCGGTTGTTCCGAAAATAAATTCAAAAGATGTTCCACTTTTAGCTCCAAGTTTCTCTTTAAATATGAGCCAACTCAAATTTTAATTGTATAAAAAGATAAAATATAATTCGTCTTAAGCCTTTGCAAATTTTATTTTTATGGTAGCAAATATATTTCCCTAATAATGAATAGAAAGAGCTGTAGAATTCTCGCACTCTTGTAAAGGCACATTTATAACCGAACCTTTTAAATTTTGTAAAGTGTCAGACGTATTTGAAAGTTTTTGAAAGTAGAAACATATTTTACGCCTTTTCGGTTTCTGTTTCAATAATTTTCAATTTCTCTCTTTTCTTTTTTGGGGGCGTTTTTAATTTTTCCCTAAAAATGGAAGCGAGCTTTTGGAGAGGTCGGGTTAGATTTGTAATTATTAATTGATTGTCGTCCCTCTTTTGATTATTCGCTCGGAAGATTCATAACCAAAATTTATTTCGCCTCAAATTAAATCCGGGCAATAAATGGTGTGAAATTTCACCCTTTTTAAAGGGAGGGTGTAAAGGAAACTTTATTAAAGTCATATTTCATTGACCTGCTTCTAAAAATAAGACGTTTGCGTTGGAAAACAGTCAGGAAGTGTCTAATTGCACAAAAAATTCGGAAGCTTTTGATTTTGGTATTTAATTGATACAGGGTTCGTATCATTTCTAAATCATTTCCATGACCAATTTTAATTATTTTTTCATTAATTTATTCTTACGAGCGAGCTCTTGGCAATTCCCACTTTTTATTTGCCATATTTATCAATCAGGGTCAAGATAGTTTACTCAGAATATGTTGAAAGTGATCGCGATTCGCGACATATTTCATGTAATTTGTATTTAATTGTATTTAACTGATTTTTTTAACTGTATACTTAAGTATTCTGTTTTATGTATTTTTGTTATTTAATTCGTTGTATGTTGAAATTCATGTTTCCATTTTCGCTTATTTTCCCTCCTTTTACTAAAAACTAACAATATCTATTGTATACATGAAGAAACTCAAAAGTTTATGTATTGTTAGAAAGGGCGCGAAAAGGACACCTGGAAAATTGGTAAACCAAACTGTAAAATCCTAAATCCCTCTAAAGTGAAGACCTTGGCAAATTTGTACGCGTGGCCTGCTAAATACCCAGAAAAATACTTTTCCATTGTAAGGAACCGGTTAGCAGGCACACGTGACCACGCCACGCTCTTCGCGGCCAAATGGGGGGTTCAAAAATTGCCAATAAGGCAGAATGATACAAAATATCACCGTATATAGACAGCCCCATAGGGACCTCTGCCGAAGCAGAACTTAGAAAAGTTACCAAATAACTTAGTTTTAACTATTTTACTTAGTGTCAGTGTATTATATTAATAAAACAACTTTGTTACTTCATTAAACATCGTCGTTAATTATTCCGGTTTAGCCAATAGTCTACAATTAGATTAAACTGTTTCAGTCCGGTTTGATCTATAAATCAGCTCTCCCTAACTAACGAGAAAGAATCAGAGAAACCATAGAGAGACTCCAAGTCCACCATAGCGAAGCAACTGATCTTCAAAATTAAATAAGTCCTCTAGTAGTATCAGGTTTTCTTCATGGTGCCAGCGAAACCCGGGATTAATTGGCTAATCCAGTAAATTGAATCAACGCTAAGTAAAAAGTTATCATGCCGAACCCCGACGCCAACGCCGCTTCAGGATCTAAAGCTGCAGAAAACACGCGCACAGGACCTCCAATCGATGTGAGTACGAAAACCAAAGCTCAAACCGCCGCTGCCGTAAAGAAAGAATTAGGATTAGCGAAAAGCATTCGCACCAGTGCACGGTCAGCTGCGACACGAATCACAAACAGATGTAAAGCAGAGCTAAAAGATGCATCCAAAGAGCTCGAAGACTACGAAAAGGTGTACAATCTGCTTCTGGAGAAGGAGGACGACTTGATCAAAATAGATGCCAGAATAGAAGCACTAATTGAAGAAGAGGACGAGATGTTAAGGGAAACAGAGGCAGCAATCCTATGCCGTGAGTCCCTCTCGGAAATCAAGACCGACGTCCTGCGTGCCATAAAAAAGGCGCAAAAATCGAGCCAAACATCAACGGGAGCATCATCGCAGACTTCAAGTTCGACGCACGCGTCGACTTCGCTGATCCCGCCGTTCATAGCCGGAACGCCGATGATCTTACCGGCGAGCAACGTACCGCTCATCCCGACAGGTGGAGTTTCAGCTACCGTCGTTCCTACGAGCACCGCATCGCCTCAGGGAGCAACGTCCGCCGTAATCCAGCCGAGCAACGTACCGCTCATCCCGTCAGGTGGAGTTTCAGCTACCGTCGTCCCTACGAGCACCGCATCGCCTCAGGGAACAACGTCCGCCGTAATCCAGCCGAGCAACGTACCGCTCATCCCGCTAGTTGGAGCTTTAGCTCCCGTCGCCTCTTCGAGCACCGTACCGCTCACCGCCGTCCTACCAAACGCCGCTACAGGAACCGGAAGTTTACCCATCGCATCGGGAAACAACAACTATCACCGGACGGAAGTCAAGCTTCCGCAACTGACAATCGCCATCTTCGCGGGAGATTATTCCAAATGGAACACCTTCTGGAATCGTTTCAAGGCCACCGTGGAAAGTAACGCTCGTTTGACAAAGGTAGAAAAATTTATTTACCTGTGTTCTTATTTAAGTGGCGAAGCCCTTAAGGCAATAGAAGGCTTCATTGAATGTGATGAGTCTTATGATTTAGCTGTTGAATTGTTAAAAAGAAGGTATGATAGGACCGATATTGCTGTTCATAGTCACATGAACAAGCTATTAGAAATTCAGCCGGTTAGTGATGTAACCAATATTAAAGCCCTTAGGAAACTTTTAGACACATGCGAAGTTAGTATCAGGAGTTTAAAAGCCCTAAATGTAAACACGGCCGAAAAAGCCGATTTTCTATGCCCCACTTTGCTTCGTTGTTTGCCAGAGGAAATTAGGACCGTGTATTGCGTAAAAAGGAAGCCCCAAACTAGTTATGCTAAGTGGGATTCCGATGATCTGATAGAGTTCATTAGGGAGCAAGTGGAAAGCAGAGAATTGTCTGTCATACTAGGCGCCGTCTATTCGGGGAAAGTGGAAAGCGCGGGAAAATCAGATAATTATGATAAAGCCAAGTCCAAAAACATGCACGCTTCATCAGCGTCAGCATTAGCTATGGGGGTACAGAAGCCAAGGCCCCAAGAAAGACAGGATAATACTTATTGCATATTCTGTAAAAATACTAGTCACAAGTCCCTCAATTGTTCCAACCACACGTTAGAGGATAAATGGAATCAACTTAAGAATAGTGGTAGATGCTTCGTGTGCCTACGCTCAGGCCACGATGCCAGGCATTGCAGGTCCAAATATAGAAATTGCCAAACGTGTCATAAGAGGCATAATTACGTAATGTGTGAGGAAAATCCCTCTCACATGAAGCCAAGTAAAGATAGTGTTAGGATTACAGAAACTTCCCTAACCTTGGCCGCCGCGCCAATCATAGCTAAGAAAGACGAGCACATTTTATTGCAAACCGCCCTTGTAAAAATAAAAGACCCTAGCAATAAGCATAATACTCTTACAGTAAGAACCCTCTTGGATAATGGAAGCCAAATCAGTTTCATAAGGGAAAAGGTTGTTAGACAGTTAAAATTGCCCAAGGTGGGAGTCACCGAGTTAGATGTTTTCCCCTTCTTACAGGAAATAGCTTCAGAACGAAAGGCCGATATAGTCAAGGTTAAGTTGGAAAACCGCCAGAACCCGCGGGAAGCCATTGAGATAGTTGCCGTAGTGCTTCCCTTCCTTTGTCACGTTTTTACAGATATGAGTGCCGTAGAATTAGAAAATATGGTTAAGTCCAAGGGTTATCAATCAGCAGACGATGTAAAAGAATCATTTAAGCTAGGTTCGGAGATTGATGTTTTACTGGGCGGGGATTATTACTGGCTAGCGTGCAGTGATACAATAGATAGAATGGGACCACGATTAGTTACTATGAAAACCACGTTTGGTTGGTGTATACAAGGCCCAGTCAAAAGAACAAAAAATTCGTTAAGTGTAGGAACAAATCAGGTCTCTACTTTATTAATACAACTAGGACAGAAGCGAGTGAATGACTCACTCAAAACCTTCTTTGATTTGGAAAGCATAGGCATAGACAATAGAGAAACGATAGAAACCAAGCATGATCAAACATTAAACACCTTTTACGAAGAAATTGAATTTAATGAAGGGGAAGGGCGCTACTGCGTAAAATGTCCCTGGCAGATTAGTAGGGAAGCCCTGCCAGATAATTACAATGTCGCTTGGAAACGTATGCAAGGCCTAGTCAATAGATTCGAAAAGGATCCAATTTATTTTAAGGAATACCAAAAGGTGATAGATGAATGGTTGAAAGATGGTATTATTGAAGAGGTTCCCTCCGAAGAGTTAAAATTAACCAAACCTGGAACCTACTACCATCCCCATCAGGGAGTAGTTAGAAATAATATTGAGACCACTACCAAATTCCGCGTAGTTTTAGACGGTTCGTCCCACGCGTACGGAGTCCCTTCATTAAACGACTGTCTTGCGTCTGGTCCCAACCTAATCCCAGATCTAATGTTATTATTATTGAGGTTCAGAAGCCACCCTATTGCCATAGTATCGGACCTTGAAAAAGCATTCCTTCAGATTAATTTAGACAAAACCGACAAGGATTCAGTCAGAATTTTGTGGGTAAATATAGAAAATGGTAAGGTTAAAAGGAACGAGTTTAAAGTTCTCAGAATGAATAGAGTGCCATTTGGCGTGACTTCCAGTCCGTTCCTCTTAGCCGGAACAATAAAATACCATGTTCAAGAAGCCAAAGGCGTTCCACAAATAGTAAGAGACAAACTTAACAATGATTTGTTTGTAGATGACCTCACGACAGGAGCCAAAAATGAGGAGCAAGGTTTAGAAATTTCAGTAGGAGCGTCAGAACTAGCTAGTAAAGCGGGAATGAAATTTAGGAAGTGGGGGACGAACTCAGAGAAATTAGCCAAATTATGGAACGAACACGATTCAAACAATGAAATAAGCAAATTTGATCATGAAATCCAAAAGAAGGAAAGAAAGATTTTAGGCTTGAAGTGGGATTCTGTCAGCGACACATTTTCTTTTGATTTAGAAAATCTTATAGAAATAGGCAAAACACTCACGATAACCAAAAGACAGGTATTAAGCTACATATCACAGATATTTGACCCGCTGGGGCTACTATCAGCTTTTACAATTACAGCCAAAATTCTCTTCCAAAAATTGTGGGAGTTAGATGCAAATTGGGACACCGAATTACCAGCTAGGCTTAAAATAGAATTCGAAGAATGGCGCAAAGATTTAACCAATTTAAACGGGTTAAAAATACAAAGACATTATTTCTCTAAGTACCCAGGAATTATTAAGGAAATAGAAATGCACTGTTTCTGTGACTCAAGTTTAAGGGCGTACAGCGCATTAATATATATTAGATTTGAAACTGAATCGGGAGAAATAGGGGCGTCATTAGTAACTGCTAAAACTAGAGTGGCCCCGCTAAAAGAATTAACATTGCCCAGACTGGAACTAACAGCGTGTCTTCTGGGAGCTAGACTTGCCAATCACGTCAAGGACGTATTTAGTGAAAATTTGAAGGGGACTTATTTCTGGACTGACTCGATGGTCGCTCTAGGATGGGTCAAGGGGGAAACCAAATTTTGGAAGCCATATGTTTCAAACCGCATAGTAGAAATTCAAAAATTGAGCGCGAAACAAAATTGGTTTCACTGTCCAGGCAAGGACAACCCGGCAGATTTGCCAACTAGAGGAATTAAGGCTAGTAATTTAGTTAGTAACGAGAAATGGTGGGGAGGCTCCCCGTGGTTAATAGAACCCAAGAACAACTGGCCCAAAGGTGGTCAAGCTGAAATAGACTACGAATCTGTAGAATGTGAAAGGAGAAAAATTGTTTTGACAATTAGCTCAAAGCCAAAAACAGGCATAACCAATTTGATAGATTTATCTAAGTATAGCTCATTAAACAAGGTGCTGCGTGTTACATCTTATCTTTCGCGTGGTGTAGCTAAAAGACCCAAAACATTTACTGGTCCCATATGCGCGGAAGAAATGAATAAATCAGAATCACTATGGGTAAAAACAATTCAAGTACAAGAATTCGCCGCAGAAATTAGAGCGTTAGAATTAGGTAAACAGATAGAGCGAGATTCCAAAATAGCTACGTTGAAGCCCCTCTTGAATGATGAAGGAATACTTTGCGTGGGCGGACGGCTACAAGAGTCATCCCTAACGTATCAAGAAAAACACCCCCTTATCTTACCAAAAAATCAAAATTTGACTAAACTCTTGATGGTCAGAAGCCATACCCAAATATTCCATGGAGGAGTCAACGACACACTCTCCCAGTTTAGGGAAAGATATTGGGTGCCCGCCGGGAGACAAGTAGCCCGGGTAGTTGTAAACAATTGTATTCTTTGCAAAAGACTCAAGGTCAAACCAGGGGATATGCCTACAGCCCCTCTACCAAAAGATAGAATTAACCAAGCCCCTCCCTTTTCCATTATTGGAATCGATTTCGCGGGTCCCTTAATTACAAGGACTAAAGAGGGGGACAATAAGTCTTATATTTGTTTGGTTACTTGCGCAGTAACCCGCGCTATTCACCTCGAACTGGTGACGTCGCTTAGCACGGACGAATTCCTGTTGGCGTTTAGGAGGGTTATTAGCAGAAGGGGCGTACCCACCGTTGTGTATTCAGACAACGCAAAAACCTTTAAGAAGGCAAACACGGACCTAAAGGTCATTTGGCAAAAATTAAGCAGTCCAAAATTGAGAGAGTTTTTCGGGACGCAAGGAATTTCTTGGAAATTCATAGTAGAAAGAGCTGCCTGGTACGGAGGCTGGTGGGAGCGCCTCGTTAGATCCGTGAAAACCTCTCTCAAAAAGATTATAGGTAGAGCTTCATTAACATATGTTGAGTTAGAAACCGTATTGTGTGAAACAGAAGCCTTAATAAATTCACGGCCGATTACGTTTCAATACAATGACGTAAACGAGCCAAGCCCCCTCACACCCGCTGAATTTCTGATTGGTCGTAGGATCACCACCCTACCTCCTATAAGCTTAAAGTTAGGAAGTGTACCAAAATCGCGTGTCGAAACGACAAAACGTTTGATTTATCGCGAGCAATTGCTTGAGAAAATGTGGAAAAGGTGGAGGCAAGAGTACATTATGGAACTGAGATCTGCCCACCATTCCCAAAACGTAAAAAATCAAAGTGTATTTAAGGTTGGTGATGTCGTCGTAATTTGCGAAGACAAACTACCGCGCCACAGGTGGTCTCTAGGACGCGTTACCGAAACAATTCTCGGCCGCGATAATCTAATCAGAGCATGTCTCGTTAAGACCACGAACGGAAATGAAATCAAACGCGCCGTACAACATTTGTGTAACCTCGAAATTACCGAAACCGCGTAAATAAACCCATGGGTAATACGTTCATATTACCGGTGGGGAGTGTTGAAAGTGATCGCGATTCGCGACATATTTCATGTAATTTGTATTTAATTGTATTTAACTGATTTTTTTAACTGTATACTTAAGTATTCTGTTTTATGTATTTTTGTTATTTAATTCGTTGTATGTTGAAATTCATGTTTCCATTTTCGCTTATTTTCCCTCCTTTTACTAAAAACTAACAATATCTATTGTATACATGAAGAAACTCAAAAGTTTATGTATTGTTAGAAAGGGCGCGAAAAGGACACCTGGAAAATTGGTAAACCAAACTGTAAAATCCTAAATCCCTCTAAAGTGAAGACCTTGGCAAATTTGTACGCGTGGCCTGCTAAATACCCAGAAAAATACTTTTCCATTGTAAGGAACCGGTTAGCAGGCACACGTGACCACGCCACGCTCTTCGCGGCCAAATGGGGGGTTCAAAAATTGCCAATAAGGCAGAATGATACAAAATATCACCGTATATAGACAGCCCCATAGGGACCTCTGCCGAAGCAGAACTTAGAAAAGTTACCAAATAACTTAGTTTTAACTATTTTACTTAGTGTCAGTGTATTATATTAATAAAACAACTTTGTTACTTCATTAAACATCGTCGTTAATTATTCCGGTTTAGCCAATAGTCTACAATTAGATTAAACTGTTTCAGTCCGGTTTGATCTATAAATCAGCTCTCCCTAACTAACGAGAAAGAATCAGAGAAACCATAGAGAGACTCCAAGTCCACCATAGCGAAGCAACTGATCTTCAAAATTAAATAAGTCCTCTAGTAGTATCAGGTTTTCTTCAGAATATGACAAAAACAAAATTTAACCTTCAGTCAAAATTTTTTAATCTCAATTGTTACAATTAATTGTTCAACCAATCATAAACAGTTCCTTGACATCTACTTAAATATTTAATTTCTCTGATCATTTGGGCTCGTTTAAATTCCCTGACTTTTCCCTGATCTTTAGAGGTCTTTTTAAAACCCCCTACTTTTCCCTGACCTTTTGGACTAATTTCCAAATTCCCCGACTTTTCCAGGTTTTCCAGGTCGTGTACGAACCCTGTTGAAAGGAGAACATCCGACTAACCAAAAGACGCCAGTGTACCTTCAGCTACATAAAAACCCCGCGCCACGTGCTGTGGCAAACTCTTTGAATCGAGCTAAATTGTTCTTAGGCCCTCAATCTTGCGCACAAAAGCTAAAGTTGTGGTCGGGAGGTTATCATTTTAATTGAATACCAAAATCGGAATCAGATTTTTTGCACAATTTAGAAACATTTCAATCCGAGAACAAAAAAAGATTAACTACATTTTCCCTTTCACCCAAGTTCCTTTAGGTTTGATTTTACAGATTCTGGTCGATAAATATTGTAAAACCGGCTTAAACTATGTATATGGTTTATAGTTTTGTTTGAGATTAATAATAAGCATCTTATAAAACTCCACCAAATTTCCAGAATAAGATATACCATAATACCACAAGTAACACAATAAAGAAAAGTACCAGTATTCATACAAACATTTGAAAAATTATTTCCAGGAGGTTTCCAATACCATTTTTCCTCTTAGGATTATAGAAATAAAAATGATCGCTATAAGACCTATCTTTCTTTTAGTATTCAGTAATAAGCAATCAGAAAAAATGGCGACACCCTCATTTCAAAAATGGTATCTTACTTATGGTACTGATAATATTACCGATTGATCTGCATACGCGAATCATCAGAAATTAATATTAATTGGATTAATTTAATTAGAAGCTATGCTAGAGTTCCAATTAAGGAGTTAGTAAATTCTTCTATAAAAGATGCCATAACTCCTTTTGAAGATCAATTTAATAAATATCATAAGTTTCGTATAACTTCAAACAATATTTCGCTTTCGTAAACTCGAAACTTTTCCTAAGATAATTTACGAGGACCACTTATAGGTATTCAAAATTAGTTCCAGCTGAATAATTACACATTCATCAATAATCAAGGTATACTTTTAAAGCCTATATAATTAGACTTTGGCTTAATTAGTCTCCTAGGTATCATTAACTTTCAGGGAAGCGTGAAAGATTTAAAGCAATTAATACCCTCTTCCAAATCCCTAGTATTAAAACCTGCAGACTCGGTAATTTCGACCAAACAAAGCGGGACGCCGATAAAAAATTGCCCAGCTTCAATTTTTCCTATTCCTCCAATTTTATGGGAAGAATTAGTACCAGAAGGAGAAAATGGAAGAAGTTACTCACTATAATGTAGTTGGTCTCAACATTATATATAAATTATCCGCTAATTTTTATAATTTATCTAATTAGTTAAAGGGAAACTGTTAGGGCATTACAAGTGCTGTTGAACACAATTTAGGTGTTCAGTTTGGTTAAGTTTGAATGTAAGCATAAATAGTGGGCACTCTATCTGCTGCTCTGGGTTGACGCGTTCTTAAAGACCTAGGATTTCTTCTGCCTGTTTCACTGGAAGTGGGCTCACCTTCTGAGCTTCCCCTTGGGGAGCAATTAGGCAAGAGAAAGCCTGGAGGGTGAGTTTATTTCCAGTTTATTTACTTATATATATATAAGTTTTTCAACAATCTTCGAGAAAATGCTACTCAATTTACATTTGGAGGAACAGGTTCACTTTCAGTGTTTTTATAGCCCAGTGCAAAGGCTCAAAATTAAGGGGTCCCCATTGAACTGGGGCCCGTGCTCCCAAGTACCCCGCTCACTTCCATACTATATCCTTCTGCTAGTATGGACTACTAGTACTTTAATTAAGAGGGTGTCGGATAAAAAAAGAAGAAAGCGAAAAAAAGGCAAAAAAAAAAAAAAAATAAATGATCCATCAGATCTGGAGGTAAATAAATCTATCACAACCAGTGCTGGAATATTATATATACAATACACAACAATACGTATAGTGAACTGCACCTTTTTGGGCTTTTTGAGATGTAGATTATAGAATCTGCCTGCTTATATAAGAGAGAAGAAACTAGATGGTTAAGCCCATAGAAAAATAGCTACACCTCCTACGGTTGTAAACGATAGGGTTCCAAGTGTCCAAGTACAGGGTTCGTACGAAATTTTTGAACTTAATTTCCCTGACTTTTCCAGGTTTTCCCTGACCATTTCTAAATAATTTCCCTGACCTATTTTAATACTTTTTTCACGAATATATTCTTACGAGCGAGCTGCTGGCAATTCCCACATCTTATTTGACATCGGGGTCAGCTGATAGTTTACTCAGAATATGAGAAACAATTTGAATCTTAGGCAAATATTTTCAGTTTATAATTACGTTACAACTGATTGGTAAACCAATCATAAACAGTTCCTTGACACACGAAAAAATTTATTTTCTCTGACAATTTGGGCTATTTTCAAATTCCCTGGCTTTTCCCTGACCTTTGGGACCACTTCCAAATTCCCTGGCTTTTCCCTGACCTTTGGGACCACTTCCAAATTCCCTGACTTTTTGGGCCAATTTCCAAATTCCCTGACTTTTCCAGGTCGTGTACGAACCCTGAAGTAAGTTCCCAAGTTCCCAAAGAGTGCTATCCTCGTTAAGTGGTTACAAATAACTCTTTTTTTTAATCTTAAATGGTTTTTCTTGTTTTTCAAATGAAAAAATAATTTAAAACAACGAAAGTATAGAGAAACACGGCTTCCCCTGTCGACGCCTTTAGCCTGTCGACTCCTTCACTTTTTCAAAATGAAGTTCTTTTCGCGTTTTTCAAATAGTTGGTTTTCGTCTTTTCCAACGGCAACGGCGGACACCGAAACGATTTCAATATCAACAGCCCACCCTAGGATGGAGGTGTAGCTAAAAGAAAAGTATAGCCTAAAAGACCGAAACTTGACGAGGTAGTCCAAGCTGCAAAATCGACAGGCCAAACAAAAGACGAATAGATTAATGTTTTTCCCTCACTTTCCGTGGGCCTTTAGAAACCCAAAGTACTCGCGTACGAAGTGGCCAAAAGAATTAAGGGAAAGCTTAACGCAAAGGCGAGCAAAGTGATTATGTTCCACTATAGCTAATACCCGACAAAACATTTGACGGACTTTTAAAATTAGTTATTATGATATGGGGTATAATCATATACGCAATATATAAAAATTACCGAAATTTCTCTTTGCTCCAGTTTTTTCTTCATTAAACATCGCAAAAAGTTTATAATATCCTAATCTATAAACCATAGAATAATTAAATTGGCTTAATCGACGTATGAAATCAAGGAGGATTAATCCTCCTTGATGAAATGAAGCGCGTGACTCGAGTCTCAATTTCCCGCCTTTTTAAAATAAAATCCTCGCCGCGTGTTTTGAAATTAAAACTCAAACGGATTTCGCAATGAATATTAACTTATCTATCTTTGCGTGTACATTTTTATCGTTCCCTACGGACAGACAGTCAGTCAGACAGAGATAGAGATAAACGTTATAATTTTTAATTTTGGGCGTAAGGAAACATCAAGTAGTGTGAAACAAGTATGACCTTTTAAATTCTTTGTTTCCAAATTAAAAATTTATAGAGATTCTTCGAGATTAACTAATTTTTAAAATATGTATATTCACCAAAAGTTTCGTCGCTAGCTGCGTCAGGCCAAAGGGTTTACTCGCGTAATTAATCATACATACCCTGACGCACGCCGAAACATTCGGTAAATATAGACAGAATTGAAAATGAGTGTCTCGAAGAAGCTCTTTTAGCCCTAAAATTTAACCACTAAGGCTGTATGTTCTATTCTATAGTTAGACTACATACTTAGTTATGTATTTTGAAAATGAAACGAGGTTCTAGTAAGTTTGCATTGATGACTTTGCATACGGTATCAAATAAAATAAACTATAAATTAATTAATTTGCATAAGATTTGTCAAGTTAGAGACCGTAACCACTATAATTTAATTTAAATAAATTCAAAAATTAAAATTAAATCGTATTTGGGTTATTTGACTAATTAAACGTGTTTCCAACTGATATGTATTTACACAGGTAAATCATGCTTTAAGTTTACAACAAGGCATATGATTGGTTCGTGGTTCTGAAAGTTTTGTCGTCAGAGCTTTCGCCCGAGGAAAGAGGAAAAAAATTCAAAAACTCTAAACGGTCGAGATACGGAATTAGAAATTGCCCTCTCTAGCGGTTGAGATTGGAACTAAGTAGGCGATGCTAATATTGTGCGGAGCTTTCTAGACGTTTACGGGGGGTGAAAATGTATCGACGGAAAACGACACTCCCTTCTCTCTCGCGAAACGAAGGAGCGTGTCTCGCCCGGCCGTCGTGATTTAGAGTCTGATTTTCTCTAGAAAAAAATATACTGGGCCTGGCCGCCTTTCTGTACAAATTTCGGAATACTTAGGGTGAAACCATGGACTGAGAAAATATGTCGTTTTATAAACGGATTATTTACTTGTGGTATTTACTACAACATCAATCTAAAACGCGTTAGCTTTACTCGAAATGTTTATCCGTTGTATTTGGGCCTAAAAACTGTATAAATTGGATTTCCAATGCGTCCTAAAATTGAATTTCCAATTTGACCTAAAATTGCATTTCCAATTTTGATGATAATTCGATCAACATTTTACGAGATAGTCCATAATCGAGTTTATAGTCTACTGCATCGCGATTCGCGAGTTTAAAGAGCGTACAAAACTTGACCTTTCTTTCATACCGCTCGTTCTCGGATAATGAAACTTGCATATTTGATAAAAACACACGATTTAAACTCAATTCAAACTTTAAAATGAAAAATCCGTAAAAATCTTAAAAGGAAACTTGAAGCTAAAAATGGATCAGCTTTTGAATTTATTTTCGGAATCACCATGCCCAAAAACGTATTCGACAATTTTCAAAACAATTTTTAGACACGTTAATTTAGAGATCGGGGTTTGGACAAGAAATTTCTGATTATTTTATCTTTATTCATAACTTAAAATTTTTCGAGGAAAGTCTATGATAAATCCAATGTAATCGCGAATAATTTTCCGATTATTTTTTTATGATTAACTGATTAACTGATAGTTGTGGATTATTTTGTCCAAACCACGTTCTCTACGTTAATTAAATTAATTTCTAATGTTTCTTAAGTTTGGTAAAGTTTGAATGAAAGTAAATATAAATTCGGGCCAATCATATTATTTTAGCCTTCAATAGCGCTTGGGACATTCCACGTGATCTCACCCATGCCTGTCACCCGGGGTCAACTGATTTTTATGAAATTTCACACACACTTTCCTCTATGTTTGAAACTAACATTTGTCGACATTAAATAATTTTTGAAATACGCCGGTTAAACCACTACCCCTGATTTTTGGATTCCTTTTTATACCGAATTTCTCTCCCTTGGCATAAATTTGAATAACTTTCAATCTAATCAATAATCGTTTTAAAATCGATTGGGATAAGATACTGTGAAAAAGGGAGAATGCAACCTAATAAGTGATATTTTATCGATTCCTTATCGTTTAAATAGGCCTAATCCACCAATAAAAAGTGTACAAAACAAAAATTAAACTAGAAATAAAATTAAAACTTTCACGGAAAATAGGCTTAGCGGGATTCACGTAGATCCTGAATCCGTGTAAGGTCTAGCGACCAATGAGCAAAAGCGAGATCTCCGTGAGAATTACAATTGCATTCGATTGGTCGCTAGACCATATACGCGAGGAAATCAGGATCCCCATGAATCCCGCTAAGCCAATTTTCCGGGTAAGTTTTAAATTTATTTCTAGTTTAATATTTGTTTGTAAATTTTTAATATTTAAAGGGATAACAAAGCTATAGAACAAGTGATCTTTTATCGATAATACCTTATCTTTAAATTAAAATACAAACTAACATTTCGTAAATTTGTACTTAAATCAATTTAAAACTTATCATCAAAATAGGCTCAGCTGGATTTATGGAGATCCTGCATCCCCCATATAAGGACCATCGATCAATGTCATTGGTCGCTAGTCCTTATATAGGGAGTTTAGAATCTCCATGAATCCAGCTAAGCCTATTTTGATGGTAAGTTTTAAATTCACTTCTAGTTTAATATTTGTTTTTTAAAAAAATTTCCGGGGTATTAGACGTATTTAAACGATAAGGAATCGATAAAAAAAATCACTTGTTGTTAGGTTGCATTCTCCCTTTAAATTGATACAACCACAATCAGCTCAGTTGCATACTTAAAGGTTATCAGAGAAAATTCACTAGTAAAACCTTTATGGCTAAGTTGATAATGAACCCTTATTGATTGATTGATATTTTCGATATTAAATGTATCGATAGAAAGGATTACTTCTATAAATTTCAACATTAACGCATTGCCTAGCTTAGATGGAGGGCAAAAAAGGCGGGAAACTTATTATTAGAAATTCTTTAGCCTTTATGGTATTAACTGTAATCGCGCGAATAGCTTATAAAACCCAAACAGTCTGGGAGTGGGGATAATAAAACGGGCTTAGTCAGAGTTTTTGGACACATGGTGACCACGGTCGATAAAAAGGCGATATATAAGGACCGTCCCGAGTTTCGCGTACAAAATTCTGTAAGAGGCAAGCCTTGACCACGCGGTATCACCGCGTGCTCTCAGTAACTTAGCTGAACGTGAATTAACAAGAGCTGTAAGTTACATTTTGACTGACACGAAACTGAAGTGTATCTCAGATTGGAAAATAAAATGAAAATTGAATATTATGATACTAAAACCAATTTAGTTCAATTTAATTGGGCCAAAAACTAGGGCAGTTTTCTAAGACTATTCAAATATTAATGGATTCGACAAGTTTTAAAGGGAAACGAGAAGCTAAAGAGCTTTTGAATTTATTTTCGTAATTCGAGAATTTTAACAATTTTTAGACACGTTTTTGGCGTTAAAATTAATTTCTAAAGTCGGGTAAGGATTGAATGTAAGTATGTATAAATTCGGGCCAATCATATTATTTCAATCTTCAATATAGCGATTGTAATGCGCTAGAATTTGACGGCCATGGTGATGGGCATCAAACGTCGGCCTATTCTCTTAATGTCAGCTATTGGAAGCTGAAATAATATGATTGGCCTCCATTTATACTTACATTCAAAATTAACCAAACTTTGGAAATTAATTTAAACACTAAAAACATGGCATATTGATTACGAAAATAAATTCAAAAGCTGTTTAGCTCCAAATTTCCCTTTAAATTTCTTAGCAATTTTAAGGGCTGTTCACACGATCCAACTTTTTGACTCAACTAGATGAGTCAAAAAGTTTATTAAACTCGTTCAACTAGATGAGTCAAAAAGTTGAGGAATATCATCCTTTTCACACGACTAAACTTTTGCCGCCAACTTTTTATATCCATCTTTTCGAGAGCCAATAAAAATGCTGCAACGATCACGTGATCCAAAGCAGTGAAATTAGCGACTGCTTTAAAAGTCTCGTCGTTTCCGGAGCGAAACAACGCTTGTAGTTCTGTTTTTAATCGCGTTGAATTTTCACGCAGTTCTAAGGTAGGCAAATATAATATTGGAAATAATGGCGATGAAAAGAAAAGCTGCCAGTGCTTTAATTATATCAGTTTTGCTATCTGATGATGAGGAAAAAGATACAAAACATAGGAGACGAGAATTTTGGGTTAAGCCTTGGGTGACTCGTAGGAAATCACAAGGGGCGTCAGAAAATTTAATCATTCAAGAGATAAAAGTATTAAGGTTTTAAAATTAATATAATTTTACACCACTCCGATCACTGCCACAGCTTCGTGCAACTGAATTCTTCAAGCAGACTACTCGTAAGGCTGACCCCGTAACCCGACTTACAAATTACCTTTAAAGTGCCATCTACCAACCGCCTAAATAATTACAAATTCGAAAATAACAAAAACGCGAAAAATTCAAATTAGACCTAACGATCTTCATTTTGATTGGCCGAAAATATTCATATCAAAAAATTGAGTCAGCAAAACCTCGGAGAAATGGATCAAGGATCCATTTTTTTCTCGCCAACTTTTTTGCTGACCAAACTCATCCAACTTGTATTCACACGATCCAAGTAATTGACTCAACTCGTGTTGACTCATCAAGTTGAGTCAAAAAGTTGGATCGTGTGAACGAGCCTTAAGAGACAAAAATTCTAAACTTTTTTTGAACAAAAGTCTATATACTAAATTTCATATTGATTTGGCAGCGAGTGAAGTACAAAAATAGGGGGCTAATCAGTGTACTAGTCTCTTTAGCTTTGACTGACGAGTACATAATTTTTGCATTATCAAAGTGAAGTTGTCACTAATTTTTCACGAACTCCAAATGGAAATTGAGTATTATTTTCCAAAACATCGTTGAAAAAAACGATTCAAATTATATATATACATATGTAATATGTCATAGAATTAGTCCAAAAGTAAAAAAACTATTTTATAATCGCCATTTTCAAAACATTTTAAAAATAAAAATTCCCCGCAATACTACGTCATCACTAAAGTCGCGTGATATAACAGAGCCTACAGTTGATTCTCGTTCGAGCTGGCACAAGTAATAAGGTCACTTTCACGGGGTCTTTTTCGTAGAAGTACTTAATCCTACTTTTCGTGTGAAAATTATCGTTAACTACGCAAAATATCGGAATTTTCATTTTAAAGTTTCTTAAAGGGCTAGAATTTCTACTGCCTGTCATCCTGGAAATAAACTCACCTTCTAGATCTGGGTTTGGACAAGAAAATTTCTGATTATTTTATCTTTATTCATAACTTAAAATTTTTCGAGGAAAGTCTATGTAATCGCGAATAATTTTCCGATTATTCTTTTATGATTAACTGATTAACTGATAATTGTGGATTATTTTGTCCAAACCCCGATCTCTACCTTCTAGGCTTCCTAATGCATTTAGGCTTTCTTCAAAACAAGTAGTTGCTAGACCTTCGCCAAAAACGATTTTGAGATAAGCCTAAATGCAAGGGGAAGCTTAGAAGTTGAGTTTATTTCCAGGGTGACAGGCAGGGACATTCTAGGTTTAATAACGCCTCAACCCAGAGGTATAAAATTATGAATATGGGGTTTTAATAGCATAATAAAACTAAAATATAATCCATTGGCATTCGAAAAAAAAATAATAATAATAATGAAAGCCTCACTTTAAATAATATTGTAATCGGTGCATATGTTTTTGAAAGTGATAAAAGCCCTCAGTAGAAAATTAGGCTACTTGTTCACAGATGATCGTAGCCTTGGAGCTTGCTGGCGAATCAAAGTGAAACTGACTATGAAGAGAGTGAGTCAATAAGATATTTAACTAGAGAAAGTACCGACTCACCCCTGGTCAAAAAAATAGCTAAATCCATTAAATTCTTCACTGAATATCGGTTGAATCGGTAGTCGGTAAAGAGAAGGGGACTTCCATAGTTTAAAACAATCTTAGTTTTCAGTAGGTCTATTTGATTTCTAATTCACTGTTTCTTAAAGAAAGGGGAGGTCCTAGTGTAATACACGGTGAAAACTAAATTTTCACTATATATACATGTATAGTCGGGTCGAAAATCGAGACATTCTATTTCCGCTAGCGAAGTATATTTTTGATAAAAAAAATCTCCAGGGATCGATTTCGGTTAAATAAAATATAAAAATATATTTTTCCTATATAATAATCCATTTCAAGACGAGTTTTCCTCGTAACTGATCCAAAATCGACGATAAATAAATAATGAAGACTATAGTTATATAATTTTTGTCGATTAGAAACGAGAGGATTTAAAATATATAATTCTCTATACGTCTGTCTGTCCTCGGGGAATGTACAAGCAACGTTGGATACACTAGGTTAAGAGCAGCAGTAACTTTAAATTATCATATTAAAATCCCATAAAGTGACTAGCCTAATAGGGTTGCCACAATTTTTTCAGATTCAAATTCCCTGACTTTTCCAACGATTTTCCCAGACCGTTTCAGCTAATACTACCCAATTTTTAACCTTTTATTTTTTATATAATTGCGTTCGCCAAACTTTTTGCACGCGTATCTTTGTTCTAATCTATACAACTGAGACGGTCAGCTTCAAATCTTTTTTGCAGATAATGATTGTAATTTCCTGGCTTTTTGAAAGATCTTTAAATTCCTTGACTTTTCCCTTACTTGTTAAAATATCTTTAAATTTCCTGACTTTTTGGTTCATTTTCAAATTCCCTGACTATTCCCTGTTTTCCCTGACCTGTGGCAACCCTGCCTAACCTAACATATCCCATCTTATGGGACTTCAACATGGAGATTTGAAAGTTTCAAATAAGTTTTTCTCGCAATTCTGCTGGTCGTAGATTTTTTTCCTGAACTCCACAGGTTTTAATTAGTCCATACCAATCGTTGTTTAGTGAGGGTTTGAATATCCCTTAATATCCTCGTCAGACGAGGCGTGACTAGCCGATTTAATCTGATTTAACCAAGGTTTAATTATAATTAACCGAGGTTTATGGAACTGAGAAGGCTATGTATACCTTGGTTAAATCTGATAAAACCACGACTCGTATGAAGAGGGTATAAGGGAGTTTTATTTACACGCATTTCAAGTGGTTTAAATGGAAAATATTTCTCTAATCGTTTCAGATCAATGTCGGATTACTCGTTTTTAGATTTAATCAAATTATATAATATTTCGTTTCAACTGAGAACTTGTTGAATCGGTAAAAACGATTACTGAGTTCGTTGACATATTTGTACAAAGAAAAACGTTTCTGCTGACAATTCGATCTAGGCTAATCGTAAGGGACGGAATACAATAGTTTCAGAGTCACGCGAATTTCAAATATAACATAATAGCCGGTAATAGTATAAGGGTTAGGTATTAGGTTTCTAGGAACTACTACTATTATTTTCAACAGTTATTAAAAACATTATGACCCAAATCATGCTTGTAGAAAAAGAAAATATTATAATACTTTATTGTAGTTTTTAGGAATCACGTAAACAATTAGCCTAAATCTAATATAATCATTTGTAGTGTGACTACTTAAAAAAAAAAAAAAAAAAAAAAAAAAAAAAAAAAAAAAAAAAACGATAAATAAAAAATAAGTCAGGCAATTTGAAAAATAATCCAAAAAATCAGGCAAAAGTATAAATTATTTAAAAGGTCTGGAATTTAAAAGTTTAGTATTTACGTAAAGATGCATGGTCATAACAAATGATATCACGGATAAAAAGGGAATTATACAGAGTTAAGTAGTGTAATTCCCCCTACATTCGAGCTGGGTTGAGCAGTGTAATTCCCCTACTTTCTAGTTGGGTTGAGTAGTACAATTTCGAGTTGGGTTGAGTATAATTCCCGGATTTTCGAGTTGGATTGAGTAGTGTAATTCCCCATTTTTCAAGTTTAGTAGTGTAATTCTCCCTACTTTCGAGTTAGATATAGTAGTGTAATTCTCCCTACTTTCGAGTTAGATATAGTAGTGTAATTCCCCTTACTTTCGAGTTGAGTTTAGTAGTGTAATTCCACCTTTTTTCGACTTGGATATAGTAGTGTAATTCCCCCTACTTTCGAGTTGCGTTTAGTAGTGTAATTTCCCCCACTTTCGAGTTTGATATAGTTGTGTAATTCCCCCTATTTTGGAGTTGAGTAGAGTAATTCCGCGTACGTTCTAGTTGGGTTGAGTAGTGTAATTCCCCCTATTTTCGAATTGTATTTAGTAGTGTAATTCCCATTACTTTCGAGTTGGGCTATAATTTCCAGTGTAAAGAAATAAATCTTGGACAACACTGGTGCTAATAGTTTGATTTAGTGTAACAACAGGGCAAAAGTGGAGCACTTTTTAAGGCAAGTTTCCCACTAGACAAGTGGCCAGGAAAAATCAAAGTAAAATTACCACTTTATTTTAAGCAAGGCCGAGTATTATAAGTTGCGTAATACCAACCACAAATTCTTTCTCTATGAAATCGAGAGAAAAAAACCTAAAAAATGAAAACTCAGCTTTGAATAAAGAACGGTAATAAAACTTTAATCGCGGTATAATTAAGAAATCTTTCAGCATTGCAGCGTGTCAGAGGAAGAAAATACAGGGATGAGCTTCTAATTCTTGATGAGAGAGCGCTGGAACCACTCTTGAAATCTTTCCACGCGTATTTAGCGCGATAAAAAGGGGACATATAAGCTTAGACAAACTATTCCCAAAGCAGAAGTTTGTTCGGGGAAAAAACCACCGTATAGAATAAAAATGGACAGCTACTTAAAGGGAAACTTGGAGCTAAAAATGAAACAGCTTTTTTAATTTAATTTCGGAATCAGCATATACCAAAAAATGTAAATTATTAGACACGTTTTTCGTGTTTAAATTCATTTCTAAAGTTTGGTAAAGTTTGAATGTATGTATAAATTCGTGCCAATCATATTATTTCAGCCTTCAATAGCGCTTTTAATGTCTCAATATTAATAGAATATAGGCCTGCGTTTGACGGCCAAGGCAGGGCTCCCACCAAAATCTTGGAGAAAGGTTACGACCATTTTAAGATAGGGTTCATTTTGGGGAATTTTGCTCGATTTCTATCAGTGGCGGAATATTCTTTAACGAGTGGCTCATGTTAATTTTATTATTTTAAATTAATGTAGGGAATGTCTTCTTTCTAATGGTGCAATCGATGTATGCCTAGGAGATCGTGGAGAAAAGTTACGGGCATTTTAAGACAGGGGTCACTTTTGGGTTTTTGCTTGATTTCTATCAGTGGCGGAATATTCTTTAACGAGTGGCTCATGTTAATTTTATTATTTTAAATTAATGTAGGGAATGTCTTCTTTCTAATGGTGCAATCGGTTTATGCCTAGGAGATCGTGGAGAAAAGTTACGGGCATTTTAAGATAGGGGTCACTTTTGGGTTTTTGCTCGATTTCTATCAGTGGCGGAATATTCTTTAACGAGTGGCTCATGTTAATTTTATTATTTTAAATTAATGTAGGGAATGTCTTCTTTCTAATGGGGCAATCGGTTTATGCCTAGAAGATCGTGGAGAAAAGTTACGGCCATTTTAAGATAGGGCTCATTTTGGGGAATTTTGCTCAATTTCTATCGAGTGGCGAAACACTTTTTTCGAGTGGCGAAACAATATTTAAAGATCTTAAAATAGTATAAGGAATGTCTAATTTCTAATGGTGCAATCGGTTTATGCCTAGGAAATCGTAGAGAAAAGTTACGGCCATTTTAAGACGGGGTCACTTTTGGGTTTTTGCTTTCTTTCTATCAGTGGCGGAATATTTTTAACGAGTGGCTCATGTTAATTTTATTATTTTAAATTAATGTAGGGAATGTCTTCTTTCTAATGGGGCAATCGGTGTATGCCTAGGAGATCGTGGAGAAAGGTTAAGGCCATTTTAAGATAGGGGTCACTTTTGGGTTTTTGCTCGATTTCTATCAGTGGCGGAATATTCTTTAACGAGTGGCTCATGTTAATTTTATTATTTTAAATTAATGTAGGGAATGTCTTCTTTCTAATGGGGCAATCGGTTTATGCCTAGAAGATCGTGGAGAAAAGTTACGGCCATTTTAAGATAGGGCTCATTTTGGGGAATTTTGCTCAATTTCTATCGAGTGGCGAAACACTTTTTTCGAGTGGCGAAACAATATTTTAAGATCTTAAAATAGTATAAGGAAGGTCTAATTTCTAATGGTGCAATCGGCTTATGCCTAGGAGTCGTAGAGAAAAGTTTCGGCCATTTTAAGATAGGGGTCACTTTTGGGGAATTTTGCAGCTTTTGCTCGATTTCTATCGAGTGACGAAACACTTTTTTCGAGTGGCGAAACAATATATGTTTGTACAAACATCATTACGTAGGGCTAAAAATGCTCAATCAATTAATTTTAAATATATTACATAATGGTCCCTTCTCTGTTTGGTCTACGATAGAAGGTATAAGTCAAGAAAAATGACCTGGGCAGCCACACCACGCATTGGCAGATTGAGAGAGAAAAAAAAAACATTCCCCGGTTTTTACGACACAGTAATTCCGAGCACATATCCATTCCCATACAACATCGCGTCATAAAAACCAGAACACATATAAAAGGTAACGTGTGAGGTAAAGTGGTCGACTGCAAAACACGCTACACTATGCATTATTTAGCCGTGATTCGCCAGCATCTACGTACATGACTATCTCTTATCTCTCTGATTTGATTATATATCAGAACTACATTCGCGCTTGCTGCCTCAAATCTAGATGAAATTGATTATGAAGGAATGTCACGAGTATACAGGGATATTTCATCAAAGGGAGAATGAAGCGCGTTTGACCTTTGAAAAATAACACCAGGGGTCTTTCAGGCATCAGCGGTCATTGTAATACTAACCCGTTCAAAAAGCAGCAGTACCATCAGTCATAAGAGGTAATTGTATTATTAAGCCTTTCAAAAGGCAGCAATAGCATCAGTCATCAGAGACCATTGTAGTATGAACCTTTTCAAAAGACACAACTATCATCAGTCACCATATTAAACCTTTCAAAAGACACCAGTTGTATCAATCCTAAGTGGACATGCTAGTTTTAAGCCTTTCAAGAAGCAGCTTTAGCATCAGTCATCAGGATTTCAAAATGCATCAGTTGCATCAGTCACCAGAGGTCATTGTAGTATGAAACCTTTCAAAAGGCATCAGTAGCATCAGCCGTCAGAGGTCATTGTAGCATTAAGTCTTTTAAAAGGCACCAGCAGCATCAGTCACCAGAGATTATTGTAGTATGATGCTTTTTAAAAGGCAGCAGTAGTATCAATCATCAGGATTAATTGTAGAATTAAACCTATTTCAAAATGCACTAGTGTCATCAGCACCAGAGATTATTGTATCCTTAAGCCTTTCAAAAGGTACCAGTATCATCAGTCACCAAAGGTAATTGCAGTATTAAGCCATTCAAAAAGCACCAGTATCATCAGTTACCAGAGATTTTTGTATTCTTAAGCCTTTCAAAAGGTACCATTATCATCAGTCACCAGAGGTCATTGTAGTATTAAGCCTTTCAAAAGGCACCAGTATCATCAGTCACCAAAGGTAATTGCAGTATTAAGCCATTCAAAAAGCACCAGTATCATCAGTTACCAGAGATTTTTGTATTCTTAAGCCTTTCAAAAGGTACCATTATCATCAGTCACCAGAGGTCATTGTAGTATTAAGCCTTTCAAAAGGCACCAGTATCATCAGTCACCAAAGGTAATTGCAGTATTAAGCCATTCAAAAAGCACCATTATCATCAGTCACCAGAGGTAATTGTAGTATTGTCTTTCAAAATTCATCAGTAGCATCAGTCACCAGAGTTCCTTGTAGTCTTAAGCCTTTCAAAAGGCAGCAGTAGCATGTCACCAGAAGTCTTTGTAGTATAATCCTTTTCTATAGGCACCAGTATAGCATCAGACTACAGAGGTCATTAGAGTATTACGCCTTTCAAAAGGCACCAGTAGCATCCGTCATCAGTAATCATTGTAGAATTAAAATTAAGCCTTTCAAAAGGCAGCGGTAGTGTAAGTCATCAGGGGTTGTTGTAGAACTATCTTTTGAAAAGTTAGGGCTTTTCCAAAGGCAGAAGTAGTAGCGGTCGTCAGGGTTAATTGAAGAGGTCAGGGTTAATTGAAGAGGTCAGGGTTAATTGAAGAGGTCAGGGTTAATTGAAGAGGTCAGGGTTAATTGAAGAGGTCAGGGTTAATTGAAGAGGTCAGGGTTAATTGAAGAGGTCAGGGTTAATTGAAGAGGTCAGGGTTAATTGAAGAGGGCAGGGTTAATTGAAGAGGGCAGGGTTAATTGAAGAGGGCAGGGTTAATTGAAGAGGGCAGGGTTAATTGAAGAGGTCAGGGTTAATTGAAGAGGTCAGGGTTAATTGAAGAGGTCAGGGTTAATTGAAGAGGTCAGGGTTAATTGAAGAGGTCAGGGTTAATTGAAGAGGTCAGGGTTAATTGAAGAGGTCAGGGTTAATTGAAGAGGTCAGGGTTAATTGAAGAGGTCAGGGTTAATTGAAGAGGTCAGGGTTAATTGAAGAGGTCAGGGTTAATTGAAGAGGTCAGGGTTAATTGAAGAGGTCAGGGTTAATTGAAGAGGTCAGGGTTAATTGAAGAGGTCAGGGTTAATTGAAGAGGTCAGGGTTAATTGAAGAGGTCAGGGTTAATTGAAGAGGTCAGGGTTAATTGAAGAGGTCAGGGTTAATTGAAGAGGTCAGGGTTAATTGAAGAGGTCAGGGTTAATTGAAGAGGTCAGGGTTAATTGAAGAGGTCAGGGTTAATTGAAGAGGTCAGGGTTAATTGAAGAGGTCAGGGTTAATTGAAGAGGTCAGGGTTAATTGAAGAGGTCAGGGTTAATTGAAGAGGTCAGGGTTTATTGAAGAGGTCAGGGTTTATTGAAGAGGTCAGGGTTTATTGAAGAGGTCAGGGTTTATTGAAGAGGTCAGGGTTTATTGAAGAGGTCAGGGTTTATTGAAGAGGTCAGGGTTTATTGAAGAGGTCAGGGTTTATTGAAGAGGTCAGGGTTTATTGAAGAGGTCAGGGTTTATTGAAGAGGTCAGGGTTTATTGAAGAGGTCAGGGTTTATTGAAGAGGTCAGGGTTTATTGAAGAGGTCAGGGTTTATTGAAGAGGTCAGGGTTTATTGAAGAGGTCAGGGTTAATTGAAGAGGTCAGGGTTAATTGAAGAGGTCAGGGTTAATTGAAGAGGTCAGGGTTAATTGAAGAGGTCAGGGTTAATTGAAGAGGTCAGGGTTAATTGAAGAGGTCAGGGTTAATTGAAGAGGTCAGGGTTAATTGAAGAGGTCAGGGTTAATTGAAGAGGTCAGGGTTAATTGAAGAGGTCAGGGTTAATTGAAGAGGTCAGGGTTAATTGAAGAGGTCAGGGTTAATTGAAGAGGTCAGGGTTAATTGAAGAGGTCAGGGTTAATTGAAGAGGTCAGGGTTAATTGAAGAGGTCAGGGTTAATTGAAGAGGTCAGGGTTAATTGAAGAGGTCAGGGTTAATTGAAGAGGTCAGGGTTAATTGAAGAGGTCAGGGTTAATTGAAGAGGTCAGGGTTAATTGAAGAGGTCAGGGTTAATTGAAGAGGTCAGGGTTAATTGAAGAGGTCAGGGTTAATTGAAGAGGTCAGGGTTAATTGAAGAGGTCAGGGTTAATTGAAGAGGTCAGGGTTAATTGAAGAGGTCAGGGTTAATTGAAGAGGTCAGGGTTAATTGAAGAGGTCAGGGTTAATTGAAGAGGTCAGGGTTAATTGAAGAGGTCAGGGTTAATTGAAGAGGTCAGGGTTTATTGAAGAGGTCAGGGTTAATTGAAGAGGTCAGGGTTAATTGAAGAGGTCAGGGTTTATTGAAGAGGTCAGGGTTTATTGAAGAGGTCAGGGTTTATTGAAGAGGTCAGGGTTTATTGAAGAGGTCAGGGTTTATTGAAGAGGTCAGGGTTTATTGAAGAGGTCAGGGTTTATTGAAGAGGTCAGGGTTTATTGAAGAGGTCAGGGTTTATTGAAGAGGTCAGGGTTAATTGAAGAGGTCAGGGTTAATTGAAGAGGTCAGGGTTAATTGAAGAGGTCAGGGTTAATTGAAGAGGTCAGGGTTAATTGAAGAGGTCAGGGTTAATTGAAGAGGTCAGGGTTAATTGAAGAGGTCAGGGTTAATTGAAGAGGTCAGGGTTAATTGAAGAGGTCAGGGTTAATTGAAGAGGTCAGGGTTAATTGAAGAGGTCAGGGTTAATTGAAGAGGTCAGGGTTAATTGAAGAGGTCAGGGTTAATTGAAGAGGTCAGGGTTAATTGAAGAGGTCAGGGTTAATTGAAGAGGTCAGGGTTAATTGAAGAGGTCAGGGTTAATTGAAGAGGTCAGGGTTAATTGAAGAGGTCAGGGTTAATTGAAGAGGTCAGGGTTAATTGAAGAGGTCAGGGTTAATTGAAGAGGTCAGGGTTAATTGAGGAGGTCAGGGTTAATTGAGGAGGTCAGGGTTAATTGAAGAGATCAGGGTTAATTGAGGAGGTCAGCAGGGTTAATTGTAAATTTGAGCTAAGCTTTAAAAACTTTGTAGTAAAGAGTCATTGTAGTATTAAATGACCTTTAAAAGACTCCAATAAAAGCAGTGGTTACATTTATGATGATTGGAAGCAAATTACTTTGAAGAGTTTTAGTTTTAAATTAAAGCTTTTATAGTCCTATTCTTATAATTAAATTTCTTAATATATTTGGTATATTTAAGATTAAATATTATTATATTTAAGACTAAATATATTTTGTTTTTGTTATTATTAACCAGATAGAAGTTACAATGTACCTATCCGCGAAAAAAACGTTGGGTCACGGGTGGTATTTCAACCCACAACCTTGTATCGTATTGCCCTTAAAATGCTCTACTAATATCATATTGGTCATTATATAGTAAGCTTAATAATTTTAAAAATACAAGAATAATATGTAGGCCAAGGGTAACTGTATAAAATACCCAATAACATCAGGTGTTATTGAACTGAACCACCGATAACGAAAAAATAAAACCAAAAAATTTTAAACACTCACGTAACATTTAACGTGAGTTGCCACTGAATCCAATCTTCCATTTTGTAAGTCATTCGTCAGATAAAATCATGTCGTCGTTGTCCTCCTCCTCATAGTTAGATCAAATATGGCGGACACTTTAGGGGCGTAATATGAAAGGCACCGTCGGCTCGTTGAGACAGCTTACTCGATGTACAAAATCCGCACACTGCGATTCTAAAGGAGACAAAATGAAATTGGTTAGAAATCAGCTGTAATTATCAAGGTTTAAAATATACCTACCATCACAAATAACCTAATAAATATCAATTATAATTCGCGACTTATAAAACCGTGATCTTAATTTTAACAAGACGACTAAAAACGCTAAAATTTACCCGCGCGTGGATGACGTGGTGATACCTAGCTGAGACTAGCTGGTCCTAGCGATTAACGGCGCATGCTCAATAAACGGGAGAAAACGGATTTAACGGAAGCCTACGTTCGCATCAAGGCTAGTACAGAGACAAATGAAGGGGACTCTGTCAAGCCACGTGACCGTTTGAAACCGGGCTTGATTTCCAGAGCGCGGCCATTTTTAAGTTCTACATACAACTGAATAGATGGCGCCAGGATCAAAGTATGATGTTGGTGTTAACGTGCACAAATCATGAAGATATATAATGTTTCGTAAATCGCCTGCCCGTTTTTCTCCTTCCCCTCAATATCGCTTAACTCTTGTAAGTCAAATAAATCTAAATTATTAAAAGGAATACTATAAGGCAAAACGTTTTTAGCCCATTTTAATCTCGTTAAAGGTATTTTAAAGGGAAAATGAAATGTATAAAATAGTGAATTATGTTTTGTTTAAAATTTAAATACAAACAATATTTCAAAACTTAAAATTTCATAGACTATTTTTTAAAAAGATTAATTGATCAGAGAGAAGATTGAGAGTTACGGGCTTAGAGGAGATTTGGATTAAGAAATTTATCTCCACAAACAATACGGAGAGCGCTTGTGCAAATAAAAAAAAAAACAAAAAAAAACGCGAAATGGTCTTGTACGCACCCTTTATTTAAAAAAATACTAATTTAATTTGGAGGTTTGTTAGAAACAGCGTTTAAAAATTCGCTTGCTTAAAGTTTTGGTATAAGCGACCATTAAACTGGCTTTCATAGAAAACATTGCCGATACATAAAAACTCCATTTTCAATCAATGTTTTTAAGCTTTTGCTTTCGCTTTTACAAGAGAAGCCTATAACAAGTGAAGATCTCTTACTTAAAAGTATACTTAACCCAGATAGTTCTATCACATGAAAATTATCGTAAATTAGGTCCGTGGCTTTTTAATAGTATGGAAAAACTAAAAAAGAAAATGATGACTGCCTCACTAAAGTTACGAGAAACTTCTGCTGAGTTTTAATAGTATTTTATATTTATAATTGACCAATTAAAAATAATATGTTAGAAGTTTTCACACTTCAGTATCACTTAATGTTCAATAATTTCTCTTTTCACTCGCCCTTCAAAAGTTTCATGCACGTCTGGAGTGTAAACTTCTTTTTTTCAAAGAAGCCTAAATTCTTGGCAAAACATTATTTTCCTTGCCTTGGTGCAAAGTTTAGAAGAAAAAAATATACTTATTATTTAGTTAAGAAAGTTTTAAAAGTGAGAATTCCTGTACGGAATTTTTCTTTGCTTCATCTTGATGGGAAAAAAGTTTCTAAGATGGGGTAAAAACTTGTGCGCGGCGGATTGATACACAACGTTAAAATGTATAGAGGGAAAGAAGATCTCACCAACTGCTCCGTAACACTGACGTATATATATCGGGAAAGCCGATTTTAAAACGTTCATTTAATAGGCTTGTTCTACAAACACTAGGAAGAAAGCAGGCAAGCGTGCTACTTTGAAGTTTTGTATATTGATGCAGGAGGTTGCGTATATACTTCGTTCCTACAATTTGAAACAATCTAAAGTAAAGGGTAAGAGTAAGAATAACAACCGTCGATAGAATAACACGGAAAAGTAAATACATTTCCCACATCAAAGTCCATTTCAATTTCAAAATAGGCCTAGTCCAATAGTGAAAAAATTTACCAACAAATATTAAACTAGGCATAAATTAAAAACTTACTCGGAAAATAGGCTTAGCGGGATACATGGAGATCCTGATTTCTCGCGTATATAAGGTCTAGCGACCAATCGAACGCGATTGTAAGTCTCGTGGAGATCTCGCGTGAACGACGGTCCTTTGCTCATTGGTCGCTAGACCTTACACGGAGGCAATTCAGGATCTTCATGAATCCCGCTAAGCCTATTTTGATGGCAAGTTTTAAATTTATTTCTAGTTTAATATTTGTTTTGTAAACTTTTTATTGGTGGATTAGGCCTATTTAAACGATAGGGAATCGATAAAAATCACTTGTTTTCAGGTTGCATTCTCCTTTTAAGAAACAGTCTAATAAAGATGTTTTTCGTAATTTGCAACTTCTACAAGAAACCAAATTGTATCCCACTTTAAATCTATTGAAAGCGGCATGCGTAAAATACATCACAATGAAGCAGCTGCTACGAACTTTCTGTAAAGTCTAGCATCCGTTTCATCCTCAGACAAACTCTGAATAAAAATAAAGATTTTTTTTCCTGCAGCCTGGCCAACCACCAAAGTCCATCCCTCTCTTAATCCTTCTGGCTTTTAATCCTACAACTTTATTTTCTCGTATAGACTTCGACGCTATACGCCGTCTTGAAAATTGGACCCCTTTCTTCCCAACTTCCTATTCTCGATGTAATCCGTCGAAGTTATTAGAAACAGCCTAATGATGTGATGTATAGTGGGGAAGGTGAAAATTCCAGCAAAATAACCGTAAATTTAAAGGGAATAGTGAAAAACGAAAAGAAAAGAGAGTATAACCTTCCTACATTAGGATATCTCCGTTAATTTAATTGTTGTTAGGGAGAATGCAACCTAAAAACAAGTGATTTTTTTATCGATTCCTTATCGTTTAAATAGGCCTAATCCAACAAACAAACAAACAAATAAATATTAAACTAGAAATAAATTTAAATCTTACCTTCAAAATAGGCTTAGCTGGATTCATGGAGAACTTGTGAATTCTCCATATAAGGAATTACTAGCGACCAATGACATTGATCGATGGTTTTTATATGGGGAATGCAGGATCTCCACGATCAATGCCATTGGTCGCTATCCTTATACGGGGAGTTCAGGATAGAGATCGGGGTTTGGACAAGAAAATTTCTGATTATTTTAACTTTATTCATAACTTAAAATTTTTCGAGGAAAGTCTATGATAAATCCAATGTAATCGCGAATAATTTTCCCATTATTTTTTTATGATTAACTGATTAACTGATAGTTGTGGATTATTTTGTCCAAACCCCGATCTCTAGTTCAGGATATCTCCATGAATAAGCCTAGTTTGATGGTAAGTTTTTAATTTTTTTCTAGTTTAATATTTGTTTGTAATTTTTTTCCTGTTAGATAAGGCCTATTTAAACGATGCGGAATCGATAAAAAGAATAACTTGTTAGGTTGCATTCTCCCTTTAAAGGGTTTTAAAAGTAGTTTCCAACCGCCTCGGGTAAACGTGCAAAGCTTTGTTCAGAGGAATAATATATATGGAATATAAGACTAGATAATTTATTTGGGGTTCGCTTGGAAGGGTATAAGGTATGTCTAGGAGATGGAAGATGGGGATGAAGGGATGCACGCAAACTGTCTTGATATTGATTTTTAGGTGATGTAATTAGACTGGGATTAAGATGAGGGAAACTTTCCTTCTTTTTCAAACCTATGCCTATACATACTTCTTCCAACGATTTTCGTACGTACTTCTATCGAGATCTTTATACGCTTTTTCGAGAGAAAAATTCTCTTCATCAAGATCGAATAACAAGTAGACAAGCTAGAGGTTTTTGGGTATTTTTTCTGCTGGAATAGTTTTGGCACCAACCCATCTCGTGGAAAAGACCTGTGCGAATATTCGACACCCAAAACGTGTCGATACCCAGCCTGTTGAACAACCATTAGCTTTCGACATTTTGAAAACTTATCTTGTTTTTTTATTTTTTATTTCCCAAGATATACCCTAGGAATGTTTAGAAAATGGAAGTTTTTTCTTATCATTTGTCAATTACTCGAACGAAAAGGAAAATTAATTAGTTTTCTTGATAGTTTTTGGTTTATGTAGGATTTAAATTAATTACTCCGAGTATAAAAAAAATTAAACCTTTAAATACTATAAGCTTACTCAAGATCAATTTGCAACAAGGAGTATACTTTTCCCCCCGTGTTTTGCTTTGGCTATTTTAGAAGCTACTCTATATCTAGAAGCGACTACTTTTTATTTAAGCAGTGTATTATTTTGTATCCTTCCGCCTCAGTTTCAGCTATTTTCTAAATTATTCTTGAACATAAATTTCTACACTGTTTATAATAAATGTGAGAAATTGGACCTTTTGTGGTTCAGAGGCATGCATATCATAAGAGATTTTCAAACGCGAATCATATAGAGATTCTAACAGTTTAATTTGAAAATTTCAATGGTGAGCCTTCGTAGTGCTCGGAATTGAATAATGAATGGTTATCCATTGATAACTAGGCTTTCATTTGATATTTTAATCTCCGATAAATTGTTTGTTAAATTAAAACCACAAATTATATAAACAGACGCGTATCAAATGGATACGAATTATCCGGAGATAAAATTTTAAGCTTGATTATTAAACAAATTACGCGTTTATTGAAACGGATAATGCGAAGATAAAAATATGACGTTTCTCAAAATCCGTGTAGAATGAAATATAATAATTAGATTTTAATCTAAATTGAAAGGAACAGCGACTAAATGACTACATTCTAGCTTCGAGATCTCAATTTGGGTTAAAATCCGCGAAGAAACTCGAGTTTCAAATTGTTGTTATCGGCGAATGAATAACTCGTATAACGTATCAATTTCCTATAACAATGAGTACGAATAAAAAGTTTGCCCTTAATATTAGGATACGTTAACTTGAGTAAGAAATTGATATGTTTTCGCGAACGGATAATATCTGATTAACATTCATGATGGTCTTATTCAATTAACAAAAGTTTTGCGAATTCCGAGCTCTAACCCTTAGAAATGTTGGAAGCCGACCGTCTCAGCTTTGGCCATTATGCCAACTCCTCTTGAACAAAAGTATTGTTGACCACCACTACTATTTTCTCAACTTAGATTATAATTGTGTATCTTTGCGCCTCTGCTTTTCCCATTTTGCAAACTACTGTGAAAGGAAGTAGACGTGGAATCACTACTGTTTAACCCCAAAAATTCTAGCTGGAGGAAATCGAGGCTCTTTTATTTAAACCATTCCTTAAAAATTCTTGTTAAATAGTTTTTAGTTCCCAGAAATAGTTGAAAATAAAGAAAGGAGAGCGAGTCTATAAAAGCGAAATCACGTTCCGTAATTAAAAATCTAATGGATCGAGAGAGAAAGAGAAGGATTTTAAGATTACGTGTACAAGAATCTTACGTAGGCGTCAGTGAAAACAAACTTTGTACTTCTACTAATGAAAATTTTAGGCTTAGAAAATTCCGAAAAGGTTTTTCATTTTTTTTCTTTAATATTTGGAAAATTAATCTTTCAAGACTGCTTTTGATCATTTATGCAAACGCATGTCTACACTACGTTGGTTTATTAAAATTAAGTATAATTGGATGTCCTGATTCAGTCTTAAAGTGAGGCTGTCACGACGTAAAATCATGGAGTAATAATAAAGGGAGGGCCAGACGTATAATCATGGAGTAGATATAATAAAGGGAGAGCCAGAGGTAAAATCATTGAATAATAATAAAGGGAGAGCCCGACGTTAAATCATGGAGTAGGGATAGTAAAGGGAGAGCCCGACGTTAAATCATGGAGTAGGGATAGTAAATGGAGAGCCAGACGTAAAATCATCGAGTAGGGATAATAAAGGGATAACCAGACGTAAAATCATGGAGTAGGGATAATAAAGGGAGAGCCTGACGTAGAATCATGGAGTAGGGATAATAAAGGGAGAGCCTGACGTTAAATCATGGAGTAGGGATAATAAAGGGAGAGCCAGACGTAAATCATGGAGTAGGAATATTAACGGGAGAGTCAGACATAAAATCATGGAGTGGGGATAATAAAGGGAGAGTCAGACGTAAAATCATGGAGTAAGGAAAATAAAGGGAGAGCCAGAAGTTATCATGGAACAGGGATAATAAAGGGAGAGCCAGTCCTCATCAGTTAATTCACCCGCGTTCTGGCTGTGATATGCTTGCTTTCAGCAGTCTTTTTCGTATAAGTACTAAATCTAGAAAGTCCTACCCTTTTGTATAGTAAAATACATTCCAGAAATAAACTACGTCATATATCGGAGCTATATATTTTGGACATCTTCATTTTGAAATTTCTTAATACCGCTTCAACCCAGTCTACCCAGAGGTATAAATTTTGATGGTGATTCAATAGTATGATAAAAATAGAAATATAATCCATAGACTTTAAGATAAAAAAATTGTGACACCCTCACTTTAAAGTAACCTTTGAACTATGTCTTCACGCAAAATACAAAAATAATAATTTCCTCTGATATTTACAAAATAACCTGCACGTTATTCATAGCTTGAATGAACCCAATAAAATAATATTTCGCTTCCCACAACCTAACCTATAACCTATAACCGTAACAACCATGATTGAAAATAATAATTAAAACACGCAATATGTAAATCTTCGCTACTCGAAACTTTCAGACTTACAAATTAGTCTCCTTCGCGTGATAATAAATGAAATTTGAATAAAAAAAAGTCTCTTCGTGCGCCATAGACGTAAGTGGTACATGGCCTTTCTATAGCGTATACGATACGCTAGCTAACAGAGCAGAGTAAAGAGTATGTTAAAAGTTTTCCCGATATCGTGGAATACGGGGGAAAGAGTTTTCCGGTAATGTAAATGTTTGACGAGCTGTTTTCTGTCAGCCTCATTAACTAAAACAAACACTCAAAAGAGGGGAATACCCCTTTAGAGCTATAAAACTTCGATATACTTATGTAGGTCGGTCGGGTCGCTAAGCCTAACTGCTATACGAGGCCTAGGTTCTCATCATTTACCCAACCGGAAGAATCCTGGCGCTTGGGGCGAAAAAAATTCTACTCCCGAAACATCAGACAAATTCCTTGCAATCCTTAACATATATTGAAAGGAATTTTAGCGAGTATCCTATGGGATACGATAGGAATACGGTAGTGGCGTGAAATTAATTTCTTTGTAAAAAGGTTAAATGTGTCATCAGAGTACAAACTACTAGTTTTTTTTTTTTGGTTGAAATTGATAAACTAGGGCTTACGAATTGGTTCTTGTCCAATTGAATTGTTCTAATTATAAATATCCTAAACTTTTAAACTTAAACTTGAATTAAATCAGCTTTAGTTGAAGCTTTCCTTCTAGAGATCGGGGTTTGGACAAAATAATCCACAACTATCAGTTAATCATAAAAAAATAATCGGAAAATTATTCGCGATTACATTGGATTTAACATAGACTTTCCTCGAAAAATTTTAAGTTATGAATAAAGATAAAATAATCAGAAATTTTCTTGTCCAAACCCCGATCTCTACATTCAGTTTTGAAAAGAAAACCAATTCACATAAAATTTAATTTCGTACAAGGAAGACATATTACGGTGAAATTTAGATTGTCCCGACTTTCTGGGGCATTTTTCCAAAAAATAAAGGGGGTAACGAAAAGGGTATAACCGTTTATAGACTAACCTAATGTTACCTGTAACTTGCACGTGAAAATATATACCCCAGCCCTTAACTATAGCGTGAAAGTACGCCTCTAAAAGCTGGTACAATTTTGTGTTTACCATTGAGTTTAATAATAAGCAGCTTATATACAAATTGGATCGATTCCCATTTGACCGAAAATAACCAAAAATGGCAGGGTTTTTTTAAAAATCATTCAAAGTATTTCCAATAGCTAGAAACTATATATACAACGACATATAATCACTACGACATCTTGCCACTGAGATCTAATCAGCGCTCTAAAGTTATATGGCGCATCCTGCACTAATTTGCTATTTTCAGAAAGCGCTATTTGGCTGGAAAATGACAAACAATCAATATAAATGCCGTATAATAAGTAGATTCGATTAGCCATGTTTCGGTTCAATGTTTTGCGTCGGTCCAATGGGCTTCTGTAGAATAAAAATAGGCTCATAAGGGGACCAATGATAATAAGTTCATTTAAAAAAGTTTTTATCCGGTTTGGAAAGGTTAAATAGTAACATCTTGGGGTCAATTTCCGATATATCCTAAAAGTTGTCAATTACTAGCTCGCAAAATTGATTTGAACATTCAAAACTGTGGCCAATGTAAACGTTGCTTAATTTAATTTGCAAAAGCATTCTGAAGAATTATTCTAAATAATAATTATGTGTTTATTTATTTTCTTTTAATACAGGTTTTCGTCCTTCCTCACTCGCACAACGACCCGGGATGGTTAAAGACTTTCGACGGCTATTTCCTATCGTCTACCGCCTTTATACTCAACAATATGGTTGACCGACTCGACAAATATCGAAATATGACGTTCATTTGGTCGGAAATCTCTTTTTTCGCCAAGTGGTGGGACAGGTAAATGATGTCAAAGACTTAAATACTCGAATAAAGGACAAGTCTCATTTAAATTCACATTTTTAGTTACCAAGATATCACCATCAAAATATATAATTCTCTATAACCGCGTTCATACTAGGCATTGGAATCGATTTAAACCGTTTCAAAACGATTATCTGGTGTGAACGGGAAACCGTCTATCCTCGAATTGATTTGATTCGATTTCCCAAAACTGCTTCGGGAACCAGATTCGTACCGATTCGGTTTCAACAACCGATAGATGAAGCTACGATAAATCGATTCATAAAGATAATGCAGAACGCGTGACGCTTAAAACGATTCCTGGCGATTTCAATATCGGTTTGATTTTACCGTTTCAAACCAATTAAGAAAGGCTAGTGTGACCGTAGCTTACTTAACTAAAGCCGCGTTCAAACTTGAGAACGTTTGAGTTTTGGAAAGGTCACTTGAACTGTAAAAAGTTAAATCTAAGAATTTTATTTTTCAAACTTCCAAGTTAAAATCTCCAAGGGAATCCCTAATACCTAAATTTAACGCTCTATGGAATGGTGTACTTAGTTTTGCTCTAATTTTTTTTCTCTTTATTACGTCATACCAAAAGTCTATCACTATATTCCATAAAAGTAAAGACCGCCACATAGCTTAATAGTACAGACTCCCTAAGTAAGTCCTTGTAGTTTAACGCCAATATTTTAGAACTTTATTAAACTATTTTTGATTTAAAACATTCTCAAATTAATATCAAGTATAGGAAGACAGCAGAGAGGCAAGGGGGAATGAAAGCCTGACGTTATGGAACCCCCTTATTGGGTAAGCGCTTGTAAGGGCGAATACTGTTCTCCCTTACTAAGTGGGATGGCACCGAGATGAGAGATAGAAGCCTATGACGTATCAATGTCTCCTTTGCTGACTCCCTATACATAAATGAGTTCTTGTAAAAAATGCCACGCATGAACGACGGTTAAGTTTGAAAATGAATAACTTTCTTATTTTTTGCCCGATTTTGATGTAGTTTGTCCCATTTTGAAGCTTCCATCAAACTCTACAAGAATATCTCTCTAAAAAATAAATTTGAATTGAGATCTATCCTTTAAAATGTAACGTAATAAACTCCAGCGCGGTTACCGCTTAACTAAGCTTATAAAGAAACGTCACTTAACGAATAGAAACCCGACTATATAGTAATTAGAGCTTAATAAAACGACAACTTCCGGGGACGTTAGGATGCGCGAAACACAATCGAGTTAAGGGCGTTGATGGCTCTCGTCTTGTCACCCCGTTTTAGTTAAAACGTTTTTGTTGTTTCCACACCCTCTCGTCGTCATTATATAGTTTTTTCACTCCCCATGATTAATCTTTCAAAGTTGAGGGAGTTTTTTTATTTTTTTTTATTAAAGGGAAGATGACATGAATATAAAGAAATGGTTTTAGTTTAGCCGTTTCTAATAAACTTGTCTAATACTTGTCTAATAATTGTAGACAAGTATTAGTTTTAGGTTTCGTATAGAATTTGGGAAACCTAATCAAGTTAAGGAAATGGAAAGATTTAGAGTAGATAGCAAGGAATGATTGGAAATGTAAATATTGGTCAAATTGTCAGGGAATTTCTTGGAGTTCTTGCGAAATTTTGCGAGATATATCATAAAATGTTTATTTTCCTGAGCTCAGTGTCGCCACTTCGAAGTGGAGTAAATTATCTTTATGGTAGTTAGTCTTGAATAAAGGAACTTGTTTGTATCTTTGAGGCGTAAATGCAAAGAATTTAACTAAAATATAATTAAAGTTACTCCAGAATTATAGTTACGGGTATAAAAATTTTCAGGGTGGATTGGAAATATGTAAATAAGTAAATATAGGCCGAATTGTCTGGGATTTTTTTTTTAAATATTGGGCATACGTCGAAAAAAAATGTAGGAAAAAGGTAGAAATTATGTTTTTTACAGAGAAACCAACATGTCTTTATTTATCAGACGTTTCGAGCCGAGGTTCTTCTTCGGGCAATCGTTGTTTAGTGCAATTTTATCATAAAATAGAGCAAAATTGGGGGACCAATGAAAATCAAAATGAATTACTTTTATCACCAGTTGATTCTCGCTCGATCGTTCTGGAACGTGAAAAGGTTGTTTCGAGCGTTTTTTTCGTGAAAGTACATTTTACCTTTCGTCTGAAAGTTATCGTAAATTACGTTCCAGAAATAAACTACGTCATATATAGGAACAAAATGACCTATAAATTTTTGACATTTTCATTTTCTTAAGAACCCAGAACTAAAACTAAAAATTGGCATTCCAAAAACACCTCCTTTTAACTTAAAACGCTTGTTTAAACATTGCAAAAAACCTTATAACCTCCTCATAAAACGCCTAAATCTAGCCTTAATAAAATTAATTCAAAGTTTGAGTTTAATTAAAAGCTGCGCATTTGCCATAAAAACTCGCGCTTCCATACTCGTGTTCAAGAGGAGATTGTATGGACTACTTTCTTTCCTATGAACTTTAACATTGCGTATCAATTCGCTTCTACTTTTGTCATTTTGCTCCGTCGCTCGAAATTTTAGTGTTGCCGACAGACGTCCGTACATAGATCTAATTAAATATTTTGATGATGACATTCAGCCAGCTTCAATATTTAACTCATTGACATAAACTGGGATCTTGTATCAAAGAATTTCCTTCCATACAAGCAGCTGTTGAACTGAGTTAATTATATTTATAATCGGGGCAGGGGAAATTGATTTTAAATAGAAATGTCAAGATATTTTTACACTAAAACTTTTTACAAGCTTAGGACCATATTCTCTTTCAAGCTTTTCGAGAGAACCAATCAAGCTTTTCCTTTATTTTATTGAATTCTTGATTTAATCTTCCATCCGCGACGACGTACAGTATCGCCTATTAAAAGTAATTAAAGAATTTCCCGGTGATATAAGTGCTTGTTCTTTGTCTCTAATTGGGTTTTATAAATCGGAACGTTTGACAGTTTGAGTTACGAGTAAATTATTCATTAAAGACGGTTATTTTAATTGAGAGGCGAATACTTATTCTTTAAAGCTTTGCTTTTATTAATGTTTAATTAAAAATAAATATTTTATAGTCCAAAAGGAACCTAATGAAAGTAATTGGCTTTCCCAAATCAGAGAAAATCTTCTAATTTGGTAAAAAATGGTCCCAATTTGAAAATTTCAACATAATTAAACCAAATAGATGAAATTAAATAACCAGAATATTTGATCTCTTTTTTTTTAATTAAGTTGGAATATTTATAATTTGGACCATTTTTGATCCAATTTTTTCCGTTATTCTATAGCTGCGTTCATACTAGTCCTTTTAATCGATTTAAACCGTTTCAAAACGTCTATTCTCGAATGATTTGATTCAATTTCTTGAAACTGCTTCGGGAACCAGTTCTATACCGATTCGGTTCAATAGCAGATATATGAAGCTACAATAAATAGATTTATAAAGACAATGCGTGAACGCGTGACGCTTGAAACGATTCCCGGCGATTTGAATATCGGTTTGGTTTTACCGTTTCAAATCGATTGCGAAATGCTAGTGTGACCGTAGCTTAAGGGAGTTGGAGCGCATAGAAGTGAATAGTCACGCGATCAATTTGACGAGGCCCTAATCGAAACGTGTCTACTTTAATGATAGGGCAAAATTAGATATTGTTTATCGATGTCTGTCAAGAAAATATTTTAAACCCATTATGGCCACATAAAGAAAAGCTCGAGGAAAAAAATCAGGCTCAGACTTGTTTATCGTTTCGCTGTTCCTTTAATTCCTTTAATTAAAACAGTTCAGTCGGTGCGTGACTTTCCAGCGTCTAGACTTTTCTTCCCTTTGATGAATTCTTTCTTCGCGCGATCCTTTCCATTACATAAAAGTGCATTCTCTTCACGCATCCATTCTCGTGTTTTTTTTTCTTTCCCTAGTGATATACGTTGCTATCCTTTTATTCAACTTGCCCCTTTTTCTTTCCATGTAGTTTGAAGAATCGTCCTCAGCTGCGAGAAACGGTGAAAGAAATGGTTCATCGAGGTCAACTGGAAATGGTGACGGGTGGCTGGGTCATGACGGACGAAGCGGCGGCTCACTATCACGCTATGGTCGAACAGTTGATCGAGGGTCATCATTGGCTCAAGACTCATTTAGGGGTGGAACCGCGTAACGGGTGGTCAATCGATCCGTTCGGTCACTCGTCTACCGTCCCCTACTTGCTAAGAGAGTCCGGAATCAAGAACATGATCATTCAGAGAATTCATTTCGCCTGGAAACAATACTTGGCCGAAAGAAAAAGGCTAGAATTCGTCTGGAAACAATACTTCGATCGACCGTCTCCTTTGGAAACTAACGATGTCAGGGGAGGCGGTGGGCCCAATTCTAAGGACGTACTATGTCACATGACCCCTTTCGATCTCTACAGCATCAAACACACTTGCGGGCCCGATACCGACGTCTGTTTACAATTCGACTTCAGACGAATCGCGGGAGAATACTCGGAAAGCACCGCGGTTCAAATTAGCGACGACAATGTCGAGGAAAAGGCAAAGTTATTGTTGGGTCAATACGGTCGTATCGGTTCCCTATTCCCTCACAACGTAGCCCTAGTTTTCCTAGGAGACGATTTCCGGTTTAACCACGACATAGAATGGGATCAACAGTACAGCAATTACAAGAAACTCTTCGATTACATCAACGGCCAACCCGAATTGAACGCGAAAGTCAGTTTCGGTACTTTAGAAGACTATTTCCAAGAGGTACACGGACGAATGGAAAAAACAGAACCAGCCGAGAAGTTCGCCAGTTTAACTGGGGATTTCTTGCCATACGGAGATATCTACGCGGAAGCCCGACCTTCCTATTGGACGGGATATTTTACAACCAGACCTTATTGGAAACACTTAACCAGAGAACTGGAACACTGGCTACGTAGCGCCGAAATATTGTACAGCTTATGCCGTACATTGTCCAAGCAACGAGGCAACGATAAGTTGGTGGAAAGGTTAAACCAGGATTACGCGTACTTATCGACCGCCAGGCAGAGTTTGGGGCTGTTCCAACACCACGACGCCATCACGGGTACGGCTAAAGCCGACGTTATGCAGGATTATGGTCGACGACTCTATAGAGGAATCCGCGAATCAATCGGCGTCATCTCGCACAGCGTACAATACGTCATGTTGAAAGAACCAATCAAAACGGAAGCCGATCTAAGACCGGCCCACCCAATGACTTCGTACCTATTTCCGGACATAAATCGACCGAACTACGACTCGTTCCCGGAGAAAATACCATTCTCTATACCTCGCGTCGAAGGTCGCAAAATCGTCGTCTTCAACAGCGCCGTACATCGTCGTCAACAGGTCATCAGAGTCATGGTTAAAAACCCGAGAGTGAAAGTGGTTGACGCCAACCTCGCCCAGTTGCCGTCTCAAATCAATCCCGCTTGGAACCGTACGGTGGAAATAATCTCCGGAGTTTACGAATTGAATTTCCTTATCGAGATGGGCCCGTTATCTTTGCAAACGCTGACTATTATGGATGACAAACCGCAACCTGACAACGATTCGCCACCGGAAACGAGACCAACCGTTTCCGTGTTCGTCAACGACGCCTTTTCCGCCAAACCCACAACTTCGATCTTCAATTTTCAAAATCCAAGTTCCAACGATATCGAGCTGGAATCTCCGCACTTGCTCGCCGTTTTCTGCAAGCAAACTGGTCTCTTGAAAGAATTGAAATTGAAAAGCGACAACGATGTTAGCAACAAGATGAGCTTGACTTTTCAGGCTTATAAGTCCGAAGATTTTCGAAGCGGCGCTTATCTTTTTCAACCGAACCGAATGGAACCGATCGTCAACGTGACGGGTCGCTTCCCCGTCATCAGGGTGGTCAGAGGACCAATTTTATCCGAGGTGCACACCGTTTATCCTGGAGTTGTCGCGCTGACATCCCGGGTATATCACGTGGATGGTATCTTGGGAGCCGGATTGGAACTAACTAGTACCTTTGACATGGCCACCATCGGCGATTCCAATTTGGAGCTTTTTATGCGTTTCGACACGGATATCGCTAGCGAAAACGTTTTTTACACGGATACCAACGGTTTTCAAATTATGAAACGTTACAACATGCCTCAATTACCCGTTGAAGCTAATTACTATCCCATTACGTCGGCCACCTTCATCGAAGATACTAAAACCAGGTAAGATTTATGGTTTTTGGCTCTACTATTGTTACAGGCACGTGGGATCAAACTAATTAGAATATGGACCGACGAATTGGGTCTGAAAAGTACTGACTATAAGGGAAGTAAATTCACTGAAGTAGAGCTCTATCCTAGCTTTTTTGGGGAGACGTCACTTTTCGAATTTTTTCGCGCCTTTAAATCTTTGTGCTCGAGCCGGAAAACCGCGGATGTATACACGTTAAGCACACAAGCCTATGACAGTATAGTAAAGACGGCGTGAGACATCCTGGAAATTTCGTAGAAGAACAACCATTAGAAATCCCCGACTTATTCCTAAGTTAATTCCTGACCTTTTGCCCCGATTTGGAAAATTCCTGACTTATCCCGTCTATGCAGGTTCCGTAAGAATACTGTGTATGCATAGGCGGTTTCCCGCCAAAAGCTAAATTCAAAAATTTGAGGCGCGAGCTCGTTTTTTAGGTGTCAGGAACGTCTCCCACTAGTTAAAGGGGGCTTACTTATACCTATTTACATATTATGACACGCGTATTAAGCACAAATTATTCAATCAATCAAGGCCAAATTAATCTTCGTATATCTAAGAACTTATTTCTTAATTATTAATCGAACGTTTACTTTCTGATGTAGACTCTCACTGCTCGTATCTCACGCTCACGGAGTCACGAGTCACAAACCGGGTTCAATGGAAGTCATGTTAGATCGTCGCCTTCGCTACGACGACAGTCGTGGCTTAGGCGAAGGCGTACAGGACAACAAGAAAACCGCCGCTCAGTTCTGGCTCATCCTCGAAAAACGTAACCCCATCCCGTCAAACCCGACGAAGGACCAGAAACCGGAAGTGCCCAACCTCACTTTACTCGGACACACCCTTTCCGACGCTCTCAACTACCCTCCCATCCTTCTAGTAGCCGAAACGGGCGAAGATAGACCTATGGAGAACTCTATGTCCTTCCTGGAGGGTGGCTTCCCTTGCGACTACCATCTCGTCAACTTGCGGACTCTTCCGGTTAAGGATAACTTCGAAGAACCGGCGGATAACGCTCTAATGATTCTACACAGGAGAGGATGGACGTGTCAAGTCACGAGTCCTTCGGTACCATTCGGTTGCGACGTCAATCATCCGAGTGACAACGCTAACAAAACGGCTAGGTCACTAAACTCGGTCAAGTTAGGTTTGGTGCGAGTTCGTAGTGTCGAAAAAACTACCTTGACCGGGTTACGGACGATAGAAAAATTACAATCTTTGGGTGACGTGAGTGTGGAGCCCATGAACCTTCAATCCTACAATATCGAGTTCGCTCCGTGAAGCGTCACGGGAATCGAAGCTTTAAAAGTCACGCTGTGTTTTTACAAAAGTGTGTTACAGAAAAAAAAAACCTCCGTTGATACGAGTACTTAAAACATAACTCAAATTATAATTATTAAATAGGCTTCGAAATAGAGGACCGAATAATAATAATTATAAATAATTAAAAGATTAAAACTAAATAACTAATCAAAAAACAATATACGATTCAAAAGAACGAGAAGGGAATAGAGAAAAAAAAAAAAAAAAAAAAAAAAAAAAAAAAAAAAAAGCTCAAAACGTTTTTGCGGTTTTTTGAAGAAAATTTTCGATGAAATACTAAATTAAATTATTCGTCACATAATCTTTAGTTCGTTTCTAAAATGTAAATATTTTAAATTTACGGGGCCCAAAAAACGCTAGGGTTTATCGTAATTAAATGGAATATTTTTTGTTTGTTTTGAAAGAGTGATTACTAATTTTGGAGATTCAATTAATTACAATTATATTTTTTAATTTGGTTAAAAATTTGCCCAAAAACGTTTAAATTGAATATTAAATATGAAATTTCTCAATTTGAAAGAATCAAAACGATGACGTCAACTGGAATTATTGATTATTATTCTGACATGACGTCATCAAAACAATATCTCTGATTTGAACTTTTTTGGTTAAATTTTGTAATTAACTAAACACCAACTTTGTTTTGAAACTGTTTTTCAATATATATTCACTTTGTCGCGAAATTTTGAATAATATATAAATAGGCTTTAAAAATACGAAATAAAAAAGCGTTATATATAAACATAAAAATTCGGTCAATTTTGAAAATTTCACTTACGAGAAATAATTGATATTTTATACTAAAATAACGCTTAACGTAACATTTACGAAAGCATAAAGACAGTAAAAGTGCGCGAAAAAAACTCATTTTTTGTTGAAATATAAATAAATAGGCTTGAGTGCGTAATTATAATAATTATAAATTTAGGCCTAATTAATTTAAGATACTACTAAAATTATAAATTCGATTAATTAAAAATTAAAACACTAAAGTGCCGTAAGATACGACAAAAATAAAATAAGAAAAAAAAAATATTCAAATTTAAATAGAGTTTTTGAAAAAAGAATTTGGGTCTAAGATATTACTGAAAAATAAAAAATAAGAAAAATATTTTTGGAGAAAATAAAACACCAATTATATTAAAAAAAAAAACTAAATGAAAACTATATGTATAGGGAAAGAAAATGATTTTCTACTTTAAATATAGTTTACAAAGTTTTAAATAAAGCAAAGGGTCTTTCCTTATCGGAAGGTAAAATAGACCTAAACAAAAGAAGAAAAACCAAAACTGCATGACCAAATAACAATGTACCGTTCAATAAAAAACTATTTATAAATGAATTGCCGATATTAACCCAAAATTATCGAAAGAAATGATAATAAAGTTTTCAAAAATATCTAGCTTGCGTTGATTTAATTTTAATACACACAATTATCTCGCTAATGGCGGACTAGCTAGTAAAGATAATCCACAACTATTTGGTTAATCAGTTAATCATTAATAATAATCAGTTAATCATTCACGATTACATTAGATTTATCATAGACTTCTCACGGATAATTTCAAATTATGAATAAAGATAAAATAATCAGAAATATCTTGTATAAACCTCGACCTCTACAGATGTTATTTTAAAGATAGCATGAAATTATGAAACAAGCCATAAATTTCAATTCCTTATGGGATCATGTCTTTTCAAAAAAATGGAATTATACTGGACACGAAATTTGGTTTATAGGATAATATAGGACTAAAATTATCTAAAAAGGATTTTATAGGGAAAATTTCTTCCCTGATTCGACTATTTTCGTTCGAAATGCAGTTGAGACGTCTGGACAGATTGTGAAATATTTTAAAGGGAGAATGCAACCTAACAACAAGAGATTTTTTTATCGGTTCCTTATTGTTTAAATAGGCCTAATCCACTAGTTAAAAATTTACGAACAATTATTAAACTAGAAATAAATTTAAAACTTACCCGGAAAATAGGTTTAGCGGGATTCGTGGAGATCCTGATTTCCTCCCGTATAAGGTCTAGCGACCAATCGAACGCGATTGTCTCATGGAGATCTCGCGTTAATGACGGGCATTTGCTCATTGGTGGCTAGACCTTACACGGAGGCAATTCAGGATCTCCATGAATCCCGTTAAGCCTATTTTGATGATAAGTTTCAAATTGATTTCTAGTTTAATATTTGTTTGTAATTTTTTTTTTTTTACTGTTGGATTAGGTCTATTTAAACGAAAAGGAATCGATAAAAAATCACTTGTTATTAGGTTGCATTCTCCCTTTAAGGGGAATGTTCTCTGTATGTCATATATTTAAAGGCTCAACTTGTTTCGTTAATTCGTGCCTCTTTTAAATTACTCTTAATAGGCCTACTATTTATTTAAATATAAAGTAAGCCTTAATTAGGCCAATTATGGGGACTTAGAAAATGAACTCTTCATACATATACGCTATCTGAACTGTTCAATTGCAGTCATTGAATTCTTTTATCATTATGGGATTTATAATTGTTTCAATCCGGCTCATCTTTGGGGCTCGTTTTCTCATTGTTACTGAACTAAAAGTATAGTAATTAACCAATTGCGCTGCTTTCCCAACGCAATCGAAATTAAATTAATCGCGAGCATTGGATATTAAACGAGGTGTGTAGGGATGGGGGAATCACCAAATTAATACGTGATTAAGAATCTCCAAAGCGGCAAAGTTATAATTAAGAGAAAAGGCACGGGGCTTTAATTAAAGAGGGATTAGTCGATTCAAATAATTTTAAATAAAAAAATTTATATTATTTAAAGTTTCCTTAAATTAATGATTGGAACCGATTTTGAAAATATTTCAGACGCCATTGTTTAAATTGAAGGATAAGTCTTATTTCTATTGAAGCACGGTGAATGCAACAAAACCTTTTCCAGGATTTATCGGAAATTAAAGGATTTTTTAGAAATATAGGAAATTTTGGGATAATTACTGAAATTATAGGAAAATGTAGGAGAATTACTGAAATTATAGGAAATTTTGGAATTACTGAAATTATAGGAAATTTTAAGAGAATTACTGAAATTATAGGAAATTTTAAGAGAATTACTGAAATTATAGGAAATTTTAAGAGAATTACTGAAATTATAGGAAATTTTAAGAGAATTACTGAAATTATAGGAGAATTACTGAAATTATAGAAGAATTACTGAAATTATAGGAGAATTACTGAAATTATAGAAGAATTACTGAAATTATAGGAGAATTACTGAAATTATAGAATTACTGAAATTATAGGAGAATTACTGAAATTATAGAAGAATTACTGAAATTATAGAAGAATTACTGAAATTATAGGAGAATTACTGAAATTATAGGAGAATTACTGAAATTATAGGAAATTTTAAGAGAATTACTGAAATTATAGGAAATTTTAAGAGAATTACTGAAATTATAGGAAATTTTAAGAGAATTACTGAAATTATAGGAGAATTACTGAAATTATAGGAGAATTACTGAAATTATAGAAGAATTACTGAAATTATAGGAGAATTACTGAAATTATAGAATTACTGAAATTATAGGAGAATTACTGAAATTATAGAAGAATTACTGAAATTATAAGAGAATTACTGAAATTATAGGAGAATTACTGAAATTATAGGAGAATTACTGAAATTAAAGGAGAATTACTGAAATTATAGGAGAATTACTGAAATTATAGGAGAATTACTGAAATTATAGGAAAATTTAGGAGAATTACTGAAAATATAGGTTTCAAATATGAAGTTATAATAAAACTCAAGCTTTTTAAAACTAAACAGTTGAATCAAGTTCCCAAAACGTTTTCATTTCATTCGTCATAGAGGAGTAATTAGCCGGTTTAATCATATTTAACCGAGGTTTACTGAACTGAGTTGGCTACGTTAACCTCGGTTAAACTGGCTAATTACCCCTTGTCAGAAGTCGTCGTTATTGAAAAATTGGCAAATACTAAATAGCAACGCTTTTCAGAACTCAACAGTGAGTTTTCGTGAGGTTTTCACTTTAAAATCGAGGTTTGTAAAGGCACTTCCTGTAGCCATACCTAATTAAGTGTTGGACGGTGTGGAGGGAGGCAGGAAGGGAGACAGACACAGAGTGAAATTATCCAGGGGGATTAGAAGCTCGTGAAATTGTGTGGGCAGTAAACAAGAGCGAGGGATTTGTATCCCAAGATAATGGCATCGTAAAGTTTCAAATCCCCTAGGGGAAAATTCAAAATTCAAGCTCGCCTAGCTTCCCACGTTTATTGACCGACATATTCCATTTCGTGTATAGTTCACATTTTGAATATCTTCTATTTTCTTCGCTAACTAATTAGGAAATGCAATTTGAATTTCGGAGCTTATATTTTATAGAGAAGTTGGTGACACGCTTATCGACACGGAGGTTTGTATTTAAAGGAGAGCCTGGAGGGGGGTTACAGCTTTGTAGTTGGAACCTGGGAAACTTCATTTGTTATTGAGACTTTTTGATCTTACAAGGGAGTCAGTACCAGCTTTAAAAGAAGTAAAAAAAAGCCCTTAATTTTAAGAATGGCCCCAATAACAACCTCCTAACAAGCGCTAAAATACATAGACACGAAGGATGGGATAGAATCGTAGCGGATATTTGACCTATTCAAGAGAATCTAAGGGCATCTTTGTCAGCGCTAAAAATTTAGGCTTAACGGAGTCAACGTATAGTAAATTATTACAATGTCATTACCGCCGTAACTATGACGAGATAATAATTTACAATGTTCTGGAAATTTACCGTGATTTTTCACGGGTTTTTGGTAGTAAAATATATTTATATATATTATATATATTATATTAGTCATATAATGCGAAATTTTACAAATATACGTAGTACCAAGAATCCATTCAGGTTCCATAAGAATATGGGAGGGCCGCGATTCAATATAACCATCCTCTCAAACTTTGTAGCAAAAGTTCGTCTGCTTCGAACCGATTTTTCAAGTAAATCGCTCCTGACATTATATTATTAACCCGCGCTACTAACGACCTTGACATAATATTTTGGGTAATAAAAATGAGCCGACCGAAAAAAGATCTAAGCGTACAAATGTTGGGAAAATTGCAGACGAACTTTTGTTACAAAGTTTGGGAGGATGGTACCAGAGGCTAAAGCTATGCTCCCATATTCTTATGGAACCTGAATGGATTCTTGGTAGTACACCTTGAAAAGACCGACTGGGAAAAGTTGAGATGAATTGATGCTCAATGTTAATTGGGAAGCAAAAGGTTGTGTTTTGTGGGTCATTTTAAGACGAATAGAGATCGGGGTTTGGACAAAATAATCCACAACTATCAGTTAATCAGTTAATCATAAAAAAGAATCGGAAAATTATTCGCGATTACATTGGATTTATCATAGACTTTCCTCGAAAAATTTTAAGTTATGAATAAAGATAAAATAATCAGAAAATTTCTTGTCCAAACCCCGATCTCTAAAGACGAAAATGTTCTATGATGGGGCGCCGTTTACGAAATGAATCATGAACGGATGACCCCTTAAAATACATTAATAAACGTATACTCAATTATAAAATACGCTTAATTATTTAGCTGGTTTTTAAAAGCACGCGCTCGATAAAAAATTAGTTTATCATTGAGTATACGTTTATTAATGGGCATTAAGGGGTCATCAGCGCATGATTTCGTAACTCTTAAACGGCGCCCCGTACGACAAAACGTCATAGAACATTTTCGTCTTAAAATGACCCCTAGAACCCACTGTATATCGGTCCTACCACCATTTTCGAAACACCCTGCATAGTCTTTATTTTCCCGAAACCGCTATTTTATGACGGTGGCGACATCTCTGTCATTTCCACGTTCCCACGTACACTTTCAAAAAAAAAAAAAAAAAAAAAAAAAATGCTATTATCTATAATTTTAAAATAGTATAATAGTAGTATTTCGTCTTTTATAAAACTTCATTAAATATTCGAGTTGCTATTAATTAAGATTTAAGTTTTAGAGTTTCGGATAAACAACAAATTCATGACATACATCAATTATTCTAGTTTTAAATTGTGAAAACAGTAAGTTTTTGCTGGGTTTAGTTTTTTTTACTAGAGGATAAGTCCTTTTTAAACGATAAGGTATCAATAGAAAATTACTCGTTGTAGGATTACATTCCCCCTTTAATAAAACAGTCCACTTGAACTAGTAAAATCGATGTTTTAAGTTTAAAATTAGCGACAGGAATAGTTTATAATTGCTCGAATTTTGCTCAAGGGTAAAATTAACAATTTTCCCTCTATGCTTCGATCGTATTGAAGACTACAATTCAAGTAGGACCAATTAGCGCAAATTTCTAACTAATACCCTGTTGTGGAAAATCGAACAATAAACGGTTCGTTAAATATCAAGAAGATAGGCTTATCGTTGGACGGTTTGGGGAAGAATGAGATAGTAGACTGACTGGGGGCTATACCGATAATCTATTTCCTACCATAACGTTCTTATATTATCTAATGCCACCCCGAGAAGAAAAATGACAACACGCCTAGGGGTGGACTTGAGCCACCGACCTCTGGATAACCGTCCAACTGAGCTATACCGAGGCTGTTAAACCTCATAAATTCGATGATATTCAGCGTCCGATTTGGTTAACAAAATTTTGCGTTCTGGGATTGAAATAAAGGACTGACGGTATTCGTTTAGAAACTATATTCTTAACCATTCAAATCAAGTTCAAAATCAAGATCGAAAACTGCAGATTTCCTGTAGAACTAATTTGCATTTTCGATTGAAAAAAAAAAAAAAAAAAAAAAAAAAGATTTCGAATGGTTACAGAATAGACTAGGGCCCCAAACATACAGGGTTGTTAGTATAACAATACCGCGCTATACCAAATTAGACTTTTCTTCATTGGGAAAGCCGATTTATTTCATTATTATATGGGAGTTATCGGATAATGAATAACTTAGGATATCCATTGATAACTAGGCTATTTTTCAGATATTTTAATCTCGGATAAATTGTTCAAGTTAATATAAAACCACAAATTATATAAACACACGAGTAGCAAATGGATACGAAATTTTAAGCTTGATAAATAAACTAATTAAGCTTTAATTCAAACGGATAACGCCAAGATAAAAATCCGTGTAGAATGAAATACTAATTAAATTTTAATCTAAATTGAAAGGAACAGCGACTAAACTAATACATTTCTAGCTTCGAGATCTCAATTTGGGTTAAAATCCGCGAAGAAACTCGAGTTTGAAATTGTTCTTATCGGCGAATAACTGGAATAACGTATCAATTTCCTATAACAATGAGTACGAATAAAAAGTATTACATTCGGGTATACGTTAACGCGAATAAGAAATGGATATTTGTTCGCGAATGAATAATACCCGATTGACATACACGATGGTCTTATTGAATTAACAAAAGATATACGAATTGGGAGCACAGCGAATTTTTTTTCAATTCCTTGTGACTAAATTCGCGAGCTTCGAGCGAGCTCCATTTTACAAGACCCTTTACTTTACGAGCTCGAAAGTTTACTTCTGTTTTTGTATTATCGATAAAAAAAACGAAGAACAAAATGGATGACCAATGTCAATTCGGGAATATCTTGTATAAACGAAATGTTCCCAACAGGTTAATATATAACGGCTATATGTGGGATGATTCGGCTTAGGAAGAAACATAGGATGAAAATCCCCCTTCTATTTTTAAGCTTAAAGTGATAGTAAAGAGAAAGAATAGTTTGGTGAGAGCCGTCTACGATCTTCTGGGCCGTTGAACGTGCCGGGAATCGATTAGGCTAATGTCACTCTAATGATGAATAGCTCCGAAATCCAAGCTTCCCTTTTTCTATCTCTATCTTCTCAAATCCTTTTCGGGAGTTTGGATTCTGCCGTTACCATAGGGATGTATCGTGCCAGTGCTACGTGGCCCGTGAATCTTATCGTTCCGTTTGTTTTCCAAAAAAAAAAAAAAAAAAAAGCAACGGCTTTTACGTACCGAATCTATTCGAGAACTGACAGTGAATGAAGTGAAACTCAAAATATAGGCGATGCGAACTACAAAAGTGGTACGATCCATAGCGTATTATTCAAGGTTCAAACGGTTAGGGCGAACATCAATGCAGAGTAGAAATACAATAAATTTATCACATTTTAAAGAATTTGCAAAACTTTTGCCTCGCACACTCTGTTTAAACGCGATTTCGGTCTATACATTTTGGAGTAATATTTTAGAAAGTTCAAAAGCGCATTTCTCTTTCTTTAGACAGTTTTATAGAACTACAGTTTGGGTATATATATAACAAACACTTCCAAAAGATAGTTTTAAGGAAACAAAAAAGGGTATAGTTTATCTAAATAGGTTATTCTGGCACACGCCTCCGTACGAGAAAAAGTTGAATAAGGTTAAGTTTGTGAAGAAATCAACAATTCTCTTGAACCGAAGTATATCAATGAAATGTCCTATTACTTTTTTGGACCAAAATCTGCAAATAGCGCGTATTAGCCACCTTTTTCGTATTTTCTTTCATTTACAAAATGATGTAACCCCCCCCCCCCCTTTCATATGATGGGGTGTAACTTGTAAGTATTGCATTCGATGCTTCGCCGCCGTTGGTAAGGGCGAAAAATTTATAGTCGCGTATGATTACTTGAAAAAACGCGAATACCTCTTAATTTTGAAAACTGGAAAAGGGAATGTGAAAAGGTCAAAGACCAAAGGAATGTGAAAAGGTCAAATACCAAGGGAATGTGAAAAGATCAAAGACCAAGGGAATGTGAAAAGGTCAAAGACCAAGGGAATGCGAAAAGGTCAAAGACCAAGGGAATGCGAAAAGGTCAAAGACCAAGGGAATGTGAAAAGGTCAAAGACCAAGGGAATGTGAAAAGGTCAAAGACCAAGGGAATGTGAAAAGGTCAAAGACCAAGGGAATGTGAAAAGGTCAAAGACCAAGGGAATGTGAAAAGGTCAAAGACCAAGGGAACGCGAAGTCCAAAAAGGAAAAGTCGAAAAATTGTCAAAATTGTGAACCGTCAGGGGTGTAGCTAATCTATGGGCTTTACCATCTTGTTATCTCATTATCTTGCAGAGGAGAACCCTGGCAATAATTTATTATTGGAAAAAAAGTCTAATCTCGATTGGGAGAACCGAAAACATGTTTCGAATAATGACAATTGGTCCAATTAATGGTCATGAAATGATCGAATAAGTCTTGAGACACAAATAGATTTGGCGAAATATCCAATATCATCTACGATAAAAATCTTTCAATGTATCTTACAAAGGAGAACACCGTGATAACTTGGGTTAAGACGAAACTAGTTTCAGCGTCAGTTGCTCAGATGAAAACAAACTAAACAAATATCAGAGAAATAGAGAGAGATCGAGACTGCGTATCATCTTAAGAATTGAAATCTAGAATTCCCACTCTATATAAGGTAACGAGCTAATCAATAGGAAAGCAATTCAATTAAAATCACCACTCCCCCGCGAGTCCAAACTTTGATTAAAGCAATTTAATCCAGAAATTCAAAGGATGATTGTACAAACTTTGTATAACAGCACCACGCGGTATAAACTTAACCCAAGCAGCTGGTTTAACATTTTATATAACATCGAAACTCGTAAAGTATAGCACCAACCGCGCAATCTTACGCGAGATGAAACACCATTAAAATCAACGGGGGCCCCAGTCTTTATATATTAAAAGAAAGTAGCGTGAAAAGGAAAAAAATCACGTCATTTAAATACTATTTCTAAATTAGACTAAATCAAGAACATTGAGATGTATTATTTAAGTCTCTGGTACTGTCCTCGAAGGCTTAGTCAAAATTGATGCGCTCAGTCAATGGACGTGGTAATTTCCATCAAATTGGAATAATTTTAATCTAAATTCCAAGTCAGTGAAACAACTTTGGTCTGGAGCTGCGGATTGACACAATGTTCAGCTTCAAACTGTTATTTTGTTCGCCAAATAGGGAGAAGGGGGAAAGAATACCTGATGTCAGGGCTGATTGAAACAAATCCCGCCCCGGGGCCCTGCGCTTTGGAGCCCTTACCTTTACCTTAATTCGGTCAGCATAATTAGTTATTTCCACGCCCTATTTACGGCCAAAAACAACGAATAAAAACTATTAAATCGCTCTGAATCGTTTTAAAGCGCCATTTGAACACACATCATCTTCATAAACAGATTTAAAGTAGTTTGATCTATAGGTTGTCGAAGCAAAATCGGTTTGAAACTGGTTCCCGAAGCAGTATCGATTCAAGAAAACGGTTTCCCGTTCACACGACTCCGGCAAAACCTTTTGAAACGGTTTGAATTGACTGCCAAGGGCCCCCAGCCAAATTCCAAAACTTTTAATAGGAAATATAGCATTTTTTCTCTGAAATTATAGGATTTTAAATATAGGACGTTTTTCCAGAATTATAGAATTTTATAGGACTTTTCGCTCATTTTTCGCTCTATTTAAAACTACCAGAAAACAGCTTGACCCATGCCAACTCTCTTGTCTAGCTGCACTACCTTTAATGTTCGCGCTGAACGTTCAGTGCTACTGTGCTCGCACCCGAAATGAACCTGCATTATTAAAGTTGATGGTAAAACGCTTCGCGCGTTTTTTCAAAGAAAAAAAAAGGGGGGGGGGGTTTACAAGACATTTTCAAAAATATAGGATTTTATAGGTTTTATAGGACCTCTGGGCTCTGAGGGCCCCGCGAATCCAAGACCTACTATGAACGCGGGTTTACCGAACAGTTGAAAACGATTTCAATTTCGTGAACGTTAAGCGTTGGAAGTTCAGGATCGCCTTTTCCTATAATCTTTTCACATTTCCTTTAAACGAGCGAAGACAAGCTGGGGAGTGAAGGAACAGGTCTAGGTTGAATCTTTACTGTAGCGTGAAAAGCAAACAGGCAAGGAGGCAAAATGAGATGAGATGAAATGAGAGAAGAGGTGGGTTGGTATAGCGAGGCATTGTACGCCCTTAGGTTACATTGGGCCCCCGCTTCTTATTCAGTCGATAATTAACACAAGGCGACTCTCAAAAGCGTGGGTAGTGCTGGAAAAAGGGGGTAGGGGTCATAAAACCTCCCACGGATTAATTAAGATGAAATAAATCCTTCCCCAACCACCTTTTCCTCTTTCACTTAAAGTGTTGCGCAATTTGCAAAGCCATCATAAAATATATCGAAACTCAAATTCAATTATATTTAAACTAGATATCACCCGTTAAAAATGACAGACTTTAAAAATTGATAACAAATGAAGTTTGAGTTTAACATTGCATATCCAACTGCCTATCTTTTCTTATTTTGCAAACTTCTCTCGATCTTGGGGAAAGGCGGGTTATAAGAACAAGCTGCCGTTTCATTTACGGACCAAAAAACATTTTTTCATGGTATGCACTTTTTGTTGCAAAATTTTTCCTTGTTGAAATCGAATGAAATGAACTCTACCGCGCATGACCCAAGCTAATAGACTCCACCATTTTTTCCTATCGCTTTCGCTCCTTCTACATACAGGATCCTTGTCGGGGCTATAAACTCCAGCTTCGCTAGCAAATCTCGCTGTAGAAATTTTACGCGGGAACCGCGTAAACTGGCAAAAGACCAAAATTATTATTCTCTAGAAGAGATAACGATATTACGAAGCGAATAAGGGGGCTTCTGCCCTCAATTGTCCGAGTTATACAACTGCAATTAGCCGTTCCTAAGAGAATCAAACCATTCCGTTCCTCTTCCGTCATTTCCCGTCTTCCCGCGCGTCCCTAGAATCCTTCCAATAGCGAGCGAGTGAGCAACCGAGCGCTTTTATTCGAGCAGAAGCTTTTGGCACAAAGATGACCGGGGACTTTTAGAAACTAGAATATCCGGGGTATTCATAGATAAAGCTCATTTCTGGCGCCTATACATCAACCAATCCCGGAGACCAGTGACGGAGGTAATGGGAAAGCTGCCTGGGAAAGCAATAATACGGAGGAAGGAATAAATTGTAGAGATCTAAAAGATATTTTGGATCTTACCTTAATTTTACAATTTTAATTAGAAAGGTCAAGAGGTTAGCTTTTGTGTACAAGGTTTGGGCTACGTTTCGAACAATTGTTACGCGTTATACGATTGCCATAAACCTTTTCCAAGCACGTTTCTGAACCCTCCCAGGGACAAATGAAATTAAAGTTTAGCACTGCCAAGAGTATATACCAGAGTAACTGGGAGGGGGATCATAATGTATAGTGGAAATTAAGTTTTTTTTTTTTTTTTTGTTTACAGAGAAAACAACTTTATTTACGAGACGTTTCGAGCCGAGTCCCTTCTTCAGTCGATCGTTTTTTTCAGCCAAATTATTTTTCATTAACAATCGTTCCGAAAATTCTACTCATGTTTAATTCTGAGCTTGTGTAAAATCATTTAGTTTCCCTTTAATTAAACTCAACCATGGCTTTGTTTTAAAGATATCTTTGAAATTAATTATTTATAAGGAAAGGGCAAAAATTGTAATCTAATTTTAGTCGTATACTTTTACACGTGTACCTGTAGTTGAAGTACAGTATATTCAAGTTTCCACCTTCAAACCATTAAAAATTATAAGGCAAACAATCGTACGCGTAAATATCTTTCGGAAAATTCAATTTGCGATTCTCTTAAAGGGACCAAGAAAGAATTTTAAGTTCTAGATCTCGTCAATAATGAACGGTTTTTAGTGTTCAAAACTAGAATAATTGAAGTATGTCACGAATTAGTTGTTTAAAGGGAGAATGCAACCTAATAACAAGTGATGTTTTATCGATTCCTTATTGTTTAAATAGGCCTAATCCACCAATAAAAAAGTTTGCAAAACACATATTAAACCAGAAATAAATTTAAAACTTACCCGGAAAATAGTCTTAGCGGGATTCACGGAGATCCTGAATCGCCTACGTGTAAGGTCTATCGACCAATGAGCAAAAGGCCCGTCGTTCACGAGAGATCTCCACGAGACTTACAATCGCGTTCAATTGGTCGCTAGACCTTATACGCGAAGAAATCAGGATCTCCATGAACCCCGCTAAACCTATTTTCCGGGTAAGTTTTAAATTTATTTCTAGTTTAATATTTGTTCGTAAATTTTTTCACTGGTGGATTAGGCCTATTTAAACAATAAGGAATCGAAAAAAATCACTTGTTAGGTTGCATTCTCCCGTCAAAGGGTAAAACGATGAATAACTTTCTGGATTTTACGTTTTTCTGAAACCTAAGAAAGATATCAACTCTTATTGTTAAGCATCTCCTAAATATGATAGAAAAGGTTTTAAAGATTGGTCTTAGTTGTCTGCTACATAAAAGCACGGAACCCTTGTGTTTGAATTTGTTGGGTTTTCGGTAATGTAGATTCAGAAAAACGGAAAATCAAGAAAGGGATACATCAGTTTTCATTTACGCTTTAACCGAAATTTTAAAGGTAAATTAAAAAGAGGTTTCCTGGTCCCTTTAAGCGGGCGACCCTGTTGTATAATAGCGTATACTCGAGGCAAAACTATCTCGGATTCAAATTTCGAATTTCGCGATGGTGGAAAACGGTAAAATAGAAGGAAAAAGGCCCTTGGAAAATACCGGGGTGGTACTTAATTTTAACATAGGTTAAGGGGGTTAGAATGGAATACACTTAGGAAAAGCCTTTAATATAATTCAAAGTTCGTCTATAAGCCCTATCTTCTAATTTACATTCGAGTTTATATTGTTTAAAACGCGAATTTCTGGCCGCTCTGGGGCGGCCACGGTCGGCTACAAATGGCCTATAATTTGTTTTGCTTTTATAAAGCTCGCAGGCCATACCGTAAACGCGAGCGAATAATAATTATAATTTTGGGCGAAGTGGCAGATATTGCTTCATAAACTTCCAGTACTCCGAAGGTATTGGAAAGAGTTATAACAAATGTGGAAGTTACAAAGGTCGTTGAAATATTCTACTGTTCAACAGAAGGGATATACGAGTCTTCAAAGGGAGTTTGCAATGACTTTATACAAATTTAAACATTAGCTATGAAATTTTGCAAACTACCTTTTGAACTTTAGGAAAGACAGGTGGTGAGAACCAGCTGCCGTTTATTTATCGACAAAAAAAAGTAAAAGTCATTTTATTCAATTTCTGGGGCAAGATTTGTCCTTGAATTGATGAAATCATGAAGAAACCGAATGAAACAATCTCTACTGCGCATGGCCCAAGTTAAATTAGATACTAGACTCTTATAACAAGTTTTTTTAAACAATTTGGAAATTTATAATACGTGTAAAAACGTATCAAAACTCACCAAAGGTTTCGAGGTAATTTACAGTTAATTTTAAAAGTGGCGAACTATAGCCTCACTTAGCCTAAATCCAGTTTTAAGAAATTTTAGAATGTAGTTGCTGATACCAATAAAACTTTTTTATAACTATCTAAATCGATTAAAGATCACTTGTTTCCAGAGTCCATAGCCCTTTAAAAGTTCCTTGATTGAATTGTTTTTTTAATTAAAAATAACAAGATACGGTTATGAGCTAAAAATGGAACATCTTTTGAATTTATTTTCGGAATCACCATGCCAAAATAACGTATTCGAGAACTTTCAAAAACAATTATTATGCCTAGACATATTTTTGATGTTTAAATTAATTTCTAAAGTTTGATTGAGTTTGAATACAAGTGAAATACAAATTCGGGGCAATCATTTCATTCTTCAACAGAACTATCACGATAGAGTTTGTTAGAAACGTCGCCAGAACAAATTGGGATATCTGTTTCGTTGAAGAGCTCCCACCAAAATCTTAAAAAACAAAAAATAGGGAAATAGGGGAATTTTCAGGCTATAAAGAGGGTGAAATAGGAACAAAAATTTTAAAATAGGGAGCAAATAGGAACCAATTTAAGAAGAAATGAGATCTTTAATTTTCACAAAATGACTTTTAAAGTGTTTTTTTTTTTTTTTTTTTTTTTTTTTTTTTTTTGTAAATGCATTTTATCACAAATCTGACTTTAATTTTATCACATTTTTTCTTGATATTTTATCACACTGACTTAGTCAGTTTTTCTCGCTGTCAGTTTTTCGACTTGGCAGGGTTCAATATTATAGGACGACGGTACTTTTAATCAAATTTACTAGAAATATGGTGATTTAGGGATCAAAATCACGAATTTACGGTGATTTAGGGATCAAAACCACGAATTTATGGTGATTTAGGGACCAAATCATGATTTATGGTGGTTTAGAGACCTCAAAAAAAGTAGGGGGTTTTAGGTATTTTAAGGATCCGGTGGGAGCCCTGCCTTGGGTTCATCCATTGGTTCGATTTTATACTTCAGTTACTTACATTAAAAATTAACCAAACTTTAAAAATTTATTTAAACTCCAAAAACGTGTCCAATAATTGTGAAAAAATTCTCGAATACGTTTTTTGACACGGTGGTTCAGAAAATAAATGGATATTAGTTTCAGCTTAAAAAAATTAATAATTTACGAGAATAGTTATGGATAATCATCGCGCCACTTCGTTAAAATTAATATAATTATCACTTGTTCGCGGAGAATGCTTTAAAAATTTTGGTTCGCCAAAGCGAGTCCAAAGCCTAGAGGGGAGTAATATCTGCATCAGGATCAGGCGGCCAACGGAATTTAATAAACATTCTCCTGGAATGGAAATGGTTCTAAAAGGAGAAAGCAATTTGGCTAAAATGGAAGGTTAGAATTACAATTTTCCTTTCAGTTTAGATTATACGTTTATTTTTCACTGCCAAACTGGACCACTTATTATTAATATTCTTGACGCAAACACAGATATGGATAGAAAATTATCGACGCGTCGCTTAAATTTCGTTTCAAAACTGTCGGGTTATGAAAAGTATCGCTGATATTAATAATTAATTCTTCACGTCCGCAAATTATGGAAAATCCCTTATCATCAAAAGAGCCAAATATGGCAAATCAAAGAGCCTTTGTAAAACTTAGAACTATGCCTATACGTAATTTGAAACTTTCTGTACCAGATAGTAAATAAAAATAAAAGAAAATAAAGGAAAATTATAGTTCTAAACTAATAATTAAAAGGAAACTTGAAAATAAATTCTAAATCTGTTCCATTATTACTTATTAGCTCAAAGTTTCCCTTTAAATAAACTAATAAATAATTTAAGTTATATACCCTATTATCAGACCTTCAGATAATAATCAAATATGAATAATATGAGTAATATAATAAAATAATTAACAACCTTAAATGTGGTAGTATATTTCCAAATTACTTATCAGACGCATTTAATCCGGTTATACCATATTCAGAGAAAGAAACGTGTATGGTATGGATTCTCCACCAAAAATTAATCATAACCCCCTTCGGGGGGAAGTATGAAAGGTAGGCAAAATCAACGAACAACAATTGCCCGGCGTAAATCGCGGCGGATCGACACACCGCTTTACTCCCAAAAAATAGTTACACCATTTTGAACCTCACTAAATTTTCCTTACGCACACTTCCGGAACTTGCGAGCTGAAGTCAACCTTCGACTCCATTTTAACAGACAGCCTGACTCCTGAGACAGGAAGTTCTAAACACAAATCGAGCCGTCTTGTTTATACAAAGACCATTTACTAGAGTAGCGACATTGAGAAGTCCAGCGCGAGCTAGTGGCCTAGATAGTCAGCAGCGGGCTCTTCTTGTTCGTGATTTTTAGCATTGGTAGTATAGGGGCTTTCATACTTCCCCCCGAAGGGGGTTATTATATACCTCTGTCATAAACCATTCCCTTCGCTCCATCATATCACGGAGGAATTATCATAGAGAGAAACAGACGTGGCAATGGCGAAATTATATTTTTGTGAATGCAAAAAAACTTCCGCGCTTGAGATGAGATAGGAAGTACCTCTATAACCCTAATATTAATATAAGCTTTTCTTGGAAAAGCGGAAGAGAAAGGTTTTTGTAAAACATTGATTGAAAACTAAGCTTTATATTTTTTTGAGGGTTTAGGAAGCAGGCATGTGAATGTCAATGAGCTCGTATTGACTTTCTTGGCAACAGGTAATAGACTTTTTGCAAGATATTGTCTACTGGGGGCCAACATTACCTCACAAACAATGGGAATAAAGGTGACTTTCGTGACGTTTCTCAAATTTTCCAGCTTTAGATAAATTTTCCTCCCGCGAAAAGAGGTGGGGATGGCATGCCTAACCGCAAAAAGTCTAAAGCGCCTCCGCCAAAAGCTTGACTCATTAGGGGGCATCCCAGTTTGAGTCAAAAGGAGGCGTTCCAGTTTAAATCAAAAGGGGGGCGTTTCTCTTTAAGCCGATAGCTTCACTGTAAAGACCGATAACCAAACACTAATTTTTGGTTTGACCATTAAGGCTGGTCTTAATCCTGCCCTGATTTCTTCGCTCCATAATCACGTCTTGCTCTCCCTATACATCCTTCCTCCGTGATAATATAAGGCTCATTTTATCTTATAGCTCTTTCTATGTAGGCTTAAATCCTAGAGCCGATTCAACGATCCGGAAATAAGCCGCGCGAAAAACCCGAGCAAAACAATATCTCAGTCAGGGTTTGGAACGTGCCTAAATCCTAATTAAAAGAAAAGGAGAGAAATAAACGGGAGAGGGGGAGAAAAGTTTTTAAGACTGAATCAGATTTAGTTTTGACCACGAATAAACCAGTACAGGAATTTCCAATCCAAAGTCTCTGATCTCATCAAGGAGTAGTAGAATCCACCACCTCTCATTAGGAGTACAAAATTTATATTTAACTGCTTACACCAAATCGTATCATACCTATTTCTAACGGCATACTATCTTAGTTAAGGTTTAGTATAAAATTTGGGAGGGGGTTACCAGCTAATAGAGATCGGGGTTTGGACAAGAAATTTCTGATTATTTTATCTTTATTCATAACTTAAAATTTTTCGAGGAAAGTCTATGATAAATCCAATGTAATCGCGAATAATTTTCCGATTATTTTTTTATGATTAACTGATTAACTGATAGTTGTGGATTATTTTGTCCAAACCCCGATCTTTACCAGCTATTTTTAGGGGTTTAGTTAAACTTTCTGTGGGTCAAACCCAAAAATAAAATCCCAAACCACGCATTCATAATATTACTCCTAGATCTCATAAGTAATACCCCAAATACTCTCTTCAGACGAGGCATAATTAACCGAGGATTAATCCGATTTAACTGAGATTTATTGAACTAAGAAGGCTATATAACCTCGGTTAAATCTGATTAAACCGACCTCGTCTATAGATTGTATAACCCTCGATAAATAAATATACTTGGTTATACCAGGAATTAATAAATAATTAAATAAAGAAGGAATATTTGTTGGTTTAGTGAGCGCGTGTCATAGTTCACGACCCCTATGCCACTCACGTCAGCAACATCAGTTCAGTGAGAGCCAATAAAATATTTATAAAGTTTAGATAGACGTTGAGGGGTGGAGCTCTTCCACGGAATACAGTAAAGGCATATAAAGTTTGGCCTATTCCTACATTTAATTCTGAATTCCTGGTTGTACGAGAATGTTTTTGGGAGGTATTATTTATAGGGGTGATGGATTTTATTAAGTACACTTAGATCTCAAAGAGATAAAAGGGGATGCCTGGTTTGCGAGCGCTCAAATCCAAAAGTGATTTCGAGTATATATGATTCACGAGTGTACTCGAAAAGCATATCGAGCAGTATGCAAAACCGTGGGTTGCGGAGAATATACAGGTACGAGAAAAGGGAAAATAATAGAATATAGGTTGAGGAGGTGTGCTGTTGAAGGTTCAATAGCCCTGGGAAGTTATAACAACTCCGCTTTTCCGAGAAAGTTTGATAACAGGGTGGTAGTATAAAAGGAAGCGAGCCTAGCGAGGGAACTTTGAGACAATGAGGATTTGGGAATTACGCAAAAATGAGCGTGAAACGATGTGACTGATGGGAAAAATTTGTTTCATTAATTTTTACCGATTGAGACTTCATTAATTTCTGCATATAAAGTAAAGAGACACTTTATATTTAAGCCCGATGCAAATATTTCAAGATACATTTAACAGACTTACGAAGATTAAATGATTAATTGGTTTAAAGGGAAGTTTCAAGGTTTCTATTCAACTCAAATTTGGTTTATTTCATTGAGATAGTAGAAAATTAAAATTATCCGATCACTAGCTTTGACTAAAGGATTAAGTTAGGACTGTTAGGTACACCCCGAGACATTTTTAAATATAAATTTCTGGTTTAGACGAGAGGCATCAGTTAATATTATTCCAAAAACTTTATAGCTCCTTAATCGATTCCTTATTGTTTAAATAGGCCTAATTCACAAAAAGTTTAAAATCAAATATTAAACTACAAATGAATTTAAAACTTACCCGGAAACTAGGCTTAGCGAGATTCATGGAGATCCTGAATTGCCTCCGTGTAAGGTCTAGCGACCAATGAGCAAAGACCCGTCGTTCACGCGAAATCTCCACGAGACTTACAATAGCATTCGACTGGTCGCTAGACCTTATACCCGAGGACATCAGGATCTCCATGAATCCCGCTAAGCCTATTTTGCGGGCAAGTTTTAAATTCATTTCTAGTTTAATATTTTTTCTTAAATTTTTTCATTAGTGGATTAGGCCTATTTAAACAATAAGGAATCGATTAAAAATCACTTGTTGCATTCTCCCTTTATAAGTCTAAGAAAAATTTAGTAAAGCCGCGTTCACACTAGAGACTTTCAAACTGTTTTTAACTACTTTGCATGGAAAGGTCGAAATGGATTATTTATTTGTCATCTGCAGAGGTCCAAAAATGTAATTATTTGGTTGAAAAAAGTCGATTTGAGCATTTGAAACGGTTAGTTCAAAGTATCTAGTGCGAACGCGGCTTATTTGATACTATCTGCGTTGATGCGTAACTCAATATTATATTCAAAGCTAAGCAATTTCATTGTTACAAAAGTTTGACTTTGAAACTTTAAGGCTTATAATTTATCCCACGCTTTATACGCGTTAGTTCTATCTTTTTAAACAGAGTAGAAACCTCTCTCACCCTACAGGAAAAGCAAACTCTAAAAGAAACACGTGCCGCCATATGGCATATATAACTTAAATCTTGTATGTATACATACATATAGTGTATATATCTACGTGTCAAAGGGCAAAGAGTATAAAGGAGGTGTCGCGCGCTCGTGCAAGGGGTCGAATGCAATATACTACAACCATATACAGACATTATCCTATATAAAATGCCACAGCCAGACTATGGAAGTCAAGGCGCGCAAAAAGGATTTCAAAATCGATGTGTCCCGAACACCCGCTAGCGGCAATACAATCCATTTCAAGTGGAAAATTCGTCGAAGTCGATGTTAATAATGTTCCTTATTTCCAATTGATTTTGCTAAAACCTTGGAGGAATAAAGTACGGAAGACTAAGAACACTTTTCACACAAGAGACTATCAAAAATGTTTTGAAATGTTTTGGAATGGTTAAAATCGAAAGTTCTGGTGTCAAAAAATGGAATTATTAGCTTGAAAAATCAATTTAAATATTCGAAACTAGTATGAAGGTATCTATATATAGAGTAATTTTTTCCCTCTATAGGGAGACGGCATACAGCCAAGGGTGAAAGGAAACCTGACGTCATCACGTAACCCCCTTACTGAGGGGAGCGTTTGTAGGGAAGTATACTGTAACTCCCTCACTAAGGGGGATGGCGCTGCGGTGAGAAATAGAAGCCTATAACGTTTCAATTTCTTCCTTGCCGACTCCCTAATCTATTGATTTTTAACTAATAATATAACTTTGATCTGTTTTCATTTATAATTATAAGCGATACGTTTCGGTTTTTCGTTTCAGTTTTAGTGGGTTTTTTTTTTGTTTGAGGATTAGCGAGGTGCTGGCGTAAACTTTTTTAACACTTCTAAATTATTTAGTTTCGTTAACGGATTAGTAAGATTTGAATATAGCGTTTCGAAAAATTCAATAATTAGCCATGCAAGGTTTAGAGTTAATAAACTCGGGATGAGACACCTAGTTCGTTTTTTTTTTTTTTTTTTTTTTTCTTCTAAAAAAACTTGAATTCTTGATTTGACATAAGGAGCATACTTAGAGTGCGACAGAAAGCAGTCATAATCAAATTGAAATTTCAGCAGTAAGGAGATAAGCTATAGCTCATAAAGCTTAGAAACGAAATCACTAAGATAATATAGAGTCCATTTCTTTATAGGCGCTGAAATTTGGATCTGATTCCTTGTGCAGGCTCGCGTGTACATCGGTCTCCCACGGCTACCATTTTAGACGAGTTAAGATATAGAGAGAATTGAAAACAAGCGCCTCGGGAATAGAAAGAATCGCGTGAAAGAGAAAGGACGCGGGAGAGAAAAGAGGAGAGATCCAGAAATCCGAGGATGAAGCGCGAAGGATGGTTACCCGTAGCAACACGCTATATGGTAGAATCGGTTTAATAAAGAAGCACTGACAATAAAAATAAATTCATTTTGATTTAAACATTTAAAATTTTGTAAATGTTTCTCGATTGCCACAAAAATTTGCTATTTAAAGGGATACTATTAGCTGAAATGAAGTATTTTTTTCTGATTCCTTATATAAAAATATGCTCCCCTGAATTTTTTCATAATTTTTGAAGTACAAATACTATTAGAAAATATTTTTTAAAGTTTTATATCCTAAACATGCATTTGAATTTTTCTACTATTGCCAAGAAGCCAATCAGAACCAAGGACTCATCCCCCGACTTACTAAGATAAAAAGTAGAAACCCTAGCGACATCTAGGTGATAACGTAGTTTAAATTTTGGATTTGATTTTTATGAAAATTAGGTTTATAAAAGATTGTAGGCATCATTATCATCCAAAGCTCGTTACTAGCGAAGCTTATAGTTTTTAAAACGTAGCTGCCGCTTCTATTGGAGAAAATTAGTAAACTATTCTATTTCAAATCTTCAATTTAAACCAAGATCTTTATTTTATCACCTAGATGTCGCTAGGAGCTCTACGATCTAACTTCGATAGAGTCTCCTCTCATTGGCTCTTAGCTCTGATTGGTCCTTTGGCAACAGTGAAAAATTCAAACACATAGCTAAGCCTAATTAAGTTTTAAATAATTAATTCTCATCGAAATAATTTTTTAAAAAATGTGAAAAAATTCAGCAGGATATATTTAATTGCAAGGAATCAGATAAAAAATTAAAATGGGTACGAAATTTTCACCTAATAATCTTCCTTTAAACTTTAGATTTTTACAGGTTTTCACTATTTTCAGTAGTACCTTTACATGGGTATGCCACACTTCACTGCCCTTTTAGTCCACTTATCGGCTCTTTTATTCAATTTATCTATACCTAAAGTTCAGCAGCTATTGCTAAGTGCTAGGTGCTAAGGGCTAAACAGTGGGGTAAACAGTTACCCTTTCCAAGAGTGGATTCTACTATAGAATGACTTGTACATAATTTAAATTTTCTATAAGCCGAATTTAAACTTAATCTTTTGGTATAATGTTTATTTATGTTAATTTTTAACTAACTTTCTAAATTCTTAGACTGTGAATTTTGTTTCACAGTTAATTTTTCATTCCTGCCCCTTCACGGCTTTGGATTTTTAATTTCAGTCCCTTTACAAGTTTGATCTGAACCAAGGAAAGAACCATTTTTTTAAGGGTGCGAAGCAGGCTCTAATAATTTTATTATAATTGTTGTATACTTATAATTAAATATCTAGAAACTAAAGGTATGTGTAAGTGTCTTTTGATAACTCGATAAACTCACGAGGATCTCCATGAATTCAGCTAAGCCTATTTTCTGGGTATGTTTTAAAGGGAGAATGAAAGGCCAAAACCACCTATTTTTAATCGATTAAGAATGCTAAAATAATGAGAAAAACAATAATATAACTCACGAAAAATATTTCGTTTTTTTATAACCAATTTCCAAAGTTCCGAAACTTGCAGATGCTAAGCCTTGGCTGCCTAGCTCGGCGAACTAGGCGAGCTAGGCAGCCAAGGCTTAGCATATTCCCGTCTGATCTAGTCGCCAATCACGAGCGAGTACGCGTATTTTTAAAATACGCGTACTCGCTGGTGATTGGCGACAAGAACAGCCGCGAATATTAAAAAAATACAGGTCATGCTAGCCTAGTTCACCGAGCTAGGCAGCTTAGGCTTAGCATCGGAACTTTGGAAATTGATTATAAAATAACGAAATATTTTTGGTGAGTTATATTATTGTTTTTCTCATTATTTTAGCATTCTTAATCGATTAAAAATTGGTTGTTTCGGCCTTTCATTCTCCCTTTAAGATCGCTTTCTTTTCCAACTTTTCCGTTTTTTTTTTGTTTTTTTTTTTTCTTTTTTTGATTTTTTTTCTTCTGATCCGTTTCAACCTAGAAAAATTATCGCCAGTGGTTCTTTAAGCTATACGTAGAATGGTAGCCTTAGTAAAATAGGCAGGGGAAAAGCGAAGAAGCAGCGCGTGAGAGATCGGGAACTCTAACAAATGCACTTACTAAGCCGAGATTAAGCCTTCCCATTTCTAGACAATATATAGCATATAGCATAGCATACCCCATTCTCAAACCAATGCGCTATCTCCTTTGGTATGTCGTATAAAGGGAAAACGAAACGAGATCGCGCTCATATAATGATAGATAAGTTAATATCTATCGTAAATTAAAATTGACTGGAAAAATCCTCCTCTCCATTTTAAAGTGAAACTGAATCTATCGAAAATTAAAATTAACTAGAAAATCTCAAAAATATTAATCCAATATTTTAAAAATTTCATATTTTTAAAATGAAACTTGGAACTGAAAATGGAACAGGTTTTGAATTTATTTTTGGAATCACCATGATTGAATTTAAGTATTCGATATTTTTTCACAATTATTGGACACTTTTTGGTGTTTAAATTAATGTCTAAAGTTTAATTCATGGCGATCCTGAACTACCCATATACGGAGTCAGCAATTGAGACATTGATACGTCAGAGGTTTCTATCTCTCACCTCGGTGTCATCCCCCTTAGTGTGGGAGTTACAGTATTCACCCTTACAAGCGCTCCCCCAGTAAGGGGGTTCTATGACGTCAGGCTTTCTTTCCCCCTTGACTCTTTGCTGTCTCCCTATAAGGACCATCGACCAATGTCGCTTCGGAATGGCCATGAATCCAGCTAAGCCTATTTTCCTGGTAAGTTTTAAATTTATTTATAGTTTAATAATGTTTGTAATTTTATTTACTGGTGGATTGGGTCTATTTAAACGATAAAAAATAACTTGTTAATAGGTTACAATCTCCCTTTAATATATACTGTATTTCTTTGTTTAAAAATTTGATCGATAAAAATAAATAAAAATGAATTTCACACGCCCTTTAACGAGACTAGGGCTTAAAAGTAAAAGCGTGCCGGCGGGAGGCTGTAGGATCGGGAAGTTTCACCGCGCCTTCTGATATTGGCAGGACATGGTATGGTCTTAATCCCTAGTAAAGCCGAATAGGGAGAGGGGGGAGTAACTGGAACGAAGGATGTGAACGTAAAACAATGGGAATTATCCCGTCATGGCTTTCCTTTTCTCCCTTGAATCGAGAAAATTCCTCCTCCCAATCCCAGGTCGTTTTCCTCTTCGTCCCATCTCGTTAAATTTCTACTTAGAACCTCGTTCAATCCTTATAATAATATATCGCTTGGCTCAGCACTATCCCGCGTAAAGCACGTTCAGTCGTAATTTGAATTCAAATGAAATGTATAAATTTGTTTAAAGACCTTCTAATGTTTAATTTATTTTAAGTTAAATTCGGTTGTTTACTCGTGGTTCGTCAGCGAAGCCTTTTAGGTGGAGAGTACGGATAATAATTAAATTTTATTCTACCCTATATATTTATTTACGTTAATAATCATTTTTCACACTCAACGTGGATGAACGCTATAGCTCGGAATAGAGATCGGGGTTTGGATAAAATAATCCACAACTATCAGTTAATCAGTTAATCATAAAAAATAATCGGAAAATTATTCGCGATTACATTGGATTTATCATAGACTTTCCTCGAAAAATTTGAAGTTATGAATAAAGATAAAATAATCAGCTTGTCCAAACCCCGATACCGAGCCTCGGTATCGGATAATGAATAACTTAGGATATCCATTGATATCTAAGCTTTTTTCAGATATTTTAATCTAGGATAAAGTGTTCGTTAATATAAAACCACAAATTATACAAACAGACGCGTATCAATTAGTGGATACGAATTATCCGGAGATAAAATTTTAAGCTCGATAAACAAATTACGCGTTTATTCAATCGAATAATGTGAAGATAAAAATATGTAGAGATCGGGGTTTGGACAAGAAAATTTCTGATTATTTTATCTTTATTCATAACTTAAAATTTTTCGAGGAAAGTCTATGTTAAATCCAATGTAATCGCGAATAATTTTCCGATTATTTTTTTATGATTAACTGATTAACTGATAATTGTGGATTATTTTGTCCAAACCCCGATCTCTAAAAATATGACGCTTCTCGAAATCCGTGTAGAATGAAATATAATAATTATATTTTAATCTAAAGTAGCTGAATAAATGACTACATTCTAGCTTCGAGATCTCAATTTGATTTAAAATCCGCGAAGAAACTCGAATTTCAAATTGTTCTTATCGGTGAATAAATAACTCATATAACGTAATCAATTTCCTATAACAATGAGTACGAATAAAAAGTTTGCCTTACATACGGGTATACGATAACTGGAATAATAAATGGATGTTTTTCGCGACCTGATAATATCCGATAGACATTCACGATGCTCAATTCAATTATACGAATTCCGAGCTCTTATACACGACATCCCAAAAAAGCTATTTACCCCTGGTGGGTGGCTTCTTCCAAAACTTTGAAGCGACAAGGTTGGAACACTTCTACAGGGGCTCCTTACACCAAAAAATTTCTATGTAATCTTCGTTATTTTATTAATGTAATATTTTGCTGAGCTTCCCCAACAGGGGAGCCGCCCTGATCTAAAAGGGACACTTTGTGTGGCGCCACAATAAACCTGTAAACCTGTATAATAATTATAATTCAACTGTGTTTTGGCTAACATAATTGTCCCTAGTCTAAATCTCAAGAAATTTTGAAGTTTTATTTGCACTAACATGCCATAGTTGAGAATTAGCCGATTCTTAGAAAGTAACCAAAGTTTAGAAGAGTATTAAATCAAATAATATAAATATCTACGCAACAACGTCTATCTGTCGGACACTAATGCTAAACCTTAAACAGTACGTTAATAAAATGAGAAAAGCTGAAACGAATTGATACACAATGTTAAACTTCATTGGGAAAAAATAGTCCCCTTGAACACGGCTATAGAAGGGTGCATTTTTATTGAAGACGAACAGATGTAAATTAAACTCTAATTTATTTATTAGGGTCACCGTTCAATCCAGGAACGTACAATGTGAGTGGAATTAACATCTAAACTAATTAATTTATGCAAACTTTATTTAAACAAAGCGGCAGTTTTCGAGAAAAAAAAACGACCATATTTATTACCTAATAACCGTATATAATAACTCCAAACATTATCTCCTAGAACAATAACGTATGCTAAGTAGTATAATATAACATTCAAATATTATTTTGTCTTGAGAGTTAAAGGATTTATAATTCCAAGAACGAGGTCTTGAATTATTACGACCTCAGAGAGCTAAATGTTGAAAAGATACTCTAAAAATAGCCCTCTTTATAATTTAACGAGTCTTTTGCTACGAGACAGATCCAAGACAATTTTCTTGGCAGAAAAAATAAAACAATGTTTCCAGCTTTACCCTTTTCACTGTTTTATATTATATAAGTAAAGTAACGTAAATTTTCTGTTAGTAATGGTAAAACTCTAATCAAGTCTACCATTGGGTTTTAACTCTGATTCGGAAATTAAAAAGGCTATAAGGCTCACCTCAGTTTCCGAATAAAAACACCGAAGTCGTAGGAAAATGTTTGGGCGCACAAACATACTAGAACCCGAGTAAAGCAGCGTCCAGGGTTGCCACAGATTTTTCATAACAAAATTCCCTGACTTTCCAGGTTTTCCCTGACCAATTTAATGGTTTAAATTTGAAGAACTCCAAGGTTGATAGAGACTAGCGTGGGAGCTCTTCCTTGTGCGAATCACCTCTCCCCAAAAATAGGTCTTCTGTTAGACAGTATACTGTGAGAAAGTATTCATAAAAAAACGTGCTTTTCTTAATAGGGACTTCCCATGAATGTTTTGAAGCCTCTGATCCCATATAATAAACTTTTACACATATTTATGGAAGCTTCCCTGGTCTAATTGAATCCATACTATGAGATTCCACAATTTTATTTTTGGATAATATGGAAATTCCCTGACTTTTCCCTGACCTTTGAACAAATTTTGAAATTTCCTGACTTTTCCATGTTTTCCAGGTCTGTGGCAACCCTGCTAGCGGTTGAGATTGGAACTAAGTAGGCGGTGCTTTCTATACGTTTACGGGGGTGAAAATGTATCGACGGAAAACAACTCTCCCCCCTCTCTCTCTCGCGCAACGAAGGAGCGCGTCTCGCTCGGTCGTCGCGATTTCGAGTCTCATTTACGATAGAAAGAATATACTGGGCCTGGCCGCCTTTCTGTATAAATTTTCGAATACTTAGGTTGAAACCATGGACTGAGAAAATTGGACTCGTTTCATTGTCACCCGCAGTACGTCGTCTTATAAACTTGAAGGATGCTTGTGGCAGTAGCATATTGAATTATAAATAAATTATAATTTGCTCGGTAGTAGGCTTAACACGGATCCACAAGGAGTTTTCATTCTGATATATTAAAACGTTTTAAACTAGGCTGAGTAGTTAAGCGCTTTCTAGTTAATGTCAGCGAGAGATACAGATTCGAATAGATTTCATACTTTCCACGGATTTTTCGCTGTCTGTAAAACTGATTTCTTAAGTGACTGTAATCCCTCGCTAGTAAATTGGGCCTGTCATAAAGATAAATAATCCATCCCAAAAAAATCCACTTGTTCGGCTTCGTTATCTATTTAAGGATGATGTCTTTGATATGAATTTCATTGTACCTTTGAAAAATCAACTTGTGTTTCTGAGAAGTATGTTTAGGCTCAAAACACTCTACAATATAGCGAAGAATGAGTTGAATTACTACACAATGACAAACCTAACAAAAATAAAGTAGTTATTTGAAACTGTTTTCGAGTAGAGATCGGGGTTTGGACAAGAAATTTCTGATTATTTTATCTTTATTCATAACTTAAAATTTTTCGAGGAAAGTCTATGATAAATCCAATGTAATCGCGAACAATTTTCCCATTATTTTTTTATGGTTAACTGATTAACTGATAGTTGTGGATTATTTTGTCCAAACCCCGATCTCTATTTTTGAGTCTCTAAGAGGAGTTACATACAATCTGGCAGTTTCTATTTCCTAAATCCTAACAGCCAACATTCAATAAAATTGTTACTTATAGGTAAAATGAATGTTTTTAACGAGCGTTACTTTTTATAACACGAAAAAAATATAAAAAATTTTAGAAATGGGGTTTTCATCCTCTTTGAGGATATTTCATAGAACTAATTAACGAGAAATTGTTATTTATCAGCAGCTCTAGCTATCATGGATAGAACAGTAACGGCTTAGTTAAAGGAAGGTTATTTGTAATTATTTGATTTTTATCTTCAATAAAAATTTCAAACAATGTCAATTAAATGGATTTCGATATTTCAACTCAGAATATCTCGACTTTGATTTGTACATTTTAATAAGGAGTACATTTTAACAATGTAAACGTACATTTATTCATAGCCTCCTCGATCACGCGCTTCGGCTGCGCTCGCGCTATAGAAGCCCCGGCAAAGAAAAAAATTAACATGTGTTTGAGAGAATAAATGGGAAATTAAAACTCCCCCAAAAGACGGCGCGAAAAAGCACTAAAATGTAGGGGGGAAAAGTCGAGGGGAGAAACAAATTCTTGTCTAAAGTTTTAAATTTACGCTCCAGCTTCCTGATTTTTTAACCACATCTAATTAAGTATGTACGGATAATTTACAAATTAATTCCAAGCCTTTGAGAATTACAGATTTGGCGTTAATAATTGTTGAAACTAGCGAACCTATTATTTTTCTTTACTGACGGAGCTTTTTGCGGTTTTCACCTATTGCGCGGGGTTCTTTTTAAATCTAAAGCATTGATCCATTAACACAGGCACTGCAGTCACGCTGTAGATGCTATTTATAAACTTATATTCTAATTTCACCCTCTGATTTGATTTTTATTCTATGACAATATACTATTTTACTCAAAAGCAAGTGTTAAAATTAATAAGGTTGCAATTGTGAGAATTGATAAGAGAGAGAAATTACTAAATTTTGAAGCCGGGTAATAGGCCTTATTATAAAATAATCTTTGGAAACCAATAAAAGAATTGTTAAAAAGCACCCGTTTGTATTGAAGATGGTCCCTTTTTTCAAGGCTGGTACAAAGTATAGGATTTTCTATACTTTTTCCAGCCTTGAAACTAACAAAAAGAGCCGTTAAATAGAACCCGTTTATACGGAAGATGGGCCATTTTTTCAAGGTTGAGACGTAGTCGGAATTTATGTTATCGTCTATTCGGGACAACTCTGTTTTCAAACCACTCTTCCCTGTTTCGCGCAAAAATCTAAATACGGCGGTCTTCTCTTGTCTTTTCGTAGGATACAGTTGTCTAAAAATTTTGAGAGCTCTATGATGGGTATTTATTTCCTAATAGTACATCACATTCTTGTACACTAACTTGTAAGAAATCCCTTAATATTTTCGTAAACAATAGCATTGTGGAATGAGAGTCCCCAAATAATTTGAGATTCTCTTTAAATTTAAAACATTCACCACCATCTTAACCTATGATCAGATAGTTGTAGTATCAATATGTTGTAAAAAATATATTTATAAAACTATACCAATATAAGATTGCCCCGATCAACATTTTTTCCAAACCTAGTTATTTAATCTAATCTAGGGTTGTAAGGCGAAATATTTCCCTAACCAGATTTCGTAATTTTAGGGTGATAAATTTAAATTAAAAATTAATTATCAATGTAAGGTGGTAGCGTATAAGTTGTGAAATTTTGAGAGAGAAGTTTTTTTGCCGTTTTCAAAACGCCATACATAGCTATTTAACTATAACGAGAGTAGATTAACACTAATCTATTATCATTATAGTTAAATACCTATGTATGGCATTTGGAAAATGAGAGGAAAACTTCTCTCCCAAAATTTCAAAACTTACCCGAATTAATGATTGAAGCACGCGGTAAAGCTTTGCACACGCTACAATCTTACGTTGACATTTAATTTTTTACTTAAAAACTAATCACCCTAAAATTATGAAACCTGGCTAGGGAGATAAAATAAACTAATTTGCAAAACATATATTTTTGTTGTGGCTTTTAAAAATCATTAAAGACCTGAAAAGGGCAAAACCCTTCAAATTTGGTCAGTTTCCCCCCTTTGAGACGTGCATCAGTTTGGGGGAGTTTTGTAAATCTCGAGAATTCATTTATTCGCGATTTTCGGACGATTGCCGGGGCTTCTATAGCGCGAGCGCAGCCGAAGCGCGTGATCGAGGAGGCTATGATTTATTCGAGCGCCTGCTTATTGTTGGCAAAAAGCCCGCGAAAACATGGCGCGAGCTTTGTTGCTAGGCGAAAAGCCCGCGAAAACCGTGGCGCGTGATTGGTGGCTAAAAAAAAGGGAAAATGCGCGCGCGCGTGAGTCATTTTCATTTACGATTTGTACTAAGCCTAATTCAAAAACAAAACCTAACGACTAAAATGGCGGACGAAATCATTTTAACGCTAGTTTCGATTATTGCAATGTTATTGTATTTATCGATGATTATCGTTAAAAGCTACAACCGGAGAAGAAGTCCCCTATCCACCAGTTTTCGGAGATTGATGACATCCATTTTTAAAAACTGTGGTAATATCGAGCCCACTAGACGAAAAGTATCAGATATGACGACAACGAGCCTACTGATACAACAAGAATTGCTGAAACAAGTAAGCTAAACCCATTTTTATTAAAGTTGAATTAGACTCTGAGATAGTTCTCTATTTTTTAAATTTTATTAAAGGACGGATACGTTCGAGTAAAGGTGGCCCAAAAGCCCATGCTGGACACCATATGGGAAGAAAACGAAGACGAGGACCAAACCAACGCCATCTCGGAACCTAAGGATCTTGCCACCACTGATGAGAGGAAAGTAAGAGGCCTGACTAAACGAGAATCCCGATCAATTGAGCAGCACATCACCCGAATTCGAATCGCCAACATCGAGAAGAAACGTAAGTTCGAAAATCAATCCTCAAGTAATAACCTTAAATCGACTAGCAACGAACCAAAAGCCACGGGACCATCGGCCAGATGTACAAAACGTAGACAGGAACAAGCGGCTCTTAAACACGTCGAAAGAATCCGGGGTATGATAAACAATAATAAAACTTAAAACTTATAATATTTGCTAAATATAGTCCAAATTTCTAAATTATTATTAAAATATGGTACCTAAAAACCTTTTTCGTTAAATTCACATTTTTTTCTCAATGTGTATTTTCTATATAATGATAAATTATTTATAGAAAATATGCATTGAGATAAATATGTGAATTTTAACTGAAAAGGATTAGATACGGCATTTTAATAATTATTTAGAAATTTTGGGCTTTTATCTAAACTTTCCATGTTTTTTAAATAGCGTTTCAATAGATAGATGTTAAGGGTATTTTAAAATGCTGTCAATTGTAAAGTGTGAACTCACCTCTTATTGTTATTAAATATGATGTTTTTTTGCTACCCAATATGTCTTTATTCCGTTTCTAATTGTAAAGTGTAACTCGCCTCTTTTATTGTTATTAAATATGATGTTTTTTGCTACCCATTGTGTCTTAATTCCGTTTCTAATTGTAAAGTGTAACTCGCCTCTTTTATTGTTATTAAATAGGATGTTTTTTGCTACCCATTGTGTCTTTAATTCGTTTATAATTTAAGACTGTAAGTGCATGATTTCAATTGCTTCTTTCAACATACCGTCGATGTGATTTCTTTCAATCTGAGCTGGTAAAATTATTCCAATAATAATCCCCAGACGCGAGATTTCGAAATTGTCCTCTCTAGCCAGGGTTGCCACAGATTTTTCATAACAAAATTCCCTGACTTTTCCAGGTTTTCCCTGACCATCTACACCGTTTTTCCCCGACCAATTTAATGGTTTAAATTAGTAGTAATATGCAATTTTTTATTCTTCAATAACTGTCCAAATAAACCCCTTTTTGTGTTGTATGGGAAGTCCAAGGTTGCTAGAGATTCGCGTGTGAATCAATTTTCCCCAAAAATAGGTGTTCTGTTTAGACAGTATACTGTGAGAAAGTATTCATAAAAACGTGCTTTTCTTAATAGGGACTTCCCATAAATGTTTAGAAGCCTCTGATCCCATATAATAAACTTTTACACATATTTATGGAAGCTTCCCTGGTCTAATTGAATCCATACAATGAGATTCCACAATTTTATTTTTTGATAATATGGAAATTCCCTGACTTTTCCCTGACCTTTGAACAATTTTAAAATTCCCTAACTTTTCCCTGACTTTTTAGACAAATTTTGAAATTTCCTGACTTTTCCATGTTTTCCAGGTCTGTGGCAACCCTGCTAGCGGTTGAGATTGGAACTAAGTAGGCAGTGCTTTCTATCCGTTTACGGGGGTGAAAATGTATCGACGGAAAACAACTCTCCCCTCTCTCTCTCTCGCGCAACGAAGGAGCGTGTCTCGCCCGGCCGTCGCGATTTCGAGTCTCATTTACTCTAGAAAGAATATACTGGGCCTGGCCGCCTTTCTGTATAAATTTTCGAATACTCAGGTTGAAACCATGGACTGAGAAAATTGGACTCGTTTCATTTTCACCCGCAGTACGTCGTCTTATAAACTTGAAGGATGCTTGTGGCAGTAGCATATTGAATTATAAATAAATTTTAATTTGCTCGGAAGTAGGCTTAACACGGATCCACAAGGAGTTTTTATTCTGATATATTATTTAAACTAGGCTGAGTAGTTAAGCGCTTTCTAGTTAATGTCAGCGAGAGATACAGATTCGAATAGATTTCATACTTTCCACGGATTTTTCGCTGTCTGTAAAACTGATTTCTTAAGTGACTGTAATCCCTCGCTATTAAATTGGGCCTGTTTTAAAGATAAATAATCCATCCCAAAAAAATCCACTTGTTCGGCTTCGTTATCTATTTAAGGATGATGTCTTTGGTATGAATTTCATTGTACCTTTAAAAAATCAACTTGTATTTCTGAGAAGTATGTTTAGGCTCAAAACACTCTACAATATAGCGAAGAATGAGTTGAATTACTACGCAATGACAAACCTAACAAAAATAAAGTAGTTATTTGAAACTGTTTTTGAGTAGAGATCGGGGTTTGGACAAGAAATTTATGATTATTTTATCTTTATTCATAACTTAAAATTTTTCGGGGAAAGTCTATGATAAATCCAATGTAATCACGAATAATTTTCCGACAATTTTTTTATGGTTAACTGATTAACTGATAGTTGTGGATTATTTTGTCCAAACCCCATTCTCTACTTTTGAGTCTCTAAGAGGAGATACATACAATCTGACAGTTTCTATTTCCTAAATCCCAACAGCCAACAATCAATAAAATTGTTACTTATAGGTGAAATAAATGTTTTTTATAGCACGAAAAAAATATAAAAAAATTTTAGAAATGGGGTTTTCATCCTCTTTGATAGAGATCGGGGTTTGGACAAGAAAATTTCTGATTATTTTATCTTTATTCATAACTTAAAATTTTTCGAGGAAAGTCTATGATAAATCCAATGTAATGGCGAATAATTTTCCGATTATTTTTTTATGATTAACTGATTAACTGATAATTGTGGATTATTTTGTCCAAACCCCGATCTCTACTCTTTGAGGATATTTCATAGAACTAATTAACGAGAAATTGTTATTTATCAGCAGCTCTAGCTATCATGGATAGAACAGTAACGGCTTAGTTAAAGGAAGGTTATTTGTAATTGGTTGATTTTTATCTTCATTAAAAATCTCAAACAATGTCAATTAAATGGATTTCGATATTTTAACTCAGAATATCTCGACTTTGATTTGTACATTTTAATAAGGAGTACATTTTAACAATGTAAACGTACATTTATTCGAGCGCCTGCTTATTGTTGGCAAAAAGCCCGCGAAAACCGTGGCGCGTGATTGGTGGCTAAAAAAAGGGAAAATGCGCGCGCGCATGAGTCATTTTCATTTACGATTTGTACTAAGCCTAATTCAAAAACAAAACCTAACGACTAAAATGGCGGACGAAATCATTTTAACGCTGATTTCTATTATCGCAGTGTTATTGTATTTATCGATGATTATCGTTAAAAGCTACAACCGAAGAAGAAGCCCCCTATCCACCAGTTTTCGGAGATTGATGACATACATTTTCAAAAACTGTGGTAATATCGAGCCCACTAGACGAAAAGTATCAGATATGACGACAACGAGCCTACTGATACAACAAGAATTGCTGAAACAAGTAAGCTAAACCCATTTTTATTAAAGTTGAATTAGACTCTGAGATAGTTCTCTATTTTTTAAATTTTATTAAAGGACGGATACGTTCGAGTAAAGGTGGCCCAAAAGCCTATGCTGGACACCATATGGGAAGAAAACGAAGACGAGGACCAAACCAACGCCATCTCGGAACCTAATGATCTTGCCACCACTGATGAGAGGAAAGTAAGAGGCCTGACTAAACGAGAATCCCGATCAATTGAGCAGCACATCGCCCGAATTCGAATCGCCAACATCGAGAAGAAACGTAAGTTCGAAAATCAATCCTCAAGTAATAACCTTAAATCGACTAGCAACGAACCAAAAGCCACGGGACCATCGGCCAGATGTACAAAACGTAGACAGGAACAAGCGGCTCTTAAACACGTCGAAAGAATCCGGGGTATGATAAACAATAATAAAACTTAAAACTTATAATATTTGCTAAATATAGTCCAAATTTCTAAATTATTATTAAAATATGGTACCTAAAAACCTTTTTCGTTAAATTCACATTTTTTTCTCAATGTGTATTTTCTATATAATGATAAATTATTTATAGAAAATATGCATTGAGATAAATATGTGAATTTTAACTGAAAAGGATTAGATACGGCATTTTAATAATTATTTAGAAATTTTGGGCTTTTAACTAAACTTTCCATGTTTCTTTAAATAGCGTTTCAATAGATATGTTAAGAGTATTTTAAAATGCTGTCAATTGTAAAGTGTGAACTAACCTCTTATTGTTATTAAATACGATGTTTTTTAGTACCCATTGTGTCTTTATTAAGTTTCTAATTGTAAAGTGTAACTCGCCTCTTTTATTGTTATTAAATATGATGTTTTTTGCTACCCATTGTGTCTTAATTCCGTTTCTCATTGTAAAGTGTAACTCGCCTCTTTTATTGTTATTAAATATGATGTTTTTTGCTACCCATTGTGTCTTTATTCCGATTCTAATTCAAGACTGTTAAGTGCATGGTTTCAATTGCTTCTTTCAACATACCCTCGATGTGATTTTTTTCAATCTGAGCTGGTAAAATTATTCCAATAATAATCCCCAGACGCGAGATTTCGAAATTGTCCTCTCTATCCAGGGTTGCCACAGATTTTTCATAACAAAATTCCCTGACTTTTCCAGGTTTTCCCTGACCATCTACACCGTTTTTCCCCGACCAATTTAATGGTTTAAATTAGTAGTAATATGCAATTTTTTATTCTTCAATAACTGTCCAAATAAACCCCTTTTTGTGTTGTATGGGAAGTCCAAGGTTGCTAGAGATTCGCGTGTGAATCAATTTTCCCCAAAAATAGGTGTTCTGTTTAGACAGTATACTGTGAGAAAGTATTCATAAAAACGTGCTTTTCTCAATAGGGACTTCCCATAAATGTTTAGAAGCCTCTGATCCCATATTTATGGAAGCTTCCCTGGTCTAATTGAATCCATACAATGAGATTCCACAATTTTATTTTTTGATAATATGGAAATTCCCTGACTTTTCCCTGACCTTTGAACAATTTTAAAATTCCCTAACTTTTCCCTGACTTTTTAGACAAATTTTGAAATTTCCTGACTTTTCCATGTTTTCCAGGTCTGTGGCAACCCTGCTAGCGGTTGAGATTGGAACTAAGTAGGCAGTGCTTTCTATACGTTTACGGGGGTGAAAATGTATCGACGGAAAACAACTCTCTCCCTCTCTCTCTCTCTCTCTCTCTCTCTCTCTCTCGCGCAACGAAGGAGCGTGTCTCGCCCGGCCGTCGCGATTTCGAGTCTCATTTACTCTAGAAAGAATATACTGGGCCTGGCCGCCTTTCTGTATAAATTTTCGAATACTCAGGTTGAAACCATGGACTGAGAAAATTGGACTCGTTTCATTTTCACCCGCAGTACGTCGTCTTATAAACTTGAAGGATGCTTGTGGCAGTAGCATATTGAATTATAAATAAATTTTAATTTGCTCGGAAGTAGGCTTAACACGGATCCACAAGGAGTTTTTATTCTGATATATTATTTAAACTAGGCTGAGTAGTTAAGCGCTTTCTAGTTAATGTCAGCGAGAGATACAGATTCGAATAGATTTCATACTTTCCACGGATTTTTCGCTGTCTGTAAAACTGATTTCTTAAGTGACTGTAATCCCTCGCTATTAAATTGGGCCTGTTTTAAAGATAAATAATCCATCCCAAAAAAATCCACTTGTTCGGCTTCGTTATCTATTTAAGGATGATGTCTTTGGTATGAATTTCATTGTACCTTTAAAAAATCAACTTGTATTTCTGAGAAGTATGTTTAGGCTCAAAACACTCTACAATATAGCGAAGAATGAGTTGAATTACTACGCAATGACAAACCTAACAAAAATAAAGTAGTTATTTGAAACTGTTTTTGAGTAGAGATCGGGGTTTGGACAAGAAATTTATGATTATTTTATCTTTATTCATAACTTAAAATTTTTCGGGGAAAGTCTATGATAAATCCAATGTAATCACGAATAATTTTCCGACAATTTTTTTATGGTTAACTGATTAACTGATAGTTGTGGATTATTTTGTCCAAACCCCATTCTCTACTTTTGAGTCTCTAAGAGGAGATACATACAATCTGACAGTTTCTATTTCCTAAATCCCAACAGCCAACAATCAATAAAATTGTTACTTATAGGTGAAATAAATGTTTTTTATAGCACGAAAAAAATATAAAAAAATTTTAGAAATGGGGTTTTCATCCTCTTTGATAGAGATCGGGGTTTGGACAAGAAAATTTCTGATTATTTTATCTTTATTCATAACTTAAAATTTTTCGAGGAAAGTCTATGATAAATCCAATGTAATGGCGAATAATTTTCCGATTATTTTTTTATGATTAACTGATTAACTGATAATTGTGGATTATTTTGTCCAAACCCCGATCTCTACTCTTTGAGGATATTTCATAGAACTAATTAACGAGAAATTGTTATTTATCAGCAGCTCTAGCTATCATGGATAGAACAGTAACGGCTTAGTTAAAGGAAGGTTATTTGTAATTGGTTGATTTTTATCTTCATTAAAAATCTCAAACAATGTCAATTAAATGGATTTCGATATTTTAACTCAGAATATCTCGACTTTGATTTGTACATTTTAATAAGGAGTACATTTTAACAATGTAAACGTACATTTATTCGAGCGCCTGCTTATTGTTGGCAAAAAGCCCGCGAAAACCGTGGCGCGTGATTGGTGGCTAAAAAAAGGGAAAATGCGCGCGCGCATGAGTCATTTTCATTTACGATTTGTACTAAGCCTAATTCAAAAACAAAACCTAACGACTAAAATGGCGGACGAAATCATTTTAACGCTGATTTCTATTATCGCAGTGTTATTGTATTTATCGATGATTATCGTTAAAAGCTACAACCGAAGAAGAAGCCCCCTATCCACCAGTTTTCGGAGATTGATGACATACATTTTCAAAAACTGTGGTAATATCGAGCCCACTAGACGAAAAGTATCAGATATGACGACAACGAGCCTACTGATACAACAAGAATTGCTGAAACAAGTAAGCTAAACCCATTTTTATTAAAGTTGAATTAGACTCTGAGATAGTTCTCTATTTTTTAAATTTTATTAAAGGACGGATACGTTCGAGTAAAGGTGGCCCAAAAGCCTATGCTGGACACCATATGGGAAGAAAACGAAGACGAGGACCAAACCAACGCCATCTCGGAACCTAATGATCTTGCCACCACTGATGAGAGGAAAGTAAGAGGCCTGACTAAACGAGAATCCCGATCAATTGAGCAGCACATCGCCCGAATTCGAATCGCCAACATCGAGAAGAAACGTAAGTTCGAAAATCAATCCTCAAGTAATAACCTTAAATCGACTAGCAACGAACCAAAAGCCACGGGACCATCGGCCAGATGTACAAAACGTAGACAGGAACAAGCGGCTCTTAAACACGTCGAAAGAATCCGGGGTATGATAAACAATAATAAAACTTAAAACTTATAATATTTGCTAAATATAGTCCAAATTTCTAAATTATTATTAAAATATGGTACCTAAAAACCTTTTTCGTTAAATTCACATTTTTTTCTCAATGTGTATTTTCTATATAATGATAAATTATTTATAGAAAATATGCATTGAGATAAATATGTGAATTTTAACTGAAAAGGATTAGATACGGCATTTTAATAATTATTTAGAAATTTTGGGCTTTTAACTAAACTTTCCATGTTTCTTTAAATAGCGTTTCAATAGATATGTTAAGAGTATTTTAAAATGCTGTCAATTGTAAAGTGTGAACTAACCTCTTATTGTTATTAAATACGATGTTTTTTAGTACCCATTGTGTCTTTATTAAGTTTCTAATTGTAAAGTGTAACTCGCCTCTTTTATTGTTATTAAATATGATGTTTTTTGCTACCCATTGTGTCTTAATTCCGTTTCTCATTGTAAAGTGTAACTCGCCTCTTTTATTGTTATTAAATATGATGTTTTTTGCTACCCATTGTGTCTTTATTCCGATTCTAATTCAAGACTGTTAAGTGCATGGTTTCAATTGCTTCTTTCAACATACCCTCGATGTGATTTTTTTCAATCTGAGCTGGTAAAATTATTCCAATAATAATCCCCAGACGCGAGATTTCGAAATTGTCCTCTCTATCCAGGGTTGCCACAGATTTTTCATAACAAAATTCCCTGACTTTTCCAGGTTTTCCCTGACCATCTACACCGTTTTTCCCCGACCAATTTAATGGTTTAAATTAGTAGTAATATGCAATTTTTTATTCTTCAATAACTGTCCAAATAAACCCCTTTTTGTGTTGTATGGGAAGTCCAAGGTTGCTAGAGATTCGCGTGTGAATCAATTTTCCCCAAAAATAGGTGTTCTGTTTAGACAGTATACTGTGAGAAAGTATTCATAAAAACGTGCTTTTCTCAATAGGGACTTCCCATAAATGTTTAGAAGCCTCTGATCCCATATTTATGGAAGCTTCCCTGGTCTAATTGAATCCATACAATGAGATTCCACAATTTTATTTTTTGATAATATGGAAATTCCCTGACTTTTCCCTGACCTTTGAACAATTTTAAAATTCCCTAACTTTTCCCTGACTTTTTAGACAAATTTTGAAATTTCCTGACTTTTCCATGTTTTCCAGGTCTGTGGCAACCCTGCTAGCGGTTGAGATTGGAACTAAGTAGGCAGTGCTTTCTATACGTTTACGGGGGTGAAAATGTATCGACGGAAAACAACTCTCCTCTCTCTCTCTCTCTCTCTCTCTCTCTCTCTCTCTCGCGCAACGAAGGAGCGTGTCTCGCCCGGCCGTCGCGATTTCGAGTCTCATTTACTCTAGAAAGAATATACTGGGCCTGGCCGCCTTTCTGTATAAATTTTCGAATACTCAGGTTGAAACCATGGACTGAGAAAATTGGACTCGTTTCATTTTCACCCGCAGTACGTCGTCTTATAAACTTGAAGGATGCTTGTGGCAGTAGCATATTGAATTATAAATAAATTTTAATTTGCTCGGAAGTAGGCTTAACACGGATCCACAAGGAGTTTTTATTCTGATATATTATTTAAACTAGGCTGAGTAGTTAAGCGCTTTCTAGTTAATGTCAGCGAGAGATACAGATTCGAGATTTCATACTTTCCACGGATTTTTCGCTGTCTGTAAAACTGATTTCTTAAGTGACTGTAATCCCTCGCTATTAAATTGGGCCTGTTTTAAAGATAAATAATCCATCCCAAAAAAATCCACTTGTTCGGCTTCGTTATCTATTTAAGGATGATGTCTTTGGTATGAATTTCATTGTACCTTTAAAAAATCAACTTGTATTTCTGAGAAGTATGTTTAGGCTCAAAACACTCTACAATATAGCGAAGAATGAGTTGAATTACTACGCAATGACAAACCTAACAAAAATAAAGTAGTTATTTGAAACTGTTTTTGAGTAGAGATCGGGGTTTGGACAAGAAATTTATGATTATTTTATCTTTATTCATAACTTAAAATTTTTCGGGGAAAGTCTATGATAAATCCAATGTAATCACGAATAATTTTCCGACAATTTTTTTATGGTTAACTGATTAACTGATAGTTGTGGATTATTTTGTCCAAACCCCATTCTCTACTTTTGAGTCTCTAAGAGGAGATACATACAATCTGACAGTTTCTATTTCCTAAATCCCAACAGCCAACAATCAATAAAATTGTTACTTATAGGTGAAATAAATGTTTTTTATAGCACGAAAAAAATATAAAAAAATTTTAGAAATGGGGTTTTCATCCTCTTTGATAGAGATCGGGGTTTGGACAAGAAAATTTCTGATTATTTTATCTTTATTCATAACTTAAAATTTTTCGAGGAAAGTCTATGATAAATCCAATGTAATGGCGAATAATTTTCCGATTATTTTTTTATGATTAACTGATTAACTGATAATTGTGGATTATTTTGTCCAAACCCCGATCTCTACTCTTTGAGGATATTTCATAGAACTAATTAACGAGAAATTGTTATTTATCAGCAGCTCTAGCTATCATGGATAGAACAGTAACGGCTTAGTTAAAGGAAGGTTATTTGTAATTGGTTGATTTTTATCTTCATTAAAAATCTCAAACAATGTCAATTAAATGGATTTCGATATTTTAACTCAGAATATCTCGACTTTGATTTGTACATTTTAATAAGGAGTACATTTTAACAATGTAAACGTACATTTATTCGAGCGCCTGCTTATTGTTGGCAAAAAGCCCGCGAAAACCGTGGCGCGTGATTGGTGGCTAAAAAAAGGGAAAATGCGCGCGCGCATGAGTCATTTTCATTTACGATTTGTACTAAGCCTAATTCAAAAACAAAACCTAACGACTAAAATGGCGGACGAAATCATTTTAACGCTGATTTCTATTATCGCAGTGTTATTGTATTTATCGATGATTATCGTTAAAAGCTACAACCGAAGAAGAAGCCCCCTATCCACCAGTTTTCGGAGATTGATGACATACATTTTCAAAAACTGTGGTAATATCGAGCCCACTAGACGAAAAGTATCAGATATGACGACAACGAGCCTACTGATACAACAAGAATTGCTGAAACAAGTAAGCTAAACCCATTTTTATTAAAGTTGAATTAGACTCTGAGATAGTTCTCTATTTTTTAAATTTTATTAAAGGACGGATACGTTCGAGTAAAGGTGGCCCAAAAGCCTATGCTGGACACCATATGGGAAGAAAACGAAGACGAGGACCAAACCAACGCCATCTCGGAACCTAATGATCTTGCCACCACTGATGAGAGGAAAGTAAGAGGCCTGACTAAACGAGAATCCCGATCAATTGAGCAGCACATCGCCCGAATTCGAATCGCCAACATCGAGAAGAAACGTAAGTTCGAAAATCAATCCTCAAGTAATAACCTTAAATCGACTAGCAACGAACCAAAAGCCACGGGACCATCGGCCAGATGTACAAAACGTAGACAGGAACAAGCGGCTCTTAAACACGTCGAAAGAATCCGGGGTATGATAAACAATAATAAAACTTAAAACTTATAATATTTGCTAAATATAGTCCAAATTTCTAAATTATTATTAAAATATGGTACCTAAAAACCTTTTTCGTTAAATTCACATTTTTTTCTCAATGTGTATTTTCTATATAATGATAAATTATTTATAGAAAATATGCATTGAGATAAATATGTGAATTTTAACTGAAAAGGATTAGATACGGCATTTTAATAATTATTTAGAAATTTTGGGCTTTTAACTAAACTTTCCATGTTTCTTTAAATAGCGTTTCAATAGATATGTTAAGAGTATTTTAAAATGCTGTCAATTGTAAAGTGTGAACTAACCTCTTATTGTTATTAAATACGATGTTTTTTAGTACCCATTGTGTCTTTATTAAGTTTCTAATTGTAAAGTGTAACTCGCCTCTTTTATTGTTATTAAATATGATGTTTTTTGCTACCCATTGTGTCTTAATTCCGTTTCTCATTGTAAAGTGTAACTCGCCTCTTTTATTGTTATTAAATATGATGTTTTTTGCTACCCATTGTGTCTTTATTCCGATTCTAATTCAAGACTGTTAAGTGCATGGTTTCAATTGCTTCTTTCAACATACCCTCGATGTGATTTTTTTCAATCTGAGCTGGTAAAATTATTCCAATAATAATCCCCAGACGCGAGATTTCGAAATTGTCCTCTCTATCCAGGGTTGCCACAGATTTTTCATAACAAAATTCCCTGACTTTTCCAGGTTTTCCCTGACCATCTACACCGTTTTTCCCCGACCAATTTAATGGTTTAAATTAGTAGTAATATGCAATTTTTTATTCTTCAATAACTGTCCAAATAAACCCCTTTTTGTGTTGTATGGGAAGTCCAAGGTTGCTAGAGATTCGCGTGTGAATCAATTTTCCCCAAAAATAGGTGTTCTGTTTAGACAGTATACTGTGAGAAAGTATTCATAAAAACGTGCTTTTCTCAATAGGGACTTCCCATAAATGTTTAGAAGCCTCTGATCCCATATAATAAACTTTTACACATATTTATGGAAGCTTCCCTGGTCTAATTGAATCCATACAATGAGATTCCACAATTTTATTTTTTGATAATATGGAAATTCCCTGACTTTTCCCTGACCTTTGAACAATTTTAAAATTCCCTAACTTTTCCCTGACTTTTTAGACAAATTTTGAAATTTCCTGACTTTTCCATGTTTTCCAGGTCTGTGGCAACCCTGCTAGCGGTTGAGATTGGAACTAAGTAGGCAGTGCTTTCTATACGTTTACGGGGGTGAAAATGTATCGACGGAAAACAACTCTCCCTCTCTCTCTCTCTCTCTCTCTCTCTCTCTCTCTCTCTCTCTCTCTCTCGCCTAGTGCGGTCGTGTTTGATAGAGCTCCAGCGGTTTCGTGCTTTTGCGTCTTTTTGAAGGTTCGTGCCGCTATTTTTTTACGTGTACTAGCTTACCCGTAAGTTTATTCTTCTCGTTTTGATTCTCGTTTATTTAATTTACCGCATATTTTCGGTGTATTCGCGACTTTTGTTCCCGTCGGCTTTCGGGCCTTGGCCTTCGCTTAAATGGCCACCGTCGTTGGTCTGGCGGCCGCTTCTTGCTCCGCCGACGGAGGTTTTCCTCCAGACCCATCTATGCTACGTGCATCTCCAGACCCTACTAATGTCGCCAAAGTTTCTGTACCCGTTCCCGCTCCTACAAGCCCTTCCTCGGAGGCGCCCCTTTACTCTGCTGTTACTGAAAATGTTCACTTGCTTCGTACCCGTGGCCAACCCCAACGTACTCGCTTTACTTTTCGTTCGCGTCCCGGTACCCGTGGTGCCATTACTGCTGCTCATGGTGTCCTTATTGACGCTTCCTCCTATCCGTATACCAATCGGGAGTATCTCGAAGCTATCAAACAAGTCACCAACCCTGCCCAGATATTTTCGTTTTCCCGCGTTCAAGGCAGTTTCCAGCTGTTCTTCTTGGATGCGTCCTGGGCTCGCGAATTGATCTCTCATGGCTTGTCTATGCCGGACACTCGATTAATCCAGTGCCACCCCATTGGTGTTCCGCCGGTTCGCGTGGTCGTTTCGGACGTCCCTTCCCACTTCGATAACGGGTTTTTACGTGAAATGATGTCGGTTTACGGTACTGTTGTTGGCCCTATCAAGTCACTCCGTGCTTCGTACCAAGATGCTGACCTCCCCCATCTCCAGAGTTTTCGACGTCAAGTTATGATGAAGTTTCCGACTAAGAAAGCTCGCGATGAACTCCCTTCCCGCCTCTTTGTTGAATTTGATGAAGTGCCACTGACCTTTTTCGTCTCTACGGAAATGCGGTGTCACCAGTGTCAGGCCACTGGCCATGTTCGAGAGAACTGCCCGGATCGCACCCCTGGTGGGCTCCGCGCTCCCCCTGCTACTGCAGATCCGTCTGCTTCCTTACTGGCTCCGCCCAACGCGTCTCTTCCCGCTTCGTCGTCTCCCCCGCCTAATGTCCCTCCACCTCCACCTCCCGTTCCCTCCCTGGACTTAACCGCTATCGCCGTCGACACTTCTGCCGCCCCTGTTCTGAGTGTTCTTGATCCCGAAGGCTTCCCGCTTCCTCGTTCTTATGCCTCATCGGTGTCTTCTTCCGGAGCACAATCTGGCTCTCATCCCTCCCCTGCCTCTACCCTCGCACCTAAACCTTCCAACATGGTGGTGCTCACTAAAAAGAAACGTCTTGCTGCATCCGATACCCCACATGCTACTCTGCGCAAGGTTCGATGCTCGTCCAACCCCAAGGCTCGTTCCCAGTCTCTCGCCTCCGATAGTAGTCGTGCTGGGGACTTTGTTGACGATATGGACTTTGATTGTACTACCTCCGGTGCTCCGCCCCTATCTGACTCTTCCCTCGCTAGCTTATTCGATGCTATGTATCGTTCTTCCACCCCTATTCTTGAGCATGTGCGCCAGCATACTAACGATCCGGCAGCTTTGTTGATTCAATTGAAGGCGCTACGTGCTGACAAAGCGAAATTTGCTGCAAGTGCTCTGTCCCGCCTTTCTACCCAAGCTGTGTATCAATATGAACGCAAAATCCGCGCAGCGTACCTTGCAGAACTTTCCGCCTCTAATTAACTTTTTTATATGATACTGCCTTTATTAGTTTGCGTTCCATGTCCTCGTCTCCTTTTACTTATGGTCACTATTATGTCCTGCAATATTAGGGGCATGGGTACCCCTTTGACGAACTCTCGCGCGCGTCTATTTTATTCTGATTGTAACGCGGATATTTTTTGTGTACAGGAGACAAATGTTCATCAGCTATTTGCGGGCTCCCACCTATGGACACTCTGGCCCTGTCGGTTTTGGCACGCGTTGGCTTCTGCTCCGTCTGGCAGTGGAGTTTCCATCGGTGTGAGCTTACGTCTTTCTCCTTTAGTTAGGTATTTTGATTCTTTTTTGGGTAATGTTGTTTATCTACGAATTGAGCTATCCCCCGGTGTTCTTACCCACTTATTTGGGATTTATGTTGCTGCTAGTGATGACCAGGTGGCCCTTTCGGTGCTGGATCGTGTTGACCGTTGGCTTGCCTTAGTCCCTGCAGGGGAACCTATCCTTATGTTGGGGGATTTTAACTGTACGCTTGAACCTGCCTTTGATCGTCGTGGTTGTCTGGAGCGTCGGCCGGCTTTGGCTACCGCTCTAGGCAGCATTGTCACCCGCTTTGATTTTCGGGATGCTTTCCGCCTCCTCCAGCCCAATACGTACGCCTACACTTGGTCTGCTACGAATCATGGCCGTGTCCTTCGGGCTCGCCTTGACCGCGCTTACGTGGACTCTTTCCTTTCACCCCTGGCCTGTTACCATGTCCCCTGCCCTTTCTCTGATCATTCCGCGGTTCTCCTTAAATTACCACCTTCCTCTGGTGGCGGCAGTATACGCCCAGCGTATTGGAAATTAAATGTACAGGCCTTAGATGATCCTGTGTTTGTGGCTGATCTCCGGACTTTTCTGGTTGATTCTATTGCTACTCAATCGCGTTCTCTCCCCACCCGTAGCTGGTGTCAGTGGTGGTTTGAGTTTTTAAAACCTCAGCTTCGCAGCCGCATGAAGGACTATTGGACTACTACTGTATCCCGGGCCCGCTGTCAACTTCGGGCCTACGAGAAGGAACTGCAGTCCCTGGGTACCGCGTCTTTGGATAGAGCTGCGGAACTCCGCCGGCTCATTAATTCCTCGTATGCTGATCGCGCCCAAGCCGCTTTACTTAGCGCCCGTATTACCTTTGTTAATCACGTTGACACTCCTTCCCCGGCTTTCTTTCGTTGGACGTCTCGTGTAGCTTCTGCTACTCCCATGAATTCAGTTTATGACGCCACTGGCTCCCCTGTATATGGACCTGCTAACGTTCGAGCTCGGGTCACTGACTTTTACTCTGAGCTGTATGCCCCTCCCACTCTCTCGCCTCCTCCTCCAGCGCCCATCACGGCCCTCTTCCGAGTTATGCCGTCGCTTTCGCCTGTCTCCATTGCGTCCCTTGCTGACCCCTTTCAGTTGCGTGATTTTACGGCTTCGCTCCATTCCCTCGCACGTGGTCGTTCTCCTGGCCTTGATGGGCTTCCCGTTGAGTTTTATTGCAAGTTTTGGGATGAGCTGGGCCCGGCTTTGCTACAGGTCTACCGCGAGTTGCTGTCTTCCCCTGCTGGCATACCTTTTGTGCCCGATTTTTCCCGGTCTGTTGTTTGTCTCCTCCCGAAGAAAGGGGATCTCCGTGATTTGCGAAATTGGCGGCCCCTTTCCCTTACTAACGTTGATTACAAGATTTTTGCCAAATTCCTTGCTACTCGTCTTGGTACTGTTTTGGGTGATGTAATTTCCCCATTTCAGTCCTACTCCCTCCCTCATCGGACCATTTTTCACAACCTTCATATTATTCGTGATCTTATTGATTTGGCCAACCGTGATGGGGAGCCTCTTGCCCTGGTTAATGTTGATCAAGAGAAGGCCTTTGACTCGATCCGCCATGATTACCTCTTTGCTCTTCTACGTTATGTTGGCATCCCAGACTCGTTCTGCCGTGCCATTGCCCTTCTCTACACCAATGCCCAATTTCACGTTAAGGTTAATGATAGCCTTACCCCTTCAGTGTCTTTCGCTCGCGGTATACGCCAAGGTTGCCCTCTTTCGGGCATCTTATATTCTCTGTGCATTGACCCTTTCCTCCGCCTGCTGTCGGCCCGCCTTTCCCGGCCGTTCTTCTCTCCTTCCCATTGGGCGCTGACGTCTACTGCTTATGCTGATGATCTTACTGCGTTCCTCCGTTCCGATGCTGAGTTCGCGATTCTCCGTGAATGCCTTGACACTTTTTCTTGCGTTGCAGGGGCTCGTATTAATACCGTCAAAACGGTTGGTCTGTGGTGTGGCTCTTGGCTCGGTCGCCAGGATACCCCTTTGGGTTTCCATTGGTCGTCTGAGGGCTGTAAGATTCTCGGGGTGTATCTCGGCAATTCTGCTTCTTTTCTCGCTCGCAACTGGCTTGATCTGGAAACGACTCTTCTACGTGTCCTGGGACGTTGGCGCCCTCTTAAATCCCACGTTTCTCTTTTTGCACGAGTCCATATCGCCAATCAACTGGCTGCGAGTGTTTTGTGGCACCGGCTCAAGGTGTTGCCGCCCCCTCCTGATTTTCTTCATCGCTGTCAGTCTGCGTTGTTGGCCTTTGTTTGGGATAAGGTACACTGGGTTCACCGGGATGTCTGCACCTTGCCTCGCTCACTTGGGGGCCTTGGTTTGGTTTCTCTGACCTCTAAGGCTCGGGCTTTCCACATCTCGTTCATTGTCGCCCTTCTGTACACCGCTGCCTCTCTGCCCTATCATACCACGGCCCGAGCTTTCTTCGTTCCTGAAGTGATTCCTTCCCTGCTTAGTACGTCAGGGGTTTCCCCTCCTGCTTTGTCCGATTTTTATAAGTGCGTCTGGGTTGCCTGGTCCTCTGTCCCGTTCCTTCTGTCTCTCGATACTTGCTCCTTCGCGGCTCTCTCATCCTTGCCCGTTTTTGATTGCCGCTCTATCTTGGATCCTGATGGTGTTCCTTTGTCCGGCATTCTACACCAACGTTTTATTGATAATAACTGTGTTTTCGTGTCTGATTTTCTTGATCCGGTTACGCGAATGTGGCGCTCCGTTCCTCAGCTTCTTACACTTGCTGTTAATCCATCACGCCTTACTGTGAAAACTTGCTCGGTGGTGCGGGACTCCGTTGTCCGCTCCTTCCCTGACGTGTTTGACAGGCGCGGGGTCCGATCCGATTTTGTGTTTGGTACTTGCCCTTTTCCCTCGGTCCTTCTCCCCGCTTCCCGGGGTGCTGTTATACAGCTCCGCCTAAAGGGCCTCTCTCGCTCCGTCTATTCCTACCTTCTCGACAGCACTCCTCTCCGCCCACAGGCGCTATGCCCGCATCCCCTAAACTTTCCTGGCCGTTCCCCTTGGTTGATCCGTCGTTACTCTCCGCTCTCTTCTGGTCTTGAACTGGCCACTCACTGGCGCTCTCTTCATTCTGCATTGCCGGTCCCCCGTCGTCTTGTTCACATGGATCCCGTGGCTTACCCGTTTTCCAGTTGCCCTTGCTGTCCCGCTGCAGGGGATGTTGCCCATATGTTCTTGGATTGCCCCTTGGTTGTGGCCCTCGTTGCACGCGTCTTTGACTACCTCCTTCTGCTTTATGGTCACGGCCATGATGTTTCTACGTACTGGTTCTTGGACACTACTTTCGCGCATCACCCCTGTAATTTTGCTTTTGTCCTGTTAAAGGATGTCCTTTATCGCGACGGTCTCAGGCTCGTTGGTTTTCGTGGGGCTCTGTTCTCTAATTTCCCCTTGGCGGTCAGTGGTCTTTTTCACTGTTTTCGGGGTCGCTTTGTTGCCCGGGTCAACGCTGCTTATCGGTGGGCCCAACGTACCGGCACTATAGAGCGCTTCAGGGCCACCTGGCATCTTGATGGACCTCTTTAGGCTACTTCAATATTCCTCGTAGATAAACGACATTTTAACCCCATTATTACTCTTCGCGCGTAGTTATTTAATTTAATTACCCTTCACTGGTACCTTGACGTTATTCCGTATTTTTTTTGTGAATAGCTTTTACCTACTTATTTTAAGTATATTGTAAATAGTGTTTTATATTATGTTTAGTTTTCTGTTTTACTGATTTTTTGCTCGTTTTGTTCTTTCATTGGATACCTTTTGCTCTTTGTACATACGGTCTTAAGCTTAATAAAGCTCTTTTGAAACTCAACTCTCTCTCTCTCTCTCGCGCAACGAAGGAGCGTGTCTCGCCCGGCCGTCGCGATTTCGAGTCTCATTTACTCTAGAAAGAATATACTGGGCCTGGCCGCCTTTCTGTATAAATTTTCGAATACTCAGGTTGAAACCATGGACTGAGAAAATTGGACTCGTTTCATTTTCACCCGCAGTACGTCGTCTTATAAACTTGAAGGATGCTTGTGGCAGTAGCATATTGAATTATAAATAAATTTTAATTTGCTCGGAAGTAGGCTTAACACGGATCCACAAGGAGTTTTTATTCTGATATATTATTTAAACTAGGCTGAGTAGTTAAGCGCTTTCTAGTTACTGTCAGCGAGAGATACAGATTCGAATAGATTTCATACTTTCCACGGATTTTTCGCTGTCTGTAAAACTGATTTCTTAAGTGACTGTAATCCCTCGCTATTAAATTGGGCCTGTTTTAAAGATAAATAATCCATCCCAAAAAAATCCACTTGTTCGGCTTCGTTATCTATTTAAGGATGATGTCTTTGGTATGAATTTCATTGTACCTTTAAAAAATCAACTTGTATTTCTGAGAAGTATGTTTAGGCTCAAAACACTCTACAATATAGCGAAGAATGAGTTGAATTACTACGCAATGACAAACCTAACAAAAATAAAGTAGTTATTTGAAACTGTTTTTGAGTAGAGATCGGGGTTTGGACAAGAAATTTATGATTATTTTATCTTTATTCATAACTTAAAATTTTTCGGGGAAAGTCTATGATAAATCCAATGTAATCACGAATAATTTTCCGACAATTTTTTTATGGTTAACTGATTAACTGATAGTTGTGGATTATTTTGTCCAAACCCCATTCTCTACTTTTGAGTCTCTAAGAGGAGATACATACAATCTGACAGTTTCTATTTCCTAAATCCCAACAGCCAACAATCAATAAAATTGTTACTTATAGGTGAAATAAATGTTTTTTATAGCACGAAAAAAATATAAAAAAATTTTAGAAATGGGGTTTTCATCCTCTTTGATAGAGATCGGGGTTTGGACAAGAAAATTTCTGATTATTTTATCTTTATTCATAACTTAAAATTTTTCGAGGAAAGTCTATGATAAATCCAATGTAATGGCGAATAATTTTCCGATTATTTTTTTATGATTAACTGATTAACTGATAATTGTGGATTATTTTGTCCAAACCCCGATCTCTACTCTTTGAGGATATTTCATAGAACTAATTAACGAGAAATTGTTATTTATCAGCAGCTCTAGCTATCATGGATAGAACAGTAACGGCTTAGTTAAAGGAAGGTTATTTGTAATTGGTTGATTTTTATCTTCATTAAAAATCTCAAACAATGTCAATTAAATGGATTTCGATATTTTAACTCAGAATATCTCGACTTTGATTTGTACATTTTAATAAGGAGTACATTTTAACAATGTAAACGTACATTTATTCGAGCGCCTGCTTATTGTTGGCAAAAAGCCCGCGAAAACCGTGGCGCGTGATTGGTGGCTAAAAAAAGGGAAAATGCGCGCGCGCATGAGTCATTTTCATTTACGATTTGTACTAAGCCTAATTCAAAAACAAAACCTAACGACTAAAATGGCGGACGAAATCATTTTAACGCTGATTTCTATTATCGCAGTGTTATTGTATTTATCGATGATTATCGTTAAAAGCTACAACCGAAGAAGAAGCCCCCTATCCACCAGTTTTCGGAGATTGATGACATACATTTTCAAAAACTGTGGTAATATCGAGCCCACTAGACGAAAAGTATCAGATATGACGACAACGAGCCTACTGATACAACAAGAATTGCTGAAACAAGTAAGCTAAACCCATTTTTATTAAAGTTGAATTAGACTCTGAGATAGTTCTCTATTTTTTAAATTTTATTAAAGGACGGATACGTTCGAGTAAAGGTGGCCCAAAAGCCTATGCTGGACACCATATGGGAAGAAAACGAAGACGAGGACCAAACCAACGCCATCTCGGAACCTAATGATCTTGCCACCACTGATGAGAGGAAAGTAAGAGGCCTGACTAAACGAGAATCCCGATCAATTGAGCAGCACATCGCCCGAATTCGAATCGCCAACATCGAGAAGAAACGTAAGTTCGAAAATCAATCCTCAAGTAATAACCTTAAATCGACTAGCAACGAACCAAAAGCCACGGGACCATCGGCCAGATGTACAAAACGTAGACAGGAACAAGCGGCTCTTAAACACGTCGAAAGAATCCGGGGTATGATAAACAATAATAAAACTTAAAACTTATAATATTTGCTAAATATAGTCCAAATTTCTAAATTATTATTAAAATATGGTACCTAAAAACCTTTTTCGTTAAATTCACATTTTTTTCTCAATGTGTATTTTCTATATAATGATAAATTATTTATAGAAAATATGCATTGAGATAAATATGTGAATTTTAACTGAAAAGGATTAGATACGGCATTTTAATAATTATTTAGAAATTTTGGGCTTTTAACTAAACTTTCCATGTTTCTTTAAATAGCGTTTCAATAGATATGTTAAGAGTATTTTAAAATGCTGTCAATTGTAAAGTGTGAACTAACCTCTTATTGTTATTAAATACGATGTTTTTTAGTACCCATTGTGTCTTTATTAAGTTTCTAATTGTAAAGTGTAACTCGCCTCTTTTATTGTTATTAAATATGATGTTTTTTGCTACCCATTGTGTCTTAATTCCGTTTCTCATTGTAAAGTGTAACTCGCCTCTTTTATTGTTATTAAATATGATGTTTTTTGCTACCCATTGTGTCTTTATTCCGATTCTAATTCAAGACTGTTAAGTGCATGGTTTCAATTGCTTCTTTCAACATACCCTCGATGTGATTTTTTTCAATCTGAGCTGGTAAAATTATTCCAATAATAATCCCCAGACGCGAGATTTCGAAATTGTCCTCTCTATCCAGGGTTGCCACAGATTTTTCATAACAAAATTCCCTGACTTTTCCAGGTTTTCCCTGACCATCTACACCGTTTTTCCCCGACCAATTTAATGGTTTAAATTAGTAGTAATATGCAATTTTTTATTCTTCAATAACTGTCCAAATAAACCCCTTTTTGTGTTGTATGGGAAGTCCAAGGTTGCTAGAGATTCGCGTGTGAATCAATTTTCCCCAAAAATAGGTGTTCTGTTTAGACAGTATACTGTGAGAAAGTATTCATAAAAACGTGCTTTTCTCAATAGGGACTTCCCATAAATGTTTAGAAGCCTCTGATCCCATATAATAAACTTTTACACATATTTATGGAAGCTTCCCTGGTCTAATTGAATCCATACAATGAGATTCCACAATTTTATTTTTTGATAATATGGAAATTCCCTGACTTTTCCCTGACCTTTGAACAATTTTAAAATTCCCTAACTTTTCCCTGACTTTTTAGACAAATTTTGAAATTTCCTGACTTTTCCATGTTTTCCAGGTCTGTGGCAACCCTGCTAGCGGTTGAGATTGGAACTAAGTAGGCAGTGCTTTCTATACGTTTACGGGGGTGAAAATGTATCGACGGAAAACAACTCTCCCCTCTCTCTCTCTCTCTCTCTCTCTCTCTCTCTCTCTCTCTCTCTCTCTCTCTCTCTCTCTCTCTCTCGCGCAACGAAGGAGCGTGTCTCGCCCGGCCGTCGCGATTTCGAGTCTCATTTACTCTAGAAAGAATATACTGGGCCTGGCCGCCTTTCTGTATAAATTTTCGAATACTCAGGTTGAAACCATGGACTGAGAAAATTGGACTCGTTTCATTTTCACCCGCAGTACGTCGTCTTATAAACTTGAAGGATGCTTGTGGCAGTAGCATATTGAATTATAAATAAATTTTAATTTGCTCGGAAGTAGGCTTAACACGGATCCACAAGGAGTTTTTATTCTGATATATTATTTAAACTAGGCTGAGTAGTTAAGCGCTTTCTAGTTAATGTCAGCGAGAGATACAGATTCGAATAGATTTCATACTTTCCACGGATTTTTCGCTATCTGTAAAACTGATTTCTTAAGTGACTGTAATCCCTCGCTATTAAATTGGGCCTGTTTTAAAGATAAATAATCCATCCCAAAAAAATCCACTTGTTCGGCTTCGTTATCTATTTAAGGATGATGTCTTTGGTATGAATTTCATTGTACCTTTAAAAAATCAACTTGTATTTCTGAGAAGTATGTTTAGGCTCAAAACACTCTACAATATAGCGAAGAATGAGTTGAATTACTACGCAATGACAAACCTAACAAAAATAAAGTAGTTATTTGAAACTGTTTTTGAGTAGAGATCGGGGTTTGGACAAGAAATTTATGATTATTTTATCTTTATTCATAACTTAAAATTTTTCGGGGAAAGTCTATGATAAATCCAATGTAATCACGAATAATTTTCCGACAATTTTTTTATGGTTAACTGATTAACTGATAGTTGTGGATTATTTTGTCCAAACCCCATTCTCTACTTTTGAGTCTCTAAGAGGAGATACATACAATCTGACAGTTTCTATTTCCTAAATCCCAACAGCCAACAATCAATAAAATTGTTACTTATAGGTGAAATAAATGTTTTTTATAGCACGAAAAAAATATAAAAAAATTTTAGAAATGGGGTTTTCATCCTCTTTGATAGAGATCGGGGTTTGGACAAGAAAATTTCTGATTATTTTATCTTTATTCATAACTTAAAATTTTTCGAGGAAAGTCTATGATAAATCCAATGTAATGGCGAATAATTTTCCGATTATTTTTTTATGATTAACTGATTAACTGATAATTGTGGATTATTTTGTCCAAACCCCGATCTCTACTCTTTGAGGATATTTCATAGAACTAATTAACGAGAAATTGTTATTTATCAGCAGCTCTAGCTATCATGGATAGAACAGTAACGGCTTAGTTAAAGGAAGGTTATTTGTAATTGGTTGATTTTTATCTTCATTAAAAATCTCAAACAATGTCAATTAAATGGATTTCGATATTTTAACTCAGAATATCTCGACTTTGATTTGTACATTTTAATAAGGAGTACATTTTAACAATGTAAACGTACATTTATTCGAGCGCCTGCTTATTGTTGGCAAAAAGCCCGCGAAAACCGTGGCGCGTGATTGGTGGCTAAAAAAAGGGAAAATGCGCGCGCGCATGAGTCATTTTCATTTACGATTTGTACTAAGCCTAATTCAAAAACAAAACCTAACGACTAAAATGGCGGACGAAATCATTTTAACGCTGATTTCTATTATCGCAGTGTTATTGTATTTATCGATGATTATCGTTAAAAGCTACAACCGAAGAAGAAGCCCCCTATCCACCAGTTTTCGGAGATTGATGACATACATTTTCAAAAACTGTGGTAATATCGAGCCCACTAGACGAAAAGTATCAGATATGACGACAACGAGCCTACTGATACAACAAGAATTGCTGAAACAAGTAAGCTAAACCCATTTTTATTAAAGTTGAATTAGACTCTGAGATAGTTCTCTATTTTTTAAATTTTATTAAAGGACGGATACGTTCGAGTAAAGGTGGCCCAAAAGCCTATGCTGGACACCATATGGGAAGAAAACGAAGACGAGGACCAAACCAACGCCATCTCGGAACCTAATGATCTTGCCACCACTGATGAGAGGAAAGTAAGAGGCCTGACTAAACGAGAATCCCGATCAATTGAGCAGCACATCGCCCGAATTCGAATCGCCAACATCGAGAAGAAACGTAAGTTCGAAAATCAATCCTCAAGTAATAACCTTAAATCGACTAGCAACGAACCAAAAGCCACGGGACCATCGGCCAGATGTACAAAACGTAGACAGGAACAAGCGGCTCTTAAACACGTCGAAAGAATCCGGGGTATGATAAACAATAATAAAACTTAAAACTTATAATATTTGCTAAATATAGTCCAAATTTCTAAATTATTATTAAAATATGGTACCTAAAAACCTTTTTCGTTAAATTCACATTTTTTTCTCAATGTGTATTTTCTATATAATGATAAATTATTTATAGAAAATATGCATTGAGATAAATATGTGAATTTTAACTGAAAAGGATTAGATACGGCATTTTAATAATTATTTAGAAATTTTGGGCTTTTAACTAAACTTTCCATGTTTCTTTAAATAGCGTTTCAATAGATATGTTAAGAGTATTTTAAAATGCTGTCAATTGTAAAGTGTGAACTAACCTCTTATTGTTATTAAATACGATGTTTTTTAGTACCCATTGTGTCTTTATTAAGTTTCTAATTGTAAAGTGTAACTCGCCTCTTTTATTGTTATTAAATATGATGTTTTTTGCTACCCATTGTGTCTTAATTCCGTTTCTCATTGTAAAGTGTAACTCGCCTCTTTTATTGTTATTAAATATGATGTTTTTTGCTACCCATTGTGTCTTTATTCCGATTCTAATTCAAGACTGTTAAGTGCATGGTTTCAATTGCTTCTTTCAACATACCCTCGATGTGATTTTTTTCAATCTGAGCTGGTAAAATTATTCCAATAATAATCCCCAGACGCGAGATTTCGAAATTGTCCTCTCTATCCAGGGTTGCCACAGATTTTTCATAACAAAATTCCCTGACTTTTCCAGGTTTTCCCTGACCATCTACACCGTTTTTCCCCGACCAATTTAATGGTTTAAATTAGTAGTAATATGCAATTTTTTATTCTTCAATAACTGTCCAAATAAACCCCTTTTTGTGTTGTATGGGAAGTCCAAGGTTGCTAGAGATTCGCGTGTGAATCAATTTTCCCCAAAAATAGGTGTTCTGTTTAGACAGTATACTGTGAGAAAGTATTCATAAAAACGTGCTTTTCTCAATAGGGACTTCCCATAAATGTTTAGAAGCCTCTGATCCCATATTTATGGAAGCTTCCCTGGTCTAATTGAATCCATACAATGAGATTCCACAATTTTATTTTTTGATAATATGGAAATTCCCTGACTTTTCCCTGACCTTTGAACAATTTTAAAATTCCCTAACTTTTCCCTGACTTTTTAGACAAATTTTGAAATTTCCTGACTTTTCCATGTTTTCCAGGTCTGTGGCAACCCTGCTAGCGGTTGAGATTGGAACTAAGTAGGCAGTGCTTTCTATACGTTTACGGGGGTGAAAATGTATCGACGGAAAACAACTCTCCCCTCTCTCTCTCTCTCTCTCTCTCTCTCTCTCGCGCAACGAAGGAGCGTGTCTCGCCCGGCCGTCGCGATTTCGAGTCTCATTTACTCTAGAAAGAATATACTGGGCCTGGCCGCCTTTCTGTATAAATTTTCGAATACTCAGGTTGAAACCATGGACTGAGAAAATTGGACTCGTTTCATTTTCACCCGCAGTACGTCGTCTTATAAACTTGAAGGATGCTTGTGGCAGTAGCATATTGAATTATAAATAAATTTTAATTTGCTCGGAAGTAGGCTTAACACGGATCCACAAGGAGTTTTTATTCTGATATATTATTTAAACTAGGCTGAGTAGTTAAGCGCTTTCTAGTTAATGTCAGCGAGAGATACAGATTCGAATAGATTTCATACTTTCCACGGATTTTTCGCTGTCTGTAAAACTGATTTCTTAAGTGACTGTAATCCCTCGCTATTAAATTGGGCCTGTTTTAAAGATAAATAATCCATCCCAAAAAAATCCACTTGTTCGGCTTCGTTATCTATTTAAGGATGATGTCTTTGGTATGAATTTCATTGTACCTTTAAAAAATCAACTTGTATTTCTGAGAAGTATGTTTAGGCTCAAAACACTCTACAATATAGCGAAGAATGAGTTGAATTACTACGCAATGACAAACCTAACAAAAATAAAGTAGTTATTTGAAACTGTTTTTGAGTAGAGATCGGGGTTTGGACAAGAAATTTATGATTATTTTATCTTTATTCATAACTTAAAATTTTTCGGGGAAAGTCTATGATAAATCCAATGTAATCACGAATAATTTTCCGACAATTTTTTTATGGTTAACTGATTAACTGATAGTTGTGGATTATTTTGTCCAAACCCCATTCTCTACTTTTGAGTCTCTAAGAGGAGATACATACAATCTGACAGTTTCTATTTCCTAAATCCCAACAGCCAACAATCAATAAAATTGTTACTTATAGGTGAAATAAATGTTTTTTATAGCACGAAAAAAATATAAAAAAATTTTAGAAATGGGGTTTTCATCCTCTTTGATAGAGATCGGGGTTTGGACAAGAAAATTTCTGATTATTTTATCTTTATTCATAACTTAAAATTTTTCGAGGAAAGTCTATGATAAATCCAATGTAATGGCGAATAATTTTCCGATTATTTTTTTATGATTAACTGATTAACTGATAATTGTGGATTATTTTGTCCAAACCCCGATCTCTACTCTTTGAGGATATTTCATAGAACTAATTAACGAGAAATTGTTATTTATCAGCAGCTCTAGCTATCATGGATAGAACAGTAACGGCTTAGTTAAAGGAAGGTTATTTGTAATTGGTTGATTTTTATCTTCATTAAAAATCTCAAACAATGTCAATTAAATGGATTTCGATATTTTAACTCAGAATATCTCGACTTTGATTTGTACATTTTAATAAGGAGTACATTTTAACAATGTAAACGTACATTTATTCGAGCGCCTGCTTATTGTTGGCAAAAAGCCCGCGAAAACCGTGGCGCGTGATTGGTGGCTAAAAAAAGGGAAAATGCGCGCGCGCATGAGTCATTTTCATTTACGATTTGTACTAAGCCTAATTCAAAAACAAAACCTAACGACTAAAATGGCGGACGAAATCATTTTAACGCTGATTTCTATTATCGCAGTGTTATTGTATTTATCGATGATTATCGTTAAAAGCTACAACCGAAGAAGAAGCCCCCTATCCACCAGTTTTCGGAGATTGATGACATACATTTTCAAAAACTGTGGTAATATCGAGCCCACTAGACGAAAAGTATCAGATATGACGACAACGAGCCTACTGATACAACAAGAATTGCTGAAACAAGTAAGCTAAACCCATTTTTATTAAAGTTGAATTAGACTCTGAGATAGTTCTCTATTTTTTAAATTTTATTAAAGGACGGATACGTTCGAGTAAAGGTGGCCCAAAAGCCTATGCTGGACACCATATGGGAAGAAAACGAAGACGAGGACCAAACCAACGCCATCTCGGAACCTAATGATCTTGCCACCACTGATGAGAGGAAAGTAAGAGGCCTGACTAAACGAGAATCCCGATCAATTGAGCAGCACATCGCCCGAATTCGAATCGCCAACATCGAGAAGAAACGTAAGTTCGAAAATCAATCCTCAAGTAATAACCTTAAATCGACTAGCAACGAACCAAAAGCCACGGGACCATCGGCCAGATGTACAAAACGTAGACAGGAACAAGCGGCTCTTAAACACGTCGAAAGAATCCGGGGTATGATAAACAATAATAAAACTTAAAACTTATAATATTTGCTAAATATAGTCCAAATTTCTAAATTATTATTAAAATATGGTACCTAAAAACCTTTTTCGTTAAATTCACATTTTTTTCTCAATGTGTATTTTCTATATAATGATAAATTATTTATAGAAAATATGCATTGAGATAAATATGTGAATTTTAACTGAAAAGGATTAGATACGGCATTTTAATAATTATTTAGAAATTTTGGGCTTTTAACTAAACTTTCCATGTTTCTTTAAATAGCGTTTCAATAGATATGTTAAGAGTATTTTAAAATGCTGTCAATTGTAAAGTGTGAACTAACCTCTTATTGTTATTAAATACGATGTTTTTTAGTACCCATTGTGTCTTTATTAAGTTTCTAATTGTAAAGTGTAACTCGCCTCTTTTATTGTTATTAAATATGATGTTTTTTGCTACCCATTGTGTCTTAATTCCGTTTCTCATTGTAAAGTGTAACTCGCCTCTTTTATTGTTATTAAATATGATGTTTTTTGCTACCCATTGTGTCTTTATTCCGATTCTAATTCAAGACTGTTAAGTGCATGGTTTCAATTGCTTCTTTCAACATACCCTCGATGTGATTTTTTTCAATCTGAGCTGGTAAAATTATTCCAATAATAATCCCCAGACGCGAGATTTCGAAATTGTCCTCTCTATCCAGGGTTGCCACAGATTTTTCATAACAAAATTCCCTGACTTTTCCAGGTTTTCCCTGACCATCTACACCGTTTTTCCCCGACCAATTTAATGGTTTAAATTAGTAGTAATATGCAATTTTTTATTCTTCAATAACTGTCCAAATAAACCCCTTTTTGTGTTGTATGGGAAGTCCAAGGTTGCTAGAGATTCGCGTGTGAATCAATTTTCCCCAAAAATAGGTGTTCTGTTTAGACAGTATACTGTGAGAAAGTATTCATAAAAACGTGCTTTTCTCAATAGGGACTTCCCATAAATGTTTAGAAGCCTCTGATCCCATATAATAAACTTTTACACATATTTATGGAAGCTTCCCTGGTCTAATTGAATCCATACAATGAGATTCCACAATTTTATTTTTTGATAATATGGAAATTCCCTGACTTTTCCCTGACCTTTGAACAATTTTAAAATTCCCTAACTTTTCCCTGACTTTTTAGACAAATTTTGAAATTTCCTGACTTTTCCATGTTTTCCAGGTCTGTGGCAACCCTGCTAGCGGTTGAGATTGGAACTAAGTAGGCAGTGCTTTCTATACGTTTACGGGGGTGAAAATGTATCGACGGAAAACAACTCTCCCTCTCTCTCTCTCTCTCTCTCTCTCTCTCTCTCTCTCTCTCTCTCTCTCGCCTAGTGCGGTCGTGTTTGATAGAGCTCCAGCGGTTTCGTGCTTTTGCGTCTTTTTGAAGGTTCGTGCCGCTATTTTTTTACGTGTACTAGCTTACCCGTAAGTTTATTCTTCTCGTTTTGATTCTCGTTTATTTAATTTACCGCATATTTTCGGTGTATTCGCGACTTTTGTTCCCGTCGGCTTTCGGGCCTTGGCCTTCGCTTAAATGGCCACCGTCGTTGGTCTGGCGGCCGCTTCTTGCTCCGCCGACGGAGGTTTTCCTCCAGACCCATCTATGCTACGTGCATCTCCAGACCCTACTAATGTCGCCAAAGTTTCTGTACCCGTTCCCGCTCCTACAAGCCCTTCCTCGGAGGCGCCCCTTTACTCTGCTGTTACTGAAAATGTTCACTTGCTTCGTACCCGTGGCCAACCCCAACGTACTCGCTTTACTTTTCGTTCGCGTCCCGGTACCCGTGGTGCCATTACTGCTGCTCATGGTGTCCTTATTGACGCTTCCTCCTATCCGTATACCAATCGGGAGTATCTCGAAGCTATCAAACAAGTCACCAACCCTGCCCAGATATTTTCGTTTTCCCGCGTTCAAGGCAGTTTCCAGCTGTTCTTCTTGGATGCGTCCTGGGCTCGCGAATTGATCTCTCATGGCTTGTCTATGCCGGACACTCGATTAATCCAGTGCCACCCCATTGGTGTTCCGCCGGTTCGCGTGGTCGTTTCGGACGTCCCTTCCCACTTCGATAACGGGTTTTTACGTGAAATGATGTCGGTTTACGGTACTGTTGTTGGCCCTATCAAGTCACTCCGTGCTTCGTACCAAGATGCTGACCTCCCCCATCTCCAGAGTTTTCGACGTCAAGTTATGATGAAGTTTCCGACTAAGAAAGCTCGCGATGAACTCCCTTCCCGCCTCTTTGTTGAATTTGATGAAGTGCCACTGACCTTTTTCGTCTCTACGGAAATGCGGTGTCACCAGTGTCAGGCCACTGGCCATGTTCGAGAGAACTGCCCGGATCGCACCCCTGGTGGGCTCCGCGCTCCCCCTGCTACTGCAGATCCGTCTGCTTCCTTACTGGCTCCGCCCAACGCGTCTCTTCCCGCTTCGTCGTCTCCCCCGCCTAATGTCCCTCCACCTCCACCTCCCGTTCCCTCCCTGGACTTAACCGCTATCGCCGTCGACACTTCTGCCGCCCCTGTTCTGAGTGTTCTTGATCCCGAAGGCTTCCCGCTTCCTCGTTCTTATGCCTCATCGGTGTCTTCTTCCGGAGCACAATCTGGCTCTCATCCCTCCCCTGCCTCTACCCTCGCACCTAAACCTTCCAACATGGTGGTGCTCACTAAAAAGAAACGTCTTGCTGCATCCGATACCCCACATGCTACTCTGCGCAAGGTTCGATGCTCGTCCAACCCCAAGGCTCGTTCCCAGTCTCTCGCCTCCGATAGTAGTCGTGCTGGGGACTTTGTTGACGATATGGACTTTGATTGTACTACCTCCGGTGCTCCGCCCCTATCTGACTCTTCCCTCGCTAGCTTATTCGATGCTATGTATCGTTCTTCCACCCCTATTCTTGAGCATGTGCGCCAGCATACTAACGATCCGGCAGCTTTGTTGATTCAATTGAAGGCGCTACGTGCTGACAAAGCGAAATTTGCTGCAAGTGCTCTGTCCCGCCTTTCTACCCAAGCTGTGTATCAATATGAACGCAAAATCCGCGCAGCGTACCTTGCAGAACTTTCCGCCTCTAATTAACTTTTTTATATGATACTGCCTTTATTAGTTTGCGTTCCATGTCCTCGTCTCCTTTTACTTATGGTCACTATTATGTCCTGCAATATTAGGGGCATGGGTACCCCTTTGACGAACTCTCGCGCGCGTCTATTTTATTCTGATTGTAACGCGGATATTTTTTGTGTACAGGAGACAAATGTTCATCAGCTATTTGCGGGCTCCCACCTATGGACACTCTGGCCCTGTCGGTTTTGGCACGCGTTGGCTTCTGCTCCGTCTGGCAGTGGAGTTTCCATCGGTGTGAGCTTACGTCTTTCTCCTTTAGTTAGGTATTTTGATTCTTTTTTGGGTAATGTTGTTTATCTACGAATTGAGCTATCCCCCGGTGTTCTTACCCACTTATTTGGGATTTATGTTGCTGCTAGTGATGACCAGGTGGCCCTTTCGGTGCTGGATCGTGTTGACCGTTGGCTTGCCTTAGTCCCTGCAGGGGAACCTATCCTTATGTTGGGGGATTTTAACTGTACGCTTGAACCTGCCTTTGATCGTCGTGGTTGTCTGGAGCGTCGGCCGGCTTTGGCTACCGCTCTAGGCAGCATTGTCACCCGCTTTGATTTTCGGGATGCTTTCCGCCTCCTCCAGCCCAATACGTACGCCTACACTTGGTCTGCTACGAATCATGGCCGTGTCCTTCGGGCTCGCCTTGACCGCGCTTACGTGGACTCTTTCCTTTCACCCCTGGCCTGTTACCATGTCCCCTGCCCTTTCTCTGATCATTCCGCGGTTCTCCTTAAATTACCACCTTCCTCTGGTGGCGGCAGTATACGCCCAGCGTATTGGAAATTAAATGTACAGGCCTTAGATGATCCTGTGTTTGTGGCTGATCTCCGGACTTTTCTGGTTGATTCTATTGCTACTCAATCGCGTTCTCTCCCCACCCGTAGCTGGTGTCAGTGGTGGTTTGAGTTTTTAAAACCTCAGCTTCGCAGCCGCATGAAGGACTATTGGACTACTACTGTATCCCGGGCCCGCTGTCAACTTCGGGCCTACGAGAAGGAACTGCAGTCCCTGGGTACCGCGTCTTTGGATAGAGCTGCGGAACTCCGCCGGCTCATTAATTCCTCGTATGCTGATCGCGCCCAAGCCGCTTTACTTAGCGCCCGTATTACCTTTGTTAATCACGTTGACACTCCTTCCCCGGCTTTCTTTCGTTGGACGTCTCGTGTAGCTTCTGCTACTCCCATGAATTCAGTTTATGACGCCACTGGCTCCCCTGTATATGGACCTGCTAACGTTCGAGCTCGGGTCACTGACTTTTACTCTGAGCTGTATGCCCCTCCCACTCTCTCGCCTCCTCCTCCAGCGCCCATCACGGCCCTCTTCCGAGTTATGCCGTCGCTTTCGCCTGTCTCCATTGCGTCCCTTGCTGACCCCTTTCAGTTGCGTGATTTTACGGCTTCGCTCCATTCCCTCGCACGTGGTCGTTCTCCTGGCCTTGATGGGCTTCCCGTTGAGTTTTATTGCAAGTTTTGGGATGAGCTGGGCCCGGCTTTGCTACAGGTCTACCGCGAGTTGCTGTCTTCCCCTGCTGGCATACCTTTTGTGCCCGATTTTTCCCGGTCTGTTGTTTGTCTCCTCCCGAAGAAAGGGGATCTCCGTGATTTGCGAAATTGGCGGCCCCTTTCCCTTACTAACGTTGATTACAAGATTTTTGCCAAATTCCTTGCTACTCGTCTTGGTACTGTTTTGGGTGATGTAATTTCCCCATTTCAGTCCTACTCCCTCCCTCATCGGACCATTTTTCACAACCTTCATATTATTCGTGATCTTATTGATTTGGCCAACCGTGATGGGGAGCCTCTTGCCCTGGTTAATGTTGATCAAGAGAAGGCCTTTGACTCGATCCGCCATGATTACCTCTTTGCTCTTCTACGTTATGTTGGCATCCCAGACTCGTTCTGCCGTGCCATTGCCCTTCTCTACACCAATGCCCAATTTCACGTTAAGGTTAATGATAGCCTTACCCCTTCAGTGTCTTTCGCTCGCGGTATACGCCAAGGTTGCCCTCTTTCGGGCATCTTATATTCTCTGTGCATTGACCCTTTCCTCCGCCTGCTGTCGGCCCGCCTTTCCCGGCCGTTCTTCTCTCCTTCCCATTGGGCGCTGACGTCTACTGCTTATGCTGATGATCTTACTGCGTTCCTCCGTTCCGATGCTGAGTTCGCGATTCTCCGTGAATGCCTTGACACTTTTTCTTGCGTTGCAGGGGCTCGTATTAATACCGTCAAAACGGTTGGTCTGTGGTGTGGCTCTTGGCTCGGTCGCCAGGATACCCCTTTGGGTTTCCATTGGTCGTCTGAGGGCTGTAAGATTCTCGGGGTGTATCTCGGCAATTCTGCTTCTTTTCTCGCTCGCAACTGGCTTGATCTGGAAACGACTCTTCTACGTGTCCTGGGACGTTGGCGCCCTCTTAAATCCCACGTTTCTCTTTTTGCACGAGTCCATATCGCCAATCAACTGGCTGCGAGTGTTTTGTGGCACCGGCTCAAGGTGTTGCCGCCCCCTCCTGATTTTCTTCATCGCTGTCAGTCTGCGTTGTTGGCCTTTGTTTGGGATAAGGTACACTGGGTTCACCGGGATGTCTGCACCTTGCCTCGCTCACTTGGGGGCCTTGGTTTGGTTTCTCTGACCTCTAAGGCTCGGGCTTTCCACATCTCGTTCATTGTCGCCCTTCTGTACACCGCTGCCTCTCTGCCCTATCATACCACGGCCCGAGCTTTCTTCGTTCCTGAAGTGATTCCTTCCCTGCTTAGTACGTCAGGGGTTTCCCCTCCTGCTTTGTCCGATTTTTATAAGTGCGTCTGGGTTGCCTGGTCCTCTGTCCCGTTCCTTCTGTCTCTCGATACTTGCTCCTTCGCGGCTCTCTCATCCTTGCCCGTTTTTGATTGCCGCTCTATCTTGGATCCTGATGGTGTTCCTTTGTCCGGCATTCTACACCAACGTTTTATTGATAATAACTGTGTTTTCGTGTCTGATTTTCTTGATCCGGTTACGCGAATGTGGCGCTCCGTTCCTCAGCTTCTTACACTTGCTGTTAATCCATCACGCCTTACTGTGAAAACTTGCTCGGTGGTGCGGGACTCCGTTGTCCGCTCCTTCCCTGACGTGTTTGACAGGCGCGGGGTCCGATCCGATTTTGTGTTTGGTACTTGCCCTTTTCCCTCGGTCCTTCTCCCCGCTTCCCGGGGTGCTGTTATACAGCTCCGCCTAAAGGGCCTCTCTCGCTCCGTCTATTCCTACCTTCTCGACAGCACTCCTCTCCGCCCACAGGCGCTATGCCCGCATCCCCTAAACTTTCCTGGCCGTTCCCCTTGGTTGATCCGTCGTTACTCTCCGCTCTCTTCTGGTCTTGAACTGGCCACTCACTGGCGCTCTCTTCATTCTGCATTGCCGGTCCCCCGTCGTCTTGTTCACATGGATCCCGTGGCTTACCCGTTTTCCAGTTGCCCTTGCTGTCCCGCTGCAGGGGATGTTGCCCATATGTTCTTGGATTGCCCCTTGGTTGTGGCCCTCGTTGCACGCGTCTTTGACTACCTCCTTCTGCTTTATGGTCACGGCCATGATGTTTCTACGTACTGGTTCTTGGACACTACTTTCGCGCATCACCCCTGTAATTTTGCTTTTGTCCTGTTAAAGGATGTCCTTTATCGCGACGGTCTCAGGCTCGTTGGTTTTCGTGGGGCTCTGTTCTCTAATTTCCCCTTGGCGGTCAGTGGTCTTTTTCACTGTTTTCGGGGTCGCTTTGTTGCCCGGGTCAACGCTGCTTATCGGTGGGCCCAACGTACCGGCACTATAGAGCGCTTCAGGGCCACCTGGCATCTTGATGGACCTCTTTAGGCTACTTCAATATTCCTCGTAGATAAACGACATTTTAACCCCATTATTACTCTTCGCGCGTAGTTATTTAATTTAATTACCCTTCACTGGTACCTTGACGTTATTCCGTATTTTTTTTGTGAATAGCTTTTACCTACTTATTTTAAGTATATTGTAAATAGTGTTTTATATTATGTTTAGTTTTCTGTTTTACTGATTTTTTGCTCGTTTTGTTCTTTCATTGGATACCTTTTGCTCTTTGTACATACGGTCTTAAGCTTAATAAAGCTCTTTTGAAACTCAACTCTCTCTCTCTCTCTCGCGCAACGAAGGAGCGTGTCTCGCCCGGCCGTCGCGATTTCGAGTCTCATTTACTCTAGAAAGAATATACTGGGCCTGGCCGCCTTTCTGTATAAATTTTCGAATACTCAGGTTGAAACCATGGACTGAGAAAATTGGACTCGTTTCATTTTCACCCGCAGTACGTCGTCTTATAAACTTGAAGGATGCTTGTGGCAGTAGCATATTGAATTATAAATAAATTTTAATTTGCTCGGAAGTAGGCTTAACACGGATCCACAAGGAGTTTTTATTCTGATATATTATTTAAACTAGGCTGAGTAGTTAAGCGCTTTCTAGTTACTGTCAGCGAGAGATACAGATTCGAATAGATTTCATACTTTCCACGGATTTTTCGCTGTCTGTAAAACTGATTTCTTAAGTGACTGTAATCCCTCGCTATTAAATTGGGCCTGTTTTAAAGATAAATAATCCATCCCAAAAAAATCCACTTGTTCGGCTTCGTTATCTATTTAAGGATGATGTCTTTGGTATGAATTTCATTGTACCTTTAAAAAATCAACTTGTATTTCTGAGAAGTATGTTTAGGCTCAAAACACTCTACAATATAGCGAAGAATGAGTTGAATTACTACGCAATGACAAACCTAACAAAAATAAAGTAGTTATTTGAAACTGTTTTTGAGTAGAGATCGGGGTTTGGACAAGAAATTTATGATTATTTTATCTTTATTCATAACTTAAAATTTTTCGGGGAAAGTCTATGATAAATCCAATGTAATCACGAATAATTTTCCGACAATTTTTTTATGGTTAACTGATTAACTGATAGTTGTGGATTATTTTGTCCAAACCCCATTCTCTACTTTTGAGTCTCTAAGAGGAGATACATACAATCTGACAGTTTCTATTTCCTAAATCCCAACAGCCAACAATCAATAAAATTGTTACTTATAGGTGAAATAAATGTTTTTTATAGCACGAAAAAAATATAAAAAAATTTTAGAAATGGGGTTTTCATCCTCTTTGATAGAGATCGGGGTTTGGACAAGAAAATTTCTGATTATTTTATCTTTATTCATAACTTAAAATTTTTCGAGGAAAGTCTATGATAAATCCAATGTAATGGCGAATAATTTTCCGATTATTTTTTTATGATTAACTGATTAACTGATAATTGTGGATTATTTTGTCCAAACCCCGATCTCTACTCTTTGAGGATATTTCATAGAACTAATTAACGAGAAATTGTTATTTATCAGCAGCTCTAGCTATCATGGATAGAACAGTAACGGCTTAGTTAAAGGAAGGTTATTTGTAATTGGTTGATTTTTATCTTCATTAAAAATCTCAAACAATGTCAATTAAATGGATTTCGATATTTTAACTCAGAATATCTCGACTTTGATTTGTACATTTTAATAAGGAGTACATTTTAACAATGTAAACGTACATTTATTCGAGCGCCTGCTTATTGTTGGCAAAAAGCCCGCGAAAACCGTGGCGCGTGATTGGTGGCTAAAAAAAGGGAAAATGCGCGCGCGCATGAGTCATTTTCATTTACGATTTGTACTAAGCCTAATTCAAAAACAAAACCTAACGACTAAAATGGCGGACGAAATCATTTTAACGCTGATTTCTATTATCGCAGTGTTATTGTATTTATCGATGATTATCGTTAAAAGCTACAACCGAAGAAGAAGCCCCCTATCCACCAGTTTTCGGAGATTGATGACATACATTTTCAAAAACTGTGGTAATATCGAGCCCACTAGACGAAAAGTATCAGATATGACGACAACGAGCCTACTGATACAACAAGAATTGCTGAAACAAGTAAGCTAAACCCATTTTTATTAAAGTTGAATTAGACTCTGAGATAGTTCTCTATTTTTTAAATTTTATTAAAGGACGGATACGTTCGAGTAAAGGTGGCCCAAAAGCCTATGCTGGACACCATATGGGAAGAAAACGAAGACGAGGACCAAACCAACGCCATCTCGGAACCTAATGATCTTGCCACCACTGATGAGAGGAAAGTAAGAGGCCTGACTAAACGAGAATCCCGATCAATTGAGCAGCACATCGCCCGAATTCGAATCGCCAACATCGAGAAGAAACGTAAGTTCGAAAATCAATCCTCAAGTAATAACCTTAAATCGACTAGCAACGAACCAAAAGCCACGGGACCATCGGCCAGATGTACAAAACGTAGACAGGAACAAGCGGCTCTTAAACACGTCGAAAGAATCCGGGGTATGATAAACAATAATAAAACTTAAAACTTATAATATTTGCTAAATATAGTCCAAATTTCTAAATTATTATTAAAATATGGTACCTAAAAACCTTTTTCGTTAAATTCACATTTTTTTCTCAATGTGTATTTTCTATATAATGATAAATTATTTATAGAAAATATGCATTGAGATAAATATGTGAATTTTAACTGAAAAGGATTAGATACGGCATTTTAATAATTATTTAGAAATTTTGGGCTTTTAACTAAACTTTCCATGTTTCTTTAAATAGCGTTTCAATAGATATGTTAAGAGTATTTTAAAATGCTGTCAATTGTAAAGTGTGAACTAACCTCTTATTGTTATTAAATACGATGTTTTTTAGTACCCATTGTGTCTTTATTAAGTTTCTAATTGTAAAGTGTAACTCGCCTCTTTTATTGTTATTAAATATGATGTTTTTTGCTACCCATTGTGTCTTAATTCCGTTTCTCATTGTAAAGTGTAACTCGCCTCTTTTATTGTTATTAAATATGATGTTTTTTGCTACCCATTGTGTCTTTATTCCGATTCTAATTCAAGACTGTTAAGTGCATGGTTTCAATTGCTTCTTTCAACATACCCTCGATGTGATTTTTTTCAATCTGAGCTGGTAAAATTATTCCAATAATAATCCCCAGACGCGAGATTTCGAAATTGTCCTCTCTATCCAGGGTTGCCACAGATTTTTCATAACAAAATTCCCTGACTTTTCCAGGTTTTCCCTGACCATCTACACCGTTTTTCCCCGACCAATTTAATGGTTTAAATTAGTAGTAATATGCAATTTTTTATTCTTCAATAACTGTCCAAATAAACCCCTTTTTGTGTTGTATGGGAAGTCCAAGGTTGCTAGAGATTCGCGTGTGAATCAATTTTCCCCAAAAATAGGTGTTCTGTTTAGACAGTATACTGTGAGAAAGTATTCATAAAAACGTGCTTTTCTCAATAGGGACTTCCCATAAATGTTTAGAAGCCTCTGATCCCATATAATAAACTTTTACACATATTTATGGAAGCTTCCCTGGTCTAATTGAATCCATACAATGAGATTCCACAATTTTATTTTTTGATAATATGGAAATTCCCTGACTTTTCCCTGACCTTTGAACAATTTTAAAATTCCCTAACTTTTCCCTGACTTTTTAGACAAATTTTGAAATTTCCTGACTTTTCCATGTTTTCCAGGTCTGTGGCAACCCTGCTAGCGGTTGAGATTGGAACTAAGTAGGCAGTGCTTTCTATACGTTTACGGGGGTGAAAATGTATCGACGGAAAACAACTCTCCCCTCTCTCTCTCTCTCTCTCTCTCTCTCTCTCTCTCTCTCTCTCTCTCGCCTAGTGCGGTCGTGTTTGATAGAGCTCCAGCGGTTTCGTGCTTTTGCGTCTTTTTGAAGGTTCGTGCCGCTATTTTTTTACGTGTACTAGCTTACCCGTAAGTTTATTCTTCTCGTTTTGATTCTCGTTTATTTAATTTACCGCATATTTTCGGTGTATTCGCGACTTTTGTTCCCGTCGGCTTTCGGGCCTTGGCCTTCGCTTAAATGGCCACCGTCGTTGGTCTGGCGGCCGCTTCTTGCTCCGCCGACGGAGGTTTTCCTCCAGACCCATCTATGCTACGTGCATCTCCAGACCCTACTAATGTCGCCAAAGTTTCTGTACCCGTTCCCGCTCCTACAAGCCCTTCCTCGGAGGCGCCCCTTTACTCTGCTGTTACTGAAAATGTTCACTTGCTTCGTACCCGTGGCCAACCCCAACGTACTCGCTTTACTTTTCGTTCGCGTCCCGGTACCCGTGGTGCCATTACTGCTGCTCATGGTGTCCTTATTGACGCTTCCTCCTATCCGTATACCAATCGGGAGTATCTCGAAGCTATCAAACAAGTCACCAACCCTGCCCAGATATTTTCGTTTTCCCGCGTTCAAGGCAGTTTCCAGCTGTTCTTCTTGGATGCGTCCTGGGCTCGCGAATTGATCTCTCATGGCTTGTCTATGCCGGACACTCGATTAATCCAGTGCCACCCCATTGGTGTTCCGCCGGTTCGCGTGGTCGTTTCGGACGTCCCTTCCCACTTCGATAACGGGTTTTTACGTGAAATGATGTCGGTTTACGGTACTGTTGTTGGCCCTATCAAGTCACTCCGTGCTTCGTACCAAGATGCTGACCTCCCCCATCTCCAGAGTTTTCGACGTCAAGTTATGATGAAGTTTCCGACTAAGAAAGCTCGCGATGAACTCCCTTCCCGCCTCTTTGTTGAATTTGATGAAGTGCCACTGACCTTTTTCGTCTCTACGGAAATGCGGTGTCACCAGTGTCAGGCCACTGGCCATGTTCGAGAGAACTGCCCGGATCGCACCCCTGGTGGGCTCCGCGCTCCCCCTGCTACTGCAGATCCGTCTGCTTCCTTACTGGCTCCGCCCAACGCGTCTCTTCCCGCTTCGTCGTCTCCCCCGCCTAATGTCCCTCCACCTCCACCTCCCGTTCCCTCCCTGGACTTAACCGCTATCGCCGTCGACACTTCTGCCGCCCCTGTTCTGAGTGTTCTTGATCCCGAAGGCTTCCCGCTTCCTCGTTCTTATGCCTCATCGGTGTCTTCTTCCGGAGCACAATCTGGCTCTCATCCCTCCCCTGCCTCTACCCTCGCACCTAAACCTTCCAACATGGTGGTGCTCACTAAAAAGAAACGTCTTGCTGCATCCGATACCCCACATGCTACTCTGCGCAAGGTTCGATGCTCGTCCAACCCCAAGGCTCGTTCCCAGTCTCTCGCCTCCGATAGTAGTCGTGCTGGGGACTTTGTTGACGATATGGACTTTGATTGTACTACCTCCGGTGCTCCGCCCCTATCTGACTCTTCCCTCGCTAGCTTATTCGATGCTATGTATCGTTCTTCCACCCCTATTCTTGAGCATGTGCGCCAGCATACTAACGATCCGGCAGCTTTGTTGATTCAATTGAAGGCGCTACGTGCTGACAAAGCGAAATTTGCTGCAAGTGCTCTGTCCCGCCTTTCTACCCAAGCTGTGTATCAATATGAACGCAAAATCCGCGCAGCGTACCTTGCAGAACTTTCCGCCTCTAATTAACTTTTTTATATGATACTGCCTTTATTAGTTTGCGTTCCATGTCCTCGTCTCCTTTTACTTATGGTCACTATTATGTCCTGCAATATTAGGGACATGGGTACCCCTTTGACGAACTCTCGCGCGCGTCTATTTTATTCTGATTGTAACGCGGATATTTTTTGTGTACAGGAGACAAATGTTCATCAGCTATTTGCGGGCTCCCACCTATGGACACTCTGGCCCTGTCGGTTTTGGCACGCGTTGGCTTCTGCTCCGTCTGGCAGTGGAGTTTCCATCGGTGTGAGCTTACGTCTTTCTCCTTTAGTTAGGTATTTTGATTCTTTTTTGGGTAATGTTGTTTATCTACGAATTGAGCTATCCCCCGGTGTTCTTACCCACTTATTTGGGATTTATGTTGCTGCTAGTGATGACCAGGTGGCCCTTTCGGTGCTGGATCGTGTTGACCGTTGGCTTGCCTTAGTCCCTGCAGGGGAACCTATCCTTATGTTGGGGGATTTTAACTGTACGCTTGAACCTGCCTTTGATCGTCGTGGTTGTCTGGAGCGTCGGCCGGCTTTGGCTACCGCTCTAGGCAGCATTGTCACCCGCTTTGATTTTCGGGATGCTTTCCGCCTCCTCCAGCCCAATACGTACGCCTACACTTGGTCTGCTACGAATCATGGCCGTGTCCTTCGGGCTCGCCTTGACCGCGCTTACGTGGACTCTTTCCTTTCACCCCTGGCCTGTTACCATGTCCCCTGCCCTTTCTCTGATCATTCCGCGGTTCTCCTTAAATTACCACCTTCCTCTGGTGGCGGCAGTATACGCCCAGCGTATTGGAAATTAAATGTACAGGCCTTAGATGATCCTGTGTTTGTGGCTGATCTCCGGACTTTTCTGGTTGATTCTATTGCTACTCAATCGCGTTCTCTCCCCACCCGTAGCTGGTGTCAGTGGTGGTTTGAGTTTTTAAAACCTCAGCTTCGCAGCCGCATGAAGGACTATTGGACTACTACTGTATCCCGGGCCCGCTGTCAACTTCGGGCCTACGAGAAGGAACTGCAGTCCCTGGGTACCGCGTCTTTGGATAGAGCTGCGGAACTCCGCCGGCTCATTAATTCCTCGTATGCTGATCGCGCCCAAGCCGCTTTACTTAGCGCCCGTATTACCTTTGTTAATCACGTTGACACTCCTTCCCCGGCTTTCTTTCGTTGGACGTCTCGTGTAGCTTCTGCTACTCCCATGAATTCAGTTTATGACGCCACTGGCTCCCCTGTATATGGACCTGCTAACGTTCGAGCTCGGGTCACTGACTTTTACTCTGAGCTGTATGCCCCTCCCACTCTCTCGCCTCCTCCTCCAGCGCCCATCACGGCCCTCTTCCGAGTTATGCCGTCGCTTTCGCCTGTCTCCATTGCGTCCCTTGCTGACCCCTTTCAGTTGCGTGATTTTACGGCTTCGCTCCATTCCCTCGCACGTGGTCGTTCTCCTGGCCTTGATGGGCTTCCCGTTGAGTTTTATTGCAAGTTTTGGGATGAGCTGGGCCCGGCTTTGCTACAGGTCTACCGCGAGTTGCTGTCTTCCCCTGCTGGCATACCTTTTGTGCCCGATTTTTCCCGGTCTGTTGTTTGTCTCCTCCCGAAGAAAGGGGATCTCCGTGATTTGCGAAATTGGCGGCCCCTTTCCCTTACTAACGTTGATTACAAGATTTTTGCCAAATTCCTTGCTACTCGTCTTGGTACTGTTTTGGGTGATGTAATTTCCCCATTTCAGTCCTACTCCCTCCCTCATCGGACCATTTTTCACAACCTTCATATTATTCGTGATCTTATTGATTTGGCCAACCGTGATGGGGAGCCTCTTGCCCTGGTTAATGTTGATCAAGAGAAGGCCTTTGACTCGATCCGCCATGATTACCTCTTTGCTCTTCTACGTTATGTTGGCATCCCAGACTCGTTCTGCCGTGCCATTGCCCTTCTCTACACCAATGCCCAATTTCACGTTAAGGTTAATGATAGCCTTACCCCTTCAGTGTCTTTCGCTCGCGGTATACGCCAAGGTTGCCCTCTTTCGGGCATCTTATATTCTCTGTGCATTGACCCTTTCCTCCGCCTGCTGTCGGCCCGCCTTTCCCGGCCGTTCTTCTCTCCTTCCCATTGGGCGCTGACGTCTACTGCTTATGCTGATGATCTTACTGCGTTCCTCCGTTCCGATGCTGAGTTCGCGATTCTCCGTGAATGCCTTGACACTTTTTCTTGCGTTGCAGGGGCTCGTATTAATACCGTCAAAACGGTTGGTCTGTGGTGTGGCTCTTGGCTCGGTCGCCAGGATACCCCTTTGGGTTTCCATTGGTCGTCTGAGGGCTGTAAGATTCTCGGGGTGTATCTCGGCAATTCTGCTTCTTTTCTCGCTCGCAACTGGCTTGATCTGGAAACGACTCTTCTACGTGTCCTGGGACGTTGGCGCCCTCTTAAATCCCACGTTTCTCTTTTTGCACGAGTCCATATCGCCAATCAACTGGCTGCGAGTGTTTTGTGGCACCGGCTCAAGGTGTTGCCGCCCCCTCCTGATTTTCTTCATCGCTGTCAGTCTGCGTTGTTGGCCTTTGTTTGGGATAAGGTACACTGGGTTCACCGGGATGTCTGCACCTTGCCTCGCTCACTTGGGGGCCTTGGTTTGGTTTCTCTGACCTCTAAGGCTCGGGCTTTCCACATCTCGTTCATTGTCGCCCTTCTGTACACCGCTGCCTCTCTGCCCTATCATACCACGGCCCGAGCTTTCTTCGTTCCTGAAGTGATTCCTTCCCTGCTTAGTACGTCAGGGGTTTCCCCTCCTGCTTTGTCCGATTTTTATAAGTGCGTCTGGGTTGCCTGGTCCTCTGTCCCGTTCCTTCTGTCTCTCGATACTTGCTCCTTCGCGGCTCTCTCATCCTTGCCCGTTTTTGATTGCCGCTCTATCTTGGATCCTGATGGTGTTCCTTTGTCCGGCATTCTACACCAACGTTTTATTGATAATAACTGTGTTTTCGTGTCTGATTTTCTTGATCCGGTTACGCGAATGTGGCGCTCCGTTCCTCAGCTTCTTACACTTGCTGTTAATCCATCACGCCTTACTGTGAAAACTTGCTCGGTGGTGCGGGACTCCGTTGTCCGCTCCTTCCCTGACGTGTTTGACAGGCGCGGGGTCCGATCCGATTTTGTGTTTGGTACTTGCCCTTTTCCCTCGGTCCTTCTCCCCGCTTCCCGGGGTGCTGTTATACAGCTCCGCCTAAAGGGCCTCTCTCGCTCCGTCTATTCCTACCTTCTCGACAGCACTCCTCTCCGCCCACAGGCGCTATGCCCGCATCCCCTAAACTTTCCTGGCCGTTCCCCTTGGTTGATCCGTCGTTACTCTCCGCTCTCTTCTGGTCTTGAACTGGCCACTCACTGGCGCTCTCTTCATTCTGCATTGCCGGTCCCCCGTCGTCTTGTTCACATGGATCCCGTGGCTTACCCGTTTTCCAGTTGCCCTTGCTGTCCCGCTGCAGGGGATGTTGCCCATATGTTCTTGGATTGCCCCTTGGTTGTGGCCCTCGTTGCACGCGTCTTTGACTACCTCCTTCTGCTTTATGGTCACGGCCATGATGTTTCTACGTACTGGTTCTTGGACACTACTTTCGCGCATCACCCCTGTAATTTTGCTTTTGTCCTGTTAAAGGATGTCCTTTATCGCGACGGTCTCAGGCTCGTTGGTTTTCGTGGGGCTCTGTTCTCTAATTTCCCCTTGGCGGTCAGTGGTCTTTTTCACTGTTTTCGGGGTCGCTTTGTTGCCCGGGTCAACGCTGCTTATCGGTGGGCCCAACGTACCGGCACTATAGAGCGCTTCAGGGCCACCTGGCATCTTGATGGACCTCTTTAGGCTACTTCAATATTCCTCGTAGATAAACGACATTTTAACCCCATTATTACTCTTCGCGCGTAGTTATTTAATTTAATTACCCTTCACTGGTACCTTGACGTTATTCCGTATTTTTTTTGTGAATAGCTTTTACCTACTTATTTTAAGTATATTGTAAATAGTGTTTTATATTATGTTTAGTTTTCTGTTTTACTGATTTTTTGCTCGTTTTGTTCTTTCATTGGATACCTTTTGCTCTTTGTACATACGGTCTTAAGCTTAATAAAGCTCTTTTGAAACTCAACTCTCTCTCTCTCTCTCGCGCAACGAAGGAGCGTGTCTCGCCCGGCCGTCGCGATTTCGAGTCTCATTTACTCTAGAAAGAATATACTGGGCCTGGCCGCCTTTCTGTATAAATTTTCGAATACTCAGGTTGAAACCATGGACTGAGAAAATTGGACTCGTTTCATTTTCACCCGCAGTACGTCGTCTTATAAACTTGAAGGATGCTTGTGGCAGTAGCATATTGAATTATAAATAAATTTTAATTTGCTCGGAAGTAGGCTTAACACGGATCCACAAGGAGTTTTTATTCTGATATATTATTTAAACTAGGCTGAGTAGTTAAGCGCTTTCTAGTTACTGTCAGCGAGAGATACAGATTCGAATAGATTTCATACTTTCCACGGATTTTTCGCTGTCTGTAAAACTGATTTCTTAAGTGACTGTAATCCCTCGCTATTAAATTGGGCCTGTTTTAAAGATAAATAATCCATCCCAAAAAAATCCACTTGTTCGGCTTCGTTATCTATTTAAGGATGATGTCTTTGGTATGAATTTCATTGTACCTTTAAAAAATCAACTTGTATTTCTGAGAAGTATGTTTAGGCTCAAAACACTCTACAATATAGCGAAGAATGAGTTGAATTACTACGCAATGACAAACCTAACAAAAATAAAGTAGTTATTTGAAACTGTTTTTGAGTAGAGATCGGGGTTTGGACAAGAAATTTATGATTATTTTATCTTTATTCATAACTTAAAATTTTTCGGGGAAAGTCTATGATAAATCCAATGTAATCACGAATAATTTTCCGACAATTTTTTTATGGTTAACTGATTAACTGATAGTTGTGGATTATTTTGTCCAAACCCCATTCTCTACTTTTGAGTCTCTAAGAGGAGATACATACAATCTGACAGTTTCTATTTCCTAAATCCCAACAGCCAACAATCAATAAAATTGTTACTTATAGGTGAAATAAATGTTTTTTATAGCACGAAAAAAATATAAAAAAATTTTAGAAATGGGGTTTTCATCCTCTTTGATAGAGATCGGGGTTTGGACAAGAAAATTTCTGATTATTTTATCTTTATTCATAACTTAAAATTTTTCGAGGAAAGTCTATGATAAATCCAATGTAATGGCGAATAATTTTCCGATTATTTTTTTATGATTAACTGATTAACTGATAATTGTGGATTATTTTGTCCAAACCCCGATCTCTACTCTTTGAGGATATTTCATAGAACTAATTAACGAGAAATTGTTATTTATCAGCAGCTCTAGCTATCATGGATAGAACAGTAACGGCTTAGTTAAAGGAAGGTTATTTGTAATTGGTTGATTTTTATCTTCATTAAAAATCTCAAACAATGTCAATTAAATGGATTTCGATATTTTAACTCAGAATATCTCGACTTTGATTTGTACATTTTAATAAGGAGTACATTTTAACAATGTAAACGTACATTTATTCGAGCGCCTGCTTATTGTTGGCAAAAAGCCCGCGAAAACCGTGGCGCGTGATTGGTGGCTAAAAAAAGGGAAAATGCGCGCGCGCATGAGTCATTTTCATTTACGATTTGTACTAAGCCTAATTCAAAAACAAAACCTAACGACTAAAATGGCGGACGAAATCATTTTAACGCTGATTTCTATTATCGCAGTGTTATTGTATTTATCGATGATTATCGTTAAAAGCTACAACCGAAGAAGAAGCCCCCTATCCACCAGTTTTCGGAGATTGATGACATACATTTTCAAAAACTGTGGTAATATCGAGCCCACTAGACGAAAAGTATCAGATATGACGACAACGAGCCTACTGATACAACAAGAATTGCTGAAACAAGTAAGCTAAACCCATTTTTATTAAAGTTGAATTAGACTCTGAGATAGTTCTCTATTTTTTAAATTTTATTAAAGGACGGATACGTTCGAGTAAAGGTGGCCCAAAAGCCTATGCTGGACACCATATGGGAAGAAAACGAAGACGAGGACCAAACCAACGCCATCTCGGAACCTAATGATCTTGCCACCACTGATGAGAGGAAAGTAAGAGGCCTGACTAAACGAGAATCCCGATCAATTGAGCAGCACATCGCCCGAATTCGAATCGCCAACATCGAGAAGAAACGTAAGTTCGAAAATCAATCCTCAAGTAATAACCTTAAATCGACTAGCAACGAACCAAAAGCCACGGGACCATCGGCCAGATGTACAAAACGTAGACAGGAACAAGCGGCTCTTAAACACGTCGAAAGAATCCGGGGTATGATAAACAATAATAAAACTTAAAACTTATAATATTTGCTAAATATAGTCCAAATTTCTAAATTATTATTAAAATATGGTACCTAAAAACCTTTTTCGTTAAATTCACATTTTTTTCTCAATGTGTATTTTCTATATAATGATAAATTATTTATAGAAAATATGCATTGAGATAAATATGTGAATTTTAACTGAAAAGGATTAGATACGGCATTTTAATAATTATTTAGAAATTTTGGGCTTTTAACTAAACTTTCCATGTTTCTTTAAATAGCGTTTCAATAGATATGTTAAGAGTATTTTAAAATGCTGTCAATTGTAAAGTGTGAACTAACCTCTTATTGTTATTAAATACGATGTTTTTTAGTACCCATTGTGTCTTTATTAAGTTTCTAATTGTAAAGTGTAACTCGCCTCTTTTATTGTTATTAAATATGATGTTTTTTGCTACCCATTGTGTCTTAATTCCGTTTCTCATTGTAAAGTGTAACTCGCCTCTTTTATTGTTATTAAATATGATGTTTTTTGCTACCCATTGTGTCTTTATTCCGATTCTAATTCAAGACTGTTAAGTGCATGGTTTCAATTGCTTCTTTCAACATACCCTCGATGTGATTTTTTTCAATCTGAGCTGGTAAAATTATTCCAATAATAATCCCCAGACGCGAGATTTCGAAATTGTCCTCTCTATCCAGGGTTGCCACAGATTTTTCATAACAAAATTCCCTGACTTTTCCAGGTTTTCCCTGACCATCTACACCGTTTTTCCCCGACCAATTTAATGGTTTAAATTAGTAGTAATATGCAATTTTTTATTCTTCAATAACTGTCCAAATAAACCCCTTTTTGTGTTGTATGGGAAGTCCAAGGTTGCTAGAGATTCGCGTGTGAATCAATTTTCCCCAAAAATAGGTGTTCTGTTTAGACAGTATACTGTGAGAAAGTATTCATAAAAACGTGCTTTTCTCAATAGGGACTTCCCATAAATGTTTAGAAGCCTCTGATCCCATATTTATGGAAGCTTCCCTGGTCTAATTGAATCCATACAATGAGATTCCACAATTTTATTTTTTGATAATATGGAAATTCCCTGACTTTTCCCTGACCTTTGAACAATTTTAAAATTCCCTAACTTTTCCCTGACTTTTTAGACAAATTTTGAAATTTCCTGACTTTTCCATGTTTTCCAGGTCTGTGGCAACCCTGCTAGCGGTTGAGATTGGAACTAAGTAGGCAGTGCTTTCTATACGTTTACGGGGGTGAAAATGTATCGACGGAAAACAACTCTCCCCTCTCTCTCTCTCTCTCTCTCTCTCTCTCTCTCTCTCTCGCGCAACGAAGGAGCGTGTCTCGCCCGGCCGTCGCGATTTCGAGTCTCATTTACTCTAGAAAGAATATACTGGGCCTGGCCGCCTTTCTGTATAAATTTTCGAATACTCAGGTTGAAACCATGGACTGAGAAAATTGGACTCGTTTCATTTTCACCCGCAGTACGTCGTCTTATAAACTTGAAGGATGCTTGTGGCAGTAGCATATTGAATTATAAATAAATTTTAATTTGCTCGGAAGTAGGCTTAACACGGATCCACAAGGAGTTTTTATTCTGATATATTATTTAAACTAGGCTGAGTAGTTAAGCGCTTTCTAGTTAATGTCAGCGAGAGATACAGATTCGAATAGATTTCATACTTTCCACGGATTTTTCGCTGTCTGTAAAACTGATTTCTTAAGTGACTGTAATCCCTCGCTATTAAATTGGGCCTGTTTTAAAGATAAATAATCCATCCCAAAAAAATCCACTTGTTCGGCTTCGTTATCTATTTAAGGATGATGTCTTTGGTATGAATTTCATTGTACCTTTAAAAAATCAACTTGTATTTCTGAGAAGTATGTTTAGGCTCAAAACACTCTACAATATAGCGAAGAATGAGTTGAATTACTACGCAATGACAAACCTAACAAAAATAAAGTAGTTATTTGAAACTGTTTTTGAGTAGAGATCGGGGTTTGGACAAGAAATTTATGATTATTTTATCTTTATTCATAACTTAAAATTTTTCGGGGAAAGTCTATGATAAATCCAATGTAATCACGAATAATTTTCCGACAATTTTTTTATGGTTAACTGATTAACTGATAGTTGTGGATTATTTTGTCCAAACCCCATTCTCTACTTTTGAGTCTCTAAGAGGAGATACATACAATCTGACAGTTTCTATTTCCTAAATCCCAACAGCCAACAATCAATAAAATTGTTACTTATAGGTGAAATAAATGTTTTTTATAGCACGAAAAAAATATAAAAAAATTTTAGAAATGGGGTTTTCATCCTCTTTGATAGAGATCGGGGTTTGGACAAGAAAATTTCTGATTATTTTATCTTTATTCATAACTTAAAATTTTTCGAGGAAAGTCTATGATAAATCCAATGTAATGGCGAATAATTTTCCGATTATTTTTTTATGATTAACTGATTAACTGATAATTGTGGATTATTTTGTCCAAACCCCGATCTCTACTCTTTGAGGATATTTCATAGAACTAATTAACGAGAAATTGTTATTTATCAGCAGCTCTAGCTATCATGGATAGAACAGTAACGGCTTAGTTAAAGGAAGGTTATTTGTAATTGGTTGATTTTTATCTTCATTAAAAATCTCAAACAATGTCAATTAAATGGATTTCGATATTTTAACTCAGAATATCTCGACTTTGATTTGTACATTTTAATAAGGAGTACATTTTAACAATGTAAACGTACATTTATTCGAGCGCCTGCTTATTGTTGGCAAAAAGCCCGCGAAAACCGTGGCGCGTGATTGGTGGCTAAAAAAAGGGAAAATGCGCGCGCGCATGAGTCATTTTCATTTACGATTTGTACTAAGCCTAATTCAAAAACAAAACCTAACGACTAAAATGGCGGACGAAATCATTTTAACGCTGATTTCTATTATCGCAGTGTTATTGTATTTATCGATGATTATCGTTAAAAGCCAACCGAAGAAGAAGCCCCCTATCCACCAGTTTTCGGAGATTGATGACATACATTTTCAAAAACTGTGGTAATATCGAGCCCACTAGACGAAAAGTATCAGATATGACGACAACGAGCCTACTGATACAACAAGAATTGCTGAAACAAGTAAGCTAAACCCATTTTTATTAAAGTTGAATTAGACTCTGAGATAGTTCTCTATTTTTTAAATTTTATTAAAGGACGGATACGTTCGAGTAAAGGTGGCCCAAAAGCCTATGCTGGACACCATATGGGAAGAAAACGAAGACGAGGACCAAACCAACGCCATCTCGGAACCTAATGATCTTGCCACCACTGATGAGAGGAAAGTAAGAGGCCTGACTAAACGAGAATCCCGATCAATTGAGCAGCACATCGCCCGAATTCGAATCGCCAACATCGAGAAGAAACGTAAGTTCGAAAATCAATCCTCAAGTAATAACCTTAAATCGACTAGCAACGAACCAAAAGCCACGGGACCATCGGCCAGATGTACAAAACGTAGACAGGAACAAGCGGCTCTTAAACACGTCGAAAGAATCCGGGGTATGATAAACAATAATAAAACTTAAAACTTATAATATTTGCTAAATATAGTCCAAATTTCTAAATTATTATTAAAATATGGTACCTAAAAACCTTTTTCGTTAAATTCACATTTTTTTCTCAATGTGTATTTTCTATATAATGATAAATTATTTATAGAAAATATGCATTGAGATAAATATGTGAATTTTAACTGAAAAGGATTAGATACGGCATTTTAATAATTATTTAGAAATTTTGGGCTTTTAACTAAACTTTCCATGTTTCTTTAAATAGCGTTTCAATAGATATGTTAAGAGTATTTTAAAATGCTGTCAATTGTAAAGTGTGAACTAACCTCTTATTGTTATTAAATACGATGTTTTTTAGTACCCATTGTGTCTTTATTAAGTTTCTAATTGTAGAGTGTAACTCGCCTCTTTTATTGTTATTAAATATGATGTTTTTTGCTACCCATTGTGTCTTAATTCCGTTTCTCATTGTAAAGTGTAACTCGCCTCTTTTATTGTTATTAAATATGATGTTTTTTGCTACCCATTGTGTCTTTATTCCGATTCTAATTCAAGACTGTTAAGTGCATGGTTTCAATTGCTTCTTTCAACATACCCTCGATGTGATTTTTTTCAATCTGAGCTGGTAAAATTATTCCAATAATAATCCCCAGACGCGAGATTTCGAAATTGTCCTCTCTATCCAGGGTTGCCACAGATTTTTCATAACAAAATTCCCTGACTTTTCCAGGTTTTCCCTGACCATCTACACCGTTTTTCCCCGACCAATTTAATGGTTTAAATTAGTAGTAATATGCAATTTTTTATTCTTCAATAACTGTCCAAATAAACCCCTTTTTGTGTTGTATGGGAAGTCCAAGGTTGCTAGAGATTCGCGTGTGAATCAATTTTCCCCAAAAATAGGTGTTCTGTTTAGACAGTATACTGTGAGAAAGTATTCATAAAAACGTGCTTTTCTCAATAGGGACTTCCCATAAATGTTTAGAAGCCTCTGATCCCATATAATAAACTTTTACACATATTTATGGAAGCTTCCCTGGTCTAATTGAATCCATACAATGAGATTCCACAATTTTATTTTTTGATAATATGGAAATTCCCTGACTTTTCCCTGACCTTTGAACAATTTTAAAATTCCCTAACTTTTCCCTGACTTTTTAGACAAATTTTGAAATTTCCTGACTTTTCCATGTTTTCCAGGTCTGTGGCAACCCTGCTAGCGGTTGAGATTGGAACTAAGTAGGCAGTGCTTTCTATACGTTTACGGGGGTGAAAATGTATCGACGGAAAACAACTCTCTCTCTCTCTCTCTCTCTCTCTCTCTCTCTCTCTCTCTCTCTCTCTCTCTCTCTCTCTCTCGCGCAACGAAGGAGCGTGTCTCGCCCGGCCGTCGCGATTTCGAGTCTCATTTACTCTAGAAAGAATATACTGGGCCTGGCCGCCTTTCTGTATAAATTTTCGAATACTCAGGTTGAAACCATGGACTGAGAAAATTGGACTCGTTTCATTTTCACCCGCAGTACGTCGTCTTATAAACTTGAAGGATGCTTGTGGCAGTAGCATATTGAATTATAAATAAATTTTAATTTGCTCGGAAGTAGGCTTAACACGGATCCACAAGGAGTTTTTATTCTGATATATTATTTAAACTAGGCTGAGTAGTTAAGCGCTTTCTAGTTAATGTCAGCGAGAGATACAGATTCGAATAGATTTCATACTTTCCACGGATTTTTCGCTATCTGTAAAACTGATTTCTTAAGTGACTGTAATCCCTCGCTATTAAATTGGGCCTGTTTTAAAGATAAATAATCCATCCCAAAAAAATCCACTTGTTCGGCTTCGTTATCTATTTAAGGATGATGTCTTTGGTATGAATTTCATTGTACCTTTAAAAAATCAACTTGTATTTCTGAGAAGTATGTTTAGGCTCAAAACACTCTACAATATAGCGAAGAATGAGTTGAATTACTACGCAATGACAAACCTAACAAAAATAAAGTAGTTATTTGAAACTGTTTTTGAGTAGAGATCGGGGTTTGGACAAGAAATTTATGATTATTTTATCTTTATTCATAACTTAAAATTTTTCGGGGAAAGTCTATGATAAATCCAATGTAATCACGAATAATTTTCCGACAATTTTTTTATGGTTAACTGATTAACTGATAGTTGTGGATTATTTTGTCCAAACCCCATTCTCTACTTTTGAGTCTCTAAGAGGAGATACATACAATCTGACAGTTTCTATTTCCTAAATCCCAACAGCCAACAATCAATAAAATTGTTACTTATAGGTGAAATAAATGTTTTTTATAGCACGAAAAAAATATAAAAAAATTTTAGAAATGGGGTTTTCATCCTCTTTGATAGAGATCGGGGTTTGGACAAGAAAATTTCTGATTATTTTATCTTTATTCATAACTTAAAATTTTTCGAGGAAAGTCTATGATAAATCCAATGTAATGGCGAATAATTTTCCGATTATTTTTTTATGATTAACTGATTAACTGATAATTGTGGATTATTTTGTCCAAACCCCGATCTCTACTCTTTGAGGATATTTCATAGAACTAATTAACGAGAAATTGTTATTTATCAGCAGCTCTAGCTATCATGGATAGAACAGTAACGGCTTAGTTAAAGGAAGGTTATTTGTAATTGGTTGATTTTTATCTTCATTAAAAATCTCAAACAATGTCAATTAAATGGATTTCGATATTTTAACTCAGAATATCTCGACTTTGATTTGTACATTTTAATAAGGAGTACATTTTAACAATGTAAACGTACATTTATTCGAGCGCCTGCTTATTGTTGGCAAAAAGCCCGCGAAAACCGTGGCGCGTGATTGGTGGCTAAAAAAAGGGAAAATGCGCGCGCGCATGAGTCATTTTCATTTACGATTTGTACTAAGCCTAATTCAAAAACAAAACCTAACGACTAAAATGGCGGACGAAATCATTTTAACGCTGATTTCTATTATCGCAGTGTTATTGTATTTATCGATGATTATCGTTAAAAGCTACAACCGAAGAAGAAGCCCCCTATCCACCAGTTTTCGGAGATTGATGACATACATTTTCAAAAACTGTGGTAATATCGAGCCCACTAGACGAAAAGTATCAGATATGACGACAACGAGCCTACTGATACAACAAGAATTGCTGAAACAAGTAAGCTAAACCCATTTTTATTAAAGTTGAATTAGACTCTGAGATAGTTCTCTATTTTTTAAATTTTATTAAAGGACGGATACGTTCGAGTAAAGGTGGCCCAAAAGCCTATGCTGGACACCATATGGGAAGAAAACGAAGACGAGGACCAAACCAACGCCATCTCGGAACCTAATGATCTTGCCACCACTGATGAGAGGAAAGTAAGAGGCCTGACTAAACGAGAATCCCGATCAATTGAGCAGCACATCGCCCGAATTCGAATCGCCAACATCGAGAAGAAACGTAAGTTCGAAAATCAATCCTCAAGTAATAACCTTAAATCGACTAGCAACGAACCAAAAGCCACGGGACCATCGGCCAGATGTACAAAACGTAGACAGGAACAAGCGGCTCTTAAACACGTCGAAAGAATCCGGGGTATGATAAACAATAATAAAACTTAAAACTTATAATATTTGCTAAATATAGTCCAAATTTCTAAATTATTATTAAAATATGGTACCTAAAAACCTTTTTCGTTAAATTCACATTTTTTTCTCAATGTGTATTTTCTATATAATGATAAATTATTTATAGAAAATATGCATTGAGATAAATATGTGAATTTTAACTGAAAAGGATTAGATACGGCATTTTAATAATTATTTAGAAATTTTGGGCTTTTAACTAAACTTTCCATGTTTCTTTAAATAGCGTTTCAATAGATATGTTAAGAGTATTTTAAAATGCTGTCAATTGTAAAGTGTGAACTAACCTCTTATTGTTATTAAATACGATGTTTTTTAGTACCCATTGTGTCTTTATTAAGTTTCTAATTGTAAAGTGTAACTCGCCTCTTTTATTGTTATTAAATATGATGTTTTTTGCTACCCATTGTGTCTTAATTCCGTTTCTCATTGTAAAGTGTAACTCGCCTCTTTTATTGTTATTAAATATGATGTTTTTTGCTACCCATTGTGTCTTTATTCCGATTCTAATTCAAGACTGTTAAGTGCATGGTTTCAATTGCTTCTTTCAACATACCCTCGATGTGATTTTTTTCAATCTGAGCTGGTAAAATTATTCCAATAATAATCCCCAGACGCGAGATTTCGAAATTGTCCTCTCTATCCAGGGTTGCCACAGATTTTTCATAACAAAATTCCCTGACTTTTCCAGGTTTTCCCTGACCATCTACACCGTTTTTCCCCGACCAATTTAATGGTTTAAATTAGTAGTAATATGCAATTTTTTATTCTTCAATAACTGTCCAAATAAACCCCTTTTTGTGTTGTATGGGAAGTCCAAGGTTGCTAGAGATTCGCGTGTGAATCAATTTTCCCCAAAAATAGGTGTTCTGTTTAGACAGTATACTGTGAGAAAGTATTCATAAAAACGTGCTTTTCTCAATAGGGACTTCCCATAAATGTTTAGAAGCCTCTGATCCCATATAATAAACTTTTACACATATTTATGGAAGCTTCCCTGGTCTAATTGAATCCATACAATGAGATTCCACAATTTTATTTTTTGATAATATGGAAATTCCCTGACTTTTCCCTGACCTTTGAACAATTTTAAAATTCCCTAACTTTTCCCTGACTTTTTAGACAAATTTTGAAATTTCCTGACTTTTCCATGTTTTCCAGGTCTGTGGCAACCCTGCTAGCGGTTGAGATTGGAACTAAGTAGGCAGTGCTTTCTATACGTTTACGGGGGTGAAAATGTATCGACGGAAAACAACTCTCCCCTCTCTCTCTCTCTCTCTCTCTCTCTCTCTCTCTCTCTCTCTCTCTCTCTCTCTCTCTCTCTCTCTCGCGCAACGAAGGAGCGTGTCTCGCCCGGCCGTCGCGATTTCGAGTCTCATTTACTCTAGAAAGAATATACTGGGCCTGGCCGCCTTTCTGTATAAATTTTCGAATACTCAGGTTGAAACCATGGACTGAGAAAATTGGACTCGTTTCATTTTCACCCGCAGTACGTCGTCTTATAAACTTGAAGGATGCTTGTGGCAGTAGCATATTGAATTATAAATAAATTTTAATTTGCTCGGAAGTAGGCTTAACACGGATCCACAAGGAGTTTTTATTCTGATATATTATTTAAACTAGGCTGAGTAGTTAAGCGCTTTCTAGTTAATGTCAGCGAGAGATACAGATTCGAATAGATTTCATACTTTCCACGGATTTTTCGCTGTCTGTAAAACTGATTTCTTAAGTGACTGTAATCCCTCGCTATTAAATTGGGCCTGTTTTAAAGATAAATAATCCATCCCAAAAAAATCCACTTGTTCGGCTTCGTTATCTATTTAAGGATGATGTCTTTGGTATGAATTTCATTGTACCTTTAAAAAATCAACTTGTATTTCTGAGAAGTATGTTTAGGCTCAAAACACTCTACAATATAGCGAAGAATGAGTTGAATTACTACGCAATGACAAACCTAACAAAAATAAAGTAGTTATTTGAAACTGTTTTTGAGTAGAGATCGGGGTTTGGACAAGAAATTTATGATTATTTTATCTTTATTCATAACTTAAAATTTTTCGGGGAAAGTCTATGATAAATCCAATGTAATCACGAATAATTTTCCGACAATTTTTTTATGGTTAACTGATTAACTGATAGTTGTGGATTATTTTGTCCAAACCCCATTCTCTACTTTTGAGTCTCTAAGAGGAGATACATACAATCTGACAGTTTCTATTTCCTAAATCCCAACAGCCAACAATCAATAAAATTGTTACTTATAGGTGAAATAAATGTTTTTTATAGCACGAAAAAAATATAAAAAAATTTTAGAAATGGGGTTTTCATCCTCTTTGATAGAGATCGGGGTTTGGACAAGAAAATTTCTGATTATTTTATCTTTATTCATAACTTAAAATTTTTCGAGGAAAGTCTATGATAAATCCAATGTAATGGCGAATAATTTTCCGATTATTTTTTTATGATTAACTGATTAACTGATAATTGTGGATTATTTTGTCCAAACCCCGATCTCTACTCTTTGAGGATATTTCATAGAACTAATTAACGAGAAATTGTTATTTATCAGCAGCTCTAGCTATCATGGATAGAACAGTAACGGCTTAGTTAAAGGAAGGTTATTTGTAATTGGTTGATTTTTATCTTCATTAAAAATCTCAAACAATGTCAATTAAATGGATTTCGATATTTTAACTCAGAATATCTCGACTTTGATTTGTACATTTTAATAAGGAGTACATTTTAACAATGTAAACGTACATTTATTCGAGCGCCTGCTTATTGTTGGCAAAAAGCCCGCGAAAACCGTGGCGCGTGATTGGTGGCTAAAAAAAGGGAAAATGCGCGCGCGCATGAGTCATTTTCATTTACGATTTGTACTAAGCCTAATTCAAAAACAAAACCTAACGACTAAAATGGCGGACGAAATCATTTTAACGCTGATTTCTATTATCGCAGTGTTATTGTATTTATCGATGATTATCGTTAAAAGCTACAACCGAAGAAGAAGCCCCCTATCCACCAGTTTTCGGAGATTGATGACATACATTTTCAAAAACTGTGGTAATATCGAGCCCACTAGACGAAAAGTATCAGATATGACGACAACGAGCCTACTGATACAACAAGAATTGCTGAAACAAGTAAGCTAAACCCATTTTTATTAAAGTTGAATTAGACTCTGAGATAGTTCTCTATTTTTTAAATTTTATTAAAGGACGGATACGTTCGAGTAAAGGTGGCCCAAAAGCCTATGCTGGACACCATATGGGAAGAAAACGAAGACGAGGACCAAACCAACGCCATCTCGGAACCTAATGATCTTGCCACCACTGATGAGAGGAAAGTAAGAGGCCTGACTAAACGAGAATCCCGATCAATTGAGCAGCACATCGCCCGAATTCGAATCGCCAACATCGAGAAGAAACGTAAGTTCGAAAATCAATCCTCAAGTAATAACCTTAAATCGACTAGCAACGAACCAAAAGCCACGGGACCATCGGCCAGATGTACAAAACGTAGACAGGAACAAGCGGCTCTTAAACACGTCGAAAGAATCCGGGGTATGATAAACAATAATAAAACTTAAAACTTATAATATTTGCTAAATATAGTCCAAATTTCTAAATTATTATTAAAATATGGTACCTAAAAACCTTTTTCGTTAAATTCACATTTTTTTCTCAATGTGTATTTTCTATATAATGATAAATTATTTATAGAAAATATGCATTGAGATAAATATGTGAATTTTAACTGAAAAGGATTAGATACGGCATTTTAATAATTATTTAGAAATTTTGGGCTTTTAACTAAACTTTCCATGTTTCTTTAAATAGCGTTTCAATAGATATGTTAAGAGTATTTTAAAATGCTGTCAATTGTAAAGTGTGAACTAACCTCTTATTGTTATTAAATACGATGTTTTTTAGTACCCATTGTGTCTTTATTAAGTTTCTAATTGTAAAGTGTAACTCGCCTCTTTTATTGTTATTAAATATGATGTTTTTTGCTACCCATTGTGTCTTAATTCCGTTTCTCATTGTAAAGTGTAACTCGCCTCTTTTATTGTTATTAAATATGATGTTTTTTGCTACCCATTGTGTCTTTATTCCGATTCTAATTCAAGACTGTTAAGTGCATGGTTTCAATTGCTTCTTTCAACATACCCTCGATGTGATTTTTTTCAATCTGAGCTGGTAAAATTATTCCAATAATAATCCCCAGACGCGAGATTTCGAAATTGTCCTCTCTATCCAGGGTTGCCACAGATTTTTCATAACAAAATTCCCTGACTTTTCCAGGTTTTCCCTGACCATCTACACCGTTTTTCCCCGACCAATTTAATGGTTTAAATTAGTAGTAATATGCAATTTTTTATTCTTCAATAACTGTCCAAATAAACCCCTTTTTGTGTTGTATGGGAAGTTCAAGGTTGCTAGAGATTCGCGTGTGAAACACTTTTCCCCAAAAATAGGTGTTCTGTTTAGACAGTATACTGTGAGAAAGTGTTCCTAAAAAACATGCTTTTCTCAATAGGGACTTCCCATAAATGTTTTGAAGCCTCTGATCCCATATAATAAACTTTTGCACATATTTATGGAAGCTTTCCTGGTCTAATTGAATCCATACTATGAGATTCCACAATTTTATTTTTGGATAATATGGAAATTCCCTGACTTTTCCCTGACATTTGAACAATTTTAAAATTCCCTGACATTTGAACAATTTTAAAATTCCCTGACATTTGAACAATTTTAAAATTCCCTGACATTTGAACAATTTTAAAATTCCCTGACATTTGAACAATTTTAAAATTCCCTGACTTTTTAGACCAATTTAGAAATTCCCTGACTTTTCCAGGTTTTAATGGTCTGTGGCAACCCTGAGTGTCTCTACCCATATTAGGAAAATTGCGGAATTTTCAATACATTTCATATACTTTCCCCAAAAGAGATTTATACTCCTGGGTGTAATAAGCAAAGCGAAAGTAAAACATCTCGAGCAGGGTTGCCACAAATGTTTCATAAAAAAATCCAATGCGTGACCATATATATCGTTTTTCCCAGACTATAGTGTAGTCGTTTAAATCAGTAATAATTCCAAATTGTAAGTGTAAAACAACTTTTGTAAGTGAAAAGATTGATCAATACATTTTTAATAAGCCGTTTTGACCATCTTAAAGATTTTTGTTTATTATTTTACGGTATATGTATGTCTGGTCAGTGTGGCAACGCCACTTTCTAGCGTAGTTAACTGTGATTTTTTTATAATGGTTGTGGGTTGCATACCTGTAGTAAGTTATAGCAAGAATCCATTGCCACAAATGTTTCATAAAAAAATCCAATGCGTGACCATATATATCGTTTTTCCCAGACTATAGTGTAGTCGTTTAAATCAGTAATAATTCCAAATTGTAAGTGTAAAACAACTTTTGTAAGTGAAAAGATTGATCAATACATTTTTAATAAGCCGTTTTGACCATCTTAAAGATTTTTGTTTATTATTTTACGGTATATGTATGTCTGGTCAGTGTGGCAACGCCACTTTCTAGCGTAGTTAACTGTGATTTTTTTATAATGGTTGTGGGTTGCATACCTGTAGTAAGTTATAGCAAGAATCCATTCAGGTTCCATAAGAATATGGGAGGGCCGCGATTCAGCAACCATCCTCCCAAACTTTGTAGCAAAAGTTCGTCCGCTTCGAATCGATTTTTCAAGTAAATCGCTCTTGACATCTATTATTAACCCACGCCACTAACGACCTTGACATAATATTTTGGGCAATAAAAATGGAGCCGACCGAAAAAAGATCTAAGCGTACAAATGTTGCGAAAATTGCAGACGAACTTTTGTTACGAAGTTTGGGAGGATGGTACCAGAGGCTAAAGCTATGCTCCCATATTCTTATGGAACCTGAATGGATTCTTGGTTATAGATGATTCCAACGCGCATACCCCAGTATTATGTTATTAAATTCATCTAATTTACTGAAAACCGTTGTTCTTTTTGTTAGACTGTGAGAAAGTATACGTGGATAAAATAGGCCTTTATCAATAAAGACCTTATCCGTAAAAAAGGATCTGACCAGTAACCCTATAATCTATTTTTTCCCATATTTATATGGTCTAACGGAATAGAACAAGATTCGACATTATTTTTGGGACAATATCCAAATTCCCTGACTTTTCCCCGATTTTTTAGACATATTTTGAAATTCCCTGACTTTTCCATGTCTGTGGGCTGTGGCAAGTCTGTCTAAATACTTGTCGAGAGTAGGAGGAAGCTAAATGAAATGATTGAGACAATATCAAAATTCCTGACAATGGATCATTTCAAAATTAATTGAATGTTTCCTGATTTTTACATCTATTTCGAAATTCTCTGACTTTTCCAGGTCTCGGGCAACCCTGTCTAAATACTTGGATTATGGCTGTCGATTGTCGTGGGTATATGAGAATGATCGAGACAATCAAAATTCCTGAACCTTGGATAATTTCAAAATTCCCTGAATTTTTAGACCTATTTTGAAATTCCCTGACTTTTCCAGGTTTTCCAGATCGGTGGCAACCCTGTCGAAATATACTTGGGTTATGGTTGTCGATTGTCAAGGGTAGGAGGAAGCTATATAAGAATGATGAAAACCGCGCGGAAAGAGTCAAAGGAACGTATAAAGAGAGAGTAATAATGACAGAGATTGAGTCGGATCGAAAGCCCGTTTAATAGCCTTCCAATCAATCATATAAATCTAATACAGAAGCTCCAACAAAAAAAGGAAAGCCGGGGATAGAACCCCCTACTAGAGTACGGATAAAACAAAGGCTCTACATGGATTTGAAGATAGAAAATACCCATGGCCAAGACCATAATCACACATATCCACCCCGTTTAATTACTGTCATTTGTCCAGATGGAACTGGAAAATGTACCTCTATGATATCAAGCCCGTATATCAGTAACCAGAATGATAAACTTGAAAAATAGCGTGACAGTAATAATAAATGCGTTACAATAAACCTTATTTTATAAAACCTCAAGGAAATCCCGAGATACTTCAAGTACTATTATTATCAAACACTATTAATTAATGAAACCCAAGAAAAAATTATAGCAATTGAACGTCAAGCTAAAAATGGGACAGCTTTGGAATTTATTCTCGGAATCACATTCTCCATGCCAAAAAGCGTATTAGAGAATTTTCAAAGAATTTTAGACACATTTTTGGTGTTTAAATTAATTTCTAAAGTTTGGTTTAGTTTGAATGTAAGTATAAATTAGGGCCAATCATATTATTGCAGCCTTCAACAGCGCTTGTAATGTCTTAACATTAAAATAATAGACCGGCCTTTGACGCCCGGGTACCAAACGCCTATTCTTTTAACCAGAAGCCGATGAAACCCTCCTTTGAAGTCTACTACTCTAATGTTCCATATAGTGCGCCTCTCTGTATGGGTAAAATTCACAATTTTACGAGATCGGAGGGGTCCTACTTCATACCCCCTGTCTACGGAAAATTGGAAATTCTCTCTCTCCACAAACGACGACGTTTTTTTGACGAACTCCAAGGCTGCTAGCGATATTCGCTCGACGAACTCCCGCTCCGAAAATATCTACCGTTAGGAGGCGTACGAATCGCGCTTTTTGAAACTAACCCATACAGAGAGGGGTAGACAAGACCCGGGAGTAATAGACTTCAAAGGAGGGTTTCATCGGCTTCTGTTTTAACGTTAGGACATTAAAATTTATATTTACTATATAAAAATTTTAATAAAACTTATAGAAATTCGTTTAAACACCAAAAACGTGTCTAATTGTTTTGAAAATTCTCAAAAACGTTTTTGGCACGGTAATTTCCTGAATTTTCCTTGACCTTTTGGGCCAATTTCCAAGCTCCCTGACCTTTTAGGCCAATTTCCAAAGTCCAAACTCCCTTACCTTTTAGGCCAATTTCTAATTCACTGACTTTTCCCAGACCTTTTGGGCAAATTTCCAAACACCATGACTTTTCCCTGAATTTTCGGGCCAATTTCCAAATTCCCGGACTTTTCCAGGTCATGTACGAACTTAGCTGTGTCACTAAATCCTTATTTGAACCAAAACAATGTGTAAGGGAGTTCAAAGGCTACTTCTTACAGCCTTGGTTCTTGTGTCCACGGGTGGATGTATACTTTAAATCACCCAAGAACCACCTACAACGTCATTCACTAGCAGTATAGTTTCAACTGGAACGCTTACATTTTAGTGTTAGACATTCTAAAATACAAAAACAGGGTTTGGAAGAGAGGGTGTGGTGTGCTCGATAGTTTTCAAAATGAAACGTTTGAGAAGGCGAGAAAAATAAAGAAAATAAAGAGGCGATTAGAGCGAGGGATAACGCCCCCACCCGTCCGTATGGAGAGAAAAATGCTCGAGATCCCCACACATTATGTACACCAATCTCCCATATATTTCCATTCAACCCGCTTGGCGCGCTTTCATTTTCCAAACAAGCTTTGCCCCAACAAATTCGAAGCTATTTTTCACGTTTCATCTTATAAAAGGACCGCCTCGCTACGAAATAAAGCGAAGAGAAAGCGGGAACTGCTGGAAAAAGACCCTTTTTTAAAAAAAAATAATAAAAAGATGCTCAGCTCCAAGTTTCGGGCTCTTCAAAGAATCTCTCCTATAACTTCCGGGAAAAACGTTCATTTTGTTCCAAGCCTTTTTATATACGGTAATGGCATTGCCACTATTACTTCTCGTTATAAAGTAATACCAACGATGGTAGACATCTGCTACTACTCGAAAAATTTGGTTACTATCCTTGAGAGAATAAAGAGGAAATAGTAGATGAAACCATATACGCGCTCTCTATTCGTGATCGAACTAAGAATTACGATCCTAAAGGAGGGTTTTCATACAAAATGCAGGAGTATATTTTGCAGGATTTGTTTAAATTCGGTAATTTTTGGACTTCGTCTTAAAGGGTACTATCTGTGATTTTAAAGCCCCTTTAAAGTCGACTTATTATCTAGCTTAGCAGACAACGTTGACCATAAATCGTACAGTCAAAGCTAAGCTATGCACACAAGGGAAGATAATTTTAAAGGGACAAATTTCAGAGCAGGCAACCTAACAAGTGATATTTTATCGTTTCCTTATCGTTTAAATAGGCCTAATCCACCAGTAAAAATATTAAACTAGAAAGAAATTTAAAACTTACCATCAAAATAGGCTTAGCTGGATTCATGGACATCTTGAACTCGCCATATTAAATAGAATGCAGGATCTCCATGATCAATGTAGGAAAGGAGTTCAGGATATCTCCATGAACCCAGCTAAGCCTATTTTGATGGCAAGTTTTAAATTTCTTTCTAGTTAAATATTGTTAGTAAAATGTTTTCACTGTTGGACTAGGCCTATTTAAACGATAAATAATTGATAAAAAAGTCACTTGTTAAGTTTTAAAAATTTACTAAAATGGTGATTATAAAATGCTAGTCAATTTTCATCTTGAGTTCATGAAATACGCGTAATACCCTCTTCAGACGAGGCGTAATTAGCCGTGGTTTAACCAGATTTAACCGAGGTTTACATAGCCTTCTCAGTGCAATAAACCTCGGTTAATTGTGATTAAACCACGGTTAAATCTGATTAAACCGGCTAGTTACGCCTCGTCTGAAAAGGGTATTACAGCCTCAAGTTTTTGATGTGAAAACTCGCCTTAAGGCTACAAAGGCCGATTCCGACCTTTAATTTTTCCTTCCTAGCTTCCGTAGTATTAATTGTCCGCTACCGAACAGATTTAAGAAGGTAGAATTGAGAAGAAGAAGAAGAAAAAACCCGGTAGAATATAAGATTCCTTTTGTGCCCTTAAATTAAAAAGGGTATCGATTTTTTTAAGACGCCGAATATACCGTGAAAGAGAGTGGGGGAGGATTCTATATTTAAGATGTTCTCACTCGCATTCTTTTCTGTATCAAAGCCTAAGCTTATGCCAAAATTCTCCCGGGACCATCTTCAAGCTTTCAATCTTTTAAATAAAAGACCATGTGTTGCAGTTTCTATGCACAAAGAAAAAAATGATAGGGGAGGGGAAAGTGCGTGGTTTTGGAAGAATAGCGTAAGTGTTGACTTCTTAATTTACAGTGGCATTATAAAAGGTAAGGTCAAAAATATAGTCAGAACTAGAAGTTTTATCAAACCTTCGAAGAGCGAAATAGGATTAAATTGACCTCATGTGTAAATTTACAGACTTGCATAGCGGCAAACTCAATCCCAGGCTTTAAATGGAGAATGAAACCTTACAAGTGATATTTTATGGATTCCTTATCGGTTAACAGGGTTGCCACAGTTTATTCAAATTCAAATTCCCTGACTTCTCCCGGTTTTTACTGACCTTTTCCAACAATTTTCCCTGACCGATTCAGCTAAAAACTTTTGGCACGCGTATCTTTGTTCTAATCTATACAACTGACACGGTCAGCTTCAAATATTTTCTGCAGATAATGATTGGAATTTCATGGCTTCATGAAGGATCTTTAAATTCCCTGACTTTTTAAAATATCTTAAAATTCCTTGACGTTTTGGTTCATTTTCAAATTCTCTGACTTTTTCCTGTTTTCCCTGACCTGCATGTGGCAACCCAGCTTAAAGGGTCTATCTGCGATTTCTAGAATCCCTTTAAAGTCGCTTTCTTTCCGTGCTTAGCAGACGACGTTGACCATAACAAATTGTACAGTCAAAGCTAGGATGTGTGCATAAGAGAAGATGGTTTTAAAGAGGCAAATTATAGAGAATATAGTCTTTTAATAAGTCTAATCCACCAGTACAAACAAATATTAAACTAGAAATTAAAACTACCCAGAAAGTAGGCTTAGCTGGATTAATGGAGATTCTTAATTTTTACAGATTAATGGGTCAGCGATCAATGAACAAAGTTCCGTAGTTAAGGCGAGATCTCCATGAGACACCCAATAACATTCGATTGTTCGTTGACCCTTTAATGCGAAAAAATTCAGGATCTAGTTTAATATTCTAGTTTAATATTTGTTTGTTAATTTTATATTGGTGGATTAGGCCCCATAGTTGTTAGGTTGAATTCTCCCTTTAATTCATTTTCTTGTTTTCAAAATGGGCATGGCTAATTTATTTTTAATTTAATAGACTAGATCATTTGAAACAAAACTCCAAATATATGTTAGTGCAAAATATCAATATTTACCCTTAAAAATCAATAAAAACAATTTGCAGAAATATTTAAATTTCAAAGAAATTCAATATGACGTCAATTGCAATGACACGTGATTTATTAAAAAAATAAAATAAAGCGGGTTGGGAACTCCATCGAGTGATTTAAGTCTAGAGATGCATTAAAAAACTCGGAAAAAATTAACTAAAAAATCTTAAAATATTGCATTCAAGTATCAAGCAGCTGCAAAATAACCGAGGGGGCTGACACTTGAGGAACTCGGTGTACAAGGGGAAATGAACTCGCACGAATTCGTCAGAACTCTGTCGAACTCTCGAGAACTCGGAATTCGCGTGAACTCTGGCGAACTCAGCAAAATTCAAACCACGCACGAGATTTTGTTAGTTCATACTTTAGCCTCTGTTTGCCGTTAGAGAACACTTATGAAAGGCAGGTTTTGTTATTCCTCTTTACATATTAAAGTTACTATCTGCGTTTTTAAATCCCCTTTAAAGTCGCCTTATTTTCTAGCTTAGCAGACGACATTGGCCATAGCAAATTGTACAGTCCAAGCTAGGCTGTGTGCATCAGAGAAGATAATTTTTAAAGGGGGCAAATTTCAGAGCAGACAGGGTCTTTAAGATAGGATTCCGATAGTTATTAGTTCTAGATGGTATCAAGAAGGATCTTGATGGTATAATAAGTTGGTCTTCCCTGAAGTGTACACAAAAAAACCAAGTGTCTACTCCTCGAAAATAACATAACCGGGGTGATTTAAACATAGGCGGGATAGAAATTAAAAAAAATAAATAAAAAATCTTCACGCGCGCGTAGATAAGGTATTTCGCTATTTAAAGCAAAAACCTTGTTACTCTCCCAAAAAGGCTTAGTTAAAGGGATACCACCACCTTCTTTTGGACACGTCAATTTTATTATTTTAAAATGTAGTAAATAATTCGAGGATAAAGGGATTCCAAAAGCTCTATTCCAAAGTGGATACTACAGCCTGGAAACTCTTGGCACTAGCTAGTGTCCTTTTAAATCGGCGCAAGTATTGCGTAATTTAACGATAATTTGCATACGAAAGGGAGGACTTTCAGAATTAAGTATTTTCACGAAAATGACCGCGCTAAAGCAACCTTATCACGTGTCAGAACAATTAAAACCATATACGGATCATGATGAATATGAATTTTTACAGTCGAGGTAATTTTATATTTTGAATCGTTTTTCAACGATTAGTTATTCGACACTAATTGTTGTAAATGTTAATACCCAATTGATATTGGTCAACAATTTTTGGGCGAGACTAATTAACAGCGAGTACCAGAAAGCAATAGTCCCCGAGACCCGATAAGAAAAGTTTTGATTATCCGGGCTATATTTTTGCAATCTAGAGCTTGATTTGAAAACGCCAAGCTTCAGTTTTGAATGGCAATAATGTGACGTCAAAGCGCTATAGTTAATTTCTAAAATATTTGAAGTAGTTACTATGGAAATGCTACGAATATTTTTGTTTTACAATCAAATATGCACGATTAGTTCTTGATACTACCTAGAGGTCGGGGTTTGGACAAGATAATCCAAAATATTCGGTTAATCAGTTAATTACTAATAATAATCATTTAAATATTCGCGATTACATTGGATTTATCATAGACTTCCCGTGGAAATTTTCAAATTATGAATAAAGATAAAATAATTAGGAATATCTTGTCCAAACCCCCGACCTCTAACACTATCCCTTTTAAGTCGTATTTTATCTCGCATATATCCCCTTATTTCATCATCCCCCGTTCAATTCTAACGGCTCTTATCTGAATTTACAGCCTCTCATATACTTCAACTCTGGCCACAGTTGCGGGGCTAAAATAGCTGGTCGCGGGGAAATTTTTTATTTTTCTTTTATTTTTCGTTGATTAATGTTTTCGAGACGAAATTAGTTGAGCATGAAATAAGAACCATCCATAAGAGATAGGCAACGCCCGCTTCTCTGTAAAATGTCTTTTCGCAGTAAGAACTTTGGTCTTTGCCTATATTCACCCTCCCAAAGAAAAATAAAGGGAATTCGAAACTTTTCGTAAAGGGAGAATGCAACCTAATAACAAGAGATTTTTATCGATTCTTTATCGTTTAAATAGGCCTAATAAACCAATAAAAAGTTTACGAAACAAATATTAAACTGGAAATAAATTTTAATAGGAAAATAGGCTTAGCGGGATTCGTGGAGATCCTGAATTGCCTCCGTGTAAGGTCTAGAGACCAATGAGCAAAGGCCCGTCGTTTACGCGAGATCTCCACGAGACTCGCGTTCGATTGGTCGCTAGACCTTATACGCGAGGAAATCAGGATCTCCATGAATCCCGCTAAGCCTATTTCCCTGGTAAGTTTTTAATTTATTTCTAGTTTAATATTTGTTCGTAAATTTTTTCATTAGTGGATTAGGCCTATTTAAACAATAAGGAATCGATAAAAATCACTTGTTGTTAGATTGCATTCTCCCTTTAACTATATTTAAAGCTTGGAATAGGATAATGAATATAATATCTTTGCCTAGTAATTTAAATTTACGTCGTTTTCATTGATATTTCCAAGAATAGTTATAATTTGTAATATTTTCCGTATTTTTCTAGACATTACCAGTTTTTTTTATATGTATATATATCCTGAATCCAATTTTTTCTGAGATATTCCAGGTCTGCATAAATCTTATATGGGTCTACATATATTCGTGGCGTCGCTGAGTAAGACAGAATAGGGCTACTTAACGGAACAAAAAAAAAAAATGAAGCTAAACCAAAAAGAGCTAGACTACTCTCGAGAACAAAAGGAACTTATCCATATAGCTCAGCGATAGGCTTATTAGTACTATATAAGAAAGGTCTTCGCCTAGTCGCCTATACCTTTCTTCTTCTTTTGTAAAAAGGCGGATGCGGTTACAGGATACAGCCTATTAAGGCGGAATATCCCAGATCAAGAGAGAGAGAACAAAATCTAGAAGAAATGGGTATGGGGGGAAGGCTCTCTCTACTTAATAGTTCTACCATAAGCGTATGATATCGAAGTCCATAGAGATCGGGGTTTGGACAAAATAATCCACAACTATCAGTCAATCAGTTAATCATAAAAAATAATCGGAAAATTATTCGCGATTACATTGGATTTATCATAGACTTTCCTCGAAAAATTCTAAGTTATGAATAAAGATAAAATAATCAGAAATTTCTTGTCCAAACCCCGATCTCTAGAAGTCCATATAAACATCTATTCTTAAAGGAAGAATAAACCTAATAACAATTGATTTTTTATCGTTTCTTTATCGTTTAAATAGGCTTAATCCACTAATAAAAAGTTTACAAAACAAATATTAAACTAGAAATAAATTTAAAATTTACCCGGAAAATAGGCTTAGTGGGATTCATGGAGATCCTGAATTGCCTCAGTGTAAGGTCTAGCGACAATTGAGCAAATGCCGGTTGTTAACGCGAGATCTCCACGAGACTTACAATCGCATTCGATTGGTCGCTAGACTTTATACGCGAAGAACTTAGAATCTCCATGAATCCCGCTAAGCCTATTTTCCGGGGATTTGGGTCGAAATGATCGAATTTCATATGATCGATTGAGTTAAAAAACTAACCTAACCTAACCTAACCTAACCTAAATATTTCGATCATTTAATCCAAAAAACTGGTTTCGATCACTTAAAAGTCGATCAATTGGGACGATACCTTTTCCGGGTAAGTTTTAAATTTATTTCTAGTTTAATATTTGTTCGTAAATTTTTTCTCTAGTGGATTAGGCCTGTTTAAATGGATAATAAAGCTATAGAACAAGTGGTCTTTTTATCGATGATACCAGAAGTAGATGAAACCCTCCTTTGAAGTCTTCTACTCTAATGTTCGATATAGCGCTCCTCTCTGTATGGGTAAAATTCCCAATTTTACGAGATCGGAGGGGTTCTACTTCATACCCCCTGTCTACGCAAAATTGGAAATTCTCTCTCTCCACAAACGACGACGTTTTTTTTGACGAACTCCAAGGTTGCTAGAGATTTTCGCTCGACGAACTCCCGCTCCGAAACATCTACCATTAGGAGGCGTACGAATGGTAGACAAGACCAGGGAGTAATAGACTTCAAAGGAGGGTTTCATCGGCTTCTGATGATACCTTATCTTTAATATTAGACTAGTTTAAAATAAGCCCTATTTTCTAGCTTAGAAGACGACATTGCCCATAAGAAATTGCGCAGTCAAAGCTAGGATGTGTGCGTAAGGGAAGAGCATTTGAAAGGCGCAAATTTCAGAGCAGATAAGACATTTAAGATACGTTTCCGATAGTTATTAGTTCTAGATAGTATATTGTGCTGGTCTTTCATATGTGGATTCTCATTTCTAGTTATATTCCCTTGATCGAAGTTAATCATATCACGTGAAAAAAGCGATATTTACGAGAATATCCGCACGTACTAGTTGGAAAAAAAAAACTATTTCTGAACCACCCAGGCAGACAGTATTATATCCCACTTTTAAAACTTTCCCAATTTAAGAACTCTTATTTCCTAAAGTTAACACATTTTGGCAATGACATAACGATGTGAAAGATCAATAAGTGCTGGTGTCTACGTGACGACAAGTTTTGCTTCGCTATGGGAGAATTTCCTCTTTCGTGGCCTATCTCTCCTTCTTGCCTATCAAGTTCATCCTACTCCCAAAATTCATCATTTGCCATCTTGCCACCCTATAACACGCTTAAAGGTCAAGTACAAGTAAAACCTAAGGCTCCTACACATTATAGAGTTTTGAGTCGCCATTCGATGGTTGTTTCAGCTCCAGATTTTGATTTCATGGTAAGAGAGGGCTTCATTTCAAAAAAATATTTTAATTTTCTGTTTTTTAAAGGGAGAATGCAACCTGACTACAAGATAGAGATCGGGGTTTGGACAAAATAATCCACAACTATCAGTTAATCAGTTAATCATAAAAAAATAATCGGAAAATTATTCGCGATTACATTGGATTTATCCTCGGATTTATCATAGACTTTCCTCGAAAAATTTTAAGTTATGAATAAAGATAAAATAATCAGAAATTTTCTTGTCCAAACCCCGATCTCTACTACAAGTGCTTTTTTATCGATTAACCCACCAATAAAAAAATTACAAATTACGGCTCATTTTTAAACTTTTGCTCGATTTTTATCGAGTGGCGAAACACCTTTTTCGAGTGGCGAAACATTATTTTATGATCTTAAAGTAATAAAAGTAATGTCTACTTTCTAATGGTGCAATTGGATTAAGCCTAGGAGGTCGCGGAGAAAAGTTACAACCATTTGCATTTTAATATAGGGCTAATTTTTGTACTTTTGCTCGATTTTTATCGAGTGGCGAAACACCTTTTTCGAGTGGCGAAACAATATTTCATAATCTTCAAATAATATACGTAATGTCTACTTTCTAATGATGCAATTGGATTAAGCCTAGGAGGTCGCGGAGAAAAGTTACAACCATTTGCATTTTAATATAGGGCTAATTTTTGTACTTTTGCTCGAATTTTATCGAGTGGCGAAACACCTTTTTCGAGTGGCGAAACAATATTTTATAATCTTCAAATAATATACGTAATGTCTACTTTATATTGGTGCAATCGGATTAAGCCTAGGAGGTCGCGGATAAAAGTTACGGCCTTTTGCATTTTAATATAGAGCTAATTTTTGGACTTTTGCTTGATTTTTATCGAGTGGCGAAACACCTTTTTCGAGTGGCGAAACACAATTTTATGATCTTATAATAATATATTGAATGTCTACTTTCTAATGGTGCAATCGGTTTTAACGCAGGAGGTCGCGGAGAAAAGTTACGACCATTTGCGTTTTAATATAGGGTTCATTTTTGGACTTTTGCGTGAAACTTAGTTTACGGTATTCGACGTGTGGGTTTCATTCCCCCTTGACCATTGGCTGTCTCACAATAAGATATTACATCTAATATATTTAAAAGGGACTAGAATAGTTGATTAGTTGCCCGCAACTGTGGTTTAGAAAAGGGCTTCGGTTTCGAGAAAGAGTTGACATTCTCAGTTCCTGTTAAATATTTTAATTTTTAGCTCTTGCAGACTATTCCTTTAATAAAACAGGAGGGATCTTATTAGTTTCGACACCACTGAAGACTATCTCTAAGACGAAGTAAATATATATAGGAAAGACCTTTGAAGGGGGGGGGGGCGCCTTTGATAGGTTTCTTTAAAGGATTTTGAAAAGAGAGCGCGTGGTGGTTGCATCAATAGAAGAAAAGGAAAGAAGTGGTAGGAAAAAAATGAACAAAAAAAATAGAAAGGTTTTCCCTATTTTAATCCTATCAATACAGGTTCCAAAAGAAATGTTATTGGGGGAGGAAGGGATATGCTAGATTCAGTCTATGCCATAGTGCAAATATGGACTGATAAATCATGAGTAAATAAAGGGAGAATTGGTGAACAGCCTTATATTATACATGAACTATTGATATTCCAGTGTGTGCAAAGCTTGCAATTACTAATTTACTACAAATATAAATCCATACAAACATGAATATATATCAAAATATCATTAGCAATAAGAATGAACATCACCCCTCCCCTTAGTAGGAGGAGGTATGGCTAAAATCACAAGTAAATCATCCTCCAAGTTTATTTGTGGGTAACAATATAGAGAGTCCGATTTTCTCAGTCCATGGTTTCAACCTAAGTATTCCGAAATTTGTAAAGAAAGGCGGGCAGACCCAGTATATTCTTTCTAGAGTAAATCAGACTCGAAATCGCGACGGCCCGGCGAGACACGCTCCTTCGTTTCGCGAGGGAGAGGGGAGAGTCGTTTTCCGTCGATACATCCCCCCGCCCCAGAATGTGGGGAAAAATATAATTTAAAATTAGTTTAAAATGAATGGTAGTACCAGGGTTCGTACAAAATTTTGGAAATTAATTTCCTTGACCTATTTCCCAGACTATTTCTAGTATATAATAGATGATTATATAAATAGCTCAGTTCGGCTTGATCAACTTGTTAGTTTAGCGGCCGCGTCACTGTAGACGTCACTCATCCCCTAGAGTTCCGGATGTATAAAGAGCGCAGGCGCGGAGAAAGCAGGCGTTAAGCTTGAGAGTCACGGGTGACGTCGACGCTCAACTTACGAAAATGGACTCCTCCCTTTTATATATTTATCTATTTTAATATTTACATGAATTTATTCTTCCGAGCGAGAGCTCTTGGTATTGCCACTAATTATTTTACATTGTTTATCAATGGGGGTCAAGATAGTTTAATCAGAATATGAAAAAAAATTTAATCTTTAGGCAAATATTTTCAGTTCATAATAGTTATGTTAAAATTAACTGGTCAACCAATCATAAACACTTCCTTGACAAGTAGCAGAATATTTAATTTCTCTGACCATTTGGGCTCATTTTCAAATTCAATTACTTTTCCCTGACCTATGGGGAAAATTTCCAAATTCCCTGACTTTATTAGATTTTCCCTGAGCATTTCTAAAAAATTTTATATTTTACATGAATTTATTCTCACGAGCGAACTCTTGGCAAGGCAATTTTAGACTTCTCGCTTTTTTTGTGTTATTCATTTGAAAAATTTGTCTCTTTACATCAGGTTCATCCGCCATTGACTGGTTTTCAACCAATCAGAGCCTCAATGATGTCATAGAAAACGTCGCGCGCATACCAGAAGTTGAGATGTAAATTTTCAAGCGAGAAACCTCCAAGCCAAGCCTTCTACTCCTCTTCTTTATAACCTCTATGGTCATTTGTTTATCAATCAGGGTCAAGATAGTTTACTCGGAATATGAGAAAAAATATTTTAAGCAAATATTTTCAGTTTAAAATAATTATGTTACAATTAATTGGTCAACCAATCATAAACAGTGCCATGACACGTACCAAAATATTTCTCTGACCATATGGGCTCATTTTAATTCCCTGACTTTTCCCTGACCTTTGGCGCCCAATTTCCAAATACCGACCTTTTGTGTAAATTCCAAATTCCCTGATTTTTGCAGGTCGTGTACGAACCCCGAGTATTTTCTGAATTAAGTGCAATAACAGAACACGAGGTAATTTTATCATTCGCTTGTCACGAGAAATCGTTCACAGCGTCACTTTAAGAATATTTACGAACTAGTTTTCAAAGATTTCTTTTTTGGGACGAAAGTCAAAGACCTTGACGATTGCGCCAATATAGAAAAGATATAACGTATAACTATACAACTGCAGCGCGAATCGGAAACCTTTTTAGCCCTTACAACAAGAAGAGAATATCTAGTTGAGGAGGAGAGAGGAGATTGGTCATCGAACGAACAATAACAGCCTTTCAACTTGGTAACCACCAATGTCACCGGATCCCACTACTATTAACCTTTCGAACTTTCATCCATAAGAAAAAAGGAACAGAATCAACCCGAGTTTTCAGCAAGTAAAAGCGTGAAAACGCATCTAATTATAAGTATACAAGGCTTACGTCATATCTGGTACATTTTCTCGATTCTTAAAGGGGTAATGAAGGGTTGCCATAGTTTTTTCAGATTCAAAACCCTGACCTATTCCAACGATTTTCCCAGACCGTTTCTGCCAAAACTACCCAATTTTTAACTTTAAAATAAGTATTTTCAATAACAAGGTAATATTTTAGGTTGTTTTAAACCTTTTTTTATTGCGTAACAACGCCAAACTTTTAGTTAGTTTATCCGCTCGTTACTCCATGGATTAATCAACCTCACAGGGATAATTCACTCGGGTAAAATGATTGTTCGAATCGCACCCTGGTGACAAAAATTGTCTCTACACCGGAAGTTTCTAGCTACCGATACACGGGGTGAAATATTGAAGTGGAAAAAAACTCTAAAACAGACGATGCATGGATTACTTCCGGATTTGTATCGGTAATGGGTAAAATTGAGGGGCCGGATAAAATGTCTGGCAGCCATGTTTGAAACAAACATCTTCAACTAGCAAAACGTACCAGAGTGAATTATCCCTGTGAGGTTGATTAATCCATGGTTACGCATTCATATTTAAAGCTAGAAAAATTTCCCCCATTGGAAGTTTTTACGCGTGGCTTGGCTTTGATAAAACATAGGAGGCGTTGCTAAGAGAGATCTCTCAATTCGAGATGAATCATCGAGTGAAAGGAGGCGAGATATTCGGCCAACACTACTATATAGCCATCATTTAGGTCGCGCCATAGAAGAAACCTCCGTTCCCCTATTAAAGGCATTGAGGTCGCTACGGATAATGGAACCAAAATACGCTTCGGTGATCAAAGAGTTAACCTTCGACCCCTTCGATCCTATCATCTAGCTTTTAACCCTCGCTAGTTATATTTGCCAGAACGTTTACGTAAAAAGACCACAGATCCATGAATCGGACACGAGACGTTCGAGTTTCTTACATCGCGTAACTGCCGGGGCCCCCTTTTATACAGCTTTCTAAAGCTAGCAGTTTGCAAAAAGAGTAAAATCTAAGGCGGATTGACACGCAATATGAAATCTTAGAGGGATAGAAAGTAGTTTAGGATTAACGGTTCTTCAACAATTCAAAGAGAATTGGTGTCGAATTCCTTTTTTAACTACGAAACTTAACACGATGTATCATTCCGCCTCAACTTTGGGCCTTTTGTAAACTCATCTTTAAAAGAACTATTTATAGTGATATATAAAGGCAGTAGGATATAGAGGTTTGCCGGGACCGGATCTCGATAAATCTTACTCGGAACCAAAAGATTCCGAGGTTTAACCTTCTTACTAAAGTTACCCGCAGTTCGGATTCATCAATTGTTCACTAAAAGTATGTGTCTCAGCTCTATTTCTCCCCAGAAAGCAGTTACACTTTTAAAGGGATAACGTAGTCAGGCAGCCCAGTGCTCATATAATTCCTATAAACGTGTCCTTTATTATCCTGTATTTCCTTGAAATGTCCTATATGGACCTATAATTTTGGGATCAAAGAATATCACCGCGCCTTGGAAAACTTGAATTGTTTCGCGTAAGCAGAGCCTATTAGCTAAAATTTGTATATTGCGTTTCGCATTTAGAGCTGGAGCAACTTAAAAGGGTAGGTGAGCTCAATTAAACTTTTAACGGTTTTGGGCCGGTTGAATATATCTAAACAAATTCAAATAAAAAATAAAATTTCATTTTTTAAAAGGTATTTTTGCTGAAATTTGCCCTATAAAATTCTGTATTTGAGATAACATTACCTACAGAACATAACTTTGTGTCCTGTATAATCCTATACTTTGAAGGAATTTTAAAAGGAATTACAATTTATGGCTGAGCTCCCCAAACAATTGTTACGTATTTGGGAGATTTTACTTCACTCATTCCTTACGCGGATTTTCAAATGGTAATAAATTTATTAGCATGCGTGTCAAATATTCACGGGAACTATAGAATTACGTTATATTTTAAGTGAGGCTGGTTGACCTCATCGTTACGTATCACCTGCAGGGGCAAATCAACGTTTTTTATGACAGCGGGGGGCCACCCCATGCCACCCATTAACAAAGTTTAGTTGTGAGTTAAAAACAAGATGGTCAACCTCATAGATAGCTACACCTCTTACGGATGTAAACGCCTAAAGTTTATAGGATCCCAGTTGTTCCAACTGACCAAACTGCCAACTGGCCAAACTGCCAATTGGCCAAACTGCCAACTGACCAAACTGCCAACTGACCAAACTGCCAACTGACCAAACTGCCAACTGACCAAACTGCCAATGTCCAAAGTACAAACTACCAAACGTTTCAAACTACCAAAATTCAAACTACCAAACGTCCAAACTACGACATGCACCAATGTACAAACTGCCCACTTCCCAAACTTCCTCGACGAGTTCCCAAATTCCATTATAAAATAGAGCGGCATCCTCGTTAAGTAATATTTAACTTGGTTTTATAATGAATGAAAAAAAAAAAAAAAGTGGAGGTGCAGCTAAATATAGAGGGACATTTGCCCACACACTTGTCAAGCCCCTGCACCTCAGAGGGGTAAAACTAGACAAAACAGTGGGGTGAAATAGCCAAAACACTTTTATAATAACCTTTAACGTAAGTGGGAAAGACGACGAGGAGTAATACAAAAATGCTGGACCTCATAAAGAAGTAAATACAGTGACAACACAGTCACTCTTTAAAAATAGCAATGGAATTACTGGAGTAAAAGAGGTCGACTTTGGTGAGACTAGGGGCCAAAATAGGTTAATGTAATGAATAAGTATATAAAACATAAAACCTTAGCATAAATTCTGCAAAATAAAAAAATGACTGCTTAAATCGAGGTCCGCCTTTGAATTCGCCCGCCAACAGCAGCAGTCAGCTGATGCCACGCGATTGGTGCATTCAGAGAAAAAGTATACAGGGTGTTTCGAAAATGGTGGTACAGCTAGAGTGGGTTCTATGGGTCATTTTAAGACCAAAATGTTTGTCGTACGGGACGCCGTTTAAGAGTTACGGAATGAATCATCTGCGGATGACCCCTTAACGTACATTAATAAAGGCATACTCATGATAAAACCAATTTCTTATCAAGCGCGTGCTTTTAAAATACCATCTAAGTAATTAAAACGTATTTTATCATTGAATATACGTTAAGGGGTCACCCGTTCATGATTCATTTCGTAACTTTTAAACGGCGCCCCATACGACAAAACGTCATAGAAAATTTCGTCTTAAAATGAACAATAGAACCCCTTGTAGCTCGGTCCTACCACCATTTACGAAACACCCTGTATTTTTAAGTGCATTTTAATACCGCCAGCCGTCATGTGATTGGTCGTACGCGGAACGAAGTATGACTCGAGCCAAAGGGGTGATTATTTGAGGGAAAAGACGTCTCGCCAAGAGAAACATTATTTTGTCGTGTTATTTAGGTATAAAATTTGTCTACCCTCCCTGTTTTTAATTGCTCGAACAAAAGATAGTATTGCCCCTGCTTTTCCCGCCAGATTTATTGAAATTGTAATTTTGCCAACATGACTGTAAACAGATATTATTAACTAGCTGGCCCCCCGACTGACAATTGAATTATAGCCGACCTCCAAAATGAATTGGGCAGCCTTGAAATATACCATGAAATAAAAAATACCGAGATACTCTTAGACCTCGCCTTATAACCAAATGAACCGCGATTTTATATTCAAATAGTCTAAATCTAGGTTGTATCAGTTGTATTTTGGTTGTGTTAAGTATAACCAGGTTAAAAATAAATTGACAGGGTGATAGAAAAATCCCAAAAACATCGCCTTCTTTTTCCCTCGCTTACCAGTATTAGACGACTATGCTTGCCTTAACTAATTCTACAAGCCAAACTCCAAAGCTAGGCTGGTCTAAGCAATATGACCATTATTGAATTTCAACCCGACACTTCTTTGAGAAGAGTATTCAATATGAAATTATATTTCGGATAACAAATTGATTGTTATGCTTAACCAATATTCATAACCACATCATAACCAGAATAAAAAAATTAAATATAATTTGCACTTACATGTATTTCCTTGAATCCAAGCTTGAATAGATGCCAATCCTTATTCCTGTCTATCAAGCTCCTTATTTGAATATGTGATTCCTCAGAACAAGCCGCAAAATCATTCCCATTCTAGGCATTGTAATCCAAGTTCGATATCACCTTCAATAGCAAAGGGGGTTTAGGCTTAGCGGACGCCTTGAATCACACGGGGAAGATGGAGGCTCAGCGGTCGCCTTGAATCATACGATACGGGGAAGATGGAGGCTCAACGATCGCCATTTTTCCCCCCGGCTGGAAGACGGCACAAGATGCGCGATAATACCGTCCTTCATGAAAGGCGCTCGTTATGAAGTTTTAGAGCTATGACGTTTTAACGCTACTTTCCCAATTTTAAGTGTTCTCGCAATTAGTATCTATAAGTCTGCGAAACGCTCACTTTGAGTATAAAAATAAAATGGAATTCCGGTGGCTGTCGAATCTCGTCTATCTGGGCTCAACCGTCCCGACGCCCGTATCCCCGTACATTGTCTTTTAGGCCTCTTCCGGCATGGCGCCAAAAATGTATCTTCACTTACCAATTTAATTCACACTCCGTAGTAATTTTAGACACATTAAAGAGCAATTATGGTAATGGAAAATTATTAGTAGACTATTTCTTTTAAAATTTCTTACATTAGTAATGCTTAACAACGGAATTAAAATTCAAACACACATTTAAGTTTTAACGATCCTGCTGTTCACGGTATCTTCTTCTTCACCGAGTAATGGATTCGCTGTCACTACGCAAGTGCGCATGAGCAGTAACGGCGTGTCTGATTCCCTACCCCCTTTTCTACGGTTGAAATGAGTTGGGAATTATTTTCTTCTAGAGATACATTTACATTTTCATTTCGAGAACCATTTTTTGAAAATATGGGGCCAACGTACATCTTTGTCATTTAGCGAAAAGGGAGATTTCACGCGCCAAACTTTATCATCGCGCACCCCTTATTTACTCTAGTATTAAAGTTTACTAGGTTTTGAAAATAAAAACTGGTCCGCGAGTTCAAATTATCGGGAAATGTAAAACAAACTATAGTTTAAATATTCCAAAGTCAATGGGATTCTGGGATGCCCACACTACACAGTCTAGAGTCTAGACTCTAGCTTGTCTGGAAAGAGCTGAGGGAGGGAAAGCGTGATTGGCTAATTCCATAGCGCGGGAAATGTTCAAATTAAATTGTAGGAACTTCATACAAATTATATACATTTCACTAAATTGATACAAGAATAAACGGAAATAAAATTAGGTTTATTCAAGCATTTAATCACACTATATTAACTTGGAAATTGAATCCTGACCGAGGGATACGAACGTTTCGAATTCGCAGCCGATTTCTGAATTTCCACAACCTTCCACTTGTAAAAATTCTGGTTTGGAATTTGGGGACTCGAAATAAAATATCTTTACAAACTCTTTATTATCTTTTCCCAGGTGTTTTTCTATAATAATAGTTGCTCCAAATGGTGGTGCCGGATGCATGGGAACTTTGAGTAAGCCCATTAAAGCAGTTATTATGTAGTCGTGCTGTAAACGAATGAGCGAAACATTAATATAGGTTGTGCAGTTCTTTCCCGCGCACTTTTGAACAAAGTAATATATGTCCTGCCCTGAGAAAGTGTTATTCACAATATAACTGGAGAGCATATCTCAAAAGCCTAGGTTCAAGTACTATATATCTTCCTATTCAAGAGGAGTTGGTCTGATGTCAGTGCCAACTCCCCTTTAAAATAATAGTCCTGTCATGGTCCAAGTTTTAGTTTTCAAGAGCCATTAGTTGCTCCAGTAACTTTATTGATTCGGTCAACATCTCGGTAATCTTTGAAAAACTAAGGTAATCCTAACTACAACACGTCTTATCTTTCACACTAAATTGATTGACCATACTTCATGGTTGAGACAAAACAGATCTTTTGAGCGTACTTGCCCTGTTAAGAAATGGCCCACGTCAGTTTAGAAATGGACTGAAAAGGGACTAGTACGTCCGAAAGTTCTCCAGACGCGTTTATTTAATAAACTGTTTTCTCAACAATGAAGTAGCAGCCTCGTTAATTAATTTAATAATAGCAAGAATCCATTCAGGTTCCATAAGAATATGGGAGCATAGCTTTAGCCTCTGGTACCATCCTCCCAAACTTTGTAACAAAAGTTCGTCTGCAATTTTCCCAACATTTGTACGCTTAGATCTTTTTTCGGTCGGCTTAATTTTTATTGCCCAAAATATTATGTCAAGGTCGTTAGTGGCGTGGGTTAATAATAGATGTCAAGAGCGATTTATTTGAAAAATCGATTCGAAGCGGACGAACTTTTGCTACAAAGTTTGGGAGGATGGTTATTGAATCGCGGCCCTCCCATATTCTTATGGAACCAGAATGGATTCTTGATAATAGTATAACACGTCTCAGCTCTTACAAACCAATACATACCGTATAATAATAAAATGCATTGATCGTAAGATTGGTGCCTTCGGTTTTAGCTGGAATTTTTAAATCTCCCAATAACAATTTCAACATAGAACCTGCAATGATAAACCAAGAATAAATCTTAATTTAAGTGAAGAAGACATAGTTGAAAAGTTCAACCTCAAAAATACTTCAAAGAATTAGAAGTAAAAGGGCAAGACATTTTTAGGATGCAGCAGAAATTTTATGTTTTAAAGGAGGCCACTGTTTCGGAATTATTTTCTTGACATTTTTTTTTTTTTTTCATTTCCTAACACATCACAGTACCCTTAAGAAATATGGCAAGCAGACTACGTTGGCCAAAAACAGCGTTTTAGTCATCATAATCGTTCTCTAACGGCAAACAGTTGCAAAAGTAGTAACTAACAAAATCACGTGCGTGGCTGCTATAAGGAGAGAGTGGTTTTATTAGTTATTATACTTTTGTATGCACTGTTTGACGTTAGAAGACGCTTATGAAGGCCAAGTTTTGTTATTCATCTTTATCTATCGTTAATAGTCCTAGTCGACTTCAAGTGACATGCTACATTGAAGACTACTTCCAGTCCACTTACCTCCAATGGGAACTGAAAAATTTTGGTACATTTGAGCGAAGAAGGCTTCATTTAACTTCTCCAATCGAGGATAAACTTTTTCGACCCAAGTGGGAATAATTTGTCGATGAACTTTCTAAAAACCAAGAACAGAATGGGTAAAATTAGCACGTCATAGGGTATGATGACAGTGATTATCTCGCGAATGCCCAAAAATACATTTTATAGTTAGGCTTAAGGCCAGCAGTACAGATAATACATCTTTTGGACTCCTTGAAGTCAGACAATTTGAGTTTATTCAACCAGTAAATATAGGTCGGATAAGTTGATCCAACAAAAATGTTGATTAGAAAGAAATGGGTTATTTTTGCTCATTTAAAGTATCGTTTGAACAAGGCTTAAAAGGGTTGGAAAAAATGAAAATAAAAAGGGGAAGTTTTATTTTACCAAATGAAATTAAAAGCCCTGGCCTGGTTATAGTATCGTTTGAACAAGGCTTAAGAGGGTTGGAAAAAATGAAAATAAAGAGGGGAAGTTTTATTTTACCAAATGAAATTAAAAGCCCTGGCCTGGTTAAGGCTCTAAATTTAAAAGGGATGGTAAAACGGAAGCCCAAGAGACTAGAAGACTGAGTAAGGGAGATAAGAGGAAAATGAAGATGGACGAGAAAAAGAGATGAGAGGAGAAGAAAGAGGGATGACTCTGTTGAGAGCAATAAGAACGAATGAAGAAATTAGAGAAGGGCGCATGAGAGCAATGCTGACTGAACTTTTACCTAGGACTTTTACTTTTCCAAATGTGGCCGAAAATATCAAACGTTTCATCCTCCCTCGCGAAGAAGGGAAAGGGGTAGAGGAAATACACTTTTTATCCAATTTAATTTGTTTTAATTACCTCGCTAAGTAAAGTATCGTATAAATCCAACCCATCATAGACAGTCTTTATTTCTAAGCCACTGGCTTCTCTGCAATCCTCGAAGAGCTTCTATAACATTGAAAAAAGATAAAATGCTTTTAAATGAAAATGTTAATGTTAAAACAAGACTGAAATAATGATATGTAAGAACGTCGGACTTTAGAAACATGCCCAGATTAAGTGGGTGCAAGATGGAGCATATGTCCTGGGCCTCTCAGTTTTGGAGTTAAGCCCTTGGTGTCCCGAAAATAATAGAAAGAGACGCTTATTTTATTATTTTAGAGGCTGGATAGAATTTGACTGGATAGACCTCTTAGTTAATTTGACCCCCTCCACAGGTGGTTCGCAACCCACTGAATCAGATCTGTAAAGGGGGATGATGTGCTCATGCACAGTGACGGCGATGTTTCACCCCCCTTTGCTTGTCTGATTCAGTGGTTGTCTACCCCCTTTGGAGGGGTCAAAAAAAACGGGAGAGGTCTATTGCCGAGATGTGAGATTTTCTCCCTTAACTTTGTTTTCTCCGCACTCGATATAAAGCTTGTTAAAAGTATGATCTCGTGGAAACCTTGTCTAAAAATATTGGTGTTTAATTTATATGTATTTTAAAATTTTAATTCGATTTAGTAAGTATAATGGATTAACCTGGACGTATCGCCCTTTAAACTTGCAGAAATAAGGTAGAAGTTTCAATGACTGCTTAAATGTTTCTGCCTGCTATAAGTTACCATAGTCGTAGACCATAAGTAAATTCAAACCTCTAAGTAGCCAAATGGGGCATTTCTATAAGCCCTTATCTCCCGTTTTTAGTGATGCCAGCGTAAAAAAAACCGCGAGAGAAGAGAATTAAGATTTTTTCCGAGTTGTGTCTATGACTAGTCTAATGGTCTTGCGAGAAAATAAAAAAAAAAAAAATGAAAATAGCGCCCTAAAACAGATGTAGATTAAAGGACAGATGCTTTAAACTCTTGCGCAAGCGCATGTGGGCTCGTATCCTCGTCGTGTTTGACAAAACGAGAGAATGCCCGTCAGAGAAAATTATATACTCGACTCCAGGAACAGAGAGGAAGTTCGCTAGTTATACAGCGTGTAGAGTACTTCACAGTACGTCTACCAGGGTGGTATAAGAAGAAACTATAATCATGTCGTCAAATTATATAAGATTATAAGGGCAAAGTTAGGATATTTTTTAGTGGCTTTAGAGAAAAACATACATTTAAGTCATCCTAGGTTGATCCACCGTGAAATAAAGACCGAGCCGAAAAATATCAAGCAATAGGGTTAAGTACGGGACCACTGTTTTATTTCTAGTTGGAATGCGTAATCCCAGATGAATCCCCGTGGAACCAAACGGGCGTTCGGTTGACCCGTTGTAATCCCTTAAGTGGATTTCAAGACATATTCTAGCTAGTGTGACGTCACGTGACGGTCTATATTCCACCATGGATCAACTAACACAACAGGGAAGCTGATGGTTAATCCCTGATTCCACAGTGGGTTGATTATTAAACGTTATTAATACCGTTAAAAAGTCATCTTTGAAACCCAAGGTGGTGTTGCCGTACAAAGGATGAACGTCATCAATGTAGCTGTTGTATAACGCCTATAAAAAATTAATGAAGCTCAAATCAATATTATATGTAGTAAACATCAAAACTTACACCATCGCATTTGGCAGACTGGGAAAACACAACAACTGGCTGAGTCGTATTAGTGCTTGGATTTGGGAAAGTTACTTCTGGGTAAATGGTAGATAACATGGCAAAACCACTCTGAACGCATCGAACTCTGTGAGAACTACGAGCCAAAACCTACAAAAATCATTTTAAAACTACATTAAGAACCCATTGTAGAATAGAGAGTATAGCAATTAAGAGGATTTGAAGATTTAGCTTCGGAGGTTTCTACTTCCTGTTATTCGTATCAGAACATAGTGCCCGTTAAGCGGAGCAAGAGTGTATTTTTAGGGAGCGGATGATTAGAGTCTTGGCTGCGTTTAGTTCCAATTGGAAAAGGCCGAAATGATGCAACAGGAATCGAGCCTGAACCAATGATCCTTACATACAGGATCTTTGCCTAAACACAAAAGCTCAAGCTGCGTAATTTAAAATAGCCTTACTTTTCGGTAATCATGAACTAGAAATTTTCCGTATCGTTTTTTGATAGTTTTGCCGTATTCTTTCATTTGAATAACACCATCCTGGAAAATAAATTACAATTGTAAAAAGAACCAAAGGTGATATTGTTCAAAGATTAATCAGTTTCTCATTCCATTCTCACAAGGTATGATGTATCTCATTTGAAACGCGCTTGACTAAGAAATTTAGAATTGAAGCAATATAAAGTGTCATACTTTTTATCTATTTTGTTACTTACGCTTGTTATCAATCGTGTCGCTCTTTTAAAAAAAATGTAGGGGTAATTTCCCTATTCTACCATTTATAGGTCGCTTAACTCATGTACTTAGTTTCAACACGACTGTAGTGTTGATAGTGTGTAACGAAATACGTTACAAATTCGTTATACCATGCGCTACTTTGAATTGGTATTTTGATATAGAACGTGATAATTTCCATGAACTAGTTACGAGAGAACTATAATAAATAGAGCATTGTTTTTTATTTTTAACGATTGAATATCTATAGTAGTTATTCATATAGTTTTGATATTTTTTAAACATTATATCTATTATTAGTAATATTTAATAATCGGCAATTTCCTTGTTAGTAGTTGGTATTGTGCCTCTCTTTTTTCCAGGAAAGTCACAGCTTGTTTTAGCTATTTGGTTGGTGCCTGGGTCACGTGTAATAATTTAAGACGGTCGCCTAAAAAATTGGTGGTTCATTGACTGTTAATCCTAAGGCGCGTTTCCAATCAAGATTTTTTCCGTCAAAACTAAGGTAAATTCACATTGGTTTTGACGTAAAAGCTACATTTTGAAAGCTGATTGAAAACGGGGCTTAATTTTAACCCCGCAGAAGAGACTCGAGCGAAATTATCGAGATTTTCAAAATACCGAAAAATCTTCCTTCTTAACATTGCGTATAGTATCGCGTCATTCTGACTCTAAGCAAAGTTGGTAACTTGGCATAAGTGTTGAAAAACTTACATTGGTCAGTTGAGTTAATCCCAAGGACAAGAACTCTGTGTTAGGATCCGTGGGATACGAGGCCACGTAAGGTGTCCGTTTACCATGTCTTGATATCTAAGGGTGTAAACTAATTATCATTGAGATCCTAAAACAATAGTTCCACAATCAAAAGTTGGTATTAACTGTAAGCCAGTCGCTAAAAAGTTTCCATTAACAGTAAGCCAGTCGTTAAAAAGTTTCCATTAACTGTAAGCCAGTCGCTAAAAAGTTTCCATTAACTGTAAGCCAGTCGTTAAAAAGTTTCCATTAAATGTAAGCCAACATGCCTTATTTTCCTCTTAATCTTCCCTTTCAACAAGCTCGTGACACGTTGTCACACACAAAGAGTAGAGGGATTATGGTAAATTTAAAACACCGCCATTACATTGAGCACGATCGAGCCAACTGACAATGACTCGAAATGGAGTTAGAAGTTAGAAAGTTTTCATAAAACTCTGTTTCTTTCTTTAATAAAATACAATGGAATTTGATTCTAGAAATTCAACATTAATAATCTCTCACTTCGTCAAAAATATTGTTTGATGGTTTCTTTAATTCTAATATAATTCAATTGTCAATTCAAAAATTCGCCAAAAGAAATAGTTAGCGTACTCGCTCTTAGTGACAGTAAATTCAGAACAAATGCAATAAACAAAAAACTCACAACTTGTAGCGACTGTAAGGTGCAGGCAGAAGAATAATCTTGATATACTTTGACTTCTTTAAGCCCGAAAATTATTTCGGCGCAAATAACGCAAAAGATTACCATCTTCGCCACGAAAATAATTAAGCTTGACATTGTCGTTACGTTCTTTATCGATTTTCTCGATGAAAATTAAGCTCCCCAGCCTGTTAAAACGAGAGAACACGAGCGAATAAGATTAAAGTTTAACGCGGTACTGGGAGAAAATAACAATCCCGCGAATTTGTGAAACAACGAGTGGCAAGCAACGCCTATCTAATACAGCTGAGCTAGAATTCTGCGAACGATTAACCTTAAAGGGGCTGGGAAACGATGACTCGATAAGCTTAGCTTTTAGTGCCAAAACGGGTACTACGTTGCGGTTTACGTCACCACCTGGTCAAGGAGGATCAGAGAAGGAGAGGAAATGTGGGGACGGCGCGGTTCCTACTGCGTCGGCCTAAACTCCCACTCTGGGAGAACGGGGGTAGAGACGTTTCGTGGTAAAATGTTGTCGCGTGGGTAAAACGAATCCTTTATGAGACGCGCTAGCTAGCGACCACGTGACAACAGTTTACCTCGAGAATTTCCTATCCCCCCTTTCCACCCGAGTGGGAGGTTGGCTCTTCTCTCTCTAACTCAACGCAGCCCCACATTTCCTCTCCTTCTCTGATCCTCCTTGACCTGGTGAATTCAAATGCTATGTGACGTTATCCGCGACGTTTTGGTGATATAGTGGAGTAGATATCCGTTTTAGTTTGGTAAAAGAGCCGGGTTAAGTACGTTCTAACGTGAATCACGAAACCAAATTCTCCAACCACAAGATTTTGAGTGGTGGTGGACTTCCAAACTCGCTGATCTCTGGTTTGTGATTTGGTTACGCTTCCTAATCGGAAGTGAGGTCACGTGATGTGACCTCAAACCAGTAATTGAATTTCCCCCAGATATTGTTAATGTAATTTAACTTCTACTTCGATCCTTGTTGTCACGTAGTTGATGACGAAATTTCTTGTATTTTTTCCAGGCTTTCAGTTTTTTTCAGTTAACTGGAATTTCCAAATCTTTCAATAACAATTACAACATAGTTTCTAGAATGATTAAAGAAATACGCAAAGTCTGCTAATTTAAATGAAAGAAGGGATATGAAGAGGATGAAAGAGTTTTATCAGAGAGTGGAAAGAATTAGAAAAATATTTTTTTTTGGGCGCAGCACAAGCGTAATTTTTTTAAATCCACTTACCCTCGATGGGAATGGAGAAATGTCGGCAAATTTGAGCGAAGAATGCTTCGTTTAACTTCTCCAATCGAGGGTAAACTTTGTCTACCCAAGGGGGAATTATTTTTCGATGAAGTTTCTGCAAACATAATGAGAAGTGATTAGCTCGCGAATCGCAGAGGAATACATTTTCTAGTTAGGCTTAGCGACACCGAAAGAGGCTTGAAAAAAATTAAATTAAAAAAGGGAGGGTTTTATTTTACAAAGTAAAATTAAAAACCCTGGGTGAGGGTCTATGTTTAAAGGGATGATAAAACAGACCTCACGAAAGAAACTGGGGAAGAGAGATGAGAGGAGAATAAAAGAGAAAGAGGGGAGGCGATTCGAAGAAAAAATGCATTTCGATGAGATAAAATTTCACAGGGGGATTTTCTGGGGTTGATCTGAAGTCTCACGGTCTATAGCGTAGGCAGAGTGAGGAAAAACTATCTCTTTTCTCTCTGCGCCCGCAGACACGAACAATTTTGTAGCGGTTCCTGGATACTACTACGTTTTAATAGGCAAGGGGGATGGAATGAATTTTACGAAATGTTTTTTCCCTCCTAGGTAGGCTTATTTATTTTTGGAATAGATCGTTTTGCAACTTCCATCGAAGATTTATTTATAGACTTCTGATAAAACTAATGGCTCGTTGGTTTAGGCCCGTTTGCTCCGGTTGGAACACGAGGAGATTTGAAAGTATCCCTGCTACTGCCACGCCAAAACGAGGAATTTAACCTTCACTCGAGCACCGTTCTAGAGGAACTTTGCTTTCAACTTAAAGTTGAAATCCACTTTAATGAACTTAATTGGACTAAAATTAAAAAACACAGTTTATTTTCGGTCGCGTGTGTACATTATGATGTTCGTCATTATTGTAATAAAAAATAAAAAGCAAGAATTAGACATACAAAAAATAATATTTCAGCCTTTCAATCATTTCGAAGTAATTCGACGTTTTCTTGATTGATTTTCGAGCCAGAATGTGGTTTTTCCTTTTTTGAATTCTTCCCAAAGTCACGATTCTCAACTTCTTTGATTTCGCTATTTTCAAGAAGACCGGCTTTTAAATACTTGTGTTATTCAAAATTTCTCGAGAGGTATCGTTAACCACTCTCTTCCTTAAAATCTGTATACCGATTTCGGGATAACGTATCTGATTACAGGCTTTGGCTCCTAACACTTTAGTACAGTCAAAGCTACAGACTTGTGCACCATAACAGAATCCCCCCCCCCCCCCTGAGGAAGGGTTAAACCGAGGATTAAAAACCTAAAATCAGAGACCTTATTCCACAATTTGATCCTTTTGAGTTAAAATTTGTGGCCCAAAAACTGACGAAAGTATACAATCATCAAATCGACCTCATTTGAATAAATAGTTTGATAAACGTTATGTTTAGACGGTTTAATCAATACGATTACAATCCCGTAATTAAAAATATTCGTATTTAAGTCTCAAACTTGAAACATAATTTATTAAACTAATGAAAGAAAAAAAATCAATCGAAAACTGAATATATATACTAAAGCTAAAAAATTAAATTAAAAATAAACTTCGCAACTTCGTTAATTTTTGGTGTAAAGTTGTAAACTTTGTGATGGGTAAAATTAGTTTAATCGCTCATTGAGCTTTAGAAGTGGTTTGAGAACCCGGGCCACTCGAATCACAATCCGTACCTTTAGACGAAGCGGCGGCTGACAGCTTAGATGCCAAACTAGGTTTCGTTTTAAGAGGCTGGTTTGCGACTGGAACCTTTTAAGTATTAAACGAAAAGCCGAGTTTAGAAAATTTAAATATTTAAGTAAGCCTAGCATTAAAACCCATTAAAGTAAAAGTCTCACGAAAACAAGAATATATTAAAACCCGTTCTTTAATGATAGGTATACGGTTCCGCATCCGTGACATGATCCAGGACCAGATTAAGAAGGAGGCTAAGGGGCACTAAAATCTCCTATTGAAATATGATTTCCAACTAAATGGTTACTGTAAGAATTAACCTACTAACTCTCCTCCAGATATCCTAAATTCCGACCTCAAATAGTTCTAGGAAACCTAACTTGACAACAATGCCATGGACAGATCAACGTCGGGAGTGGGGCTGGGTGGAAGAAATATCGCGGGAATTATGTTTTTGTTGCCCCGGTCTCTGAGGAGGCAAATAAGGTATTATGGGTAGCCGAGAAATTACCAAGCTTTCGTTACTATCGCTAGTTTCAGTTCTCCTCCAAATGCTAGCCCAAAAAGTTTAAAAATAATTTCCCTCTGCCTTGCCACGATTTTTTCGGCAAACACGGAATGTGACGGACGGGTCCGCGAGTTGCCGATACCTAATCTCGCATGCATAAAACGCCACTGCTTGCATTGAAAAACTGAAAATACTCAAAACCTTTTAATTAAGCACTATAGCTGATAAGTAGGGGTATAAGAGAACATGTTTTCGTGAGACTTGCACTTGAAAGCTTTGACACTTCCGGGTCCTAGCTTTTACCGACCTTCTGCCCCGTGGCGCGTTCAAATTCCCGTCCGTTGTTGAATTCAAAGCCAAAGTAATCCAATTCTTCAACACTGTTTCTCCTAGACTATATACGAATTATAAATATATTCCGATGACCTAATGACCCAAGATGTGCGGGAGGAACTAAAGGAATTGTTGCTCCTATTTTGCGACTAAGTTCAAAAATACCTGCACGATTGTAATTAATAATTATCGATGAACAATATGGCTTAGTCATATTCGATCGACATTACTTCGATCGCCAACAGACCCATTTAGTCGAATCCCTTAAGGCGCCTTTTAAATCAAAATGTTTGGGCAAAAAACGTAACTTTTTTTCGTTAAATTCGGGAGTACATTTCTGTAGTTAAGGCGAAAAAGTAATTTTTTGGCCAAAATTCTTGATTGAAAACGGGGCTTAGGATTAGATTTTTCGAAATTTCTTGGGTTCGATCAAATGGGCTCCTTTTCGATCAATATTAGGTCCATCAATCTCTACCAAATCAAGAAATAAAACTGGTACAACAAGCCCTTTAAAGGATGGGTGAAGAGGAAAATCATGTGATTTTTTATCGATTCTTCTACTAACTGTAAGACCTATCCGCGTTGTTATTCATTCGGGAAATATATCCCAATGATGTTAAAAATCAAAATAGATCCAGATTTCACTGTTATTTTAAATTGACCCCTTTCAACTAATCGCGTAACGCCCTGCCTTCCACCGAACAAAATACTCGTGGCATGCGCATACTATATATCGCGCGTTACATCTTGTGCCACGCGTATTTTGTTCGCTGGAAGGCAGGGCGTTACGTGATTGGTTGGAGGGAGAGATCAGTGAGATTTGGTTCCGTTCTGATTTTTAAAATCATTACATTTCAAGAATGATTAACTATACGCGGATAGGTCTTATAATAAGAATCTATAAAAATCGCTCGATTTTCCTCTTCACCCTCCATTAAAAATATAACGATAATTACCGAACGGGGACTATCGATTTTTCCAGTCACGGGCATATTTTCTCGAAAGTACGATGCATTACTGTGGGGAGATGTACCGAACATCTTCATAAATCCAGACATAGTACTATTTTAAATGCAATGCAAAAACTTCGTATTAACGCTAACAAATGGAGTATATTTTAAGATACAGAAAAAAGTGTTAAGTATAAAACTTTTAACTCTCGCTTACTTATTATCTTATCAATAGTATAACGAAAATAACAATGAAGAAACTTCAAGAATTTAAACAAACAAATTCTGAACGACTCACAGACAGCTCGGTCAAAGTCAAGAGACGATAATGATACGAAAAAAAAACAACGATTATTATTATTTACTACTCCGTATCACTACGCCGTAACATTCCAGTACGTTACATAGAGCAGTTCTCTTTTTATTTGCATTAATCTAATTTTATAACTACAAAAAACGGATTTTTTTATGGTTGAAATTAATCGGGTAGTACAGGGGTACAATGTACACCCTCCTAAAATCTTTTAAAGGGCGCCAAATCGGTTTGAAAGGACACCAAGAGCCTATCAATGTCATGGGGTGCCAAAATCAAATTGATCCTGCTCGCCTCTCCCCAAATTTAAAAGTTAGTACGCGCCTGTATGAGACATATAAACTTTCGATTTATAATAACAATTTATACAGAAAAAAATACATTTAACTATTAATATTATTTATTATGAAAAAACGTTTGAGGATGTTATACATTTCCGTGTGCAAAGGTTTTTGCAGTAAGCTCCTACATGCTTTGCTTAATTTTTGTCTGTAAAAATTAAGACAGTAAAACATTATACGAACAACTTTCAAGACAAAAATATCAAAATTTTGTGTAAAAACTCAAAATGACAATGCTGCGCTCTAGGACTATTAATCATGGACACTTATCTTAATAAATAACGACGAATAACAACAACTGGTGTTCATAAACGTCCTCTAACGGCAAATCGTGGCAAAAAATACTAACAAACCCACGTCTGCCTAGTCTATTCATTTCAATACCTACGAGGTGTCCCTTAGATAATTAGTTCCTTGATGGCATTTATTTACAAGCCGGTTTTGACCCCCCAAACACGAAGCCATTATCGCGAGAAGAGCCCTAATTGGTGGTGGGAAAGATATAAATCTTTTTTGCGGTGTACGAAACGTAACATATGGATTATATTCCCTTTAATGATCCCTAATCGAATAAGTTGTTACACACACAAAAATATAAATTTTTCAGCGCACTAACCCTCTAAGAGGAAAGGATGGTCCCATTTTGAAACCACCAGGACGACGCTTAAGATGGAAAAGGGTAGAGCGATCTAGATTCGTTCTTTGACCTTTGCGGACGCGGTTGGTTGAAATGGATCGAGCTCTCCCCGCCGGATGTCTTTTCTTGGCCGATTTCTTTAGATGTCCTGACGAGCGCGATCTAGATCGAAGACCTTTAGACGAGCTCCGAGTTGGCTATAAGGCACGGGGTTAATGAATCAAAAAAAGGGGGTTTTATAGATTTCTTCTTTTCTTTCGAAGTTAATGTCGCGATTCCAAAAGTTATATGAACAGTAATATTACTAACGGGACAGACTCCTACTTTTTCTGCTCTTTAAAGGTTGTTCGGAAATTTAATGGGGGCAAAGAAATTAACGAAGATTAGTTTATATACGTTATCAAAGGTAGCGTAAAATATGTCAAAAGACGAGAACAATTACCCCAGTTCTTTCTAAACAGCTAGGCATGGGTTTTGACAATCATCTCGACAAATATTTGCTCTACATTTCCTATTTTAGCATTTGCTGGCTTTATAGATATCACTCATCCTTGGAACCAACAAACATTGCTGTAAAATATAACCTATTTCTGGGGGAAATGTACCATTTTTTCAAGGTTGGGCCAAAGAATAGGATTTCCTTAATCTTGCTGGGACCACCAAAAATTTCCATTAAATAGAACCTGTTTCTGGGGGAAATGTTCCAGTTTTTCAAGATTGGGATCAAGTAATTTTATATTATCATCTCTTCCGTGAGTCCCAGAAAGAATAGAAGTTACACTTGGAATTGTTATGCATACCCACAGACCTCAGTCTAAGATAATTTTCCGAACTGAGGGTGGTCGCTCAAGAATTTTGCCCATATTATCGAGGCTTGGAGTGGTTTTTCGATCGCGAGAAAAAAATTAATGAATTATCGTGCAAGTAACTAATTATTAATAGTTAAAAGGATGAAGCTCCCTTTCTTTTTACTCGGTTTAACTATATTTTTCGTGTATCTACAGGGCATAGTGGTGGGTGGGGATTCAACCTCGTGACTACCTGTCGGAGCACTTGATTCGCTTTTGAATAATTCGCTTCAGAGGTCCAAATTTGGGGTTCTTTATGGAAAAAACAGTTGCCATCATTATACGTAAACTTGTATAGAGACCGGGGTTTGGACAAGAAATTTCTAATTATTTTATCTTTATTCATAACTTAAAATTTTTCGAGGAAAGTCTATGATAAATCCAATGTAATCGAGAATAATTTTCCGATTATTTTTTTATGGTTAACTGATTAACTGATAGTTGTGGATTATTTTGTCCAAACCCCGATCTCTAAACTTGTACAAAAGCTAGCTCTGAATGCTGACTACGTTAGGAAACAAGCCGACACGTGTGTTTAGCTGACAATTAATTTTCTATTTAGTTTATACTCCCTTTAAAGGCCCTATCTGCTCTGAAATTTGCTCCTTTAAAATGATCTTCTCTTATGCACACAGCCTAGCTTTGACTGTACAATTTGTTATGGTCAACGTCTGCTAATCTACGAAAGAAGGCAATTTTAAAAAGGATTTAAAAATCGCCGCTAGTCCCTTTAACGCGCGTGAAGTTACTTAACCTTAAATGGGTTCCTTGACTAAAAAGCTATTTCAAGCAACAATGACATAGTATATGTCCATCACACTCTTGCTTGATTATACATAGTTTTCAGTAAAGGGGCAAAAGATAATTCCACCCCTCTTACCCAGCTTTGCTTTCATTCCCAGGTTGCCAGGAGCTTGTGAGTGCAGTTCAGAACAGATCAGTTTCAAAACTGAACTCTAGCCTTTCCCTCTGCACTCACAAGTGGTTGGCAACATGGGGGGAACGGCACTTACCCCCTTTAGTGAAAACTATGTATAGAGAATTTCATTTTTGTAAGCAGTTTTTAAGCTAACATACATAACGTCAACCTCATGATTAAAATATACGGGTATGGTTTAGAACATAGAAAACAGCTCTTGAATTAGAGTATAAGTCTAGTAGTTCCTTTTGGTTACGTTATAATGTCCTCACTTTATTTCCCATAGCTTGTTCGTATTCGTCAGCATCGTTGAACTCAAAACCAAAATAAATCTAACTCTGGGACGTTTCTACTGGAACTGGCCGCGGAAGTTAATGAATCAAAAGGAAGTTGAGAACACCCCCCCCCCCCCATCAAGCAGAAGTTAATGTAGCGTTGCAACCGTAAAAAGAAAAAAAGAAATGGATTTGAAAAACTATTTAGTCTTTATCCAACAAGCGAGGCTAGGATTTCTCATGATGGGCTTCTCTGCCATTTTCCTAAGCACTTCTTTGCTAAATTTTGACAATGCTGATTCTAAAAAGTAATGAACTTCGTTAAACTTGGTCCCGGATAACGGTTTACGAATATCTTTTACTGTTATTTCATACAGAAACTTACTTTTTGTCGGTGCAATTTCGATTTCCAGTGAGAGAAAGATTAGTTATGATAGACTGAAGATTTTTTTACGAAATATACTTTTAGGTCTAAATATAGCGCGAGAATTTTGACTGCAAATTCAGTCACGTGCTATTTGGATGAGCGAAATTTTATCAGCTTTTCACGCGCTCATATTTCTTAACAGATTCTTACTAAAATCAAGAAGGATCAGATAAGGAGAGGAAAAGTGGGGCTGCGTTGAGTTAGAGAGAGAAGAGCCAACCTCCCACTCGGGTGGAAAGGGGGGATAGGAAATTCTCGAGGTAAACTGTTGTCACGTGGTCGCTAGCTAGCGCGTCTCATAAAGGATTCGTTTTACCCACGTGACAACAATTTACCACGAAGCATCTCTACCCCCGTCTGTCCCCCGTTCTCCCAGAGTGGGAGTTTAGGCCGACGCAGTAGGAGCCGCGCCGTTCCCACTTTTCCTCTCCTTATCTGATCCTTCTTGCTAAAATCCTTGCTTAAAAATCTGTTCTAAGCCTAATATCAAATTTTAAATATATTTTTTCATCGTAATATATGTTCTTATTAATAGATCATTTCAAACCCGTTCTCTAGGGTATAAATTACCCAAATCATTTTTGCCCTTGGCTGGAATGTGTCGGCTGCCTATATTTACATGTACTTAAGTATTTACTTAAGTTTTAAATATGAAAGAAAACTTCTGAGGGAACAAAGCGACGGAAAACATATTTCAAACTAAATATTATGTTTAGGAATCTTAATCTCAGACTTCGAAGACTTCATAAACTTATTAAAAATAAAAGTAAATTGCCACTTCGCTATCTCTTTATATTGCCAAATAATCAAATAATAACGCCATAATAAAAATAAATGAAAAAAAAAAAAAAAATATGTAGTAAAAGTGAAAATTAACCCTAATTACCGAAACAATGACGATATAAACATGTTTTTCGGGGGGAATATAGTGGCATTGACCTTGAAATGTCTATAAGAAAGTGGTCTCACATCTTTCCCTAAGCTGCTGGGAGGGCGTCTTCGCAGGGAGGAAGGTAAAAAGAAGGGAGAAGTGCATTTTGAAGAGATGGTGAAAAGGAACAAATCAAATTACACCCCAATGTTTCTTTAAATCCCTTATACCCTCTTCAGAAGAGGAGTAATTAGTAGAGCTTGGCGTTTGGACAAGAAAATATCCGTTTGTTTTATCTTTATTCATAATTTGAAATTATCCCCGGGGAGCCTATGATAAAAGCATGATATCGCGATTAATTTACTGAATAATATCGATTTTTATTCATAAATAAATGATTAACCGTTATTTATGAATAATCTTGTCCAAACGCCGAGCTCTAGTAATTAGCCATGGTTTAATCAGATTTAACCGAGGTTTACAGAGACTTTTCAGTTCAATAAACCTCTGATTAAAACGACTAGTTACGCCTCGTGTGAAAAGGATAACAGAGTAGATTCTAATTGAAGCAGTTTCATTGTTTTGGTGTGATCGTATGGTGTGTTTCGCGAATGTTGCTAAACCAAGATTAAAACTTTACTCTAATTCAACATTTACAAAATTAAAAAAGGACACAGATTTAACTTTTTCATGTTCCTTTAAACACCGGAATCGTAAATAAACCAAGAAAGGGGGAGAAACAACCCATAGGATGTCTTCAATAGTAAGGTAAGGGTGGAAAGAGAGTCCCGATTTCCCTCTTTCTTGAGAAGAAGAGTCGTTGAACAGGCTCTTAAGAAACTGGCAATAAGAAACCTGTTGGTAAAGGTTTCGCGAATGTGGCTCCGAATGGATTGAACAAAAAATCTCTCGATATTCGTTTTTGTTTTCGTAATTACAAGTGTTTTAACTCGTTATTAAGAGCAAAATGTTTCAGTTAACTGAGATTAAATAGCGTATCTTCATAGCGATCAAGATCAAGTAGGCTTAACTTTCGTGACACGGTAATTAACAATATATTTATTACGCAATCATCAAATTCCTCAAGCTCCAGCCCAGAATCGCTGACATACTCGTACTTTCTCGTTTGAGAAATTCAATACTTATTGATGGTAAATTAACACCTCGCGAGTGGTGTACGTCTACATATCGCTCAAGTATAGAAGTAAAGGGACACCCCCTTTTTAGACATTATTCTGTGTCAAAAACAATATTCATGCCGTGGATAATGGCGCTTTTACAAGCTCGCAATATGGTTATAAGTCGTTAATTTGTGCGCGATAATTATGTAGCAGTATTAATTATGATCGCGAATTGAATCGAGAAATATTTGTGGATAAAACGATGTTTGACATGGACGGGGTAGTAGCAGTAGCCATCGGCGTTCTTACAATTGTCTTTCTCAGCTCTTTGGTAGCACTCGCTATTATTTGCAAACATAAATATTGTAGGAAGATCGATTTCCTATCTCCACAGTACAAGGAACACAGGTACAACTTTTTCTATTTGTTTGTTTTGAATATATCCTAAACCCTAAATTATTAAACTGACTAACAATAGCATCTGTTGTTTTTGAAATCTTGGGAAAACATCGTTTAAAATGTAGAAGTTTATATATTATGGAAATTATAAAAGGATTATCTGGTTCAAAGGCAACCTTAAAAACTAGCTTAAAATTCATGTAGAATAAACAATGTTTCCAAACGTATTCAATGCTGCTTCAACAGAAAAGGGTTGTATAATTATCAGAAGATGATATTCAAGGGGAAAATTCTAGAGCATACAGCCCCTTTTTAGTCTTTGAAACTGGGCCATTATTCAGTGGCACATGAACGGGGGGTACAGGAGTTCCTAAAATCATTGAAGAGCGTCAACAAGAACCTATCAATGGGGCCTAGCAAAGGGGTGACAAAATCAAATTTATGCTCTACCCCCCTTCCCCAATTGAAAACGTTCCTACCCGTTGACAAAGAAACAAAGCCTACGATGTAAACATGTGCAAATAGCTTTCGAATTAATGCTAAAACTATCAACCTATCATCTCTATAGACCAGATGTCTCCCTTATAAGTAACAACGATGAAACGAGGGACATGGAGTTGGACGACGTTCGTCTTCACCCAGACATTGAAAAAATATTAGCGGATGACCAATGGGTTGATGACGCGACGTAAGAACGCTATACGCTCCCAATATTATGCAATTAGTCTTAACGTACTAATAATTTGGGATTCGAAACAGAGGCTTGATTCCTCATTGCCTGGCAATCCTTAAAAAGTGCCATCATCTAACCGAACGCCTGGTGGCGTTAACTATGAGCAGTACCGTCCGACAACGCGAAAACCAACTCTTCGAGATGATCGAAGTGGCACGTCGAATCAGCCCCAGAGTAGATGACGTAGTCAGATCTATGTATCCTCCACTTGACCCTCGTCTCTTAGAAGCTCGGTAAGACAATTTATACCACTTCATTTTGAATCCTTAGTTAGCGTTGCTAAGCCTATTTTACATTTGGTTAAAACAATTTCCTTTGCGTAATACTTGTTTAGAATTTATCTGATAATACTTTACCGAAAGAATGCAATAAATATTTACACTAGGACTGCCCAAGGCAACTGAAAGCTTTTTATCGAGGAACCCGTTTAGGTTGACGTAATTACAGGCGCAGTAATTAGATGTATTTCAAAATACCATCGACATGTAGCTGCTAGCGTAGTAACGTGTGTAGGTCCGTCGACGGTCATAAATATATATTTACTTACAGCTAACTTTTACACAAAATTTATTGACCATGGCAAATAACTTATAATGTTATTAAATTAATTGTTAAATAAACGTTTTCGGAAAGCTTTCGATCGAATGTACTAGTTCCTTTTCAGCCCATTTCAGTCCACTTACGAACTACAACAAAGTGCAGAGAACTACGAGTTTGACTGGCAAGACCAAAATACTGAACAATAATTGTCTTTATCGTTTTACTTTTGGCTAACCCAAATTACGTTCAAACAAAATGTTTGAACAAAGTAACTACATATCTTCATTGTATTTAGGGTTACTGCGTTAATATTATCAGTATCTCACCTGGCCTTGGTCACCCGATCAGTTTGCAGTATCACTACGGCTCCTCAATGGATTGAAGAATCTTTAGAAGATATGGAAGAACACGTCGAGGTAAATTAAACTTTAACAATAAATGACGCCTTGCGAAAATGCGAAGGCACGTTTGAATCACTAATCGATCGCGAACGGACGAGATCAGCGAATTCGTCGAATCCAAATTGACAGATTGTAATAAAAATTAATAGACCTTAAGCTTAAATTAACCTTGGCCTTCTTTATCGTTCGTACAGGTGCTAAGAGAAGCGGGCATGACTCTAGAAATGTCTGGTCAAAATATTTCGAGACCTCAAAGCCTAAGTGGTTCACGACCCCAGAGTCAAAGCGGTACACCACATTTGTCAATGATGAGAACGTCATCGGGTACAACGACCAACCAAACAGTCATGACAAACTAAACATTATTTTAAATAAATTGTATACTTCAAGAGAAGTTCTCATAATCTAAAAAGCGAAGATACATTAATACATAAGTAGTCGTTGCCAACTCTATCTAACACTAGTTCCCTTCAAACTTTTCGTGGAAAAAGCTACCTTAATTAAACATTAAAACCAAGTTTAAGTATTCAGTTGTGTAATAAAGGATTTTTAAATGGTTTAATTATCTATCTACAAGTCTTATATGGGGATTTATTGGTGTCTTTTGACGAGGGCGTGAAGAACAGCCCTTTTACCCTTTTTGGCTGCTTGTAAATGATTCTCAATCTCCTCCAAGACCTAAAGTTATAAAATTGACCATGATTTTCAAAATAAATTTGATAGGCCCCCACATTTCTGCACGAAATAGGCTTAGCCTCGAAACGTGATTAACAAACCTAAGCCTAATTCGATCGTTCCGTTTATTATTATTATTTACTTCTTTCTGGTACTTGTCATTTTTCAAACTCTTGACATTTTCTAAGATACTGGAATGCGCTGCCTTAACTGCTAATTCCAAACACCAAGCTCCTACCTATATGTGGAAACATTAAGAATGATTCGAGACAGTGATTTAGTTGGAAAAGTTCATAAATTACCCTAAGATCGGATATGGCGCCTTCGGTAATAATGGGGGCTAGTTCCTCGGCGGCGGACCACGCCAACGAAACGCTTCGTGCCAAGTCCAAGGGAACCATAATTGTCCGAACTAAAGCTTCTTGCAAAGCACTTTCGCGTCTATCAGAAAACTAAGGACTAAATGATGTTGCTACGCTAAATTAGATTTAGTTTTGGAAATTACATAGTTTGCTCCTCAGGCTTGTCTTTTGGTAGTTTAAGAGCCGCCTGTGTTTCAATACATTATTAGAAGATTAATAATAGAGGCTAAGGGTTCATAAGGAACTTACAATATACTGGTTAAACGCATCAGTGTCCTCGTCAACATAATGAATGACCTTTTCCATGACCCCGTGCATAATCGGTATCAATCGTCTCATTTGAGGGTCAAACTTCTCCCATTGTTTTCGGCCGTAAGTCATTTGGGCTACCATACAACCCAAGCCCGCTCCCTTCGAATAAGGATGCAAATAATCCAAAATACATTAAATTTTGTCGACACGTGGGTATAGTGCAAGTGCATCTTGAGCGTGAGATTAACAAGTATTGTAATTTCACCTACCAAAGCCGCGACAGTAGCTGCAACTGACCCTCCAGCTGGAACAGGTACCCTAGCGCCAACAATACGTACAAAATCTTTCACCGATTTATTAACCAAGGAATTTTCGTCATCCCTCGGAATACTGAACTCCAAGACTTTTTTCTGGGGGTCGAAGGGTTCTTTGGCGTTTAATCCCAACTTAGTTATTGCCTAAATTTAAATACGTTGTATCAACCATACAAAGCGAAAGACAATTACATTTAACGCACCAATTTAACTTTAAGCTCTTCTTCTAAAACAAATAAACCATCCCTTTTGATGTAAAAATCGGCTGCGTCAAGCAAGGTCCTTAAAGGTACCATACCAATAACTTGGGAACCCATTAAGGGTAATTTCATGTGAGTGGATATCTTCAATACCTCCTCGTAAGCGGAGTGGAGGGAACTGGACAATACTTGGTCTTGAAGAGTCGCGGCTACATGGGCAATTTTGGAAGGGCTGTCCCACACTCCAATCGCTTGGCAACCTTTAAGAGTGCCGGGTTGATTTGACCCTCTACCAATGTCCCTAACATCGAGTGAAATTTTGTTAGCTTGTTCTTTGGTTGAAAACAAGAGGATGTGGTAGTTGATATAGCCTTTACTAGCCCAGACCAATGTGTAGCCCCAAGAGGGACTAGCCTCTTCAGAGTGGCTTGAAACGTACAGTGGTGGACATTTACATGACGAATTCTAAGGGTAATAAGGCTTAATGAAAATATTCGCGGGAAACGCTATTTGTTTTGCGCAAGTACTTTCTTCGCCGAGGCCTTAAATCGCAAAATTTCGCTTTGGCTATCAGCATCTTGAGTTTTGTAGTAGTAAACTGGAGTATACAATTTTTATGTATTAGGATTAACGAATTAATTGGGCGTCAATTTTTAAGTTACTGACCAGAAACGTCAAGTTCTCGATGAAGTTTCTGGGCAAAGTCACTGGCCAGATCTTGGCATTGTTCAAGTTTAATTCTTCGAACAGGTATAAAAGCGCAGTCATCTAACGCGCCGAAACAAGGAAAGTCACCTAATAATTTAAAAAATGTCTTAAGCACTTATACATAATCGTAGATACTAACTTCCGTACCATTGTAAGTTGAGAAATCAACGTTTTCCTTGACGGTTTTGGCTAATTTTAACGCGCATTGGCTTAAAAGTAAAGGTGGACCGGCAAAAGTGAAGATTGTACGACTGGACAACGTACACACACTTATGTCCAATAAAAAGACATCGTCTGTTTCAGTTATTTCTTGTTTAATTTTATCCGCGAAGTCCTATGGAAATTATATATTTCATGGAAGTATATTTTAAAGAGAGCATGAAACTCTCCGAAAATTGGTTTGCTACGATCCGCGCGACTGAATGTTTAATAACTAAATAACCCTTCGCCTAGTCTTGTACATATAGATCAACTGATTAAGCTATACCGTTCACTTTGGCAAAGGCTTTTTTTAGTTTTCGTTCTTACTCCATTCACGGCCAACTTAGATCAGCTACTTCGTCGCCAGGCTGATCTAAGTTGGGTATGTCCCATTTAATAACCTGAACGAAATTCAACACGAGTAATTAATCCCACGCGAAGGTACAACACCGAGAGCTCATTTGCCTTATTTTTCAAAATTCAATACGGTCTATAACTAACAAGTAATAGTAGAACGTTACTTTAGAAGTAATTGCAAGTTTTACCTTCCCTTGAAGTTAATAATTGATTTTTACGTGTATTTAATATTAATAAAATTTCAAACAGCAAATCTCTAAAACTAAAATCAAACGAGGAAAGTATTCAATATAGTACGTTGATTTTAAACAGTAAAAGAAACAATAGTTTACCGTACTAAACGCCTACTGGACTTTAGATTTAATCAGAAGAACATATGTGAAGTATGTAACCCGCCTCTTAAAGTGAGACTGTCAGCATTTTTTTTCGAATGCCTATGGATTATATTTTTAATTTTACCAAATTTTATTTATTAAAACGCCATATTCAAAATTTTAACCTTCTCAAGAAACTTCAAAATGAAAAATGTCAAAAATATTTAGGTCATTTTCCGATATATGACGTAGTTAATATCTGGAACGTAATTAACGATAATTTTGATACGAAAGTTAGGACTTTCTGAATTAAGCACTTTTACGAAAAAAAAAAAACTGCGCGAAAGCAACCTTATCACGTGCCCGAAGGCGCAAGAATCAACTGTAGGCCCTACAATAGCCAGGCAACCATATTGAAGTATTGCAGGGAATTTTTATTTTAAAAATCTCGAAAACAGCGATTATAAAATATTTATTTTTTACCATTGGGGTAATGACATATGTATCTATATTTTGAATCGTTTTTTTAACGATCTTTCCGACTACTTAATTTCCATTTGGATTTCATGAAAAATCCGTGACAGCCTCACTTTAAATAGTGGGATACGTCCACTGCACCTAAAAAACCAGCTAGAACCTAAAAATTTGGTTTTGGCGGGAAACCGCGGATAAACACGATTTCACTCGCCGTGCGGTCTCCCACCGGTTTCCCTCTGACGTCGAAGACTTGCCCGCGTTTCCTTGAATTTATTAGTGGTTTACCGCCAAAGGCGCGAAATAGGCAATGGTATCATACTTCCCCCTATTTACTTCTGGTTTAATATTAGGAATCATCGAATTTAAAATCTTCCGAGTCAGTTTTGGTCTTCAATTATCGCTCTTTTTATTAACATGTCAAGCAAATAATCTCGCAAATATCACTCTCAAACGGCCTTGGCCCAAATAACAGTGATTGATAAACCACGATTAATATATAAAATTAATAGCCAAATAAAAAATGGCTATTTTAGTTACCCGATTTTGGCCGCAATTTGTGACGGTGGCAACGCAAGCGACAACAGCTTTAGAATCCGTCATGCTTTTTTTTTGGAACACTGGGTATGCGTTCCAAGAAGCAAAATATAATCTAAACTTTTATAAGTACTAGTAGTCTGATTTTTTAAATATTATAAGATAAAATTTGCCACGAATCTTCTGAAAAACGGGGGAAGGAAAAGTCAGTATTTTTTGAACCGCCAATACAGTTGCTCTCTTATCACCCCTCATGCTAATTTCGTGACGTTCGTCTTTTGAGACAAATCAAAAACTTCCCTTGAAAAGAAAGAAAGAAAGAAAAAAAAAAAAAAGAGAATACAAAATTTATAAACACACATTTTGAACCCCCCAATCTTCTGGCGAATGTGTTCAAATAATGTTAGCCTATTTACATATACTCGTCTGCCAAATTTTAAAGGACAAGTCTCGTCAAAACGCCTCGAAAATTTTAAAGGGAATATACCTTAGTAGGTAAAATGAAACACCAGCTTGTTTTTGGAATCTATGCTCTTTAGTGAACGAGGACAAGAACAATTAGATTTTCTGCGAGATTCTGAGAGTTCTTCCCTTTAAAGGGACTATCTGCGTTTTTTAAATCCCTTTAAAGCCGCCTTCTTTTCTAGCTTAACAGACGACGTTGACCATAAATTGTACAGTCAAAGCAAAGATGTGTACATAAGGGAAGATGATTTTAAAGGGGGAGATTTCAGAGCAGACAGGGCCTTTAAAGGGACTAACTGTGATTATTAAATTCCCTTTAAAGTCTTCTTTTCTAGCTTAGCAGACGACGTTGTACATAAACTGTACAGTCAAAACTAGGCTGTGTGCATAAGGGGCAAATTTCAGAGCAGATAGGGCCTTTAAGGCAAAAATGGGGCAATCAAAAGTTTTTTTTCCTCAGTTCAAGAGAGGCAATGAAATGTAAAAAGTTTTGATAGACATTGAGGGTTGGAGCTCTTCCTTGGGCTACGAGTCGGAATACTTTAAAAGGCAAAAAGTCCAATATCAATTCTAAATTTGCAAATTCCAGTTAATTAATTACTAAAATGTTGCGGATTTCTTTCAAAATGTCCAACAACCTGGTTGCCTTCAACTTTTGCTTGAAAAACATTAGAATTAACCTCAAACCTTGTTTTCCTGAGACTTGCCCTTCAAATAAATATCAGTTTTTCCTCGGTATATAGTTACAAAAAGGATGAAAATTTATATAAAACAATATATAGTTTACATGATTATAGTATTTGATAAATGTGAAAAAATATAAGATTGTTATGATGATATAAAATAAAATCATAAAAAAATTATATATTTTAATTCAACAAGCGTAAAATAAGATTTCCTTTAATAAATTCAGTATTTTGGAGGGCTAGTGTGCTTTGTGCAATGTTATTTTTCAAATCTTATTCATTATTTTTTAAATTAATCGCCTTTCACTCGGAAATAAAAAACAAAATGGAATAGAAGTGACGTTTAAAAACGAGATTTTTAAACACTAGTGGAATTATGATCATTAAAAAATAGGGTGTCTAAGTTTAGATTAAGAATATGTTTGGAAAAATAATATGATCTTATTTCAGTGCATTGGTAGTAACAAGTATTAATTCAATTGTAATTCAGAGAGAGAACTATTTTCCTACCAACAGCCACGCGTGGGTGCAGTTTCTAGAGGTCGGGGTTTGGACAAGATATTTCTGATTAATCTATCTTTATTCATAATTTCAAATTATTTGCGAAAAGTCTATGATAAATCCAATGTAATCGTGAATATTTAACTGATTATTATTAGTAATTAACTGATTAACCAAATATTTTGGATTATCTTGTCCAAACCGGCGACCTCTAGCAGTTTCACACTTTCACAAGAAGGAAAGGTGAATTTCTCAGCGGCATATGCATATTACGTAATAACGTACATTTTGGGTTGGAAAAAGGGAATGCTAAAACTTTCCAAAAGCAAGAGTGTAATGGTATAAACCATATCCAAAAACACGCAACATAAAAAAAAACCTCAAAAATCATAAGCCAATGCAGATCTGCGCTCAGCGAAAAGCAGGCTTTAAATGGAGTAGAAAGCTCTGGTCCAAGGTGTAAAGTTTAGCTTGACATTCCTGCCACTACGCCTAACGAATGTTCATTGAAATGGGCTCGAGTAATATTGGGAAACAAGACGTCGCCCGCGATAGCTGCCGATTTTTCGTTTTGAAAACTCAAAATGCTAACGCCTGCGGCGTCTTGGTTCCCAAGTAGTGGCTGGAATGTTAAGCTGTACCTTCCACCCCTAGGCAGAGCTTTATACTCTCTTTAATGTAGCCAGCGCTGGTTTTAGCACCCTATTTAGGGATCTAGTGGCAGAAAAAGGTTATATTTTGATCCACCCCAAATTTGAATTACAATTAAATTAATTATTGTAGCAACTAAAGATACGTGAATTTATAACTTAAGTAAATAAGATTCTAGTAGTTGAATTGAGACAAGTTCATAAGACAGACTACAAAAATTAATATTTAAAAAGGTTGAAACAATTTAAAAAAAAACCAAAAAAAAACAAAAAAAAAAAAAAACGATTTGGCGGGAAATTAGAAATTTTCGCGTCAAATGTTGTATTGTGCCGAAAAATATCAAAAATATCGGTAAACTATTAGTAAAGATTCATAGATGGTACCTAAATTATTATAAAAAAATTAGGTAAGCTAGGACCTTTGTCTTTGAAAAAAATGGGGAGTATCTCACTTAAGTATAACCGTATCAATTCTGACAACACACTGAAATAAAATCTCCAACTTAATTAGAAAAATGAAATTTGTTTATACGGTAGAACTTAATTGCATATAAAAGTATAAAAACTGGTAAAAGCTTTCACCGCGTTCTTAGCTTAATAAAATTCATTTATAGCCATTCCTTTCCTAAAAATCTTTCAAACCGCATTTTTTTACCCTTGGCACTTTCGCAAAAATTAAAAAGTGCAGGAAATAAAATTATTTATCTACTTTCTTTTTTGTTCAACATTGAAAAAACTTGTTCGAATATTTCTTTCAGAATTTATCTTAATTTCATACGCATAATCCCCAAACATGTATAACAAAACTAAAAAACACAATTTGGACCTTCAAATGGTTATTGCAAATTTTCGTGGACAGATAGTGCGCATAAAATAAAATTATAATCAAGGCGTAATTAAATATTCAGGCATTATATTAAAAATATTTAAAACAGCGTTAAATTGTTTCTATGATGGTAAAAAAACTGAGGAACATTCAAAACAATTTGAAACAGGAACCATATCTATATTTTGTTTCTATCTAAACCGGCATAACAGATTTTGATTTTAACAAGAGTATATGAAAACCCTCCTTAAGAGTATCTATCTGATTCGTCTGAACCACCACCATTGGGGGGAAAAAAGCATGGTGAGAGAGAACGCATTTGTTTTTAAACTTTTTGGGTAAGCATCATTGGCTCCCCTCTTGAACGGAAAGAGAAACTAACGATAGTAATTAAGCAAATCCAGGTATTAGCCTGAACGATAATAATAATAAGAAAGAAATAACATTCTCAGGAAATTTTCTTCCACCTTCGGGCCCACTCGACGCTTTGATTGTGGGTCAACTAGAATGTGTTGCATTCAGAGCGATACTCTTAAAAGGAGAATGAAGCCCAACAACAAATGTTTTTTATTAATTCCTTAACGTTTAAATAGGCTTAATCCATTAGAAAAAAAAATTACAAACATATCAACCTAAAAATAAATTTAAAACTAGGCTTAGCTGGAGTCATTTCGATCCTGAATTTCTACGCATTAAATAGTCTGCAACCAATCGAATGTTATTGGAAGTCTCATGGAGATCTCGCCTAAATGATGGGCCTTTGCTCATTGGTCGCTGACCCATCAATTTGAAATAATTCAGAATTTCCATGAATCCAGTTAATTAGCATATTCTGCGAGTAAGTTTTAAATTTCAAGTTTAATATTTGTTTGTAATTTTTTTACTGGTAGACTAGATCTATTTAAACGATGAATCAAAAAAATGTCCTTGTTGGGTTGCATTCTCCCGTTAAGGATGGTTTTTCATAAACTCTTGGTTTTAAGTACCTCGTTATTTCGTATTTTCATCACTTATGCTAGTTTATACTTATAACTAATATTTGATCTTTGTAATCTAACCAAGCTATCAATTACTACAGTCAACAGAGTTAACTTGGATTTGAAAAAGATTTAGAATATTAAGATATTGAAAAAAGATAAATTATTGTTTCCAAATCTAGAAAACAATTAGATTACTCAAATTTGTTCTTTTTTGTTTTTTCATAATTACTGATTAGTTACCATTTCAACGGGTTCAATTCAGTGATTTTGGAATTGTGTTCAAAATAAACCAATGGATTGCCTAATTTCTCTAATACCAAGAGTACATAAATAGAAGTTCTAAGATCACCATAGGTATGTCGAGGTAATATTTTATGAATAGGAAAGAGCTCATATCAAGAAGGATCAGACAAGGAGGAAAAGTGGGGCTGCGTTGAGTTAGAGAGAGAAGAGCCAACCTCCTACTCGGTTGGAAAGGGGGGATAGGAAATTCTTGAGGTAAAGGATCCGGTTTTTGCCACGTGACAACAAGTTACAACGAAGCATCTCTACCCCCGACTGTCCCCTGTTCTCCCAGAGTGGGAGTTTAGGCCGACGCAATAGGAACCGCGCTGTTCACACTTTTCCTCTCCTTGTCTGATCCTTCTTGCTCATATTTGCCCCCCCCATTTAAGTAGAGCAAAAGTTGGACCCCCTTAAGTTAAATTGAGTTCGTTGCCTTAGGTTGTCTCCTTTTACATTATAAACAAAATACTGTTGCAGTTTCCTGGTTGATTTCAAAGCTTCTTTTTATGTACTTCCGCTAATATTTTATCTTAATATTTTAATTTCTCCAGAGTTAACTTAAAAGCTGGCTTTTAATAATAGATAGGAATATGTGAGCCCTAATTCCCAGGATTCAAGCTCGACTAGAAAAATAAAATTTTCCTTCGCGAGCTTCGAGTTCAAGCCGCGTTATGGTTCTGGTTTCGCGCTTTAATTAAATTTAACAATTCTATTTCCTAACAGATATATTGGAATGTTTAAATTTTTCAAATAATCTATTTGTTCTTGGCTAGTAAAAAAAAAAAATTAAAGAAGAAAAATAAAAAAGCCTGGAATCATACTAAAAAACTAAATGGCACGCAAAAAAATAAAATTATGAGTTTCTAAATGTGTGGAATGTTGGACTGAAGTTATCAGCTAACTATTCTTTACGTTCCATAAGGACTCTCAAAGCTTCTCGATGACCTTCTTCAGCGGCTAGTTTGTGTTGCTCTATCTCCTCCATCACCTTTTAACAAAACGTACGAAGCAATGTGCCTAAGTTGTTTCTGGTTTTAAATTTTAAAAATATTCTAAGTTTACCATTCTTTTATATTTTTCATCTTTGATGCCTTCAACGTTTAAGACAATGTTAGAATAGGCACCATTTACTCCCAGTTCGAGACAACGCAAACCCACCTAAGATTGAAATATGATTCAATTACGCTAAGTTAAAGTTTGATACAGAGTGGCTCAAATGAGAGTTCAGTAATTGGGCTCAGGAAAGGGTAAAAACAAGCAAAAGATAAAATATATTTGACCTGCAAATCAGATTTAGCTCCGATATTTATAATAGCTGCCATTTCTTTCAAAGTATCCCACGTTTTACTGACAGCCCTTGCCATGTTCATAGGAACTGTGATTGCTTTTTTCAGGCCATCTTCTAGCGCTGCTTTACGACTAACATTTTGTTTGAAGTTTAACAACTTTAGAATTGATTTATTATCTTTAAGCAGACAAGCAACCCTAACCCTTACCGAAAAAATTTAGTCTTATCTGAAGAGGTCCTCAAGAATACTACAGAAGTCTTGGGTAAGTCTTTAAGTCTTCCCCAATAGTGGAAGACTTCCCCAAGACCTCTTAAGACTACATAGGACACCCGAAAGACTTCCCCAAGACCTCTTAAGACTACATAGGACACCCGAAAGACTTCCCCAAGACCTCTTACGACTACATAGGACACCCGAAAGACTTCCCCAAGACCTCTTACGACTACATAGGACACCCGAAAGACTTCAGCAAGACCTCTTAAGACTAACTGTTTTTGGTAAGGGAAGGGGCTTGCCAAATTGATCTAGCAAGCTCGAAATTTTAATCTTTAGAAATTCCTGATTCTGTTGCGTGTCTACTTTTAAGAATTTTTAACTTGCGGATCGACTTACAAGGCCTCTTCATCGGGAGTTTGTTTTGGAAGCCTCAAAGCCGACAAATAATCATTAAAGGCACCAGTATCAGCGTCGACATATGTTATGATTTCTTTCATCGTGTGATGCAAGACTGGAATGAGACCTCTCATTTGGTCGTCGTATTTCTCCCACTGCCTCTTACCGTACGTCATTTGACCAACCATTGCGCCAAGAGCGGCACCCTTTTAGTTTTAATAAAAACATTACAATCATGAAAGGGTGTTTCTTGACAGAGTTTAAGCAACCACTAAGCAAGCGTCTAGACCAAAACGGTTTTTTCTCCGACATAATGAATGCCGAGCTTAAGCAACCATGAAAGGTTTTGAGCAAATGTCTACAACGATCTCCGATGATCGTGTTGGAAAACGTTAACCTAACTTTTCGTCCTCACAAAAAACCAAACAATATAATGATTGCCCAACAAGCACTGTCGGCAACTAATTTCGGCTTAATTTGTTAATTGTAAATTTAATTTATACAAATTATTATATTTCTATACTAAATACCACAGGTAAATCGTGCTTCAAGTCTACAACCGGGCATATAACGAATGAACTGAAGGTCTGAGAGTTGTGTCGTCACAACTTTCGCGCGGGGAGAGAGGAAAAATCTCAAAATTGTAAAACGGGCGAGAAACAGAAGTCGAAACTGCCCTCTCTAGCGGTTAAGATAGGAACTAAGTAGGCGGTGCTAAATATTTTGCCTTCGTTGAAGTTAGTTCGCGACTTCGCGCGTCGTCTGTAGAATCGTTATGGGGGGTAGGAAATGTAACTAAGAATCTCGGCTTTCCCCTCTCTCTCGCGAAACGAAAGAGGCTCCCACCGGGGCGTCGCGAGTTCAAGTTTGATTTACTCTACCAGCAATACTGGGCCATACCGCTCTTCTGTAGAAATTTGGAATACTTAGGGTGGAATCATTGACTGAGGAAATCGGACCTTCATCATTGTAACCCGTAGTATGTCGTCTTGTAGACTTGGGGATGATTTACTTGTGTAAATACTAAGTAAACACTTGATGTCTTTTAACACGACTGCTGATTGGATCAGAAGTATTGTAGCGAAATTCAAATGCATGACATAAAACTTAAAAATCTTTTCTGGTAGAATAACTACTTCAAAGTTTACGAAAAAATTCAGTTGGGCATCAATTTTTAGACAAGGAATAAAAAATATATAAATATCATATGTATATATTTCTGCTAATAGTATCCCTTTAAAGAATGTTTAAACAAAATGTCAAGAGATTTTAGTGGATGCTTTAACTCTATTCAAAAATTGATTTACCATAGCAGCGACGGCAGCGGCTACAGAACCACCCCCAGGTACAGCAGTTCTCGCTGATACAGTATGTATAAATTCATAAAGAGATAATTTGACTAACGGTCCCATCTGTCTCTCAGGAAGCATATATTCGATAATTCTTTCTTTCGGATTGAATTGACTCAAAGAGTTTAATCCTAGTCTATTAATTGCCTACGATAAGAAATGATAGTAAACTATTTCTCAGAGATAGGCGAGAAAACTTTGTTTTAAAGTTTTACCAAATGAATTTTTTGATCATCCTCTAGCACGAATAGATTTTCTTTAGCTATATAAAAGTCCGCTACTTGAAGAATTGCTCGTAAAGGAATAAGGCCAACTATCTCGGAACCAGTTACTGCTAATTTCAGTTCCTTTGCATCTTTACTAACCTAAAGAAAATTTAAAGGACAAAACTTAAAAGATGACATGAAAAATCTCTTAATATTGAGAAGGAATGACTAGATACAATTATAATTTTTAAATTATCAGATTTGTTTTAAGCTTTTGGATTTGAAGAATATACCAGAAACCCCTCGTTACATTTCATTACAGTTTACACCCGTATTTAGTTACAGTTACTGGCCTTGGATTTGCAGCGGACACTGAACTATTTGGTCAAGGCCACTGGTTATAATGAAAAAGGTATCTTTCAAAGTTTATCATTACAAACAGAGTTCGTTTCCTAAAACTAGGCCTATATTTAACAGGAATACAGGATATAACAAAACAGGACTCAAAATATTACGCTATAATCAATAATTCATTACAACGCTTTCTTTTCACGTGGGAATTCAAAAGTTTAATAAAATTAACGAGGTTTTTACTGTAAGATTATCTATTAATCATTAAATTATAACACTTAAAAGGGGATAAAAAATGAAACAAAACTGACCTCTTCGTAAGCTAAATGTAAAGGCGTAATATCAATATCATTGACGTTCATTGAGACCTGGGCTAACTTATGTTCTTCGAGCCACCATCCAATCGCTTGACACGCTTTTAACCTACCAGGCTAAGGATAAATTGTTCAATTTGATTTTAAAAGGGTATCGGCTGAGATTTACATTTACATTGTCTTATTACAAACTTGATCTTTCCCTCGCCCCTGCTCCCGAATATTTAGAGCGATTCTTTGGGCTTGTTCCTTCGTACTTAACATGTTGATATTGTAAGCTATTAAGAATTTCCTAGCGCCCGACATAGTCGCTCCCCAAGATGGTATGAATTCGGAGGGACCGTAATCTGGTCTCCATTCTGTCCGACTAATCTATAAAATAGGTTCATTTAAGCATTTTTAGGACTGGGAGCTCTCAGAGTTCGTACAAAACTTTCAAAGTGAGATTCCACAAATTTTGACCTTTTTTAAATAATTTTACTGACAAAAGTTTTTTCCATGACTCTACCTATATTCGCGAGCTGTTAACAATGCACACTTTTCATATGTGATTTGATACACTTCTATAAAACAGGGTTGGTAGTTTGATCAGAAGATGCGATAAAACTGAATCTTTAGGCAAATATTTTCTATTAAAAGGTCAACCTACCATAAACATTTTCTTCACTTGTACCGAAATGTTTTATTTCCCTGACCATTTCAACTAATTTTTTAATTCCACGACATTTAGGGAACATTTTCAAATTCCCAGACTATATTCCAGGTTTTGTACGAATCCTGAGCAATGGATATAATAAATCCAATTTTCAAACCTTATCGTATAATCCCTCGTATTCCCCCGCTCTTATTTGAGAAACTGTTTTCCTATATTCTTGATGGCAGGCGTAACCATATAAATATACTAAAAAGACATTCGTATTCCATTTTAAACTATTTATCTGTTTATCAAAGCTGGCAGTCAATAAAATTTAAGGATTGGATAATCATGTTAGTTTGAGGCTCTGACAGATCTTAATTTCATGCTTCAAAATATCTTTAAGTCTCCAATTTTTCTTTCAACATAATTTTAAGTGGTGCTTATCTATCAAATAGTTTTTATACATCAAATGTGTGATAAAGCATTCCCAATTAATTTTTCTGTGTTAATTAGACTAATTTAGTTTTCTGTTTACCTCTCAATTTTTGGTTCTAATTCAGATATTTTCATTTTTTTAAATCATTTTTCTACGTTACTTTAGATATATTCAATTTTTTGGATCATTTTCTACACTAATATAGATAATTTCAGTTTTTATACAGTAACTTCAGACGTTTTCAGTTTCCAATGATTTTTCTACTATAAGATATCTTTAGTTTTGTAAATATTTTTTTCTACGCTATTTTCAGTTTTCTAATAAGTTTTCAATACCAACTCAGATATTTTTTAAATTTTGATTCATTTTTATAGGCAAACGTAAATATTAACGGCATTTCCTGTTACAGTCCTTTTTTAAAGGAGACTTATAATATTTATCAATATATTAACTTGATATGCTTGCTCAGATTTTGGCTGATAGTCCAATCCTTAACAAAAACTAACCAGGAACTCCTAATTCCGCAGATAATTTTTCCCCAAACTTTCTGGCACAATATATACACTCTTCCATTTCCACACCCTGCACCGGAATAAATGGGCAAACATCAAGAGCACCCAACCTAGGATGTTCCCCTTTATGTTTCGTCATATCAATTAGTCTAAAAGCTTTCCTAGCAGCGTTTAATGCTCCCTCAATCACTGCATCGGGCGAGCCTACAAAAGTATAAACTGTACGATTTGTTGATGGCCCAGGGGCCACATCGAGCAAGGAACAGCCTTCCGTCGATGATATTGCCTCTGATATGGCTTCAATAATCTGAAGAATTAAATTTAAAAATTTAACACCGTGAGAATTAGAATTATATATGTAACGCGCTATAATCACCTCTTTACTTTGGCCTTCTGAGAAATTTGGCACACATTCGACAATTTTTTCCTTCATTTTAAAGTTGTAAACGGCTACAATTTCGCGGCGTTTATGAGACCACTGCCTCGATGGAAGCCACTTAACCACTTCTTAGTTAATCAAATTTACGATAAGCCTAATCACATGATTTTCCCGCAAACGAAACTATCATCTTACGAAAACATGATTAAAATCTTAACTCGAAAGTTCGAAACCGGGGATAAAAAAATTAGATAAACTGAAACTTCGCCCTTAAAATTTGACGCACTGACGATTTTGTTGCCATGTGCATTATGCAACGAATCCAGTGAGGCACCCTAAAAAATCCTGTACACGCGTGAAGCGCAGATAATCTGACAGCTCGTGGGAATTTTCGGATCAAAGGCGGGGAAGCCGCTAGCGCCATCGCCAAGGTCGCCAGCCTATGGCGATTACTGCGGGATAAACCAGACGTCGTGGGCGTGGTTCTTATTGGTTCAACCGAACGAATAGGATGATACGCTAGTGACATCTCCCGTCATTGCGCTGTAGTAGAAAAATGCGCCAATCGCCATTAATCGCGGAGGGCCGAACGCCGATAAACGCCATAACCGTGGATATGTAGTTATTAAAATTAATTGTTTTTAATAAGCATGTTTTTCTTTTGATGTAAACGAGTATAAGATATACGGAGTTGCTTACGCGTACAGTTTCAATCTTATCTATTGTTTCTCCCAATTTTATCCGATAAAAATTAAAAAACCGCGCATCTCAATGATAAAAAATTTGCTAACTGGATGCAACGAGGAGGATATCATCACAAATACAACTACACTACAGCAGTTAGCGTCTTGAATAATTGAAAAAGTACATATAAGATTTTTTTAATATATTATGTATATAAGTTATGTGGTTGGAAACTTGGAATGATTGAGGTTATAGAGTTTTCAAAAATAAAGTAAATTCTTTGGAATGTCTTTCCTCCACACATTGGTTTAATTAACTAACTTAGACAAAAATATTTAAACAGAAGGTGGGGTGAAGCGAATGCATCCCATTACCATTTTTATAATAATTGCATAATTAAACCTTCAATTAATTAAAGTCTTGCAAAGCTAGTAGTCTACCTAAAAGCTACGGGAATGGTGCAAATGGTCACAACTAGCTATAAAACTCTGGTATCTTAGGGTTTATACGAACCTTGGATTATCAGTGAATTTTAACTAGGGAAACTCTATAAAAACTGGGAATAAATTACGGAAATTATGGAACTAAGAGTGCAATGAAAATAAGTTGATACCCCCTCAATCAGCTAAATTCATAGTTTTAATTAGAGTTTTTCTAAACTGTTGGTGCACCTGCAGATATCAGAAAATTCACTGGGAAAATCAGGGAAATTGGTTTTCCAAATGTTGTATGAACCCTGTCCCTACTGCAAACGCACCTAATGATCATAGCAGTAATATTCTCACATAGGCTATGCTTAATTCAAATTTTAACGTAAAATGTAGCCACGATTGAATGATTATAAATGTTTTGAAATGTATTCACTTTATGTCACGCGCTTGAAGGTAACAGTTTTGTAAAATCGAAATTGGAGATTGGAAAATGGGTGCTAATCCTAACAACGAATAAAACCATTTTTAAACAGTTAATTCCAAGTCTTAACAATTAATTACAATCAAACAAACTAACAATACCCCGACGGAAACATCAGAGAACTTTTACAATAGCTAACAATTGGACTTAAATATAATATTAATTACGATTGAAATAATCACTATTTTCTTATATCACTATTTCCCTTACCAAAAAAGGTTAGTCTTAAGAGGTCTTGGGGAAGTCTTTCGGGTGTCTTACGTAGTCTTAAGAGGTCTTGGGGAAGTCTTTCGGGTGTCTTACGTAGTCTTAAGAGGTCTTGGGGAAGTCTTTCATTGTGTCAAGAAGTCTTGGTGGAGTCGTAAAGACTTCCCCAAGACTTTTGTAGTGTTCTTGAGGACCTCTTTAGATCAGACTAACTGTTTTTGGTAAGGGTTTCATATATATTAAGGCATATTTAAGGTAAATTATTGAGGGACGTACTGCATGCCATTGCCAGGGTTCCCAAGTTGCAACTGCCAGATACAGATATAATTAATATAAAATAAACAATGCACGTTACAAAGTAGTATTCATAAAGTGGCAAATGTTACGGCATAAAATTCCAAAAGATGTAAATGCAAAAGATAAATTTAATCAAATAGGTAGCCAGCAAGGGAGATGACATTGATACGTCATTAAATTAAAACCGAATTCAACCAAATTGACCAAATGAAATTACCTGAATTCAGTAAAAGGAACAAAATTCAAAATGACTTTGGTTCACTTTTGTTGAATTGAGTTTTTTTCATTTGGTCAAATTCAGAATTTCCCCCCAATTTGGACTATTTTTGACCAAATTAGGTCATTTTGAAAGTCGATTTTGTTCGTTTTCTATGAAAGCACATTGGAATGTAAAACCCATGTCACGCATGATGTAAAAACAGCCTCGCGAATTTTTTAAAGATTTAATTTTTGAGATCAATTAATTTGACAAGATCTGAATCAATTAAGTCAGGAGTCTATAATTAAAACTGAAGATAATTTCTTTTAGGCCAACATTTTTAACTACATGTGTTTTTTGCATAAAATTTTCAATTAAATATAATTCTTTAAATTATTCATATTTAAAATAGTTTTAATTATGAATATTTGGCCAAGATTTTAAATTGTCACGATCTTGGCCTAATAATGTTGATATAATCCTTGGGGAAGATTTGTAGTTTATGTCATAGATTTTTAGTAAAACTAAAATGACAATCTATTTCATATATTTTTTAATCAAATACTAATGAATCTAAGTCAGACATATTTTTTAATCTTTGTCTGAGAATTTCACAAAATTTCATAATCATTGGTGCATGATCTCGTATATGAAAAATCTCGTATGAAATGTGGTAAAGATTTAAAATCACGCGCATAAAAATGTGGTACAGATTTTAAATCACGTGCATAAAATGTCGTAAAGATTTAAAATATCGCAGTAAATATCACATTTAGCTGGATCTCACCCAATGGGTGCCCAGCCTTCATTAATTTTATTTTGCTACTGACTGTTTGCGTGCTATTATCGACTAGTTGGGCTGCCATTACCTCCCAAACAATGGGATAAAGATAACATCTTATTTAGCTTTTTGTAGAAATTTTGATATGGGGTGGTCATACCAAGCGTAAAAAATCTATACCAGAATTGAAGTGACTATTGATTTTCAAACACAGGCTGATAATCTTAGCAAATCCTTTAAACAGGTGGTTTGGTAAATGTATTGCCCTCTGTTTTACAACAATGCTCGCCCCATTTACTGCGAAACAACTTTTTGATAATATTAAATTTCAACACTCACCCAAGCCCCAATTCAAGATACCATATTTTTCTTGTACACTCATTGAATTCATTTCATCCTTGACAGACTTGAAAATGAACCTCATAAAACGAAGACTCGCTTGTCCGCAAACGGTCCTGCAAATGTGGGACGGATTGGAATTAATACGACACCAAAAGCAAATCACCACGAGTGACCGCATTGCCAAATACATGCATAGAATACACAACTTGAGCCCGGAAGACTCCGACCGCCAATTAAGCTTCGCCGTCAAAGATAAGTTAATCCTTAAAAAGACAGCTGTCGGATGCAAAGGCTCCAAAGCCGGAGTCGAACAAGAAGCTTATAGATTACCGGGCGAAAATCAAGTAGTTAAGAATTAAATTTCGATTCTTTAGCATGTACTTTTATGGCATTTAAAGAAATAGAATGGGCTAATGGTCTTACATTGACAGAAAAATATAAAATAAAGGGATAATTTAACCTGACAAGTGATTTTTTTCTATCAATTCCCTTACCAAAAAAAGTTAGTCTTAAGAGGTCTTCCAGGGAAGTCTTTCGGGTGTCTTACGTAGTCTTAAGAGGTCTTGGGGAAGTCTTTCATTGTGTCAAAAGTCTTGGAGGAGTCGTAAAGACTTCCCCAAGACTTTTGTAGTGTTCTTGAGGACCTATTCAGATCAGACTAACTGTTTTCGGTAAGGGTTCCCTATAGTTTAATGGGAGTTCAGCCTACAGGGCTTTTGGCCCTTTCTAAAGCTGTTAAGGTGTTACCAACAACTACTCTATTTGTACTCAATTAACGGCCAAATAGATAAAAACTAAGTCTTAGAGAAAGTTTTGCAGGGTCTGTCTACTTTGGTTAGGACATTAAAGGGAGCTTTGAAAAGATTCCAACTACTACAGCTAATTTAACATCAGATTACCATAACAATATCACTACAATTTAGCTTTACTAACCCCACCAAATGCTGAACTCAGCCCCTTCGTTTTAGCAGTGAAGTAGTGGTCTCCTTTCCCACCTTGAACACAAGTGAAAACAAATAGTAACTGTGTGTAAAATTTCAAGGAATTGGACGGTCACGATTGGTATTGTTTTGAATGTCACCGGGGAGGAGACGCGATCCTCTGTTCAACATGTCACCGAGTTTATCACAATTTCTGCGTTAAAGAAGACCTCACAACTTCGTCTACGTTTATTTGTTCCGTTTGCAAGGTATTTTAATCAATTAAACACAAAGTAGGCCAGAAAATATGTCCTTTGCTAGACTATTCCTTCAAAGGGTCTAGGAAACTGGTTTGGAAAATGGCTATTTCTTAATTTAGTTGGACAGGTCATTTGAAACAAATCTCCAAATATATGTTACTTCGAAAAATATATATACCCCTCAAAAATCAATAAAAACAAATATATACAAACCATTCAAATTTCAAAGCAATTCAATGGCCACTATCACTATTAAAACCGTGTTTAAGGCAAATTAATTGAGGCGCCCGCTCCATCAGAAGGTAATCATGGCAATGCTCGCGCCAAAAGAGTGTGCCTCCAACATTCTAGGTGACCTTTTGATAACTTAAGCTCGCGTGATTAAACCCGGTTTGATGATTCGCTGTTCAGTTGCTTTTCAAAATGACAAAAACTACCATTACTTGGAAATCACTTTTAGACACCATGTAGAAAGAATTTAATCTTTTATCCTTTTTTTAAGATAATTTTTACCTATAAATAGAGTCCAATTTCTCAAACCAGGTTTCCTGTTCCCTTTAAAGGGGTTATGACGACAAAATATTCGTAAAATTGTTATTAAAACTCCAAGGTTTCTTGTTAATTACAAAGTTGCGATGGGCTGGGCATATTAAATTAGTCTATCTCCATTTGTATCCAGATAAAAACACAAATAAAAAGGTAAAATTTCAGCTATTCAAGGTGCGGTTTTTTTTAAAACATTTCTCGGATGAGTGTTAACATCACCTCTTTTGATTAGCTCTAATTTTCCCTGAAGTTTGTATTCAGGTTTTAAATAGTATTAAAATGAAGATAGACTTTAGGCTCAAATCGCAACGTTGTTAGCAAATTTAATGAAAAACCTTTAATTAATGATAGTTTTTACAAATATTCTGTGCTTCTAATTTAATATAACAGTGGTTACTCAATTACGGTAGCTCTTTAAGATAAAACCATAAATTCAAACCATTTATCTTTGTTCATAGCTGTTAAGCAGCAAAACCAATTTCAAGATGAAAATAGACGAAATGAATAATTTGCTGAGTTACACGTGTTTGCGTCTCAAGGAGAAGGTATGTGGGGTACGTTTATCTCGACCATTTTAAAGAAAGTGGGTACAAAAAATGAAAAAATAAGCTTGCTGTTTATAAAAATAGTTGATATCTAATTCATCTTGCACTATAACTATACAGACAGAAAAATTAAAAACAGCCTCTTTTGGGGCGGTTCTGGTAAAAATACGCATGAATTTTTGACCACTATATTTGTCTCGTATATATGATCATTTAGATTTAATTCTTCCATCTTATCATCAGAATTTAAATTTTTAGCTAAAGGCAAATGAATAAAATTTGAATAAATTCTTACGTCGAACAAATTAAATCTCATTTTAAAGTGGATTTTCTTAAGTACAGGATCATTTTTGAGTCTAAATTTGATTAGAATTGATTGATTTGATTAAATTGTATATTAAATATAATCGTATATTCTTTTTTGTTTGTATTTTTTTTCCCTTGGCAAAATTTTTTGGGGGTTGGAGGTTATTGGTAAGAAGGAACACCGAACTACTGAAGACCCTAATTTGGTTTGTACTGCAGAAATCCATTTTCTCTCATTGAATTGTGTGAAATTGTCCATTGCTATGCGAGATTGTTTTATGTTTATTTTTAGGGCAAGTAACGCAATATCTAAATTGAATTATTCCTCATACTCATATATTTATACCTAGTACTAGTATAAAAAACTCTCCCAACCTTGACCATCAGGAATCAAAGGTTCTGAAAATAAACAGCCAACAAAGGCAGACAATTGCTATTGGTGACTTTGAGTCTCATGGACCAATAAGATTACTGATAAGCAAAATAAGCCTAAATTTCATTACCAAGGCTTAGTGATGTTCAGGGTTGGATTAAGGGGGGCAGAAGGGGCACCTAGCTCAGTAGCTGTCCCCGGGTGCCAGCCAAATAGGGGCGTACCCAATGATCTCGGGTGCGCATTGAATTAAAGTCTTTCCCCTGAGTGAAGGCGCGATGAATGCTTGATTTTCAAATTAGGGGGTGCATATAATTTTTGCCCCCGGGCGCGAAATCGCTTAATACGGGCCCTGGCAATGTAACAATTGCAGGTTTATCTAAATTGTGGATGCTAAACTAATTCCCATTATATTTAGATCTATTTTAAAATAGGCATATAACTCGTATCAATAATAAAAAAAATACTATTACATCTGCTGTTTATTACTACACGAAATTGCATTACTTGCCCAGGCTTAAACGCAATCTTATTCAATATTAACTTTACTATATTTGGCACGTTTTCTAATTTTGTATCGATTAGATATTTTATAATTACCATAATACTGGTAATGATAAACCCTTTGTATTTTCAAAATACCTAAAATATTTTATAACAGCACGAATATTTAATTTTTTTTTCTTCTGTCTTTCTTTCCCATTTTTTTTAATTGAAATAACATTACTATATTAAAAAAAAGCATATAACTTAATTTTTTGTGCCCTTAGACCTTTACCCATAAAGTTTAAGTCATTCTAAGAGGTCTACAAGAAGTCTTTATGCTTCTTAAAGCACAGGGTGACCAGACTAGGCAAATTTTTCAATTTTTCAATGCATTCCTATAAATTCCTATAATTTAAACTATTCTCCTCCATTTTTCTATAAATTTACTCTGTTCCATTGACACCACTAGCTGCATTGACACTATTTAGTATTTATCAACTCTTTCAAATTCACCTCCAGATTAATGAAAAATCCCCCTAAAAATGCCTATACAACTAAGATTTGCAAACACATGTTGGCCAATCTAAATTCGTACCGATAAAGTCTTTCTAGTACTGAAAAATAATTGTGAAATGCCCTGGAAAATAATACCGTGTTTGTTGAACCATAAATTCATAAAATTTTGTATAATTAACTCATAAACCTATAGTATTTCTCCTATAATATCGCTATATTCTCCTATAATTTTAAATATTACACTCCAACAGTGTTTATTAACTTTTGGTCATAAAAAACACTGATTAAGTTATACATTTTCTTTTAAAAAGTAACCCTATTTTAAAATGAAATTTCTTTATCCTATATTTCTCCTTTTTATTTTACAGTCTCGAGATTTGCACAGAATGCCAAACCCGGATGACGAAGTTTGGCGATCAGATTTTTTGATCTTCCAGAAAATGGATTTGTTAACGATGGAGGAAAAAACTAAAGCCAACGAATATCGTCGTTTGGAAGAGTTTCAAGCTGACGCGCAAACTATAGTACACAATGTTGTCATATATTACGGAGGTATATACGAAAGTTTTAATTTGAAGAATTGATAAGTTTCAGTAAACTAATCAAAAATTTAGTTCATTCTTCAATGGCTGACATGGCGAGACAAATGCTGCGAGATTGCATCTACGATTTGGGAGAAATTCGACAATGCCGGGAATGTTATCGAATGTCAAACGAAAAAGGCGATAGATTTTGGTTTTGCGAACCTTGCGTAAGAAATTGATTTCAAGTTTTACAACATCTATTATTTCGGTCAATTTTAGTTAATTTAATCTTTTAGGATCCGCCTCACGAGTTAGTGTACGCGAAACAAAAAGGTTTCCCATTTTGGCCCGCCAAAGTTATTAGAAAAAACAGTGGAGTATATGACGTGCGGTTTTTTGGAGGGCATCATCAAAGAGCTAACATTGAAAAGGATCAAATTCGTCCCATAGAATCAAGTTTACAATCATTGGGTGTGAAACGTTCGTCCGGCTTTAACAAAGCTTTGGAAGAACTAAAACGTCACCAAGATTTATTGAAGGAAAGGAAAAATGGATCAAACAAGAAGAGAAAAATAAGTCCAGGAAGGAAAGAAAAAATTATAAGTAATTACGCCGAAGATGAAGACACTGAGAGTGAAGAAGAGGCACCAGTCTTGAAGAAGAAGAATTTATCAAAACCAGCCACTAAAGGCAAAGTTGGTAGGCCAAAAGGCAGTACCAATGCTCAACGCAAAATCGCTGTCATTGAACCACCACCATCCCCAAATCAAATCTTACCAGATCCACCATCTCCCGTCAATGATCCCCTTCCTATCAATGCGGAATTGATCAAGAAAGAAAAAGTAAATCCTGAGAAAGAAGGAGAAATTATAAACGGTGTTCAAGAAGACAAGTTACAAGATGAAGCCCCTTCTTCCTCATCCCAAAAGAAAACTCGCAAACCCGATGTGCAATCTCAGGAAGATAACAATGTAGTGACCTCTTCGAGTCAGGAATCACCCTCAGCCAGGATTTCAGTGTCAACACAAACTCATAAAAAGGTAAATTACTTCGCATTGCACTGAATTGTCACTTGCCCCCCACCCTGCAAATATCGTAATTGCTCTTTTCAGTTGTTGACGGCACTAATCATGAAAGAGGTGGCTCTGAAAGCTAATTCAGCAGCACCAGTCGAACCACCCAAATGCAATTGCGAAGAGAAATTCATGAAAGTTTTTGAAGAACAACGAGAAAAAATGGAAAAGGAAAACAAAAAGGAAAAGGAAAAAATGTGCCAAGAACTTACTGAAAGAGTGAGTAATTATAGCTGTAGAGTCCAAACCAATATGATATCATTTTTATGTCTAAAAACCAATCTTTACCGATACCTATAATTTTAAGGTGGATGATGTTGACGTACTGTTTTTGGCCAACTTTTTAAATTTGCGTACATAAAACTGATGTTAAAACCAAATATATTTATTAATTTTGAGAAATTTTAGTTATTGGTATTGGTTAAATTGCAAAATCAGCCAAACGCTTAAGAAATCATTAACTAATAACGTGTTGACTCTTTCTGTCCTTTTTTAATCTTAAAGTTGCAAAAGGAGTTTGAGGTTGAAAAAAATAAGGAAATCACCTTAAAACTGGAAAAATTGCAGACTGAATTCGAACAAAGACAGAGAAAAGAAGAAGATCAAATGAGGCTTCTAAACCAACAAGACTTGAATGAATTACAAGAACGTTTGAAACAAGAAATATCTGAAACCAAGAAGAAACAATGGGTATGTTGAACTTCTAAAATTTTGGTAGCAGTAGAATTCTTAACGCTTGACCAGGCGGGGTTGTCATGATTGGAAAAATACGTTTTTTGGGCTTGACATCTTGACACAAATTGTCTAATGCGTGATTACGGTAGTATTCAAACTGATCTTGAACAGGAGTATTCCTATATTAGTTGAATTTCTCACAAAATTGGTAACTTTAGTAGACAATTTACATACTAGATTCTGCCAACAAGTAACTTTAATCGTTTGTCTTTGAAATGGCATTGTGTGAATCCAATGAGATGTTAGTTAGAAATAGTCTTCTTTATAGCTAAATTGATTCATGCTGCGCTTTAGTTAAATTGGTTCACGCACCATTTGGATACGATACTTCAATGGCATCAGCATCTAACTTCCCTCAAGAATTTTTACATTTAGGCTTAGCGAGTATAGTTCGCGACTTTGATAATTAAATGTAAATTGCCTCGAAACCTTTGGTGAGTTTTGATACTTTTTTACACGTAATGTTACAGTACAACTTGTTTAAAAATAACTTTTTATAAGAGTCTATTATCCTTTTAAATTCACCAGAAAGTTATATTTTATAGTACAGATACCTAGGGTCTCAGCGATTTATAATTGCATAGTAGCAGAGTTAAACTTCAAATTACTAGATTGAGTTTAAATTAGGAGATTGAATTTCCAGGAAAATATGTATGTAATATTTAAATACGCTTTTTATTAACAGTGTTACAATTGCGAACAAGAGGCTATATATCACTGCTGTTGGAACACTTCTTATTGCAGCGTTGAATGCCAACAAACTCATTGGCATAAGGAACACAAGAGAACGTGTCGCAGAAAACGCTAGAAATATTAAAGAGACCTATTTCCTACCTCTCTTACTCTTTTCCTCCTCATCAATTGTACAAAAACTCTCCCACGCCATCACCCCTTCATTCATTTTAATTTCAACGATACAATTTCATTCAACTGTATTACAAATAATCTTAATAATGTACTTTTTCTCTTAAAGTTTGGTCCTCATTGGATAAAAATTTGTATTAAGGTAGAATTCGCGAAATTTCAAAAGCGTGACTAGAGAAAAACTATTATTTCAAGCTTTATTATTAGTTTTTAGCTTTAGCGGCGATTGCTAAGTGTTATAGTTAGCCAAAACATTTGTCTCCAACGGTAGAAAAGATAGCTACTAAGGTGAAGTTGGCTTAATCGAGTAACTTACGCAAATTTAACCACCGTAGATTTTACTGAAGAAATATCAAGTTCATTTAATTATGTTACAAAACTATAACCATTCTTAGTCGCAATTAAAAAAATGTTTTCAATAGATGCTTAACATAAAGTTATTGTTTTATTCAACGTACTCCAAAAGGGCTTTAGTGTTATGTTCTTTAAGAATGTATAAATGTAGAGACCAGTAAGTGGAAGTATATATTTCCCTTGACTCTTTCACCTTTAAAGAGCACAATAGAGTACGTAACCATCGAGACTATATGTCGCGGGTCATTCACAGTTGTACTCACTAACCAGCAGGCAGCAACAAGTTTACGGGAATGTTTGCAAACTGACTAACGGCCTTGAATTTATTAAGACCATTAATGAAATTCGACCCATTTTCAACAAACAACCCTTTTCACACTAGACTTCGAAACCAGTTTTAAGAATTTTGGAAAGGACAGATGTTAAAATTTTGCTTTCACCTCTAAATAGTCTTTGTTTAAAAATTTATTAGCTTAAAAATTTAATTTGAACTTTCAAAATTGTTTGAAAATGGTTCGAGATTCTAGAGTATACGTAGCTTTTGAGTTAAGAGTAACCACGCAGTAGCTGCCTGCTCGTCTAGTCAAAAGAACTAACCCTTTTAATCCGCTAATTTAGTTTGCGACTCAATGGAGAACAAATTTGAATTGTCGCCCTGGTTAAGTAGTCTAACATGTTCTTTAAAATGGAGAAAAAGAAATTAAAAAAAAAAGCCATTTGCAATTTTTGAACTGTCCTGATGGTAAAAACCCAATTGTATATAAAAGTTTTGTTATTTTGATTCTGTATCATGTATTCATTTAATATTTTTTTATGTTAAACATAAAAACATTCCACAAGAGGAAGAAAAAAATTATTTTAAAATTGTCGTCCTTTCCACGAATTGCAAAATTGAGTTGAACTTTTCGTAGAGTATATCATGTGACCTAATTTCTAGCTGAAGTGTATGACAGTTTTTGAAATTTATTCTAAACGAATTTAGGCTTAGCGAGTTTCGTTCGCGACTTTGATAATTAACTGGAAATTAAGGCGAAGCTATTAGTGGGTTTTAATCATTTTAAAATCACTCCAAATCGATTTAAAAATACCTTGTTATTAGAGTCTATTATCCCTTTAAAATTTAAATTTCGAGCATTGTGTTAACTTGGTTAAACATGTACTATTTAAAGTTGCCTTTTTTAGCCTAAAAAAAGTCTAAAATACACTTAATTTGCGTTGGTTACTCTGAAACGCATTCTCATAACCTCTAAAATGCAAATCTAGTTAGGTAAAATTTATGCAGAAGAGTGCAATTTCAAGTTTTCATCTAGCATTGTCGATATTTGTATGAAAATTCGTTATATTAGTTCCTATTTTCCAAAAACGTGTAGAAAATATTCATGTACTTCTCATATCATCATTAAGTTATGATGGTCGAAAGAGTTCCCTTTTTTTTTGGCTTATTACTACGTACCCTCGATTCTAAGGTAGAACTTTGTAAAATTGTAGGATGTGAAATAAATCACGCATAATGAAAAAAAAGTATGTTTTTTTTTCCTTTTAATAAACGCTTGATAAATAAATATAAATTAAAATGAACGTTAAAAATAAAATGTATTGTTTAAGTTTTACATTCATTATTGGAATTTGGAAGTTTTTTATTATACGATTCTAGGTCAATCTTCTGAACTATACTGGTATTTACTCTATAACTAATTTAAATCAGCTTTACTACCGTAATATAAGAAACACCTAAAGTTTTAAGGATGGGGAGGGGTTTTGTTTTCTATAAACACGTACAAATCTTTTTTTCTTAGTTGTTAGTATAAGCCTGAAAGCTTATTGCTGCGTTTGGTGCATCAATTTCAGCATTAGAATAATTTATTCAAGGTTAAATTTTGGTGAAAAATTCCTTTTTTTTGGCAATCTCAGAGCTTATTGAAATTAAGAAGAAAAAACACACGCTGTATTTAATTTAAAATAAACATGAACTCCTTTTGCCAACATGTGACGGCACTTTTGTAAATTAACTAAACATTAGTAAAGAGAATAGGGTCAATAATTATGACTATTTTTATTACTTATAAAACTTTATAGAGAAAAACTAATGTTTTAGATAGCGTAGATATTATCAAATTAAAACATTTACAGCACCCTACTGAGTTTTCGCTAGATGAAGATAATCAGCTAGTGTGTGGAAAATATACATATATGGTTTAAAATGACAATCTCCAAAAGGCTATTTTAGACTGTAATTTAAAACTTCCAACATTTATCAGGGCTCCCAACAAAATCGAAAAAAAAAAGGGCAAAATTGTGACCAAAATTCTAAAGATAGGAACTAAATACTAGGGGCCATGATATGTTTATCATCCCTTATCATATACCCTAGTTGGTAGTGCGCCAAATAGAGGGTGCGTGAAAATCTGAAGAATTCTTTCCGTGAAAAGGTAACCAGAGTTTGAACATTAAATTTTTTTTTTCTTTTGGGTAGAAAATACTTTGAAAAAATATATTATTACTGATAAAATGGTTCAATTATCTTTCTGGTTGACGTTACGCTAAGTGTTATTTGGGACAATTTCCAATTGAAAGTAAAGAAGGTTGATTTTGGCGTAAATGTTGCAATGGCTACACTCTGATGAAATGGCTGCCTTGAGCGCGCGAGAATCTTTAATTGGCTTAACTCGCTTTTAATGGTGATTGGCTATTGAATTATTTTGAAATTTAAATGGTTTTGAGATTTTGTTTTGATTGATTATGAAGGGTAACTAACATAGATTAAGAGATTTATTCCAAATGACCTAGTGTCCAACTAAATTAAGAATTAGCCATTTTGAAAACAGGTTTCCTGGTCCCTTTAATTTCTGCAGATAATTTTCGGAATTATTCCTTTCACGGAAAGAATTCTTAGTATTTTGACCCACCCAAAAGTGGAAAAATTCAAGACTATCGAGATATTCCTTGAAATTATCGAAAATAAGGACTTTCAGGTATTTAAAGGACTTAGTGGACGTAGCTTTGAAATGTTGGGTTACAAAGCACTCCATCATCAGTTTGTAAAAACCAAATTAAACTAAGGTAGAATGTTCTGGGAAGTTTTATTAGTGACTTTAGACTTAGCATCCACTATCAATTGTAATTAAAATAAAACAACTTGTTTCAATACTTCAAGAAAACTCACTAAGTCTAAGCAGCGTTGTATAATATTCTTCCTAATAACTTGTGAAAAAGTAAACGAAATAGACCCTAATCTCGTATCAAAGTGTTTAATCAGCTCTGTTCAAATAAAAAAAAAGAATTTCATCACTAAAATTTAACTTTAAAATTGAATGGTGTGGTGGTGGTTGTTGCGTCGTGATTGTAGTAGTATGCTATAGGAGTATAGTCTTGAAAAATATTTGTTTTTAAAAATTCTCGTAAGAATTTGATTATTTTGTAGGCATTCTAAATTTTTTTTTTTTAGTTTTAGTTTATCACTTCTGACCTCGAAAACAGGCCTTATTAAATTTAAATCTTTTCTATACAATCTTGTTCGTTTATATATTTTCTTTTATACAACTCTTTGGACACTGGTATACGTAGTAGTTTCTTTTTAAAAAATACTGCCTTTACGCTTTTATAACTGCCCAAAAGCGACGTACGACAAAAACCAAAGCGTTTAAAAACACGGAACATAATACATTAATTTAAAGTAAAGAAATTGGGTTTTATAAGTACTAATTGGAGGAACTAACAATGGTGATTTTTAATTTAGAGTTCCAATTTATTGATAATATCCCACCCAGTTTCAAAAGGACAAACGGTAGCTTCAACTTCATCCTTGTTACTCTTAATTTTTTCCAACAACCTAAACGCTTTCCTAGGAAACACGTAATCTCTATTCGAGAGCCTTAATGTAGGGCAATAATCGTTGCTTCCATCTCCAACGTAAGAGACTCTAGTGTACTCCACCCCTTCTCTTTTTCGGCTAGCAACGAAGCTATCTAAAATGTATCCTTTACAAAGATTCCTCGAGCTTAGAGTACACCAATCTTGAAAATGGTACTCGTTGAGTTGCAGGCAACCCCGGTCATCGAAAAAGGCTGGATTAGTGAATATTTGCAATACCACGTCTCTCAATCCGGCGAATTTCAAAACCCGGTCAATGAAAAAGGTATTGGCATCGGAGATTATAATAACGTCAAAATTGTCGCTATCTTTCAACTTTCTCAAAAGCTCCGGAAATCCAGGGACAAATGGGATCTCTTCCATGCATCGAATATAATCTTCGGTTGTCACTCCACTTTGATGCAAATATTTAAAAACCTCCCTCATATAAGGAGTCCAATCTCGATTATTATACAAAGCTTTCACGTGATCAGGAATTTTTCCTTCAGGAGCTAGCCTGTTAATAAAAGTATCCGCATTTGTATCGATGATAGTGTGATCAAAATCAAATACGATTAACTCTCTTTTCACCGACGTTGCCATCTAAAGATTCAAATAAATTTACAGGCGATGAAAAAACTATAAGAATAGTTTTCGCAAGGGCTAGATGACAGTATCCCAACAGTTTGATACCATCATTTCCCTTCACAACTAAAACTTGATACTTGGCCATTTTTTTAATTCCGCGATTAACACTTTAATGTTGGCATGGTAAAGCTAATCTTAGGAGTAGCCATATAAAACTTCGTTACACAAAGGTGACAACATGACAGATAAGAGTGATAGCTAGACTGATCTAGTAGCCTAAATAGGCCCATTTTCTCAAAGATGCCTTGGCCAAGCAGAATTAAAAAAATCAAATTAAACTGTCTTATGAATGTTTTAAACTTAAAACAAACCGGCTTCCAAGAGGCGGCTCTTCTTAGTTGCATGGTAACACATTCTATACAATTTCCCATTTTACTAAAATCTTGAGGTTCAAGGTTTTTAGAAGGCTTTTAATAGTGTTAAAGGATTGACTCATTCAAACCGCCCTATTAGCTCCGCGATGTTAAATAAAATGGCCAAAATGCTGGACACTGCGTCACGTTCTCCCCATGGAGAAAATTATATCTACAGACGGTAACCATGGTAACTCACCTAAAAAATATATCCCTCCTTTCAAGAGATTTTTCCCGCAATGAACGTACACTATGACGTAGGCGAGCAGCAAAGTCGATGATAGAAGGGTTGTCAGTCTCTAGTGACCCCTTTTCTCACCCAATCAAATTTATATCGCTTATTTTTTTATTTCCGGAATACGCTGGAATTTTCACCTAATAAATAATCTCATCTACTACCTAGGCCTAAAAATCGATTTTATAATTCTAGCCGCGTTTTTTCACTGAAATATCTTAAATCTAAGCTAATGGGTTTAAAGAACTAATTAGTATAGTTAGGCCTCTTAATAATTTTTTTCTTTCTCTTGTGGAATGTTTTTATGTTCAAGATAGTGTATATGTTATGATCCTTATTTTATAATAAAATCACGTGGTTTAAAAAGATCAGAGAAAAGACTCCCCCATAGAAGTGTTCCATCCGCATTCCTTAATGCATTACACATAAGCACCATATAGGGGCTAGATCATTTTAATACTTTTTCACATTGTATATTAACAGTAAATAAATAATTTCAAACAATTAATGCAGGAATGTTAACTTGTTAAGTTGGTTTAATAGCAATTTATAGAAATGTCAATCATTTCGAAAAGTTTGTAGTGAGGGCTGTTTTGACAGGCTGTATCATAAGCAGTGTCTCCCCTTTCACTTTTGATGGTAGGGTCCACGTACGGATGCCATAATAACAGCTCTAAGGTCCTTCGACCTCCTGTATTTGAGGCGGCCAAATGCAAAGGGGTCAATCCCCCTTTGGTGGTGGCATTGACATTTGCACCATTCTGTATCAGAAGAGATGCAGTCTCCACACTGTCCCATTTGCAAGCGCAATGCAAAGGTTCCCACTGATCCTCAGTTTTAGCTCCCATATCAGCGTTGTACGTTAACAATAACTATAAAATGTTCAAACCATTCTGGTTTTAATTGTTTTGGGGCAAATAAACCTAATTTGACCTTTTCTAAATAGACGGGAAAGAAATCTAAAATTTAGTTCAAGGTATTTTTAGAGCTAAAATTTTAATTTATCTTTTACTGATGTTTCTGAAAAAACTAGGAATCAGCGTACAGAGCATTTAATGAAGACACAGAGTTAAACTGTTAAACCACATGCTGGTGGTCTATTTACCACGTTTAACTATAGAAAGTGTAGCGGAAGATGCCCACTGAAATCAGAGGCAACTACTACTGATGCTTAGCTTCCAAAAACCTCTAAAATCTCAATTTATTTCCCTCTACAACCGCTAGAGTTTTGCTATGTTTCCACTTCCTTTATTTGATTGCACACTGTCACAACTTTCCTATTGCCTTTCCTTCAGGATTGGAACTCACTACCACAGACACTTGAAAGTGCATCCTTTCCCAAAAAACTCTCCTCGAAATAGAACTAATACTTTACCTCAATTGTGTTTAATTTATATTTAACATCCCCATATCCTCTTAATTTCTCCTTAAACAACCCCCTTATGTGTTTGGTCGCTTGTCAGAACCGCAACCCTGCTTTATATAGCTCTATAATGGCTCTAGTTGTCATTACTTAAGATGAAAACACTGTTTTTCAATAAATACTCATACGCCCACTTTGAAGTCTGTCTGGGGTAAGTTTTAGTAAGGACTATACTGAGCGATTGTTCAAATCAAGTACCTTCATGACTTCAACATGATTGTTATAAGAGGCTCTGTGAAGTGGAGTGTAACCATCTTCGTCTCGAGAATTAACGAGAGTAGGATCTTCTTCTAAAAGCTGACGAAGAGCCTCAATTTCATTTTTTTCAGCTGCCCATAGTATTTTGTTTTGAGGAATATCTTGGAAAAATATTATCCCAATAAATACCTTCGCTACAAGCTACTGAGCTAAATTCATCCTCAGTTTGGGTAAATATCTTTATACCTAAATCTGGATCAGGAATATCAGAATCATCCTCGCTATCAACCCATGGAATATTTTTCAGTGATTCTTTCCTCATGGAAAATATGTCAACTTCTTCCACTTTTAGGGTTTCTACAGAAACTCCTTCCAATAACTCCCCTTCCAAAACTGGTGCAGCTTCATCGCAGATAATTTCTTCAACTGATTTTGCTTCCTCACATTCATCATTGACAGTCTCGCAACTATCAGAATCTTTTTCCTTGGAAGATTCCCTTTCTTCATTTACATTATCTTCTTTACAAATATCACTCTCCTCGTTTTCTACATCAGGTTTATCATCGGGTAAAATAACTTTATTTACGGATGTTTCTAACTGATCCTCAATATTGACTGGACTATCATCAGTTTCCTTTATTTCATCATCTTCGGTATTTTCACCATCTTTGTCTTCATTCGGAGCATCGCATACTTCAGTAAGTTCAGTTTCATCAACTTTAACTTTAGCATCAATCTAAGTGTTAAATTATCATCTCAGCTACATAAAATCCCGTGTGAATTTGTGATTCGCAAAGTGTAAAGCCAAATTAGCCGATACATCAAAACATACCAAAGTATTTGAAACTCTAATAATAAGACCTAAGAAAATATAGATATCTACTACGATAAAACCGCGTATGTGATGTGGCAGGTGCATCCATCACAACAAGATCAAAACTCACCAAAGCAATTTACAGAAAATCAAAACATAAGGTTACAATCAAGTCAATGTGTGAATATGCAAAAAATAATGCATATAATTTACATTGCGAAACCAAATAATCCCAAAATTAAAAAAGCCATTGTCAAGGCTCACAGTAAGACAGTATTAGTTATTGTTAACGCTTAAAGGGTTAAAAGGGGCGTGGATTCCGTGGAAAAAACAATGTGCTTTGTTAAGCCTTAGCTTAGCTATCCATTCTTAAAAATTATTACTACTTACAATTTCGTTTGTTTCCAGCGTCGTACTTGTATCATTCCTTTCCTCCGTATCTTCTGATATATTAATTTCTTTTTTATCCATTGTTATTCGCAATTATAACTTAATTATAGATTTCACAAAGATGTAAATCAACGCGTGAGACTGCGAGTTGCGAACCTGTGACAAACGGTCAGAAAAAATGGCGGACAGCAGGGCCCAAGTTTAGTTCAGTTCATTAATTTCCTCCGTCTCTGCTGTTATTTTATTTTCTTTTTATCCGTTGTTTTTCACAATTAGCTTTGTGAATTTCACAAAGAATGTCGAGTTTTGACAAAGACAAACCTTTGAAACCGTCAGATAATAGCTGACAACATCCCAATCATTGTACAGTTCTTTTCATTATATTCCTCCGTCTCTTCTGTTGTAATACTTTCTTTTTTATCCATTGCAAGAAGTTGGTTATGGGAGTTTTCCCCTCAGGAGTCCTGTCCCTGTTCATTGTTATTCGCGATTATTACTTAATTATTGATTTCACAAAGATGGTAAAACAACGCGTGTGACAAACCATTTAAACAGTAAGAGAAAATGACTGACAACATAACCCTTCCTCAGTTTAGTTCAGTTACGATAGTCTCTTCCCAGTGGCGCCGCCAGTTTATTTCCTATTGAAAAAATTCAAAATATTACATTCCTCGTGCTTCGTGGTCTTGTAATTGTTTTTTTTATTACTATCAGTCTTGAAATTACAATAAAAACTTTTTTCTAGGCTATATTGAAAAACCTAAATTGAATTCTTTTTTTGCCATGCAAAAGCAATAATATTGACAAGTGTAATGGACTTTTGACAAGTATTATAACCATTATGTAAAAAGTAATTAACATAATTTATAATTTTTTTCTATACATATACAACCATTTTCACCGAAAACATTCTTATTAGCACCAATAAAAATGACTAATATTTGTTCTAAGCGAGATTATGAAACTATACGACAATTTTTTTCTTTAAAATCAAAGCAAAAACTGCGCTACAGCTTATCAAGCTAGCGTAAATACTAAATATTTAAATGAGGAACTATTATAACCCTATCTGGGTGAAAATAATCACGTATATACAATGGTACAAAACTTACAACCTCATTCATTTGCGCTTAAGCAAATTTTATGTTTATGCACCGTTAAGTACCCAACAATATTATGCAGAGCCTTTCAAATCTAAAACATACTACGCATTTCCAAAAATCCAGATATTTTGTAAAAAAATTTTATATACGAAAAAATACTTTCCCTTCCAATAAATTAAAATATTTTAAATTTCAGCTTTTCCCTCACATTTTAGCTCGTACATAAAAACCAGTAAACTCCCATTTGTTCAAACTTCAATAGTAGTTTGCAAAGCCATGTTTTATGTGTTTATGAGATTTAACATTTGAATTAAATTAACACACCTCAACTTTCATCATTTTGTAAACTACTTTTGAAGTACCGTCATATTCCCCCAAAATGGCTGCTCTCTGTCATCCGCTCCGTTTTGATTTAAATATTTCACTTTCAAAAGCTTTTACATGTATCCTTATAAGATTATGCAAATTTATTCTTTTTAAAGTAGGCACACAACCCGACTATATTCGGGCATTCTCAAATTGATCTCACGCCAAATTGAATTTTAAGAAATTAAAAAAATAACTTTAGGCTGTTTTAACACACGCGTGACTTTTCATTTCAATGCGCTTCCATAGAATAATGAAAGAAATCAGCTTTACTTGGTCAAATTCTATTGGAATTTTACAATTTGGATCATTTTTGACCAAATTAGAAGATTTTTGTAAATCTTTTCAATTTATTAAGATTAAATTTGCGAGCTTGGCGCGAGATCAATTTGACAAGGCCCGAATCGAGTCAGCTTTCACGTCTTTAAATATTTTACTTACAAAACCTTTTAAGATTATGCAGTAGTAGATTATGTAAGTGTAAAATCTTTGGTATTGCGCAAATTAAGATATTTTTAAGCATTCATTATACGAACTATCAAATAGACATTCAGCCAAGTTTTTTTTTTTTTTTTTTTGCATATTAAACACTAATACGATTCCTAACTCTACAGTCATCATTATGGTTATAAGTTTATATTTTATAACCTTTAAGAAAAGATTTAATGTCGCTTAAGAAAAAATAAAAACAAATTATATTTGTAATCTAGAAAAGCTTGTCACAAAAGGCTTAGTCTCGACAACGTTCCAAAATTGAATAAAAATATTTTTAAATGTATATTACATAGATTTGACTAGTCAATTTCTGGAAATAATAAAAGATATGACTGGAATTTTTAGGGCAAATCTAGCATTGGACTTTTTAAAACTTTTATACGAAGACACTTGCTGCGAGTTCACCATTTTGCTTAATAAAATTAATATAATTAAGTATAAAATTTTATACTTATCAACTGTCAATATCGAGAAGGGCCATCATTTCGTCAATGGCTCTTTTCTGACGTTGAAAATGCTCTCGGCATCGACTCCATAAACTCAGATCCTTTAAAGGTGTTACGTTTAAAGGAACCTTGAAAATTAATAAATTACGTAAAAAAAAATTTATGATTAAAGTAAGAATGAATCGCGAGATTATTACTAAGGGGTGTGCGAGTAGTGATTTTTGGCTTTCAGGTAGTGCTGGCACACAAGTAATAATCATAATCTTTGAATAGTCTTACTTGAAATAACCCCTCCCATTCTAAACTAACGACGGAGATCAACTTTTCTTTCTCATCGATATCGGCGAAGAGAAGAATCCAATCTCCGCTGCAACTATTAGCTTCTCCGCTTTCAAACTCCAAGATGCAGATCGTTGGAGAGTCGATATCCACGCGTACCGCAATCAAATCTGAGAGATTAGCTTTACCCAATACGGAGTAAGGGTTATCATTGTCACCCAATAGGAAAAAAACTTGGTTCGCTAAAACTATAGCGCTGGAATGAATTATTTTCAACTCCGTGTCCGTTAACTATAAAATTTGTTAATTAAATTATTAATTAAAATTTATAACTAAATCTTTAACATTGTAAAAGGGGGAATGCATCCTGACAAGTGATTTTCGATCAATTCCTTATCAAGAAAAGATGAAAGCTACACTGGGAATTCTTAAGAAACTGCATTCAATTTAGAATTGTGGACGGCCATAGTGGTCAAGGCTAAATGAAAACTAACTTGATTGAAACAAATAATTGATTTCTAGGTTATAATATTCCTTGTTAAAATTGTTTTTAGTGCATAGATTAAGTCTACTTAAAAGATAAAGAAACAATAGATAATTGATTATTAGTTAATTACTTCTGGCTCTCATTCCCCCTTTAAGAGAAAAATTTAACAATTTAAACAAACCTTTCCAAACAACGCAACTGTTTGTAAAATTGATTGAAGCCAAGTTGAAGCTTCGAGATCATTAGCGGCTGCCAAAATTAGTTTCTCTTTTGCTCGTAATTGTAGTTCAAACGCATAAGGCCGGCTGTTGTCTCGTACCCTTCGACATCCTTGAAAGTGAGGATATCTGGAAAGATTATTATATATTTAGTAACGTAACATAAAAAAAATATATATAATTTATGTATTTACTGTAATTGGAAATAGAAATTAGGACTTTGAGCTTCAGAGTCTTTGTAACAGTAAAGAACGCCAGCTCTGTTTAAAGAAAAAAATGATTTTAGATCTTTTAATTAGGGTTGGGCGAGTACTCGTTTCAGTAGAGTAAGAAAGTTGGAGTACTCAACTCCGTACTCGTTTCACCTCATCTTACTACTCGTGATGAGAATATCTAGTTTGCTACTTTATCTACTACTTGATAAGACTAAATACAAGCAAGTACTACGCAGAGTTCGTACACATCTTTCGAAGTGAGTTTCCCTGACCACTTGTTAATAGTTTACTCTGACTATAAGAATAAATTCTAAATTTAGGCAAATATTTTCAGTTTAAAACAAAAATCAAGGTGACCACTGAAAATTTGAAAATCCCATGTAGAAAATTTGAAATTTCCTTGTGAAATATACCTTAGACGTTTATTTTTCAATATAAAATTCACTTAAGCTTACAGTAATGTCTAAAAATTTGCTCCATAGCGTTAGATTTTGAGCAAAAATATTGGAGATTAAAGAAATTAGCATGAAATTATGCGAGGTAAAAATATAGGAGATTACAGGAATTAATTACCATGAAATTATAAGAGGTAAAAATATAGGAAATGTGGTCACCCTGTTATATTTTTTATGGTCAACCATTCTTAAAGATTCCTTGACATATACCATAATCTATCTACTTTGTGCAAAGCATTCACCACTTTTATAGTATGACATTTTTTCATTTCGAGCATGACATCACGACTCACCAAAATAAGTTGGTTTTTGATCGTGGTGTGGTCACTTAGGTGAAAGGTTAATTAATTTCGGAATCATACTGGACAGTTTTTTATTAACATTAAGGCAATAATTGCCCGCCTGCTTAAAGGATAAAATTGCCCTGTCTAATGTATTTTCTTCAACCATTTCATCTGTAACAAGCTCATTTAAAATATAAACATTCGCAGCCTATTTAAGAAACACTGGCTCATAACATGGCTACTGAGTCTAAAGCATTCAACAAGTTATGACTTCATGCATCACCAGTTAAAATTATTATATAACTCTGTTTCTACTCGAAAAGCTCTGCTGAAAGTGGCCTATATTACATGGTCAACCAATCAAGCATTCCATAATCATTATTTCCCTGATCTTTTGGGTTCACTTTGAAATTGCCTGACTTTTAAGGCCAATTTTGTATGAACCGAGCTCTGGCACGATTTATCAAGGACTCAATTTTTTGTTGTATTTGATTATTGCCCAGTACTTCTAATAGCTTATAAGCATTTAAAAATAAGAACACTTTGTTAGATAATTACTTCAATTGAAAGTAGGCGGGTGTCCACGATTTAACTCCGCTAACACTGTGAATGTACATCAGAAAACCTTCTTGAATGGGACCAGCGGGAGTTGAAGCTGGACTCAAACCCATATAGTTCTCCCATTGAACCAGCGTGTACAGTGATAAGTTCACATCATTAGACTAGTTAAGAAGTAAAGGAAAAAAAAAAAAAAAAAAAAAACAAATTTGTCTCAGATTACCAAAATATAGATTTCCCTAAAACTATTATCTTTTATATTAAATTGATCAACCATTATGAAACTTTAAATACGCCTCGTACAAGATTTTATATTTCCACATTTTTCAGACTACTTTTGTTAGATTTCCCTGGGTATATTTTTACATTGTCTTTAAATCGTCCCTTACAGTTTTGAGTGCCATAAGTTTTCCTATCATATAAATTTCCTTAATTTTCTCAAATAATTATGATTTTTTTTACTTCATTTTCCATGAAATTTAAGTTTTTCCCTTTTTGCATGAGACTGATACTTCATGACTTTACTTTAAAAAAAACTCCTTGTCAATCCCTTTCTTTATGAATTAATGGTTAACCAAAAGAGCAAACTAGAACTCTACGAGTTTCTCCGTTTAAAAAAAATTGTACCTCTATTAACAGTTCCTTAGCTAACTCTTCTTGTAAAGTCTCGATATGAGTTATTGGTTTTGTTATCATGGAAGGCAACTCCTTTATTCCTTTTCTCCTCAAACTAAGTTCGAGATTTGATAAAATACTCCTGAAAAAATTAAATAAATGTTAAACATTTCATCACGCATTGATTCAGTCTTCCAAACCTAGTTAAAAAATCACTGCCCGTAGAAACTGAACACTTTTGGATTCCACCGCGGCATTGGATTATGAAGCTTTGATAGTTTAAGCTTACCTAAATTGAAAAATTGCGCTGAATATTTAGTAATCTCCTAATTTACAAACCATAATATGGTTCGTACAAAATTTTTCGAAGTGAGAGTCACTGACTTTATGTACGAACCCTGAATGAAGTAAATTAAATAACCAAATCTTACCGTCACTGTATCAATTTTTTCGTATGGAATTATAGTCTTAATTTTAAATTTTCCAGTATTGCTGTTACCGGGTAAAAGAACGTAGAATGTTAAATTGCTCAGTAAAACAAAGGCGAGTTCCAGGCCTCCTTGGTTATGATTCGTCGAAACCATAAACAATTTACGATGTTTCTCGTCATCTTCTTGGAAGACTTCTAGCACTAAGTACAGATTAATATTGTTCTTTACCCTAAAAATATGAAATAAATCGTTTTGAGAATAGCATTACAACATTTTAAAAGCAGACACCCAATTTGACTGGATTCGGGCCTTGTCAAATTGATATTGCACCAAGCTTGCAAATTTATTCTTCACCAATTGAAAAAATCCAGACACTGTTTTTACATATGAGTGACATCAGTTTTACTTCTCATTTCAACGTGCTCCCAAAGAATAACAAAAGAAATCAGTTTACCAAATGAGGAAAATATTCTAATTTGACCAAATAGGCCAAAAGAAATAACCTGAATTCAATCTAAGTGAAGCAAAGACATTTTAAATTCTGATCCACTTTCGTTGAATTAAGGTTTTTTTCATGTTGGTCTATGTATTTTACAATTTGGACCATTTTTGACCGAATTAGGTTTTCTTTCATTGGGAAAGCCAATTTCTTTAGTTAATCTATGGAAGCACATTGAAATGAAAATTAAAACTGACAACAGAGTACAGACATCATGTATGTGTGACGTCGTACGAAGGCCTCATGATTTTTTTAAATTCCTGAAGCTTTAATTTGGAAGCTTGGAGGGAGATCAATTTGACAAGGCCCGAAACGAGTCAGGTTGCGTGTCTACTTTAAGAAAGCCTCGCTCAAAAAAAAAAACTAACTCTAAACTGCGATCGTTGAACTGATTGGCTTCTTGTAATTTAGTAATATCCTCAATTTTTTGACCGTCATAACTCGCATTTGAAGATGTTATGGAAAGATCACTGTTCCAGCGATGAACTTCAGTCTGAAAAAAAACTGGATCTTCGTTCACTTCCACCATTGGTGTTTTAAGCCCATCATAAATAGAAAACTCTGATTCTTCATCCAGAATGGGGTCAGTTTTAAAAGAAACAATGTCATCAATTTCGGCAATAGACTCGCGTCCGCCATTAAAGTTATCGGTTAAAGTCTTATCGGGATCTTCTTGCCCTTCGGGCCCTTCTCTTTCACCCAGCCAAAATAAATTTGGTGGAGTTTCTGGTAATTTATCTTTGGATTGTTCAAATTCGGGAGTATTGGGAATATTTACAGGCGATTGTTGGAGAGGATAAATATCACAATCCTCTTCGGGGTTAATAGAACTTTGGTTATCACAAACGTCTGGCTCAGATTCATTGTTATTGATCGTATTAGTCTCTTGACTGCTGATAGAAACCGAACTATTCTTTTTTCGTTTTACTTTTGTAATAGTAGGGACTCTAGCATGCACAATTTCCAGTTCCGTGTCTTCAGTGTCTTCAGTCGGTGTAATTTTATCAGGATCCAAATTAATCAAACGAGATATTCGGTGTCGTTGTTTCATCAATTCTTCTTGAAACGCGCAAGATGGGCAGGCGCAGTCTGGGAGACAATCACCAATGAGAAGAGTCTCATCCGTGACTTCAACAGCACTTTCTATTTGCAAATATTCAGGATCGTCTTCCCCTAAACTCATCATGGAGACGGGTGTAGCGCTGGCGTGAGTGCTCTAATTAAAAATTGAATATTTTATAAAAATTGTCTTTTGGAACTTTAAATAAAGTTCTAAGCCTAAACTCACTTTAGTTTCTAAACCGCTACTACATGCTGAGAGGTTATCAGCTTCCAAGTCTAAATCTATTTTTATTATAGAGTTTTCAAATCCAACAGAATCCCAATTTAATGAATCCTTTATGTGAAGAAAACAACCATAAATCAATTTCATCAATTAAATTTTCAGAAAGGGGTTATAAAACTAAAACTAACAACAGTGAGGTCAAATTCGACAAATTCTAAACCGGCCATCAATGTCAGGACTACTTGCATACGATTGTTGTCTCGTACTAAAGCTGGCTTTAAATAATGTTTTTCCAAAATTTTGCGGTTCTCAAGGAATGATGCGATATAGCTTTCCAGCATATTTTCATTCAAGGCTTGGCAAATCCAGGCTCGTCCCTTGCCAGCATTGCTAGTGACATTCTGCAAACTCTCTAAATACACCTTACAGTTGTGATGGGTGAATTCTTTAACGCAAGACCAATAGCCATATGGTATTTGTTTCAAACTGAAAATCATAAGAGGTGTTTTTCTAAGGTATAAATACATATTGACTTGCCCGTCACTAATAAGTCATTAATATATACCCGTGTGTAAAAGCTCGATCCAGACTTTCGCAAAGCTGCAATACTTCAGGTAAGTTGCCTAGTAGGGTTTTTCCTTCATTCCGAGTAGTGGCAACATTCTGAACTTTAGTGACCGCTTCTTTAATGGATGTTGTCAGTTTTTCTTTACCTAATTCGTTCTTATTTATTGACCTAACGCTAGGTTGCTGGACTTCAAACACAGGTATATAGGTTGAAACCATTTTATTAAGCCTTGTTTTTTAAATAAGTTTCAACTGAAACACCATTAAACAAGTAAAGTTCCTATTTTTTCCGAACTAAAAGTAAAACCTTCGGAAGAAAAAAGGCTACATCTTCGAAAGATAAACGTTATCATCGTTTGATTTGTTTCCGTCTTTTCATTGTTTACAAAATTTTAAGTGGTTCTTCAAGATCAAGGATTAGAACACAACTATGACTGAGCTCACAAGTCGCAACGCTTCCCAATGCGTCACCTACGGCTACTTGCCCAGCTGATCCAAGGTTCGTTCAGTGTGCGAGGACTACTAATTTGTATAGAGGAAAAAACATTAAGTGGTAGCCTACCGAACATTTCGGTATTTGTTGCTGAACACAGCTATTTTGGAGCTCCTCCTTCGAACCCAACCCTAGTAAACGGACCCTGGAGCTAATTCGTATAAAAAAGGGTGTACTTAATACGGCAACCAATAAACCTGTAAACCTGTAATTCAGTAAATTTTATTTTAATTTTAACTTGAGCTCTCACTCGTGGTTTTAAATGGATACAACACCAATAAACTTGGTAGCACGCACTTTCAATAAGTCCTGTGAGAGGTATCCTCTTTCCAGCTGACAAGTGGCAACTAAAAATTAGTTCGAGTTATGCCCACTAGAAAATGCTGAAATTTTCGCGCTCAAATACGAAATTATAAAACATATTAAAGGTTAGATTAAAATAACTTCATACGAAGCCATTTTGATTTTCAGCTGGTATTACGCGGCCAAGAATTCTAAAATATAAGTGAATCATACACAAATTACCCATATTCCATTATTTTTCAAACTATCTATCTCAGTAACACCAGAAGTTTATATATTATCTTCTAAAAGTTAAAAACTTATGGTAAAAATGCATCTTGACTAATTAAAGGGATAATGCTCAATTTGAAGCAGACACTTGCAGCCTTGCAGGCGTTCGATTTTATCACCCAGTGGAATATTTGGAACTCCAATAATATATTGTGATGCAAAATATAATATTTTTAACATTTATACGCAAATTTAAATTTATTTTCAAAATACAACAACATTAATAAATATTAAAGAGAATTTTTTCGTCTTAATTATTTCATTATAGGCTAAGTTCAGTGACGCATACCGTAGATACCCCTCCAGAGAAAATACATTAAGAGGTAGAATACTTTTCGCTTCGGTAAGCGACCCTGTATATGGCCAAAGATACTCTAACTAAGCTTCTAATTTAATAAAATCAATAAAACTTGTCCTTAAGATTCAAGTTTTAATTAACAATCTACTATCATCCACGCATACACTTGGATCGTCTATAACTTCAGAAACTGGCCTAGTTGGGGCTTCAGATGCGCTAATATCTTTATCACAAGGTTTTAAATTTTTGAATGATGCAAAATATAGAATCTGAAAGAGAAATTACTAGTTAAAACTTAAAATAAAAGGATGATTAGCCTAAGCAGGAATTCATAAATATAGATGGAATATTTGTCTGTCTTTAGTGCGTCAAACGGTCAAAGACCCTCTCCCCTTAGGTGCTAAGCCTTGGTTTTGCAGTAGATCTTACAGCAGAGATTTAAAAAAATTGTTAGAATTGGTTTTGTTATAATTATAACGTGGTTTCCTACAATGAATTCCTGGTCTAAGCTTTAAAAAAAAAACTCTAAAATTATACCAAAAATAGCACTGATATCCCTAATGGTACTGCAAATAGTATATGGCGATATTTTAAAAAGGCACCTCCCCATAATGGACCAATAATACAACCAATAGACATAGAGCTCCTTCTGAGACCATGAGTGAATGCTAAATTTACAAGAAAAAAGGCATTTAAAAATGAATATAAATTAAGTTTTTATAGGGTACGAACACTGAAGCACCTTCAAGGGGCTTGTTCCCAAACCAGGTGCTTTTTTTTATAGTAATTACCTTGTTTTTCATAAGGGGTTATTTTGGATAGCAAGGATGCTGAACAAACAACCAAAATTGGAATCGCAAGTAAATCTAACATCGTCCCAATTATCATATAAATTAGACTACCTTTATCACCTGTAGAACGACAAAAAAATTAGACAGTTATTTTGAGAGAAAAAAAAAGTGTTAATTAGAATTACATACCATCTTTAAAACTAGGAATGAAAATTAAAAACCAAGTGGAGGCCATAATTAAAAATATTTGCCCTATAACTAAAAATTCGCGATCAGAGACTTTCTTGCTCACAACATGAATTAATCCAAAAACCATTATAGTCTGAAATTATATTAAAGTTTAACTTTATTTGAAATAGATGAGTTTTAGCAGAAGTAAATAGGAGGAGGTAGGTACCCTTGCTTATTTGAGGAGGAGTCACTATTATGTTGTTTTCGGGTTTTTAAATTTTTGCGGTTTTGGAGGGAAACCACAAATCAATACAGGAAATCTCGAGACTAGTGGAACTATTTTTTCTTAAAGGTCATGAGCATATACATATTTATCTCTGGTTTGAGATATAGGGGACTCATTTGAAACCTTTTTCTTGTTAATATCTGCTAATGTGGCCAAGGCCCAACTCTCAATTGCTTTTATTCTTAAGGTTTGTTTGAAATTTTATATCATTGGTTCATCTTAAGCTGATTAAATTGAGTTGCTAAAAACAAACTTGACAGTTTATAGTTCAAGTTACGGCCATGTGGTGGAGCATCTCAGAAAAATCAGCATCAAACAGCTGCCTCTCTAAATGGCTGGATTCAAAATTGTGTGGCGCTTGCTCGATTTTGATGTTCAAAGAATGTCTCCCCTTAGTTAAAGGTCCTATCTGCTCTAGAATTTGCCGCCTTGAAAGTCATCTTCCCTTAGACCCTTTTCAGACAAGTTGTAACTAGTTGGTTTAATCAGATTCAACCGTCACAATTAATCAAGGTTTATTTAACATCGATTAAATCTGATTAAACCACGGCTAATTACGCCTCGTCTAAAGAGGGTATCACGCACAGAAACTAGCTTTGACTGTACAATTTATGAATAATGTCGCCTGCTAATCAAGACAAGGAGACTTTAAAGACCATTTAGAATATGCAGATAGTCCTCTGAAATTTGCCCCATTAAAATTATCTTCCCTTATGAACACAGCCTAGCTTTGACTTATGGTCAACGTTGTCTGCTAAGCTTTCTGTTTTAAAGTCGCCTTATTTTCTATAAGGCGACTTTAAAAACCCTTTAATGGGAGTTTACTAATTTCTTCCTATTTACTTCTAGTCCTAGCTGAAAAAGCCCCAAGAAACTTTAATTATTTCTTCAAAAGTCGTCCGCTTATTGAATCTTGCCTTTCAGGCTTTCATTGGTTTTTTTATGTAAGACCAATTTGAAATTTTTTTTGTTGTTGAAGTCATGGACTTGGGAGTGTTATAATGGGGTATTCAACTCGATTTTTCACTAGTGAATTTTGAACCTCCAATATCTACTAATTTCAAAAGTCAAGTCAACTTTTACGATCAGAACTGTAAGCGGTGATCTTTCTTGGGGCTTTTCCACACCAAACCGACCCTTTAATTAATTATTTTGAAAAACTTACGACACCTCCTGCTACAAAAAATATTATGCTGTTTTCAGTTTCTTCATAATTGTAGAATTCTTTCGTTAATGGAGTCACTATTGTCTGTAAATTTCAATATTTTATTTTATTTGAATTAACTACTTATCAAGTTAATAACCAGAAGTAAACGGCTTGATTCTATATCTTGTATCCAGATTAGTACTAAAACTAGATTATAGAGGGCACCACTCTACACGTAGGTGGCGCCACTAATGCTCGTTATGGTGTGCTTCCACATGTTAGAGTGATGCCCTCTATAATCTAGTTGTGGTACTTATTATCAGGGTATAACACTATCTTATACTGTAACATTTACTTCTGGTAACAATTATTAAATTATCCCTTACTTCAAACGTTGTTTGCGCTGTTATGGTTGTAAAAACTATGGCTAACAATATGACAACTTCATCCCGAAGATACTCTAAAAAATTTAGAACATAAAAATTTACTATTACAAATATAACCATAAGCCAATAATTATTACTAAGTACCCAAATAAGAAATTTAAAGAGGGAATGTCTGTCCAGAAATCGTGACATTAACACCATTAACATTATAGGAACGGGTTTCTTACCGAGACAGAGAGACCTCTCATAGGTATTGATATTTGGCTACTTAAATATAATAGACTTATGATCTAACCAAACTAAATAACGATCCACACCTTTGCCGAAAGTAGTAAAATATCCGGAAATAGTTTGGATCAAATTTTCTTGACTAGAACTTCGACTGATCTTATTTTTCTTACTACTGCTCAATGCCCAACTACTTTTATTCACAGTTTCATCCTCATTTTCATCGACAACCTGGTTTCTACTTTCAGCAGATTTTATTATATATTGTTCGGCACTTTCAATCATGAGATTAGTTTCTTTCCCATATCCTTCTTCCTTGAAAAGTTCTTTCGGTGTAGGAACAATCATGGCATTTCCTTTGGTTGATGAAGGAGATGGGTTGTCGACAACGTCTTTTTGAAATGCTGGAGAATCACTAAATAAAAATGTATTGCTTCTAGAGCCCCCAGGCGTATTTAATTCGTTTGGCGTTGATGGTTCGGTTCGGGGGCCATTGTAGCCGTAGTTTAGCTGTTCCTCTATATGCTCAACTCCTCTGAGTGAAGATAGGTTGAAATACATAAAGGCCAAGAGAAACTCGAGAACAATCCATATAATTGTCATAAATAGCTGCAAACTTTAAAATTATTCACTTAATTACCATTAGCCAGAAAGGATAGAAGATACACCGGGAATTCTTAAGAGCTGAGTAAATTTTGGTAAACTTCCAACCATCTGTGATACTAGCAACTAATCAAGGTGAGACATTTGACGGTTTCATCAAGTCAGCTAGTAAAACAAAATAACTCTTAAAATCATCCTATAAAAATTCCCAGTGTAACTTCTATCCTTTCTTTGTCATTAGAAATTTAATCAACACACCCCTGGAGCCGAATACTTGTCCAAATGAAAAGGTCCAATTTTGTAATCCAATGAAATAAACAAAAAATTGAGAGCTGGGCCAACTAAGAGTCCAATTTGTCGTAATGACATGATAACGGAGAGAATTCCAGTTCTGTCCTCTACAGCAGTTGATCTCGTAATATCAGCAAGCATGGCAGCACCACCGCCAATTCCTATACCACATACTAAGCGACTCGCTACGAGGAACCACGATGAATAACCCATGAAATACATGAAACTGCCAATGATTTCTCCCAAGTTTGTAATCAACAAGATTAATTTGGTGTTGGGAAAACTATCCGCCCACTTGCCGACTAGAGGGTTTGAAAACAATCCAGAAATACTGAATGCAGCGATGATGAGACCCATCATCGAAGAAGGGGAGTTGAATCTGGTACTTATGTAACCCCATAGTGATGGAAATATTACAGCTGAATAACATATACAAAATTTGTAAATTGAATAAACATTATATTGCTATGTACAAGAAAAAAACTTACCATATTCAACACCGCAAAAGAAATAAAATAATGCAATTGTTACATAAGTCACACGTCTTTTTATAATGACACTCATTTGAATTATGAATACTCGTCGTGGATTTTAGAATTTTAAATATGTTCATATATAAGTTAGACTTCACTTGCCAACATGATTATGATATGAAGCTTTGATCATGAAAATCAGAAATGAAAACTTTGAAAAGCGAAGCCGAAAGGCAATTAAATTAGATTTTCATTAAAGCCTCGGTAATAATCAAAATTCAAACATAAGTGGCTCAGCTCTCAAAGAAAACTCCCATTTTTAATCGGGTTAAACAATCTTCGTAATCTGATCCGAAGTCTCTATCCTGCGTGATGATAAAAGCATTATTTTCATGGCTTCTAATCTTGGCGGAGTATAACATTTCTTCCGTAAATGTAAGACAAGTTATTTCAGGTGGTTAAGGTAGATCACGTGATACCAAATGCGTTCAGTGCTAAAAACCAATGTAACTTACCACATCATTTAACACGAAACCGGTTATTTTGATACATAGCACTGGTTAAAAATTGGGGAGGGGGTATTATTTTTAAATCTAGGGCGCGAAATGTGCTTGGGGGAATTTCGAATAATATTATCTGAAACAGGTTCCTATTAAAATTATTATATAATAACTTTTCAAAATTGATACAAGTTTATTTTTGAAGTCTAATTCTCTCCTCATAATAACAAACGTCGAATTTCTCCCAGTATTTTGTGGTTTCTGTCCAAGTGCCATTGCATCCATAAGGACCAGCCTTGTGAATTCTTAAGTTTATTAAAGATAATTAAAAAAACATGTAGGGTGTAAAAAAATTGATAAAAATTACATTACCTAGCATAATCATCGCAGTCAACCAAACCATCGTTGTTGCAATCGCTACCCCACTAAAAATAAATTATTTATTAATATACATGATATAATTGGATAGTTTTTTTTATTTATTTATTTTAAGCCTACTTTTTGCATGTATCCGATAACAGCTTTTTCTGCGCAGGCTTTATTATTCAGACATTTTTCAAAGTCTAAATAGTAATTTCGGTTTAATATTTTGTTAATTAACACAAATAACTATATATTAACCAGATTTGTCATTTGGATTAGCACCAGGCTTTCCTCCGTCAGCCCAGTAAGCGTAGGAAACCTGGTATGGGCCGCAAAAATATGCCCCTGCCCCAGCATTGTGACATTTAAAGACACTGCAGTCTGAACTGGCCTAATAATTAAATTAAAATAATTATAGTTTCATTTTAATTTCGTGTAATAAAAACCTACGTAACAAATGCAGTCCAGACATTCTTGGGAGATTTGAGGTACAAGTCTTTGTCCAACTATGTTTTGTCCTATTTAATTCAATTTCGTGGAAAAAAAATAAATGGGGAAAAAACGAAAATCAGTACTAAGAAAACGTCAAGATAATTGAGGATAAGAAATCCTTGAAAAATGGGCGAAGTTGATTTGAAGAAAGGATAATTTAACCTTTTTTTTTCTTTTTTTTTTGACAGTTTGTTAATAAAGTACATGGAAAACTTCATCTATCATAGTTTTGGAAATTCCCACCTCTTCCCAAAACGCTGATTGGATCACCTCTCAGAATAAAAATATTTCTTATGTTAAAATTTTGCCTTAAATAAATTTAGCATACAATTTCGAGGTACAATCAACACTTCACACTTTCTATTTGACTTAATACTTATATTATTTATTTATTATATTATTTAATAATTATATTATTATTTTCAACTTAGAAAGAAGGCATAACAAGGATTCATGGATAGTTTCAAATCTCGTCTTTAAACAGTCTCTGACCAATGAGCAGAAACTGTCGCCTGTTGGTTTAAAATGTGTGCTTCTCGCATACGTGACTATTTAACGCTAGAGAGATCAAGCTCTCCTTGGATCCTGATTAAGCTTACTTTGTTTGAAATTTAAGGGCTTTTTCAATTTAAGGAAGCAATAGAAAAATCACTTGGTGTCTGGCTTCATTGTCCCTTTAAAGACCTGTCTTGCTCTAGAATTTGGCACTTGAAAATAATCCTCCCTTATGCACACAGCCTAGTTTAATAGTTTTTGATTGTATAATTTTTTTATGGCCAGCAACAAAATTAGACCCTCGAAATAAAAGTGAAATTATAGGGACATATCCAATTCTAATTAGTGACAATAATAAACAAATGGATATTCCATGTTCTTCTAAGAGCCCGGATAGAGAAACTGAACAATTAATATATATGATCACTACGAATTCTAAACTTTTTACATAGGTTTGCTAAAGTCTAATTATTTTAAAATTGATGAGAACTATTTAAAATATTTTTACTAGTCTTTTGAATTTACGGGAAAATAGATCAATTTAGTGACAATTATACTGAAATTTTTGGGTTGTTTAGTGGCGCAAGTAAAATATAGTGACTTTTAGTGAAAATAGTAAAACGAGTGGGTGCCCTGCCACATTCCAATGAAAATAAAAGTTACCATTTAAATAAGGATGCGCCTATATTTTATTTTCTAAGAGGTCCCTAAAATTTTTTTTATAAATTTACTTACCATAGGCAAAACTACCTAAGAAAACAACTACAAATAAAACAATAGTATTTGAACGATACATAACTATAATTTAATTAGCACACTAACACAGAATTGAATCAAACTTCCTTCGAGTCTGTTTTCTAGACTTATGATTATTTGGATATGGCTTAACCGTTATAATTAGATGCAGTGAAGCGAGGGTCAGGATTAGCTTAGCCCCCTCAAAACTAGAAGAACTGGTTTCGCTAAATTCTCATCATCCCCCAAGGATTTCAAATTATGGCTCGTAAAACCATGAAAAACTATTAGAACCAAAACTGCGGCGTATAAAAATGGGGGGTATCAAATTAACCTGCGTGTAATTAAAAATGCCTTCTACTTATTTCAATGTTTTAAAATATTTAAATGAAATGATGAACTTTTAAATGACATTACGTATATCATAATATTAATATTAATAACGGTATAATTAGTTATAAAATATTAATATTCCTAACGGTATAATTAGTTATAAAATAGTTTTGTTTAAAAATAAAATAATTTTTATTCAGTTATTAAAAACTTCAAAATCACGCAGATTTATCCACTGGTATCAGCATATTGCCAAGCACATACTCTCCTTGCTCATAAGTAGCAAACTTTCGCCTCTGGGATGCCAAAGTAGTTTATTGACTTGAAAGGGGCCTTAAAATATGGTTAAAATTAGAAAACAAGTTAGTCAAAGACCGAATGTGATGCGTAAAGGGAAGATGAAGCGTGAAAGACATTAAATATGGGCATACAATATGGATTTAGGATCTTTCTATTTAAGTCACCATTCTGATAATTAACCAATAAGAGGACTGGGGGTGGAAGTATGTGAAAAACTTCCTCATGTTAAAAGAACATAGGCTAGGTTGGATGATTCTTTCAAAAACGTGAATTTAAAGTCATAACAACTGGATTGAAGTTACTTTGTTCATTGTATCAAGGATAGAAGTTACACTGGGAATTTTTATGCGCCCATACATCCCATTTTGCGAACATATTTCGAAGTGAGGGCGGGTACCTTTATATTACTAGCTGAAAAATTTGACTATATAGTCAAACCCCGTTAAATTTTAATTAATTTATAACAAATGGTTTGAAAGAGATAGACATTTTTCGAGATGACGGTCGGATTTTTGGTCTTTTACCGCATATATTTGGAAGTTTTCATGAGAATATCCATTAAAGTAAGCGAGTTATTGTTATACGACAATATTGAAATCGTGGGGGCTTAGGCAAAAACCTTACCAAACCTTTATTTTTTATTATTTTCATGTGAAAATTAGGAAATCGTAGATTTTTAAGCACGCCAACAAGTGTGCCAAATTTTATTTTAATATGCCATACCATAATGGCATGCGTTATTGCGCGAGTAATTATTTGTCTTAGAAGGACATAGGAAGCCTTTCTTATTTTTCACTAAGCCTTGGCCACTACGAGCGCCTTGTTTCTTGACTTAACTTACGCCAATTTTAAAGAAAATTTGTTAGACGTAGTGGCAGGAATGTCAAGCTGTGTCTTCCACCTTGGCCAAGCGCTTTATACTCCGTTTAAAAATTCCCATTGTAATTTATATCCTGTCTTGATTGTATATCTTAAAAATGCTTCGCACTTCATCTCCCCTTTACAAAATTTGCATTACATTCAGTAGGAATTTCTTGAGTTATGCATTTGTCAATCGACCATAAATATATTTGCGAGTTTCCGGTGCAAAGAGCTAAAACAGATTCAGTCGGAGACCACGCTAAACCTATAGCGGAATAGAATATATCAAATAAATATGGCATTTGTTTTTCACATTTTTCTTCGAGCTTACATTTAATTGGGTTTCTTTGAATTAAAATATTTGTGGTTTCCAATTTGTCTACGTCCCAAATCCAAACAACATTTGGCATATTGTCTAATGTGTCACGATAAATAACGTAAAATTAACAATTCAATATTTAATTATGCAAATAAGTACTATAGTATACCATTAACAGTCGCTATATATCTGGCGTTAGAGCTAAAAACTAAAGATCCAACACCCATTTTAGGGTTTGCTTTATTGTTATCAATTGCTAATGTATTCAAAATTATTGGTCTGTTGTTAAAAATTTCATCTGAAAGAGTTTTTTTTTATAAATATGAGTTGTTAGGTAATAATAAAGTTCACACGTAACGTAACCCAGCCTTGTCAAACTAATCTTACTACCAGTTCTCGAATTTAATGTTTAAAAACTGTACAAATTCCCAGAGACTGTTTTACATATGTGTATGCGACGTTGGTTTTACTTTTCATTTCAAGCTCAAATTAAGAAAAAAATTGGTTAAATATACTCAAAATTGAAAAATTTCAACAGATATTTTAAATTAATTTGGTTTATTTGGTCGAATTCTGTTGGAATTTTCCAATTTGGACAATTTTTGACCAAATTAGAAGATTTTTTTCTGAATGTGTTAGCATTAGTTTATAGCTTATCTTCTAGATAATTTGTCAACTTATGATGTTAGACAATTTCGTTATTCCACGGGAACACACTGAAACAGGCTAGAGAATTGTTTCAACTTCTAAGGATTAAATCCGTAAGATCAATTTTACAAGGCTCGAATCGAGTCAGGTTGCGTGTCTACTTTAAAGAAAGAATAAAACCTGACAAAAAGTGATTTTCTATTGATTCCTTATCGTTTCAATAGCCACAAGTAAAGAAATAGCAAATATTACGCTAGAAAACAATTTTTAACTAGGCTAGTGTGAAAACCTAGGAGGTGGGTACTCTTTATTCTGGGAGAACGTTTCAAACTAGGTTTAACAAGCAAATTTTTGCTTCCCTACTTAGGAAGTAGGTTAAAGTTAAAAATTTATTTGCTGTCTATAATATTTGTTAATTTTTTACTAGTGGCCTAGACCTATTTAAACGATAATAAATTGTCTGAAAAACCCCCTCTATATCTGGGTGTATTCTTCCTTAAACAGCAAAACTCACAAGTTACGTTAGACTTCAAAATACTGTTCTCGGTTAAATTAGTCAGATCAAAACTACCATCATCGTTCGATCCAAAAGAATTGATTTCAACTTCTTTAAAAACAGTCTAGCAAGAGTGAATTATCGATTTAAAAAGATATGGTATAAAACCATTTATCTTGATTAAACAAAAGTTTAAAGGGATAGTAACACAATTTTTGGCACAAAATTACTTTATTTTGGAAGATCACGAATCGGTCTGGTAAAACTTATAAATGGGACGAAGTATTTAGCTAAGGTCATTGGTTATAAGTCACTGGTTATGAAGTTTGTCCGCTAAGAGCTAAATTTAAGGTAACAAAAGCTTGTTATAAATAGGCCTATATCTAACAGAATAAAACAAAATTGGAGTCAAAATGTTCCAATAATTATAAGCGATATTTCGTTATAACTTATAACTTTATAAGGTACTTTTTTGGGTAAAACTAATGCATATTTGGCGGGAAATTCAAAAACTTTCGTTAAAAGGGATTTTTTTGTTATAATGCATTTCGTAAAAACGATTTTATATTTTTGGTAATTGATTTCTACTTTTCTAGTTAAAGCAGCTTATATTTTGGGGGTCCCCTACTGCACAATGAAAGTGATTGGTCCCAACTAATATTTTGAACAGATCATGGTACTATCCCTTTAAATAAAACTAACCACATCTGGCGAGGTTATTTCTATTGGATGAGAGTATTCCGCAATTGGTTTCCACGTAATATGATTCAATAATCGAACCTGAATTTAAAATTACGGTACTTTTTTGTAAAAGTGATTTATCTTTTTTCCACATAATTTCAATGCTTATACTTTTTCATCATAGCTCCCAATAGCGAGAAATTGAGATGTAGGTGACCAGCAAACAGTCTTAACACCGAGCGCCCATTGATAAGCGCAATACGAAGCTAAGCAGTTACCATCGAGTGAATATAAACACACATTGTACTAAGGTAATACGAATATTCATTATTTTTATGTAGAATTACGTTGAATGATTGGGTTTATCAGGAATAAGTTATAACCTACATTTTCGGGTATTGGATCCCAAATGCACAAAACATCATTCGAAGGAGACCACAATATTCCCCCTAAATCTTTGGTTTCTGGTTCAAAGTGCTTGTTAAACGGTACGTATTAAGTTTAGACCCACAATTTTGTTTGAAAACGTGAATTTTTGATCCTTACTTTAACTAATTGCCATGTTGAACACACAAAAATGCTGACATGATCTTTACAATCTCGCCTTTCAGCTAATGCTAAATATTTCCCATCGGGACTAAATGATAATCCCGGATTAGCGGCTTTGGCATATTTCATGTATGATACTGATCGACTTATAAGGGACCAAATAGTGATTCTAAGCTAAATTTGGATTCATTGTTTTAGAATATTGTCTTTGTATAGATGATTTTAAATTCCTACATGAAATTTGGTAGTTGTCAAAATATGTCTCCCATCGGGACTCCATTGCGCATTAATTATACCCAATGACCCTTCATCGATTTTGCACGTCCATTCTACATCCTCCAAAGAGAATGCCTGTGACGTTGTCATGGTAAAACTGTCATCTCTTACAATTGTGAATCAACCCCGTATCATACCTGAACAAATCTTCGTTTGTACATAGCGCATAGTATATACTTAGAATCTGATGACCATTGAACAGCTTCGATGACGTCCATGCAAACAAAGGTTTCCTCGATTTGAAGATTACTCACATTCCTTATGATCAGACGATTTGAAATGGTGTTCGCCTATTAATTTGTTTTTAATGTTATTCTTAGTCTTAACAGATCATGTTCGTTTTATAGCCAAGGCTTACAAAAACTTACCAAAAATTGACCATTCGATGAAAACTTGCTGATACAATTGGTTTGTTTAGATATCCCGGAAAACTTCATTCTTAGATATTTTCAGATCGCTTACTATTAAGAGAAATTTCAAGCTTTTATAATTACAAACTAGCTTTAAAAGGTAAGACATTAACAAAAACACCACACTGCCATTGCAAATATTTCAAATTTACTATGCAGACGACAATAATGGAACGTATTACGATTGGTTTATTCTGCGCATACCCAGAAAGTTGCTTGAAAAAGTCACGAAATTTGAAACTTGTTACAAACGTGATGTTTCTTTTGCTCCTTTTTAAAAATGGCTAGGATCAAAGTTCTTAAAGTTTGGGGTTTGATTGATAATAAACAAAAGTATGTCCTTCTGTATAATAAATAGTTAAATAAAAGTTTCCAAGGAAAACATTTTATTTTTGATAAAATATATTATACACTTGAACAGTTATAATAAATCAAAAACACTCTTTTTTATTATGGGCTTAGCCAAAGTGGTATTTTGTCTAATATTAAACTTGGGTTTTTTCGTTACAGTTTTTTTAATTTCTTCATCCGCCGGTCTTTTGATAGGGTCACTTGATGTTGAAAGGAATACAAAGTTTTTAGTAGATCGTCTTCCCACGCTGGTTGAATTTTGTTTAGTAAATTTATCCGACAAACTGTGCAAATATTCAGTGTTTCTAAGAAGGAAAGACTGTGATATCAATGAATTGTTTTTATCAATAATAGCATTCTTATCTTCAAACTCTTCATTCTTTGAAAGAGATCGATTCAATCCGTTTGAAATACGGAACTTCTTTTTTATTTTCTTAACAGGTGATTCACTCAAAGCTTGTTGTTCCGCCATCCATTTTTCTCTTTCATATCTGTCTTTCCTCCAAGTTTCATCTTGTTCTTCAGCAGTTTTCCCTTCAGCTTCATCCCCACTTAGTTTTTCACCTCCTTCCTCATCGTCTAACTGCGACAGATTACGCCATCTAAATTTCCTTGTTCTGCCATCTCCGTCGGTATGCAAATCTCCATCTTCCAAGAAGGCATTTTTAAAGAATCTTACTTCTCTCTTGTCATCCTCAATCAACCACTTCAAGTGATCCTTTTCAACTTGTTTTCTCAGTGTCTCTTCGTCATCCGACAATTGATCGTTCAATAAGTCTGCGCATTCGGCTTCTTCATCATCAGCTTCATCTTCACTTCCAATGTCACTACCAGAAAGTTCCGCTTCTTCATCAAAAAATTCATTTAGTTTGATTTTTGCAGGTGCTACAGGTATGACTGATTGTTTTTCTTCCTCTTCCTCGTCACTATCTTGTTCATCAGAGTCAGGATTTTGTTCCTCCAGATCATTCTCTTCATCTTCTTCTCCATCACTTTCGGCTTCATTATCGAGAAACATAGCGTATCTCCGTTCTTTTTTAGATACATAAACCGATTTGCCCGAATCCTCCCCATCACTCTCATCACTTTCATTAGTAGACTCAACCGGTTCATCTTCAGAGTCGCTATCAAATACAGCTTGCTTGCCCTTATTGCCAGCTACTTTCTTGGTGGAATCCACTATATCTTCATCTTCACTGTCAACGGGAGTATCTTCGAATTTTCCAGAACATAGTCCTAATAATTCGTTAAATTCCTGAGTTCCGGCTTTATTCTGGCTATAAAAGGTATTTACTTTGGGTTTTTCTTTCCCCGAGTAAGTATTTGGATTTGTTGCTGCAAAATTACCTCTGGAATTTAGGGAACCTTTCTGTGGACTATCATCAAAATTACCGGAACATAAACCCAATAGTTCCTGGCTATTGGCTTGATCATGGGTAAAGAGTGGAAGCCCTTTGGGATTTGACGTTGAAAGACTTTCACTGGCAACCAAGTTATCATCATTGGGTGATTCTCCAAATTTTCCAGAACATAAATCCAATAATTCATTATCCTCTCCATCGCAATTTTGAGTTTGAGTAAAAAGAGAATCTTTCTTAGACTTTTTCTCTTCCTCAACTTCAAATTCCTCACTCATTGTTGAGGTGTCTAGTCTGAGACTAGGAGAATCCTCGTATGATATTTGGGTCATTGTTTTGGGCATAGCTAAAGATTGACTGAGCCATGTAGGTCGGTTTTTGGGATATCCTGGTGATTTCAACCATTGCTCTTCTATTTCCTTTTTATTCATACCGTATTTGTGTCCTCCTTCGGGTTGATGACTGGTTATTAAAGAGCTTTCCAATTCTAAACTAGAATCGAGAGTATAATCTTTTTCAACAGTGGTGTTTAATTCATTCAAGAGGTCTGAGTTTTTAGATTCCGTTTCATTTTCAACTTCTGGAGTTTTGAAATCTTTCAAAGGGCTTTTTGTTGGTTCTTCGCATTCCGAATTATCTTCGCCATCAGTTTCAAATTCCTCTTCCTCCTCATCTTCGAATCCTTCTTCGTTATCCATATCACAAGCTTCTTGCTTTTCTTCTCTGTTAATTTGTTTCTTTTTGCTGATTTGGCTCCAAAGTGCTTCCTTTAATGAAGAAATTTTGACCACTTTGTCCTGAGATACTAATATTCCATCAGAGCCTAAAGGTCGAACTTTAACTTTAATTTCAGTGCCTTTCAAGGATGCTTCATTAGGATGGGCACTATTTTTAGTCACGATGTGAAGTTTGACTTCCTGTTCAGCATCGTGTTTGACAGTTTTGAAAAAGTTTGTGTGTTTTGTAAATCTATCTAGAAAATCCTTAACACCATTTTGATCCACCCTTGAATCCAAATCAATGAAAGAGTTAGGCGTTCCTTGGATTTTTGGAACACTTTCCTTCAACTGGCTCAGTTTTTCCTTGATGAGAGATATCTTCTTTTTGGAGACATTTGTGTCAGAATTTTTGGGACGGCATAAGTCTTCAAAGCTTGGTAAATCTTCTAGAAAATCATCAATATAATCATCTGTTACAAAGGCTGGTTTAGTTTCCAGTTTGTTCTTGTCATTTTCAACTAAAGTGGGCTTCTTTAATTCATGTTTCATGGTTTTCTTAAGAGCCGAACATAGTTCATCTCCAGGTACTGCGCTATTATTTAAGGACTTTCTTTTCAGGAAATCTTGCAGGTTGCTGATTTTAGGTTTATGATAAGGCAAGCTGATTCTTTTCTCTCTAAGCATACGCTGACTCTCGCTATAAATTGAAGTAAGATTTTCTTTCAAAGCTATATTGTCTTTCAGCGTTCTTCTTTTAGGCTTAGGCTTTGCTTTTGATTTCTTTGTAGAGGGTGTATTTTCCTTTGTTTGCTGTGTCTCTTCGTCACTACTGCCAGTGTTGTTATCACTAGTCCCCTCTTCCCTATAAAATAGCCCAATTCTATCAACTTTCTTCTTGGATAGTTCATCTTCATCCTCAGAATCAGTGAACTCTTTATCGAACAAATCATCATCAAAAACACTAGATTTTCTTTTCTTTGAAAAATCTTCATCTTCCGAAGCTTCGGAATCAGTTAATTCTTTGTGTAGTAAATCTAGAAAGTTTTCCAAAGGTCGTTTAAGTTTAAGATGAGGTTTACTTGGAGAGATGTAGCCTATTTGTGACTCTATCTCTTTAAGACTGTCCAAAACTGTGCCAATTTCATCATTAATTGCAATGGAATCAATTATGCTTTGTAAAGAGTTTTTAACTTCAACAAATACATCATGATCGTTTTCGAGAGATTTATAACTTTCCATTTTGAATCTACTAAAGTTTCGTCATACAATTTGGCGCTCTAAACTGATTTAAAACATTTTTCAATCTAACGTTAACACTTCTGTTGCATGTGTTGAGTAAAGTTCCCGCCTAAAAATAAAATATTAGGGTTTTTGTAATTTTGTCGTTCTCCCTAGAGGACTCTGGTGTCAACAAAGAGAATACAGCGGGAGGAGTGGAAAGTGGGGAAATTCCGGTACTGTACTTGTAATATCCCTAACCGGAAAAATTCTCATGTCATGTACCAGTTTTAGGAGCAACGTATAATCTATATCACCAGGGACGGAAATAAGAAATTTTTCTTATTGGACAAATGTCCAGTAGCCCCCCTTAAAAATTCAAAAGTTATCGGACATTTAACAAAATTACCGGACAATACTACATTTCCTGTATTGAAAAGTACTTTTTTTTTCTATCGGACATTTGTCCAGTGACCCCCTCTTAAAAATAAAAAGTTATCGGACATTTGGAAAATTTATCGGACAAATGACCAGTGACTTGTGCTTATTTCCGTCCCTGTATATCACCGTTTAGAGACCCCTAGAGGGGGCAAGAAGGATCAGATAAGGAGAGGAAAAGTGGGGCTGCGTTGAGTTAGAGAGAGAAGAGCCAACCTCCCACTCGGGTGGAAAGGGGGGATTGGAAATTCTCGAGGTAAACTGTTGTCACGTGGTCGCTAGCTAGCGCGTCTCATAAAGGATTCGTTTTACCCACGTGACAACAATTTACCACGAAGCATCTCTACCCCCGTCTGTCCCCCGTTTTCCCAGAGTGGGAGTTTAGGCCGACGCAGTAGGAGCCGCGCCGTTGCCACTTTTCCTCTCCTTATCTGATCCTTCTTGGAGGGGGTTAAAGGAACGCTCCCAAATTGCGGGAAAACGTGCGTGGTCGTCGGTTCAAGGTCGAAGGTTGTGAACTTGGCATTTTATCTAAAAGTTGTAAACTTAACTTGTAAAGATGGAAACGCATAGAAGAGATCGATTTCATACCAAACATCTTTTTAAAACATCTAAAATCAAGAAGAAAAAGAATAAATGCAAAGCCTCTCACAAGAAATGGAGTAAAGCATCGTCTAATTTCAAGACTGTGCCTGTAGTCTCGAAAGATTTTCAGAGAAGGCCGTCATCTTCCGACGCTGGCTCTTCAGACCAGGAAAGCGAAGCATTTAGATCAAATTTACCACTTCCCGTTCAACGTAGACAAGATGCGGACCGTAAATTTTGGCCTACCGAGAGATCTTACCAAACGGAAGCCTCAACATCTAATGCATATGCTGGAATCCGGAGTCATAGCAGAAGAGCTATCCGCCCGAGAGAAGAAACAGATTCATCTGATGATGATTCAAATACTTCAAAAGAAAACCAAAATTACTACAGATCTACCAGTTTGGACAAAAATATGGATCAAGCTATTAGAGCGCAAATAATCAAGGAAAAACTTGGAGATGGTGTTGGAGCATTCAGTGACATATTTAGTGTGCAGTCTGAGGATGGAAGCGAAGATTCCTCGGATGAACATGAACAGGAGCTAATAGACCTTAGAAATAGCGAGATAGTCAATCAGCAACAATACGAGAGGCCTGAAACTCCTGATACTGTGGAAATAATGAGCGATGAAGAGGAAGAGGAACCACCATTAAATGAACATGATTTTCACATCCTCAAGGATAGAAACTTCAGCATTCTAGTCTTGGGTAAATACGCCGAGGTAGCTTTAGTTGGCATGGCTATGGTCAAAGTTGTTAGTGGACAAGCCCAAATTTTAGGCTTTACTCTAAATCCCAGCGCCAAAAGTTTTGTTCCTGTTTATTCCTTGAAACTTCAATCTCATCTAACCATTCGAGCATTGCCAGCGTCAAGTGTACCTAAGAAACAAATGAAAGAAAATTTAATTAAAAAACTAGAGAATGATTTGGTATCTGGAAGAATTATCAAATACATTGCTGAAACTACAGACCAGAATTCCACAGTAGTTTTGTTCAAGCCCATAGCTTCGAAAGTATCCGTTAAATACGCATTCTACCTCAGTAGTTTCAACTTTGGGTCCATAGTGGACGAGAGTGTGAAGTTGAATGACATGGCGTACAAGAAATTGGTGAACGCTAGCTACTCCATCGCTCCAAAAGCAGACGTTAAACATCTGAATATGGAGAAAATTAGCACCATTCTAGATGAGATACAGAATAATCTGGGATACTCTATATCACATGGAACACCTCCACCGAGAGTAATGTTGTGTGGACCCAAGAATGCTGGAAAATCTACCATACTTAGATATCTCATGAATTCCATTTTGCCAAATTGTCCAAAAATTATTTATTTGGACGCTGATCCTGGGCAAGGAGAATTCACCTCATGCGGCACTGTCTCCCTTTCTCCAGTCGAAGTTCCATTACTGGGTCCCCCATTCACTCATCTAAAAACTCCCGAAGCTATGGTATATGTTGGAGGGAAAACCGTAACCAACACTCCAGATGCTTATAGCGCAGGAATTTGGGATCTAATGGTTCATTATCGCAAATTTTTCCCGCATTTGCCATTATTCATCAATACAATGGGTTGGACCAGTACCCCTGGACGAAATTTATTAATCGATGTCATGCGTTACACGGAACCAACTTTTGTAATACAATTAAATCTGGACCTGCCTTCCAGCCAAAATCTGCCCAATTTGAATCCTAGTTTTGTAAATGAAGAGTTAGGATGGAAAACAAACCCTGGAGAATTTAATCTAGGATACGAACTGAGAATTTTGACTTTAAACCCCGAAGAATTCCCTCATATTAAGCATGTTACTCACTTCACTGGAAAAACCTTCAGAGAATTAGCTTTATACTCTTATTTTGGAAGATTACAAGGCAAATCCTCCGTTGATAACTACGATCCAATCAACTCATTTAAACCGTATAAAATACCATTCAAATCCATCGGGATTTTCTTCTGCAACGAAACACCCCCGTACGAGTTTGTTTTAGACGCACTCAACGTTACTTTAGTTGCCTTATGTCATCTTGAAAGGGATCAGTTCTCGCGAGACGCTAGATTCCCTCATTACCCTAAAAGAGTAACGAGTATGGAAGGCAACGTGCAACTCGGTTACGGGATAGTGCGGGGCATTAACCGTAACGAAGAAACCATTTTAATCGTTACTCCAGAACCACTTTCAAGATTGCAAAGCGTTAACACTTTAGTCGTGGGCCATGACGACTTTCCGACCAAATTTCTTACATCCCAAAAAGTACAAGGTTTTATCCCTTATGTTTCTAAGAGAGATTATCATAGTTCAGCATTGACTCAAGGAGCTAAGCGAAAGAGGTCAAAATCTGCCATTGACAGTCAAGAATGGAAATCACCAATTCTAGTTTAATAATAAAACAAAAAATGAACACTGTTTTGTAACTGTAAAACCTTTGCATTTTTTATGGCCATTAAAATTAAATGCGAGTAAAAATTTAATACTTTATTTACATAAGTTTTCAATTTCATTGTGTTAGAGTAGTCAAAATTATTCTGATGTTAAAATATCTTTAAAAGTGAGAAAGAATTGATTTATCAACTTTTATTAATATAGATGAATAATGACGCTTGATTTTCAAATGAATTAATTTGGTCTAACAGTAATTTTTATATTTTATAAAATTATCAAATTTCCAGCTAATTCCTCTTGCCAATAACAGTAATCACCAGCTTTTTCCCTCAAGCTACAAAGGGACTATCTGCGATTTTTAAATCTCCTTTAACTCATTCTGATCTAGCTTTAGCAGACAACGTTGACTAAATTGTACAGTCAAAGCTAGGCTGTGTGCTTAAAGGAAGATCATTTCAAAGGAGAAAATGCCCGGGCAGATAGGGCATTTCAAGGGTTCTCTAAAATCATTAGCAGACAATTTTTAGTTTTGGTTTATACTCCCTTTAAAGGCCCTATATACTTTCTTATGCAAGCAACCTAGCTTCAACTGTACAGTTTGTTGTAGTCAACATCGTTTGCTAAGCTAGAAAAGCTGACGACTTTAAAGGGGATTTAAAAATCGCAGATACTCCCTTTAAGGTTTCTTAAATCTTGGGCATTTTTGTTGCACGAAAGGAGCATGAAAATACATAAAGGTTGCTTTCATAGATTGACCATAGAGAGTGAACTTACATTGTTTACCAGGATGGGCTTCCATCTGGTCCCTAGAATTCCCTGGAGTTTATATTTTCTTACAATATCCCTAAACCACCACTATTTATTTAGTCCATAAATCACTTTATTTTCCAAGTTTTATGGACGTCTGTTTAGATGTCTATGTGGGGCCACACCACAGGCTTGAGTAACTTGAATATCTAGTCTTGGGCTAGGCTCTCCTCGAGAGTAGGAAAAGAATGAGTGGAAAAAGTACCCAGGGGGGGGGGGGGGGTCCACCTAGCTGTCCTAAAGGAGTTGTACTATTTTTGTTTGTTCTAATAGCCAAAAAGGCAAGCATTACTACGAATAAAGATCCCATTTTCTTTGTCCCTATTTGGCTGTTACTTTCAAAATTTTGGTCCTTATTCACCCTTTTTTTGTTAAGTCCCAATTTTTTATTTTTCATATTTAGCTGGAAGCCCCGCCGTTGGAAACCAACATCGCAATCCCCAAATCTCTTCATAACTTTCAAAATTTCAAAAACTTTTCAACCCGAAAGAAAAATGTCCAACCCCTCGAGACAATGTTTCCTTTTTTCCGTGAATGACTTTGAAATAAATATTTTGAAGTTGTTTTGTCAATTCATTCTCGCTTTGTATATGGCGTAATTTACTTTGCAATTTTAACTATAACAACCTATAAAACTAAAATTTAAAAAAGCAAAACTTCGTTCTTTGTAACAAAAAATGTGGATTTCTAATTTTCAGGATTTAGCGGCTGTGTTTTTTACAAACAAGATTTCAATGATATGTCACTAAAAACTAACTAAGCTTTTGATCAAGAGCAAAGTAACAAAAGTTGAGATGACTAATGGGCAGCTCAGCATAAATAATATAGAACTGTGCGACTAACCGTAACTTCATTGTTTGATTGTGAACAAAGAAAACATTATCGTTATATGAACATGTTCATATAACGTGGATTTCCAAATGATTGCTATAACATTTCATTTTCGATTACTCTATTTCGTTTACTATTAGATGAACAACAAGGAACATTGTAACGTACTCAAAATCAGTAATTGTTACTCGTTTTGAAGGTACTTGAAATATTCCCGGTACTCATTTACCTAAACCTCCTAATTAGTTCACTCGCTAGACGCGCGCTGTTTACTCGCCGGACGCGCGGTGCTTACTCGCGGAACGCGTGGTCCTTACTCGCCGAACGCGCAGTGCTTACTGGCCAAACGCGAATCGAAATAATGTACATGTACTACTACATTTAACAAATAATTATTAAGCATATCCCCCTAGGCTAGATTACTCCGTAATTAATAAAACGAGTACTCGTATCGGCCATTAAATACAATTTCGCAAGAGAAAAACTGGATACGCTTCTCAGCCACAAAAAAATAAATCTGAAAACTTTTGGCTTCCTATATAATACAATTGAAAATTGAATTTCGCTATTCGCACAGTTCTATTTAAATATTTTTTCTTTGCTAATAGTAGCACTGTTATCTTTTATAAAAAAATTCATACATTTTATTTTTAAATACAAAAAAAATACCCTTTCAAAATAAAAACAAACTTAATATTCTCGAGATTAAGCTTTGTATTAAAAATATTATAACTTTTTTTTTTTTAAGTTTCTTTACCTCATCCTAAATAATAATAGGTTTTTACAGTACTTACTCCGTTAAAAAAATGCTCGAATGATAAATAGATTGCGTTGTACAGCGTATGGTAATTTAAAACAGATCTAGTCTAGAAAACCTCATCAACCTCAATCCTTTTCATTGGCAACCGCTTCAAGTTGATGCTTCAGAGTACGGAATTTAGGTCTGTTTTCTGGTTTCTAAAATAAAATCAATTCAAATGATTCATTTTAAGAAAAAAAAGTACCAAAAGCTCTAACTCTAAAGAAAGGTTCTCCCCTCAAAGTACTAATCCTTGAGAAAAATCCTCTTACACTATTAAACGTGACAAAATTTCTCCCAAAGTACTAAATGTAAGAAAACTTCTCCCAAAGTAATAAACCTCGAGCAATATAAACCCAAAGTACAAATCCTAGCAGTTGTATAATCTTAATTGGGTAATCCTTAAGAAAACTCCTCCACAAGCACTAATCAATAATCATGGACAAAAATGCTTTCAAGGTCTTAAAACAACAAGTATAATACTTACATGGTCCCAACAGGTTTTCATCAAACTATATACATCCCTTGGACAAACACCTGGCCTGGCTAGTCTTTGCCCGCGTTGTACTTTATCCACAACTTCAGCATTAGTACAACGACCATATGGCATTTTTCCACAAGTAAATACCTCCCACATTAGCACGCCTAATTTAATTATAAGATTAAATAATTTGATTTCGAAGATGAAATCTAAAGTAGTACTGGGTGGATCCGATTACTTTTAGAAGCAATCGCCATGATCGGTTCATTGCAGATTACTTTCAATGATTACTTTTTCGAGCAGCTACATGTTGCGTAACTTCACTGGTCTTTGCCACATTAATCTTCAAAGTAATCTTAAAAATAATCGGGGAAACTCTTACTTTACCCAGTAATTGTTAATGGTTCTCAAACCTTTTAAAGTAATTTGATCCGCCCAACATTAACCTAAAGACTCACCGTAAGCCCAAACGTCCGATTTACTGCTAAATCGAGTGTAGCCGAGAACTTCGGGAGGAGCCCATTTAATTGGAAACTTCGCTCCACCAGAACTGGTATATTCGTCGTCTATAACGTACCTCGCTAAACCAAAATCAGCTACTTTAACTACGCTATTTTCCCCCACGAGGCAATTTCTGGCTGCCAGATCACGATGGATATAATTATGCTGTTCCAAGTACGCCATTCCACTACACACTTGAAGACAAATATCAACGAGTACGGCTGGTTTTTGCGATAAACGAGAGTCGTTTTGTCTTAAGTAATTTAGCAAGGATCCTATTTGAAAACAAAATTTGTTTTAATTTTAATTTTGATAGTAAAATGTTGAAATAAAGCGAGGGATTTTAATGAACAGAAATATTCGATAAAACGGTGCAAAACTATCGTACCGTGTTTCATGTATTCAGTGACAATAAAAATTGGTCTATTTTTACTGCAAACTCCGTAAAGTTGAACCAAATGGGGATGTTGCAATTTACTACAAGATTAATGGAAAGAGAAAAAAAAAAAGAAAAGTGGCAAAAACTTCCAGCAACTCAAAAAAACAAGCAGGGTGTGCCAAATATATAGGTGCTAGAATTCAAGGCATGCAATAACTCAATTGAAGAGGAAAATGGAAGCGATTCTGCTTCTAAAAGTAAGACATGTTTGTGGTGTCTCTGAATTGTATAAAAATCAGAAACCTGATTTTGGGATAGAATTAAAAGAAGAACCACTTTGGCTTATTAATTCCACAAGCAACATGTGATGCACCACACTCTTTGAATCGTTCTGATTATTTTCCCTCGAGTGTTGTGGACATTTTATGAAGCCATAGAACAGGAGTCTTTTGATTAGACGGAGATACTCCTTTTAATTAGATGTCAAAATCTGTATCTCTTCTAATTTTGAGCAATTCAAAGATATGTCACAATTTTAATACTCTGTAGTAGAACATACTAGATTTTCCTCTTCACTCTCTTGTAAACAGCTTTTAAAAAAAAATGACTGCAATCAGAAGTAAATAGGAGAGATAAATATCCTAGTCTTTTTGGAAGGCATCTCTTTCGATTTCCCACCTTCTAATTTTTGCACTCTTGCTGGAAACCTCGGATGAATATATAAAATTCGCATGAGAGGGAGGACAGCTCGAGACAGTCTAGCTGCAATTTCATGTAGTCATTCGTGAGATCTTGTTTTTAAGGTGCAAGGGACGTCTCGCGGTTGTTGAAAGGGGGCTTACCTACTTTTTAACTATTTACTTCTGCTGCAGTTGATCAAAAATTTCCAATAACTTTACTGTATTTGATATTTTAATTAGGGTTAACCCAACCTGACAACAAGTGATTTTCTACAGATTTAACAAAGAAATATTACGATAGAAATAAATTTTTAACTTCCCCAATAAGATATAAATATGCATCAGGCGAATCAAAGGCTTTATTCTGACAGTAAAACTATTAAACTAGGCTTAAGGGAGAGACGTCAAACCTAGCCAAGGGTCACTGTTAAGACAATTTTATTAAAGGAAGTTAAAAATTGACTTCTATAGTTTAAGTTAATATTGGTTTGAAATTTTTTACTAGTGGATTAGGAACTTGTTGTCTGATAATCGGTACACGAATACAAGGAGGATCAGAGAAGGAGAGGAAATGTGGGGACGGCGCGGTTCCTACTGCGTCGGCCTAAACTCCCACTCTGGGAGAACGGGGGTAGAGACGTTTCGTGGTAAAATGTTGTCGCGTGGGTAAAACGAATCCTTTATGAGACGCGCTAGCTAGCGACCACGTGACAACAGTTTACCTCGAGAATTTCCTATCCCCCCTTTCCACCCGAGTGGGAGGTTGGCTCTTCTCTCTCTAACTCAATGCAGCCCCACATTTCCTCTCCTTCTCTGATCCTCCTTGACGAATATAATCCAAAAATACCAAATACAATTATAAGTTTCGTTGAACTTTTAAAGTAACAGATTAAAATATTCCCTGTTACCCTAAATATTTTGAGCATTACTAGCCAGTAAACTTACACGAGTACTCCATATTCGAAAATTTAAAATTATTTCTTACGTCATTACTTTAGCTTCATCAATAAAGTTATCTTCTGACATAGTTCCTTCCTTCATCATTTTAATGGCCACATCGGTGCAACCTCGCCATTTTCCCTTTCGAACAACGCCGAATTGTCCCGAACCTAATTCTTTCAGTAACGTCAGTTCCGAAGGATCAATTTCCCATTTGTCTATCAACCATAGAGTAAAAGTAAATTAATTTCTCCGAAAAACTGAGATACGACGGTGTTTATTTACCTCGGCTAAAACCAGCGGTAGTGGGAATGGTTTCTGTCTGACTACTTGGTGGATTTTTAAGCCTCGTTGCCAATCCAGCTGAATTATGCTTATGATAAAAAATTAGCTCCTCTATTGTTGGGAAAGGATGTTTCTCCGTTAAGTAAAACAGCCCTTTGGAATTAGTTTTGATATGGTAATGTTTAACTTGTGGCCCATTGCTATAAACATTTTTAATTTTGAAATTAATATCAAATATTTTACTCTCTATAAGAATTCATATATAAATATAGACTGTAATCTGACCAAGGAAGAACCCACTACTCAACGTATATCAAAACTTCTATTGGTTCTCTTAAATTTACGTTTTGATAACGTTGCTTTTGGGAGTCGCCCACACGGCCAGCAATGGGAAGAATTTGTACTCTACAGTGTTTTGTTTTAGGAAAACAGACCTCCATCTTAATGTTTTCTCAAAACAAGTAAACTTCAAGCTTTATTTTATAAAATATTAGGCAGTGTATTGAGCTTAAGCATGTGTTATCCTTAAACGCTGTTGAGAATGAATATTAGCTGGCTGTGGAAATATGGTTTTCCCGAGCCTGCTACGGAGTTTGTTGCATGCTCAGTCAAAAATTTCTTCACTACCATTAGTTGGTTACGCAGCTAAGCTTTGTAGCTTTGTTAAAATTGGTTTGAGTTGTAATATCCATCAAGACATTTAAAGCATCATTACAACTTCACTAAAGAGAACTATATCGTAATTTAAATGAGTTTGATGAATCTGATAATCTCTGGCATTTATCGGAATTAAGTCAATTTGATATGCTAGAAATAAACGCATAAGGAAACTAAGACCCGCCTCATCTATCCTACTAGTAGAAAGGGAGTCAGGGAAGTACTCTATGACCCGAATTTACTAAAGCCTGTCGATCATCCAGTCTATTTTTATATACGAATTCCAGGTTTTACTCATTTTTGGCTTAGCTGTGGTCATTGGAGACAATCGAGTTTGAAGATTAAAATCAAAAATTAGTTTTGAGAATATCAGCAATTAAGTAATTGGGACAGTATTGGTTTAAAATCAAATTTGATCATTTATACGCAAGCCGATTCATTGGAAATTCACAAAAAATTTTCACGTTACCGGGAGTTAGAAAATAACTAAGGCTTAGCATTAAAACACACTATAAAGAGAAATACTTCAAATTATTTTTGTTCAATCTTTCAAATGCTTAGTACGTGTTGTTATTTCCAGGATAAAACTTGTTTTTACCCAGCTAGACCTCAATCAATGCCTCAAAACAATTCAAGCACTAATTAAAACTAAAGCTCGATTAGAAACCCCAAGCTTGGCTCGAGGCTCTGTAAGGAATTTTTCATGGCTCACGCTTGACTCAAAGCTCAATAAGGAAACTTTTCATGGCTCAAACTTGCCGGGAAGCTTGCTAAGAAAAACTTGTGTATATATTGAGATTTTATTCTCCAATGTTTGCAACTAAGCCAGTCTTTAATAATTAGTTACTTGGTTGTGAAAAGTGATAATGTGACCATTCCTTTCGTAGAAGAATTTCTAACTAAAAATGTGCCTTCCTTATTCTCCTGTCTTAAGACCATTTCACAGCGTTGTCTCGTCATATCACCAGCGTGCCAACTGCGTTTAAGAAGAAAGAGCTTCTAGAATACTGAAACTGAAAGTAATCTATCGAAAATAGTTTAAAAACCTAAAATACTAACTCAAATTGTTTGAGACCAATATGAGCTTTATCTTCGACGTAGTTACTAGGAATGAAACCAGTCTCTCTGGAAAATAAAAAAAATAATATAAGATTAACTACGCATTTATGAATTAATTTTGTTACTTAGAATTAGTTTAATACCCCTGAGAGTTGCGAACTTGCCACCAATGTTCTTGAGAATCATCTATCACGTGATATTCTTGGCCCTTGATATAAATAAAAAAAGTTACTCGCTCATTGATATATCAAAAAACATTATGGCTAGTTAGGGTAAGTTTGAACACGGCTACGTTACGACACTTTTATTATATTTAAATATATCTAGATAAGAAAGTGAACTAGTTTTTCTGGCAACCCGTATACAATGTTTAGATCTAGGCATAAAAAAAATCAAACAGTTGATAAAGGAGATGGATTGAGAGATGTCATAATTTCATAAATGAACTAACAAGAAATTTTAAAAATGATCATCTCATTACATACATGCTTTTCGGATGAATAAAATTGGCCAGTGGGAAATTCTAGGCTTATCTCTATGCACTGTCCAAAATTACCCCTAAGGTGTCCACAGTTAGCCATTAAGTGTCCCTATTCTGTTAGCCATATATTGTTCAAGGTTAGATTATGGTGTCCAAATTAAGACTACAGTCGCCCAATCTTCCCCGACCAATTTTGTTCAAACTTAGGCATGTAGTTAGGTTTGAAAAATGTTATAAGCTAAATTTCATTGGTTTTAAAATTTTAAAAACTTTAGGAAACTCATAAAGAATGTCTAAGTGAGGTTTTCTAAAGTTTTCGTTCTCCTGTCACACTTATTAAATGATGGAGAACCATTTTTCCTAAAATTGTCCAAACTTAGCCAAGCTCACCAGTAGAAATAAAATATTTCATTACGTACTCTAGTTAGCGTTAAATCTCCCTCTTCAACAGCTTTAAACGGATACAGGGCTACGACGATTTTCCCCTTCTCCTTTGGAATATTGTTGACTACAGCATTCTGAGTTTTCTGAGGATTCAGAACAGACTTGCCATTCAAAGAATTGTTCAATGAGCTTACAATACTCGCTGTAATATTCAAAATGTTTTATAATTTAATCATGATTGAGAAACTTAGATTTAATAAATGATCAAATTAGTAATTACCTATTGATGTTGGCATTATATTAAAAGTTCCTTCGCAAGATGAAGTTATGGCGCAACCAGAAGCTGACTTAGAACTTGCTGCGCAACAAGTCCATTTACCACTCGACCATATATTAGGGTGGTATTTGTCTACTAGTCCAGGATTATCCGCGCAAACTTTGAAATAAAAGTTACATTTAATTACATTTGAGATTATAACTGATTGCCAAAAATTTCAATATCTTACTCTTTCTTAGGGTGTTGATCCAGTCATCACGTTGATCAGACGAATTAGCAATTATATACAGTAAGTTTTCGTTATATCCAATCTTAGGGAATAAGATTTAACATAAGGCTTCAATTTAGGGCAAAATAATTATAGGTAATTACAAAGAAAAAACTTACTTGGAATGCAAATTTTCTATCTAAAGCGTCTTCTTTTATACATTCTATATGTTTAATGGTACAGAGTTCGACTCTACCCTTTTCTTTACCACGTTTCTACAAAATAAAAGTGTTTAAGATAACGTTCGATCATCCTAGGTTCAATATACAATACTTCTTGGTTTCCACTATAGTAAGTTAATGTATTTGGCGTTAAAATAAACCATCGAGTTTTATAGTTAATGGGCCCGATGATTTTCTTGTTTTGAGACCTTTTAACCATAGAGGCTTCTTTAATGATATCATTCTCGTTGATTCGACTAGCCATTGTCTCGAGGGCTCAGACTGGTGTCAGAGATATTAAGAGGACCTCTTATCCAGAAAAAGTATTGAATTTTAGAAAATCAGTAGCCCTACTTGACTAATGACTACCGATTCTAAAAGAAGGCCAACGATAAAAGCAGTTTCACTTCAGTTTCACAGTTTCACTTGTCTGTAAAGCCAAGGCCTAGCTACCAGACAAGATCATAAATAATCCTCGCCCGTCGCTAAAAATGTTTAAAATAATTGTAAAGAACCCGATCTTAAAGGGTGGGGGTGCAAAATTTGAATAAGTTTTAAAAATTCTTAAAAGATTTTTACCTGAAATGAAAAGTTGGCCTATAAAAAAAAAGTGAAAACGACATTCCATAAGCTTGTTTACCTTGTTCGAAAGTGAGGTGAGAAAAGTCCATTTTCGTCTTACCAAATATATTTAGTAAAACATGGCCTTACACTACCAGTTTTATTCACGTATCGTACGTGAGGAATAACGACCAAGTAGGTTCCCTTTTACTGACTCAATATCCTGGATATTCTATATGCCGTGAGAGTGTTACGTTATATTTCCCGCAGCCAATCATAATATTTTGCGCGAAAATTCAAGCGGTTTTCGGACACGGTATTTCTTTAACCATGATATTTATTTCCATTAGATTTTAAAATTGTTAAATGTTTCGATTTATTGGTTGGAATCTTGGAAGAGGGAAGAACTTCGATATCATTGATTCATTTCAGATAAATAATTAAATGCAAGAGTATGTTATAAACAAGGTTAGAAAAGAAACAGGTTAATCACAAAACCACGTGACCAGAGAGTAGTCGTTTAAAGGTTAATGGGGTTATTCTTCGGGCTGCATCGACTACTGCGGATGAAGTTTTGCCCATATTCTTTGGGGATGTTCATACTACGTATCCTCCATCGACCGTTCGGGGCTATCGTTGAAAGCCCATGCTACTCAATCCCTCCTCGCGACATTCGGATACGAAAGTACTAGTCAACAGTGTCGATATTTTCTGCGAGTTAATTCGATCTCGGGGCTAATTGGTCTCGGAAAAGTTTGTACTCGCAACGATTTCGTCTCGGGAGATTTTATCTTTGGTTAGAACTGTTCGGGGGCATTGAATTCTAATTTATACTAAACTCTCCAAAGTGTAAAATACGTTATTTGCAATAGGATACTCGGAAATATCCAATAAAGCAGATAGGGCCTTTAATATAATAAAGAATTTCTATACAAGCTTCCACTGTACAAATTTCATGTAAAGTTTTTACAGGGAAAGGCAAGCATGAGCGAGAAAATTTATTTCTTTAAATTTTTTCAATCTAACCCATTTAAAGGCACTATCTGCTCTAAAATTTGCCCCTTTAAAATGATCTTCCCTTGCGCACACAGCCTAGCTTTGACCGTACAGTTTGTTATGGTCAACGTCGTCTGCTAAGCTAGAAAAGAAGGCGACTTGAAAGGACGTTCAAAAACCACAATTGATATTAGTGACCGAAACATCCTTCCTATGGAGAAAAACGTTTTAATTTAGCGGGGACAACGTTTCGATGCCAAATAGAATACATCAAATAGCTTTTAATAAAGATCTTCAAGAAATCCAATAAATTTATTTAAGGCGCCTACAGATTACTAAGAACGCGAAGGAACGTGTCAATATTTCAAATAAACACATAGCTGAACCAAGCTCCCTTGACTTATTTTTATATTATTTTTCCATTTCCCCGGCTCTCACGTATTTGTACCAGATCGTCAATCATTGAGATAAGAAAAGGCGAGAAAAGACGATATGAGAAGATGGAATCCTTTATTTTTTGCTTGCCATAAGCCCCTACCTTTTTCCCATTTTTCCTTCGTTCTTACACAGATGGGCAAACTTTGGGGGAATTATTCAATAATAATGACCGAAGACGAAGAAGGGGCCCAACCTTATCAATTTTTTCCTCATCCTTGGCTTCAATTTGGACACTGGGTACTTTGACTCGGGTATTGATGAGAGGAAGGGCCTCGTAAATATACAAGGTTATTAAAATTAGATTATGACGCAACATACGGAGAAGAGTTTTTGAGCAGGACTATCGTTCATCCGTTCACTGACCAATAGAGTGACGTCATGTTTCGTCCAATTACTTGCTAGTTAGAGGACTTGTAGAATTCAAGCAGATATATTTTGACTTACCCGATTTTCCTAGTTGAAATCCTGGCTATCAGACTTGAGCTTGCAAACCCATATCCAGTCCTTACCCGAGTAAACGTACCATACTTTGACATTTTCTTCGTGAAGCGGAAAAATGGTGCATTTGCATACTTACACATAATGGGATTTTTCCTGAGGATCGAAAAAATCTTAATCACTTAAGACGGGTAGCGGGAAGCCGATAGGAGAAGGGTAGGAAGAATAGGAGGCTATTATCTAAATTTCCTCTCCAGTTTCTCTTCCTATATAATTTTCCGTTCCAGCTTTTTCTTCAACAAAAGATTGAGGGATGGCGAAATTTTCACGTCTTGATTACATTATTCCATTAGAAATATTTCTTCCGTGTATTACGCGATACCCCCCTTGATCTATTGTAAAAAAAAAAAAAAAACCTCGTACATCAAGATTTAATTAATTTTTGGTTATAAATTAAAGCTATTAAAGGGTTAACCACAAACCCGGAGTGAATTATAAAGAACAATTTAAAATTTAAACATAATACTTGATAATACCAGAAGTAAATTTATTTCTGATAATTCTGATACCGTAAAATAAGACAAATATCATTTTAATATTCTGTCACTTAAGCCGCGTTCATACTAAGCCTTGGAATCGATTTAAACCGTTTCCAAACGTTTCGCAAGAGTCGTGTGAACGGGAAGCCATCTTTTCTCTATTCGATTTGAATCGATTTCTCGAAACTGCTTCGGGAACCAGTTTCAAACCGATAGATGAAGCTACAATAAATCGATTTAAAAAGATAATGCGTGAACACGCAATTCCTGACGATTTGAATAACGGTTTGATTTTACCGTTTCAAATCTATTAAGAAATGTTAGTGCTATAGGTCTGTAGAGATATCGCTCCGATTTTGAGAGAAGCAGATTTTACAGCAAAGGTCAGATTAGGTCAGATTGATGTGGTCTAACCTAACCTGAATGTTATTGAAAGTCTCCTAGCGATCCATCAATCAACGCGAAGTAATTTAGGATCGCTATGAATCCAGCTAAGCCTATTTTCCGGGTAAGTTTTAAATTTATTTTTAGTTTAATATTTGTCAAGGAGGATTAGACAAGGAGAAGAAATGTGGGGACGGCGCGGTTCCTACTGCGTCGGCCTAAACTCCCACTCTGGGAGAACGGGGGTAGAGACGTTTCGTGGTAAAATGTTGTCACGTGGGTAAAACGAATCCTTTATGAGACGCGCTAGCTAGCGACCACGTGACAACAGTTTACCTCGAGAATTTCCTATCCCCCCTTTCCACCCGAGTGGGAGGTTGGCTCTTCTCTCTCTAACTCAACGCAGCCCCACATTTCCTCTCCTTGTCTAATCCTCCTTGTATTTGTTTGTAAATTCTAACAGATGGACTAGGCCTATTTAAATGACAAGGAATCGATTAAAAATCACTTGTTGTTAGGTTCCATTCTCCCTTTAAGATTATATGACGTCATTTTTTCACTGCTATTTAATTCGGGTCAAAAACCAAAAACATTTTACCTTTAAAATTTTGTATTAAGTTGATTGCAAAGTGTTTTATTAAAAATCGAGTTGCGTCGTTTTTCTATCAAAAAAGGACTTACTTCATCGTTAAATCCTGGAAGCTTATGCTGCAAAAAACGAGAGAAAACTCATAAATTCTGGGTATGAAATTTTTTAATACTATGATGAAAAAAAAAAGTTTCCTATATATTAAATGAAAAACAAAAAACCCTTCATTTATTATAATTCATTTTTTTCTCTCTTTTTCAGTTTTTTGACCAGAAAGCACACATTTGTTTTTTGTTTTTAAATATAAATTCCAGCGTTGAACTCCCGGCAATTCAAAAAACCGTTTGTTTTATACATTTTTAATTAATTGTATAAAAACATGGCACCTTTAGAAAGAGCGCAAATTTACCGTAATATATTTAATATATCAAGCGGAAATGATTAACCACACTAATTACGCTTTTAGAAAAATAATAACGAGATATGAAAATGCCTTTACTTTTTATCATCTTTCATCTCTAGTTATCATACCTCTAATGGCGCTCTCCATTAAGGATTTTATTTTTTTGCACCGATAAAGCAATGAAGACTGTGAACCAAGATTACCAAATCATTAATATTCGTTGCTCAAAAACCTTTATCTCCAGTTTACACATTCCTCTAAAGAGAGCAAAAAAAAAAAAAAAAACGTGTGGTGTGAAATGTGTACGAAAATTAACATTGGAATATTGTTTCCAAAACTAACTAAACTTTCTAATGTTGCGTTTAAATGATTAAATGACGTCATTTCCGTTACGTCATTATTGGTCCTTAATATACAATTATAATTTTTGCGTGTAAATCTGGATATTGGTTTTATTAATCTAATTAAATTAATTTTACGTTTCATATCAAAGAGTAAGTATCAAGAAAAACATATTTGATGATTGTACAATATTAAATTCGTATGAAACAGAGTGAAATGTGTTTCAAAATGATACCGTCGACATATTACGTTGTTTCCAAAATTTAACAGGATTTGAATGACGACATAAATATATATTTTTTAGAATTGACGTTCCAATTTTGCAGCGCACTTAAAAGGAGAATGCAACCTAATAACTAGTGATTTTTTATCGATTCTTTATAGTTTAAATAGGCCTAATAAAACAGTAAAAAGTTTACAAAACAAATATTAAACTTACCCGGAAAATAGGCTTAGCGTGATTCATGGGAGATCCTGATTTAAGGTCGTATAAGGTTAGCGACAAATCGAACGCGAACGACGGGCCTTTGCTCATTGGTCGATAGACCTTACGCGGAAGCAATTCAGGATCTCCAAGAATTCCGCTAAGCCTATTTTCCGGGTAAGTTTTAAATTTATTTCTAGTTTAATACTTGTTTCGTAAACTTTTTATCGGTGAATTAGGCCTATTTAAACGATAAGGAATCGATAAAAAAACCTTATTATTAGGTTGCATTCTCCCTTTAATGAGTACTACACGAATGTATAATAAAAATATGTTTTTCAAAATGCTTACATTTTATTTTATGATATAAGTATTAATTTTTAAATGTTTAAAAACGCTTTTTGTGTGAAAAACTGTTGCGGTATCATTTCTTGTTCAAAATAAACATTTTGTTTTGTTTAAAAGTTAGGCGATGTTTTTGTTTTATGTTACAGAGAAAGAAATTTTAAAATATATTTATATCTATAGTAGTTTTCTTAATAGTTCATTTTTCGCACCAATTATAATATAGCACTGTATGAATAACTTTGGTGCTATTAATATTATTAATGAAATTACACTTTCAACAATTTTCATTCAATTTAAATTGTCACCATATTTAATTGTTGCCTTTTTTCGTTTTATACCGATATATACTAACTTTTTCATTTATAAAAACTTGTTTTTGTTTTTAAGGCAAAGTTAGAAAATTTTATCATATAAAAAAATCGTCTTTGTGTTTTGTTTTGGCACCAGTTTCATTTTAGTTATTTTCAAGTTCATAATAACTAAAAAACTAAATTTCGGAAGAATTTTCTTGTATTTTAAATTAGTTTACGGATTTCATAACTCGAAACTTTAGTAATTAAGTTTATAAATAAAATATTTTAAACTAATCTTTAGTTAATTATATTATTTAAAATATATTTCACGTACGAAACAATGGTTAGGAGTATGTTTAACGAGATATTTGTACAGCTATAGAGTGGTTTTAATTAATAGGTGAATACAGCCTAAAAACCTAGATTTTTTTATCGATTTCTTATCGTTTAAATAGGTCTAAAAATTTTCAGAAATAAATATTAAACTATAAATAAATTTAAAACTTACCCGAAAAACAGGCTTAGCAGGATTCATGAAGATATTAAAATTCTTCGTATTGATGGGTCAGCGACCAATCGAATGAAGATCTCGCCTTTACAACGGGTCTTTGCTCATTGGTCGCTGAACCATTAATGCGAAGAAATTCAGGATCTCCATGAATCCAGCTAAGCCTATTTTTGGGGTAAGTTTTAAATTGATTGTAATATTTTTTAATGGTGGATTAGTTCTATTTAAACGATAAGGAATCGTTAAAAAAAACAAAAACTAAAGCTTGGTTAAAAACTATGAACGTGGATTAATCGAGTAGCTAGACTCTGCCAAAAAGTTATTTTTAATTGATTTGAACTGTTAAAACACGCGTTAAAACATTATCAAAGTTCTCGCAAAAGATTTCGTGACTAATTATAAAAGTAGCTAAATTATCCTAGAATAAATTTTAGAATTATTTCAAAAATAATTTCTTTGAAATGGCACGCGAAACAAAAAATAAAATAAAAAAGAAAAAAAGGTGTTTGTTGTAAAAAACGTGTGTTTTAGTGTTGAATTTGTTAATTAAATTAACATCATTTTCTAAACTTTAGTTCATTGACATCAGCAATTTCGTTTTCTAGGAACAATTTTACACTCAAAAAATAGGCTTAGCGAGTAGAATTAGCGATTTTGAAAATTAACTGTTAATTACAGTAAAACCTTTGAAAAGTTTTAATATTTTAACATTCCAAATCGTTCATCATAACCTTTTTTTATCAGAGTCTCGTATCCCTTCAATTAATTCATGGTTTAATATTATTTCCGATTTCGTTTAGGTTTTAAGTTATTCATTAGATATTCTTAAGAGTTTTTAGTACCAAGTGAATAAATTTAAACAGCTTTCAGGATGGTAATCGTTTTCCGCCAAACTCTATAGCAGCTAGGCCAATTATTCATTTATATATATTATGAATATATATATATATATATTTGGGGACGCAACTAATTTTAACTAACACTAACAGTAAGTTCAAAAATATTAATTGTGATGATAAAAATCAGGTAAAAATGTCAATAAGCTTATAATGAAATGGGAAACTATACGGTGTGACACGGTCCCCATAGGTCAAAATAAAAAGAGGTGATTATATGCGACGTGACCATTAGGACCTGATATCTCCGAAACAGGACCCGATATCTGCGAAATCGGACCAGATATCTCCTAAATTGGACCAGATATCTCCTAAATTGAATCAGATATACACTAAATTCGTAGGCTTTTTTTGATCAGTACCACCGTCCTCATTCTTACCTAATATCACCAGTCACCGTGTATTTAAAATTAGAGAAATTTAATCTAAAACTTGTTGAAAACAAATTAATTCTAAAAGTTAACTCGGAAACAGTAGAGTTCAGAACGCGTTTTGTTTTTCTTCAAACTCCATATAAATAGTACATGAACCATTTGAAATCAAAGTAGGGCAATAAAACCAGTTGAAAAACTATTAAAATCATTTGAGCGGAAAAGAAAAGTTCTAAGCTTATAGTTCATAAAAATGTATCCAATGGAAGAGACTTAAAGCTAAAAGTGAGACTCAACGTTGAAAAAAAAGCAGGGAAGGAAAAAAATAATAATAAAATTAATCGATGAGAAAAAAAAAAATAATAAAAAAATACGGAAAGTAGAATCGATTAGAGAGCTATCACTTTCACCTCCACCCACTTCTTATCTGACTTAATAGTCTCCTATCCAATTGGTTTGATCAGAAGTAAATACGAGGAAGTATGTATCTTTGCCATTTCGATATTTTCGCGCCTTTCTTTTTTTTGGGAAACGTACTACTATTTTCTTTCTTTGGAGACGTCCCTTTTTCGATATTTTCGCGCTTTATTTTAAAGACGTCACTTTTCAATATTTTCGAGCCTTTATTTCGCGCCTTTCATTTTTTGGAAGACGTCATTTTTCCTATATTTTCGCCCCTCTCTTTCTTTGGAAACGTCACTATTTCGACATTTTCGCGCCTTTCCTTCTTTGGAGACGTCACTATTTTGATATTTTCTTGCCTTTCATTCTTTGGGAGACGTCCTTTTTCGATATTTTCCCGAATTTCTTTCTTTGAAGGCATCACTTTGAGACGTCACTTTTTCAATTTTGGAGCTCTTGGCGGGAAACCGCGGACGAATACACGAAAAGTAGCAAGCGGAGCTTCGACGGAAGAATAAAGAGGGCGTTAAACAGCTTGGCACGCAATTTCGCGTATTCATCCGCGGTTTCCCAACAAAAGTCAAATTCAAAATGTTGAGGAGCTTGGCCTCTTCCTCCTATTAACTTCTGGTTCGATTACAAAGCTGTCAGGGGTTTATATATCCCCATTTCAACCACGGATCCCTTAACTTCGCCTATAACTGCCTCAAATAAGTTAAACAAACGGTATTCTGGTTTCCAATAACCAGAATAAACTGGGAATTTTCAACGCGCGTAAAGTTAACTTCAAAATCAATCTCTAAGTTTAAAGAAACGAATCTATTATAGGGATTAACTCGGCTAACAGCTTTTCACGTACTGAAATATATCTTTGGTATCAACTACCAATCAGAATCCAGTTGAAAATTCCACTCGTACAAGCCTTAGATTCGTTCATATCTCTTTAAAAAGCAAAACCCATAGATATACAGACGATACGTGTTGCAATTTCAAACTGATTCGGAAAATTTCCTTCATTTCACTCTGCAGTTACTTTTTTCCATTCTACTTGACAGTTAATCAAGTTGAAAATTCAGTAAAATACAAATAAACGGTATCTTCTAAGTCTTAGGAACGAAATAACAGAGTTTGAGAGGAAAGCTAGGCTTATACGCGCTGAAAACTATTTATATATTAGGACTAGACATTAATTTCAAGCCGAGTCTGTACCGTAGCTTGAACAGAAGGCAATTCATTTAGATTCGCCACAATTTTAGCTGGAATATAGCTTCTTTCTAAAGTCTAAATTCAGGTTAGAACGAAAAACTAAATAGGAGAAAGTTACGTATAGAGTTACAGAAGAAGGGGAGTTGAAATAATGATAAGAAGAGGAATGGTGGACTGCGGGACTGGTGGTGGAGAGGGTATAATAATAATATATATAAAAAAAGAAATCGGGAATAAAATGAAGATTAAATGGAATCGAAATCCAATCGATTTCTCTAAACGATACGTTCGGTGAAATTCATCGCACTTCGCTAAATTATATTTCTTTCCCGAGCTTTTTTTTAAGCAAGCTTTAGGTTTTTTAAGTTGGCTCAAATGAAATATTACTTTAGCAAAATGTTGCTTTTTTTGGGTTTTTTGCTTAAAGGGAAAATGCAACCTACAACAAGTGATTTTTTTATCGATTACTTATCGTTAAAATAGGCTTAACCGATAAGCAAAAAATATAACAAACACATTAAACTAGAAATAAATCTAAAATTGACCCGCAAAATGAAGATCCTGAATTTCTTCCCATTGAAGGGTCAGCGACCAATCGAATATTATTGCTAGTCTCATGGAAATTTCGCCTTAACTCATTGGTCGATGAGCCTTCAATGAGAAGAAATTCAGGATGTCCATGAATCCAGCTAAGCCTACTTTGAAGGTAAGTTTTAAATTGATTCCTAGTTTTTATATTTTTTTTCTGGTGGATTAGGCCTATTTAAACGATAAGGAATCACTTGTTGTTAGGTTGCATTCTCCATTTATTAGCTACGTTTACACTAGCAACTTTGAAATCGTTTTCAATGTCTAAATCCTTAAGCAAATAATGAAATATTTGTACAAAGATCTCTATGCAACTGACCCCAAAATTGTCCAATTGACCTTTCCAAAACTATTAAAAACGATTATAAAATTTGCCAGTGTGAACGTGGCTTTTGTAACCAAACAGAAAAATCATTATATTGCACATAAATAAGTTTAAAATTAAAAAAAAAAAAAGTGGATTTTTTTCTCTGGTGGTTATATATATATCAAATTGTATTTGAAAGGATTGCGTAAAGGTAACCGTTAAACTTTGCTTATTGAGTAATTATAAAGTACAAATATATTGTTAATAACATCCTCGGTGTTTAATTAGGTTATGAAACTCATTTAAAATCTTAAGAAGAAAATAAACTCTAATTTGAAACCTTTTCTTTTTGTTTGTGGGAATGAAGGTTCAATTAAAGTTTATAACAGTTGCGCATGGTCCACGTGTTTTGTGTTAAATATAAAAAGTTTTGTTGAGTTTTTGTGTCAAATATAGATGTTTTCTAGTTTTTTTGTGTTTTTTTTTTGTTTTAGTTTTGACTCTTTTTTTTGTAATAAATATATATAGGAATGTAAAAAGAAATTTTCCAGTGTTTTTTTGGTCATTTTAGGAATGTTTTGAGTTACGATTTGTTTTTGTCCTATTTATGGAAGCAGTTTATTTATATTTTGGTCTAAAAATTAGACTACTACCTCTATCTCCAGCGTGACACGATGAGACTATATTTTAACCACACCGATCACCAATTTTCCAAAGCGGAAACATTGACTTTTTCAAATTTCCACTTTTGACTGTTGGAATTTGAATCGCACGGGCTCATATACAGTTCGCGACGTTCAAAGTCGCAGTCCAGGCAGTTGCCGGTAATTGGATGTAGTAGGTGTTGAGCGGCCTTTTGAATATTTTTGTTATAAAAAGTATGACATATATATTAAATTTGGTTTTAAAAACCAACACTTCTGAAAACTATAAATATTGTAGATTGGAAATCATCGGGTGGTTTATCTTTATGAAGACTGCAGTTTTGACTGCACTAAAGTGATTACGTAACTGAGTGCCTATTTAGCATTATCAAAGGCTAGAGCTCGGAATCGGATAATGAATAACTTAGGATATCCACTGATAACTAGGGGTTTTTTTTCAGATATTGTAATCTCGGATAAACTGTTTGTTAATATAAAACCACAAATTATATAAACAGACGTATCAAATTGATAAGAGATAAAATTTTAAGCTTGATTAATAAACCATGTTTCTCGAAATCCGTGTAGAATGAAATATAATAATTATATTTTAATCTAAATTGAAAGGAAGGGCGACTAAATGGCTACATTCTAGCTTCGAGATCTCAATTTTTATAAGATTATGGGAATTATTTTTTAAAATATAAAAGAAAAAAAAAGTAAAGAAAAAATAGGAAATGCGGTCGCGCTGCAGTAGAAGCGATTTTTAGGGGTTAATCTATGGGTGTAAATGCGAACTAGCCTTTCCCCGTGATGATGCCTTGTCATAATCGTCCACTGAGAGTATCTCGGTACAGAAAAAAAAAAAAAAAAAAAAAAAACTCTTCGCTATTCCCATTCTGTTCCAAAGTAATCGCGTGGGCAACCTTTTTGTATTTTACTCGCTGAAGACGCCCCAAGGGTCCCTCAATCAAGGTCCCAGAAGCCCAATATAGTTCCCGAGAAGCGGAAATATAACGAACTATCTTTTTCTGTCTCGAGTGACTCGCCATATTTGGGGGTTTTGAGTTTCTAAAAGAAATGACGGCTGAGAACAGCGGTCTCGGGGGGAAGGTTGAGCCCGAGAAAGAGAGGAAAAAAATACTTTGAGGAGAATACTGACCATGTCATATTTCCAGAGTTGATTTCCCTGCATTCCGTGACAAGACCAGAGGACGACGGGAGCGTGCTTCTCGGAACTGGAGACGTCGAAACAAACGCTCCGCTTATTGGGACGAATGTCTTTGTGCCACGAGAGAACGAATTGCTAGAAAAGACAACCAACACGACGAAGAGGGATTAAGAGACGCCAAACGAAGGTTTATAAGGGAAAGAGACACTAATATGTCTCGAAGGAATCGCGTTTATTTAATTTGGAAGAAACAACTAAGACTAAGATGTTCACCAATTTTTACCATTTCTTTTAAAATGCATCAAACCCGAAATATTGAATATTTACCACCATGTAAAATATTTCTAGCTTCTCAGCATCGCTACTTGATCCTCGGACATTATAAGTGTCCACTCCCCCTTTGGTACTGGGGTAGCTGAAAACTCTCTAAAAGGTTAAGCGTTACTTTTCCTTTAAACGTAAGTTTCCTCTTCATGGGAAAAATCAATTAGCGTTAAAAGGTGTACTATGGTCTAGGGGTAACATTGTATACGAATAACCTGGCCGAATAAGAAGATTGTTATAAGGGTGAAAGAGGTTGGTATATAGTTGGGTGGCCATTGGGAACTTTTAATCGACACCTTCCACTTTCATTCGGTCTGTCTTCGTGCATTGGGTTGGACATGCGGGATCGCGAAGGGAGAGATAGAAGAGGAAATCGAGGTCTTTGATAGAGGATAGAGGAGAGAGAGAGAGTGTGTGTGTGTGAGAGAGAGAGAAGGAATCAACTTTACTTGTTCTCCTCCTTGATTTCTATTATCTTTAATGCATTTCTCCAATCCGAATCGTTCGTTCTGATTCCTGAATCGGGTATCGATACACAAGTTGCTACCAACGTTGCGAATCTGCGCAACCAAAGTTAAAAGCGTATATTTAGGAAACACTGGACAATACTCTTAACCCTTCGCGCGCCTAAAGCATCGGTAAATAAATAAAGGTTAAAAAGGAGGGTGAAAAGGATAAATTAACATAATTACTAATTTACTATCATATGGTAAAATTGGTAAAAAATATTCTTATAGATGCGGAGAATAACATACGGAATCAAACAAGAGGATGTAACTTTTGAACAGAAATTCATAGATATTCAAAATAAATATAATTAGATAGGTATGACCTTTCTTTCGTGTATTGGTTGCGTTAGAGTACGGCCTGCCATTTTGGTGCAACTAGCAAAAAACAAAGGTTTCCCAGATGGAGGCCATTTTTTAGAGCTTAATAACTTATTCTAGGTTTGGTCATATTTTAGTTTAATTCCCCGGGACTTATTGCCCTTTAATTTATTAATTCTGAATCTTGGAAAAACCTAAAACAACATTTCAAATTTAGAAAAAAAAACGTTCTACTAACTGATAAAAATGATAAATAGTTGAAATTTCCTAAAATGAATGTTTTCTTTTAAATCGTGGAAGCTGAACCGGTTTTTGATCAAAATCTAGTGCTTAATAGAACACTTTTCATAAATACCAATTACGGCTGCAATTAACTACATTACGAATTCAAAAGTTCGGTGGTATTTACAATCTATGGGTATATAGAGACAGTGTGGGGGAAAATAATCTTGACGCCATGATGGTTTTCGGAAGATATAAAACATTTGTGCCAAATAGTAATTAATTGTTGTTGTGTAACGCTACACTACATTCCGGCCAAATTAAAGTATAATTATCCTTTTCACGTTCCCTTTAAGTCTGGGCAAGTAGGGGGCCAAGGTATAAAGGCGAAAAAGGCTTAAAGTGGATGGCAAAGGGTCACTGACCTCTCCAGAGGCGTAATCGGGTGGTTCGACGGGAGGGTAACGCTTGGTCAGGTCAAAGGCCACGACTTCCATGAACCATTTGAAAGGTTTGCACTTTAGGGTTTCGCGTAGAGCTTTCTGCTTGGTTAAGTCGCCGGCGTCCAACGATCGGTAATGTGGACGACGCATGTATAAATATTCTTTGTATTCGTCCATCCATACTTCGGCCACTCGTTTATAATTCTGCGTTAAAAATAAGAACGAAACGAAGATTACATATAACGGGTAAGCTTACTTTAAAGTGACACTGTCACCATTTTTTCGAAGACCTATGGATAATATATTTAGTTTTATCGTATTATTAAAAAGTTATATTAAAAGTTTTACACCCTTTTTTAACATTTTCTTTTTAAAGTTTCTTAAAGGGAGAATTCAACCTGACAATAAGTGATTTTTGTATCGATTCCTTATCGTTTAAATAGGCCTTATTAATCAGTAAAAAAATAAATTAGAAACAAATATTAAACTAGAAATAAAATTAAAACATACCATCAAAATAGGCTTAGCTCAATTCATGGAGATATCCTGAACTCCCTGTATAAGGACTAAAGACCAATGATATTGTTCGATGGCTCTTATATGGGGAATGCAGAATCTCCACGATCAATGTCATTGGTCGCTAGTCCTTATACGGGGAGTTCAGGATATCTCCATAAATCCAGCTAAGCCTATTTTGAAGGTAAGTTTTAAATTTATTTCTAGTTTAATATTTGTTTGTTAATGCTTTAACTGTTGGATTAGGCCTATTTAAACGATAAGGAATCGATAAAAAAGTGTTTGTTGTTAGGTTGCATTCTCCCTTTAATAAGTAAGTTCATTAATTTATTATTACAAAAATATATACGGTTTAAATCATCAAATTCGATAAGGTCTTAAAATTATTAAACCTATAAACGCCTGCAGAAGTGTTCCCACTGCGATTCGTTGGTACACTCGGAAAAGATCGCTTACAGGAGATAACGTCCCCATATATTTTCTATTGAGCCCCTGTAAAAATGTTTCAGCCACCAAACTTTGGTGTTCAAGGTAAAGAGCTCTTACAGGAGTAAACCTTCCAAAACCTTTCATACTATTTTTTTATATCTTCATAAATAATTGAATAAAAGTAGACATATATCGAGTCAGGTTGCGTGTCTACTTTAAGTTAAATAAATTTAATTTCGCGAATTAAATCCTTTTCAAGTGAAGGTGAACACCGTTTCGAACAGCTGTGGTTGCTATGAAAAGTATTTTTTGCTTTATAGAAGTGTTTGGATTTGTATACCACTAAGATAATTTAAGGATGAAATTCAAAACAAAAAAAGCAGTCATTTTTGACGGGTTACACGCTAGTCTCTAATAATACTAAAAGCCAATAAAATTTCATGTTGCGTGCCAAAGGTGGCTATCCCTTTCTGTCATTGGATTAAATCGTATCGCTTCGCGCGTTGCTTCAATGCTGGGTGTTTAACTGAAGAAATCCTCTTACAGCTAGAAAAATGGTCTTTCTTTTCCTAATCTCATTTCACCGAAAAAGGTATTAACTTTATTAACTCATAAATAACGTAGCGACGTTCCTCCTTTATCCAATCGAAGGAACGTAATATATTTACGAAAGCTCACTCTATTTCATATATAGGCTACGTATAAGGCACCTATAACTCTGGGAAAGAAAAACGGCGTAAAGGGAGAATGCAACCTAACAACGAGTGATTTTTGGTCGATTCCTTATCCTTTAAATACGCCTAATCCAATTTTAAAAAATTAACAAACATATATTAAACTAGAAATAAATTTAATACTTTCCATCAAAATAGGCTTAACTGGATTCATGGAGATCATGAACTCCCCATTTAAGGACTAGCGACTAATGACATTGGTCGCTAGTCCTTATACGGAGAGTTCAGGCCAGGGTATCTCCATGAATCCTACTAAGCGTATTTTTATTTTAAGTTTTAAATTTATTTCTAGTTTAAGATTTGTTTGCAAATGTTTTTACTGTTGGATTAGGCATATTTAAACGATAAGGAATCGATAAAAAATCACTTGTTGTAAGGCAACATTCTCCATACACGCTGCCATGAGGTATACTCAGACTTTGGGTTTAAATTTCAAGGCATAAACATAGCCTCTTGAGAAATTCAAATATAAGTCATTTCGTGAATAGAGGTAAATAAGCGTGAGACGATAAATTATAGTAGTTTACCAGATTGCCTTTGTTTGGAAATAGTGAATATTTACGAGTACCGCTATATGAAAAGAAATCAAAATTATTTACATAATTTCGCTGTGTCTGTCGGCCACTAATCATCATCAAAATACGAAATTCTCTGTCTGCCCGTCGCGACCACTAGAACTTTCGGTAAAGTAAGAATTGACTTTCCGCTAATTTCAAATTAGGCTTCGTATTAAGACAAATAACCGCGAAAATCGTGGCGCGTGCTGATTGGTGTGAATAAAGTCCGCATTAAACTTGGCGCGTGCTAATTCGTATAGAGAAAAAGTCCGCATTAAACGTGGCGCGTGCTAATTGGTGGTCATTTTGCGCAATGACGCTATAATCGTGAGTCATTTTCATTTACGTTTGAACTTTCGAAAGAACCAGTTCTAAGCCTAACTTTTTATAATGGAGAAAATGGCTGTCGAGTCGGAAAGCGTCGAAGCTATCAATTTATTAGTCATGTTTATCGTCGCGATAATTTATTTATCGATGACCATCCGGAGAATATACAATCGGAGAACTAGCCCGGTATCCAGTCCTATTTGGATAACCAAAGCCGCCACTGATCATGTCACGGATCGTGATAAGACTGTACCAAAAATGACTACAGCCCAGCTCATAGAAGAACAGTTGGACAGGCAAGTGGGCTATTACCGATATACTCGAGTTAAGCTAGCCAAGAGGCCAAGCTTGGAAACCATACTCGAGGAAGACGAATTCGAAGACGCTACCAATGAATGCCACACACTGGCAATATTGGAACCGACCGACTATCTCGTAGACTCGGCTACCAGTAATCGTACAAAGTACAATGGTTCGGAGCCAATTATCAAAGGTATTCGAGAGTCAATAAATTCAAGACTCCGATATACGAGAATTAGGGTCGCCAAGCCGACCAGATTAGAAACCATATACGAAGAAGACGAAGACAATTTGAGTAAGTTACCAAATTGCGCTTTAAAATCTAAGCGACCTCTAATCAGTTATCTCATAGACTCGGATCAATCCAATGACAATAACTCGGAGAAAATGCCGAGCAAAATACCAAGGTTGTCCACTTCGCTAATGAAAAACGTTACGAAAATCAGAACCACCAGTAACAAGAACAATCCGAGTAAGATACCAATTGCCACGTCTATTACTAACAACTATTCCAGTAACGACCGAGAAAAGAGAGAAACAAAGGCGAAATTAAGACAGAAACAAGCGATTCAAAAACACATCGCAAGAATTAGAGGACATTAATATCAGGTGTTTAATATTATTGCTATTTCTATTTTCTATTTGGCTAATGAAGTTTTAAAATAAATAATGGCCGTCAATATCAGGTATGTTTAATATTAATGTAATTTATGTATTCTATTTGGCCAATGAAGTTGTTAAATTAATAATGGCCGTCAATATAATGATGTTATTAATATCAAGTGTGTTTAATATTAATGTAATTTATATAATATATTTGGCCAATAAAGATTAAAGTTTTAAAATTAATAATGGCCGCCAATATCCCAAGGTCATTAATATCAAGTGTGTTTAATATTAATGTAATTTATATAATATATAGGCCAATGAAACTGTAAAAATGAATAATGGCCGTCAATATAATGATGTAATGTTATTAATGTCAAGTCTGTTTAATATTAATGTAAATTATGTATTCTATTTGGCCAATAAAGATTAAAGTTTTAAAATTAATAATGGCCGTCAATATCCCAAGGTCATTAATATAAAGTGTGTTTAATATTAATGTAATTTATGTATTCTATTTGGCAAATAAAGTTGTAAAATTAATAATGGCCGTCAATATCCCAAGGTCATTAATATCAAGTGTGTTTAATATTAATGTAATTTATGTATTCTATTTGGCCAATGAAGTTGTAAAATTAATAATGGCCGTCAATATAATGATGTTATTAATATCAAGTGTGTTTAATATTAATGTAATTTATATAATATATTTGGCCAATGAAACTGTAAAATGAATAATGGCCGTCAATATAATGATGTTATGTTATTAATGTCAAGTCTGTTTAATATTAATGTAATTTATGTATTCTATTTGGCCAATAAAGATTAAAGTTTTAAAATTAATAATGGCCGTCAATATCACGAGGTCATTAATATCAAGTGTGTTTAATATTAATGTGATTTATGTATTCTATTTGGCCAATAAAGTTGTAAAATTAATAATGGCCGTCAATATCCCAAGGTCATTAATATCAAGTGTGTTTAATATTAATGTAATTTATTTATTCTATTTGGCCAATGAAGTTGTAAAATTAATAATGGCCGTCAATATCCCAAGGTCATTAATATCAAGTGTGTTTAATATTAATGTAATTTATGTATTCTATTTGGCCAATAAAGTTGTAAAATTAATAATGGCCGTCAATATCCCAAGGTCATTAATATCAAGTGTGTTTAATATTAATGTAATTTATGTATTCTATTTGGCCAATGAAGTTGTAAAATTAATAATGGCCGTCAATATTATGATGTTATTAATATCAAGTGTGTTTAATATTAATGTAATTTTTGTATTCTATTTGGCTAATAAAGATTAAAGTTTTAAAATTAATAATGGCCATCAATATAATGATGTGTGTCGCTAGTCCTTATACGGAGAGTTCAGGCCAGGGTATCTCCATGAATCCTACTAACTCTAGTTTGATGGTAAGTTTTAAATTTATTTCTAGTTTAATATTTGTTTGCAAATGTTTTTACTGTTGGATTAGGCATATTTAAACGATAAGGAATCGATAAAAAATCACTTGTTGTAAGGCTACATTCTCCATACACGCTGCCATGAGGTATACTCAAACATTGGGTTTAAATTTCAAGGCATAAACAAGGAGCATAGCCCCTTGAGAAATTCAAATATAAGTCATTTCGTGAATAGAGGTAAATAACCGTGAGACGATAAATTATAGTAGTTTACCAGATTGCCTTTGTTTGGAAATAGTGAATATCTTTCCTCGTATCAACATGGATTTCTAAACAACAAGTCTACGGTCTCCAACATGCTCTCTTCCTTGCAGGAATGGCTCGAAGCTTTCGATGCTCAGAAACGGGTTGATGTGATTTACCTTGATGTGTCCAAAGCGTTTGACACTGTCCCGCATCAACGCCTTCTCGCGAAACTGAACATGTATGGCGTTACTAACAATCTTTTATCATGGATCACCGCTTTTCTATCAAATCGGCTGCAACGCGTGCGGGTTGAATCTACTCTGAGTGACCCACTCCCTGTTCACAGTGGTGTTCCTCAGGGCAGTGTTTTGGGCCCACTTTTGTTTCTAGACTACATAAACGATCTTCCCGAGGTCATCAAGTCATCCGTTCGACTATATGCGGATGACCTTAAGATCTTTCGTACAATAACTTCGTTTGATGATGTCAGAACACTACAGGTAGATCTCCGACATCTAGAATCTTGGTCCATTCGTAACGCGTTGAAGTTTCATGAATCGAAAACAGTTCTTCTCAGTATCCAGGCTCGCAAGATTGACTTAACAATACCGTCGCCCTATTTTCTCTGTGGGTCAAACATCAAGAGAGTGGCTGAACACCGGGACCTTGGTTTCATTATCACCTTTAATCTTGATTTTCACGCGCATATCACGAACATTTCTAAACGAGCGAATAGTCTTCTAGCGGTCATCAAGTATAAACTGCCTGGCATGACACCTGCCTTCTTAACTACACTATTCAACTCCTTTGTGCGCCCTCTGCTAGAGTCGGCTTCCTGTATATGGTCCCCTTATCATGTACGGGATATTAAGCTTTTGGAGGATGTTCAAGCAAGAGCATCAAAAATACTTTATTCGCTCCAAAATCTTCCTCGGTCACAACGTCTTCGGTGGATCCCGCTAAAGACCCGACGGATGTTTTTGGACCTAACAACCTTATATAAATTGCTTCGTCATCCTACCCAGAGTTATTTCTCTTACACCGCTTCGTCCATCACTACCCGGGGCACTAACAAAAAGCTGCACCTCAGTCATTCGAAGAAAGACGCCATGAAGTTCTCTTTCTTCCGTCGCACCATCTTACCATGGAATTCCCTACCAAACGAGATTACGTCGGCTACCTCGCCCGCTTTGTTTAAGCATAAACATAAAGACTTTTTATTGAAGAATATGACATCTACCTGACTTAGTCACTACACGGGCTGTATGGCATCCGCCCAAGCCCATACCTGGACACCAGAGCAAAAAAAAGTACCGCTATATGAAAAAAAAATCAAAATTATTTACATAATTTCTCTGTGTCTGTCGGCCACTAATCATCATCAAAATACGAAATTCTCTGTCTGCCCGTCGCGACCACTAGAACTTTCGGTAAAGTAAGAGAAAATGCTTTCAAAATCATTAGTATAAATTCACTTTCCGCTAATTTCAAATTAGGCTTCGTATTAAGACAAATAACCGCGAAAATCGTGGCGCGTGCTGATTGGTGTGAAAAAAGTCCGCATTAAACTTGGCGCGTGCTAATTCGTATAGAGAAAAAGTCCGCATTAAACGTGGCGCGTGCTAATTGGTGGTCATTTTGCGCAATGACGCTAATCGTGAGTCATTTTCATTTACGTTTGAAGTTTCGAAAGAACCAGTTCTAAGCCTAACTTTTTATAATGGAGAAAATGGCTGTCGAGTCGGAAAGCGTCGAAGCTATCAATTTATTAGTCATGTTTATCGTCGCGATAATTTATTTATCGATGACCATCCGGAGAATATACAATCGGAGAACTAGCCCGGTATCCAGTCCTATTTGGATAACCAAAGCCGCCACTGATCATGTCACGGATCGTGATAAGACTGTACCAAAAATGACTACAGCCCAGCTCATAGAAGAACAGTTGGACAGGCAAGTGGGCTATTACCGATATACTCGAGTTAAGCTAGCCAAGAGGCCAAGCTTGGAAACCATACTCGAGGAAGACGAATTCGAAGACGCTACCAATGAATGCCACACACTGGCAATATTGGAACCGACCGACTATCTCGTAGACTCGGCTACCAGTAATCGTACAAAGTACAATGGTTCGGAGCCAATTATCAAAGGTATTCGAGAGTCAATAAATTCAAGACTCCGATATACGAGAATTAGGGTCGCCAAGCCGACCAGATTAGAAACCATATACGAAGAAGACGAAGACAATTTGAGTAAGTTACCAAATTGCGCTTTAAAATCTAAGCGACCTCTAATCAGTTATCTCATAGACTCGGATCAATCCAATGACAATAACTCGGAGAAAATGCCGAGCAAAATACCAAGGTTGTCCACTTCGCTAATGAAAAACGTTACGAAAATCAGAACCACCAGTAACAAGAACAATCCGAGTAAGATACCAATTGCCACGTCTATTACTAACAACTATTCCAGTAACGACCGAGAAAAGAGAGAAACAAAGGCGAAATTAAGACAGAAACAAGCGATTCAAAAACACATCGCAAGAATTAGAGGACATTAATATCAGGTGTTTAATATTATTGCTATTTCTATTTTCTATTTGGCTAATGAAGTTTTAAAATAAATAATGGCCGTCAATATCAGGTATGTTTAATATTAATGTAATTTATGTATTCTATTTGGCCAATGAAGTTGTTAAATTAATAATGGCCGTCAATATAATGATGTTATTAATATCAAGTGTGTTTAATATTAATGTAATTTATATAATATATTTGGCCAATAAAGATTAAAGTTTTAAAATTAATAATGGCCGCCAATATCCCAAGGTCATTAATATCAAGTGTGTTTAATATTAATGTAATTTATATAATATATAGGCCAATGAAACTGTAAAAATGAATAATGGCCGTCAATATAATGATGTAATGTTATTAATGTCAAGTCTGTTTAATATTAATGTAAATTATGTATTCTATTTGGCCAATAAAGATTAAAGTTTTAAAATTAATAATGGCCGTCAATATCCCAAGGTCATTAATATAAAGTGTGTTTAATATTAATGTAATTTATGTATTCTATTTGGCAAATAAAGTTGTAAAATTAATAATGGCCGTCAATATCCCAAGGTCATTAATATCAAGTGTGTTTAATATTAATGTAATTTATGTATTCTATTTGGCCAATGAAGTTGTAAAATTAATAATGGCCGTCAATATCCCAAGGTCATTAATATCAAGTGTGTTTAATATTAATGTAATTTATGTATTCTTTTTGGCCAATAAAGTTGTAAAATTAATAATGGCCGTCAATATCCCAAGGTCATTAATATCAAGTGTGTTTAATATTAATGTAATTTATGTATTCTATTTGGCCAATGAAGATTAAAGTTGTAAAATTAAAAATGGCAGTCAATATAATGATGTTATTAATATCAAGTGTGTTTAATATTAATGTAATTTTTGTATTCTATTTGGCTAATAAAGATTAAAGTTTTAAAATTAATAATGGCCGTAAATATCATGATGTTATTAATATCAAATGTGTTTAACATGAATGTTATGTGTTCCATTTTGTCAATAAAGTTTCAAAAAATGAATAATAATGTTCGTCAAAATAATTTGCACCGATATTTTTTATAGGCCAAGGCATCTATGATATCATTTATTTGGGGATCTGTGGTGAGTGAACTATTTCTTTTTTAATTAAAAGTATGAAACAAAAATATCGTTTTCTAATTATTACGCTGGCCACTTCTAATAAAAGGGTAATACAAGCTTTTAAATGGATATTAGACTCTTATAACAAGTTTTTTCAAAGATCTGGACTGTTATAATACGAGTAAAAAACGTATCCAAACTCACCAAAGGTTTCGAGATAATATACATTTATCAAAGTCGCGAACAAGCCTCGCTAAGCCTAGATCCGTTTTGAAGAAATTTTAGAATGTTCCTTGAGAAACGTTAGTTGTTTATGCCATTGAAATATCGTATAAAAATAGCGCGTGATCCAATTTAACTCTAAGTCGGCGTTATTTCTCACAAATATCTCTTTCAGTTCACACTATGCCATTTTAAGCCGCAGTCTCATTGGTAAGAGCTTCGAAAAAATAGCCGCGTTCATACTAGGCCTTGGAATTGATTTAGACCATTTCAAAACGTTTCGATAGAGTCGTGTGAACAGGAACCGTCTTTTCTCGAATTGATTTCATTTGATTTCTCGATACTGCTTCGGGAACCAGTTTCATACCGATTCGGTTTCAACAACCGATAGATGAAGCTACAATAAATCGATTTATAAAGATAATGCGTCAACACGTGACGCTTAAAACGATTTCTGGTGATTTCAATATTGGTTTGATTTTACCGTTTCAAATCGATTAAGAAATACTAGTTAGACCGTATATCTAACGAGAAGCCTTATTTCGTAACTTTAAAAATTAACAGTGAATTACTACGAGGACTTTGGTGAGTTTTGGTAATGGTTTTTAGACTCTAACGGTTTTCATCGCGTAAAAATAACTTCTCGAGTCTATTATCCCTTTAAACAAAAGAATCTTCGAAGTTCGCGATATTAAATTTTCTGTTTAGACCGGTTAATTTTCCTTTCGGAGCTGAGAAAATATAGTAAATGTTTGATTACCCTTCCGACGAAATCTCCGATGCCAGGATTGGGGAAAGGAGCGTATTTACGATAAATGTGCCCGATCCGAGAACAAGGGGCGTCGACCATTTGTCCTCCGCACTGCCAAATCTTGAAGGAGAGTTCGTACTGCTCTCCGCCCCAAACGTCCAGTCCCTCGTCGTAGCCACCGAGTTCCCAGAAGAACTTTAAATCAATGGCGAAGAGACCACCAGCCATCACGGGACTCCTACGACGATCGGACGGAAAGGGAGGGAGAGAAAGAGAGACGGAAAATTAAACACTTTTAGGGACAATTAAAATTCCTATACTTTCTGAAAAGGTATAATTATCGAGTTTACGCCGCCGCGCACCCGTGTTGGAAGACTGACGATTTCATTAAAACGTCATTGCGCGTGAAACGAGCAGCCGGCTGGGACGAGTTTAACGTCTTCCAACTTCTAACAGACTAGTATAGCTCGTATAAGTCGTAAAAGATTTGAAGGAAATCTGTATGATATGATAATATCTCAAAGGGACATTTTCTAGTATTTTCAAACACATTTCTCAAATAATCTCGTTGTTTTTTAAATATACGCAAATAATTACATTGTTTTTTCAAATATTCTTTAATAATTTCCTAATTTCTCAAATATTTTCCAATAACCTGTAATTTTTTCAAATATACTCTAAACAAATCCTCATTTATAATTCAAATAATTTCTTGATTTTTTCAAGTACCTAATTTAATAATTAACCAGTATTATCCCAACAAGGAATCAAGATATAAAATAAAAGTTATGAAAAGGTAGCTCTTTCTTAAATTGAAACCAGCTATACTCTAGATCGAGCGATCTTAATTGGATGGGTGGTTGCAGCCAGCGTATTGGGAGTTCTTGTATAATCGTATTATCTAAACTATAAAATAAGTTGTCTTTCGATGAAAGTGAATTCGAAAATTCTCTTTCCTAAGGCCTCATTAAATAAAATTTTATTCTCAAATAGCGTATTTTAAATAAATAATATTAACTTTTCTCCGGAAAGAGAGGAAATTCAAAGAGTAACTTTTCGAGGCCCCGAGGTTTGTTCTCGAGAAGCCGTGTCGCGTGTGAAAACTTACTTAAAAGGCTCTGTGGGTTGTTTGAGATCTTCCGGCAGTAAAGGAAGCCTCTTGTAGTAAAGTTCCCAGTCGAAGGCCCCTCTAGCACCCTCGTCTTGGGCCCTGTACGCGAATGTTTCGTAATCGATGACGTCAATGAAGGGGCAAACCACCGTTTTGCGATCCAAAGCGATCGGCTCTGCGGGAATCCAAACAAAAGAGAAAGGAGAGAATATTAGAGTTTCGGAAAATTATTAAACTTCTCCAATATATCCGTAAAAACACATTTTCTTAAAGGGAGAATGCAATAACTTTGTTAAAATTTTAAAAATCTGGCCTAGTTAATACAACAGTCACAACGTCAGTACTTCTACTTTAGATCTTTACTTATATACAAAGGAATATTTTCAAAATGATTTGTATATAGAGGTCGGGGTTTGGAAGAGATAATCCACAAAGATATTTGGTTAATCAGTTAATTATTAATAATAATCAGCTAAATATTTCGATTTCATTGGATTTATCACCTATACTTCCCGAGGATAATTTCAAATTATGAATAAAGATTAATTAATCAGAACTAGCTTGACCAAACCCGACCTTTAAAGGTTAGGTTTTTAAACTTAAAAATATGCCCCATATATAAGAGTATCACGTGACAGAACGCCTGTGAATCATCTGTAGGCTCTATAATAGTTGGGTGACAATAGTGATGACCATGGGCGTTCATATTTATGGGTAGACTAAGAGGTTGTCCTTAGGCCTAGCGAATGCAGAACACTGATTAAAAAATGTTCAATTCGAAATATAGATAGAAACAATTAATGAAAAGGGCACACTTATATTTTTATGTTACTTATGCTCACACTTTCTTAAATTTTTATCTTTTTAAAATTTGTCAAATTTCGTCAATTTGCTTTCCCCTTTAAGCTCTATCTCTTGGCGAATTAAATGATTGTAAACGCTTGAATAGTTGATAAAATTAAAGGATAACGGTCCAACGAATTATTTCCAAGGGGGGAGGGGGGATGGTCGAGGTGCTCTAAAGAGGGTCCAATTTTCGAATCACCAATCTTGGAATAATAATAGAAGCTATCGCCTGGTATCTTTATATACAAGGCTCACAAACGGCACTTAAACTTGGGTAACTAAAACGGAAAAGACTGTTTTTATACGTTAGGTATATAACTGAAAAATCAGTTTTGAAATTCACTATTCGATGAGTCAGGTTGACTAAATGATGTTTTTCTTTGGGGTGCTCCAACTGCTCCCGGAGCACTGCAAAAAACATCGCGTCAATGGCTTTGGGAGTGTTCCGGGAGTAGTCAGAGAAATCCAAATAAAATCGATCCTAAGCGTAGAAATTTAAAAGCTTTGTTCAAGATATTTGTTACATTGCTCCGATATAACAATAATCTAAATATTAATTAGAATATTGGACTACTCGATGCAATTTGGGGGGGGGGGGGTGGCTAATTGTAAATCTGATCCCCGAATTAAATTGTAATTAACTAATTAACGGAGCAAATTGTATTATTGATTCTAATCGTTGGAGCATTAAAGCGAGAGTCTATATTTAAAGTTTAAAAGCGTTTGAGAGATTGAGAGGGGGAGCAACCGTTATCATGGCCCCCACAATAAAAAGTAATTATCTCGGCTAGGGAGGGTAGAGATCGGGGTTTGGACAAGAAATTTCTGATTTTTTTATCTTTATTCATAACCTAAAATTTTTCGAGGAAAGTCTATGATAAATCCAATGTAATCGCGAATCATTTTCCGATTCTTTTTTTATGATTAACTGATTAACTGATAGTTGTGGATTATTTTGTCCAAACCCCGATCACTAAGGGAGGGGGAGCAAAATATGATTTTTATGGAGAAAAACGGAGAAAACAATGCGAATCTGGCGGACCAATCAAAATGGGATTTGTCAAGAGTGGGGGACTGAATGTTAACCCCCAATTAAAAACGGTTGCGATGCAAAATTAACAAATAACGGAGCATGGGTGTGGTATTCGGGGGTCAGGGCAAGTAGACGGAGCCTTGAAAAACTTGGGATTGAAAACTAGACTTTACAGCGTTATATTCTGGAAGAGATAGCTTCTATTATTAATCCAAGCCCCTATCCTCTCTTATAGAGCTATGAGCAACAGCCGGACGTCTTCAAAAGCCTTTCGAGGTTATATTAGGTTTCCTTTTATTCGCCTCGTCAAAATATTATTGCCTTCAATCGACTTATTCTCTATAAACGTTTCGAATAAACAAAGCAGTAAGCTCTCTTCAGCAACGAAGGGGGAAATTTTAATTAGAAAACGTGACTTTCATATTAAAGTTTTAAAATTACGTTATACGATGCTAGTATAGGAATCGTATCCAGTTTAAAAGAACTACTTTTAGTTCTTTGTGGTGTAATATTGTGTATTAAGCCGATGTAGACCACGTTATTACGTAAACACTAAAGTACAAGACGTAGTACTTATCAATAGCTTATAGAAAGAAAAAGTGTACAGATATATGCCTTCCCGTTTCACATGCGTTCCGGGAAATTGAAAATTCCATTATTTGGAGACGTTTCCTTAACGTATTACACATCTGTGGACCGCACTACAATGAGTGTAATAAGCAGCAAAAAAATAAAACTTCAGAGTCCAAATTTCACCGCATCTTTGGAGTCTGGAGAATGTATTAACCCCCTTTTCTTCGTCGTTCGTGACTATAGAAATTTATCTTAACTACTAGCTGAAAGCCCGCCCTACGGGCGGGTTTCATCCAGTTGCTTCGGGCCTAATGAAATTGTATTAAAATCTGAGTTTCCACGCGCCTGCCATATGAAAAGAGGTGAAAAGGATTGAACAGTGTTATAATTAGTAACAGCATGTAACGATACCAAATCGAAGATTTAATTTTTCACTTAATTCTAATTTTAAGAAGATTTAATTTTTCACTTAATTCTAATTTTAAGAAGATTTAATTTTTCACTTAATTCTAATTTTAAGAAGATTTAATTTTTCACTAAACATTTGACCCAATTCCCATTTCGCCCAATCTCAAATAATCTAACCTAACCCTACCTAACCTAACAATTGGGCGAAATGGGAATAGATAATTTTGGGCGAAATATTTGGGTGAAATGGGAACACACCTAATTTTCATCTTTTTTTTCTGGCGGCCATCTTGCGTTTCATCTTTTTTCAGGCGTCCATCTAACTCTCATCTTTTTGCAGGCGGCCATCTTGATGTTCATCTTTTTCCGTTAGTTTAAAAGGTTCCGTTTAAAATTTATTACCACTCCATTTTTAAATGCTCCCTGTAATGCTAAGCGGGGTTTTAATATATAAGACTACTACTCCGCGTCTAACAATCCTCCGTGGGAAAAAAAAAAAAAAAAGACCCTACACTATACAAATCATTATCAACCAATGGGAGGCCGGCGTTAAGGCCATCTTACTTTTCATCTTTTTTAAGGCGGCCATCTTGCTTTTCATCTTTTTTCATGCTTCCATCTTAATTTTCATCTTTTTTAAGGCGGCCATCTTGCTTTTCATATTTTTTCATGCTTCCATCTTAATTTTTGGTTTACCCCCATTTCGCCCAAAACATTTGACCCAATTCCCATTTCGCCCAATCTCAAATAATCTAACCTAACCCTACCTAACCTAACAATTGGGCGAAATGGGAATTTTTTCAGGCGTCCATCTAACTCTCATCTTTTTGCAGGCGCCATCTTGATGTTCATCTTTTTCCGTTAGTTTAAAAGGTTCCGTTTAAAATTTATTACCACTCCATTTTTAAATGCTCCCTGTAATGCTAAGCGGGGTTTTAATATATAAGACTACTACTCCGCGTCTAACAATCCTCCGTGGGAAAAAAAAAAAATACCCTACACTATACAAATCATTATCAACCAATGGGAGGCCGGCGTTAAGGCGAGGCATCCCGCAACGGGATCCTCCTGAAACGACAGATTATCGTGTTAACGAACGGAAGCCTTTATCGAACTGGAATTTTTAACTTTAATTTTAATTTAAAAAGAGTAAAAAGCGGTACGAACCCCGATTAAATTTTATAATTTAAACTGAGCGGAGGCCTAACAGGAAGAAAATTAACGAAACACTGAAACGTTTGTAACGATACCAAATCGAAGATTTAATTTTTCAATTAATTCTAATTTTAATTTAAAACGAACTACGAACCCAGATTAAATTTTGTTCCGTAGACGGCGTGTTTCTCCAAGAGCAATAAAATTAGCGAACTCGTGGGGGGGCCGGAACGGCTCGGAATAAATGCCCCCGCTAAAAAACGAACCAACGAACGACGAACGAACGAACGAACGAACGTCGTGGTTTTTATATATAAGATGACGAAAAAGTTAATTTTTGGGACCAAAAAATTTTAATTGAAAACGCGGCTTAAGGCCTATAGTCTGTCCATGCCTTAAGCCTTATACGATTAATTTTTACGATGCAAAAAACATCAATGACGTAAAGCTAAATTAGGTGAAACTCTGATTGCGGGTGGTTTTTAGTCCTACACATTCAAGCCTAGGACTATGCTGACGTTCATAAAGGTCCTCTAATGGCAAACAAGCCCAACGCCTGTATATGCTATATCTATAGTAGCCACGCAAGAGGTTTTGTTAGTTACTTCTTTTACCATTGTTTTTTTTTATCGATTCTTATTGTTTAAGTAGGTCTAATCCAACAGTAAAAACAATTTACAACCAAATATTAAACTAGAAATAAATTTTAAAAGCCGGAAAATAGGCTTAGCTGGAGATCCACAACTCCCCAAATAAGCACTATAGACCAATGACATAATTGGTCCAGGATTGCCACGAATCAAAGTTTTAAATTTATTTCTAGTTTAATATTATTTGTTTGTAATTTTATTTACTGATGGATTAGGATTCATGGAGATTCTGATTTCCTCGCGTATAAGGTCTAGCGACCAATCGAACGCGATTATAAGTTTCGTGGAGATCTCGCGTGAACGACGGGCCTTTGCTCATTGGTCGATAGACCTTACACGGAGGCAATTCAGGATCTCCATGAATCCTGCTAAGCCTATTTTCCGGGTAAGTTTTAAACTTATTTCTAGTTTAATATTTGTTTTGTGAACTTTTTATCGTGGGACTAGGCCTATTTAAACGATAAGGAACCGATAAAAAATCACTTGTTGTTAGGTTGCATTTTCCCTTTATTAGTCCTAGGCCAAGTTATTATAGTTAGGCTTCGGGCTTCCAGTAAAAACTACTGTTCAGGAATAGTTTACAAAATTGCGAAAGCGTACGAACATTGAAACATAATAATAAACACATGTACGAATAAAAGTAGTTTTGCAAGCTCCAATTTGAACAGGAGTGCTTGTAATGCGGTTATAGTTTGAGGGCGGCATATAGTATTTCATTGAATTTTAATTAAAAGAAAATTTTACCCGATTGAAGTGTATGTAGAGAGAGACGCTATTGAATTAAAATTTTGGGGATATTTGGTTAACCCAGATCTATATCGATTGAATTTCAAAAGATTTATATTCGTGCAAACACGGCACGCGCGTCTATACGCGTGACTGTTTGCGTTTTATCTTAGTTTTCAACACGTATAACAAGGTTAAAAACATACATAACATCAAAAGTCTATCATTTTATTCCATAAAATAAAAAACGCCCCGTAGCTTTACACTATCAGCAAAGGTCCAGTTTTAGTTTTAGTCCATCAATTAAAAATAGCCAAAAGTCATCACCTCTGTCTGCCTCTAGTGAATTTGGACTCTTCCTCGATGGTTTGAGTTGGGAAAAAGGGACGGAATTTAGGCGGGCCGCGCTTGGCTATATTGTCTTCCCTATAACTCTGGAATTTCTCCAAAGAGTGGCGCTTCCAATTTCACCCTTTAAACCAACTACGGCCGCTAGAGTGTCTCGAATCAGAATCTGCCGGTACATTTACGCGGACCTTTGCTGATAGTGTTAAGCCCCCCCGCGTGTCACCACCTTTCCGCGGTGGGGGGATTGAGCTGAGCTCCTAGGCCTAAAGGACTCATGACGAAGAGTGACACACTCCCTTTCTACTGAGTTGAGGCGTGATCGGTCTAGCCGGACGAAGTAGCCCCCGTGGAGAGGTAACAATCCCCGGGTGCGTGAAGATACCGCTCCAATTATGTGATCACATCTCGGGCTCAGGCTTTGATTGGGTAGAGTTCTGGGGTGGATGGCATTAGTGTCGAAGGAGCTCTCCGCTGTCGACTCCCTAGGTCTTATGTTACCAAAGCCTCACCGAGTCGAGGACGACAGTCAAGCTCATTATGGGTTTGGTTGGTTCGCTCTGTACTTTGCTGACCTCTTTCCTGGGATGGGGTTTTGCTGGTATCGACCTTCTCGGTCCTAGACGCGGTGATGATATGACGGCGGATACAGCACTGGTGTGTGCAAACGGTACAGCGCTATATAAATCTCCAACTGAGTGATAGTGTTAAGCTACGGGGCATCGTTTACTTTTATGGAATATTACAATATTGCATCGAAAAATAGTGACGTTGGAAGATTATAATTATATGCTAACAATTTCTACGGTTTATCTTCCAAATCACCCGATTTTTTCCACGTAAATCTTTTCAAGAATTTAGATTATATCTTCATTATCATATTCATTAAGTTTTCAGAAATATAGGAACCAAATAACTTTAGTCAAATCCACCTCGAGTTGTCATCAGGCGCAAAGTTAGGCCTCTTGTAGTTTAGGGACCTTTTACCCATAACTCAACCAATCAGAGATAATGTTTGTAGCCATGCAAATTCCCAACTCGAGATGCAAATGACCAGTAGAAGCGAGACTATATTTAGCTGTTGAAAACTTGAATTGACGCCGACTATATGTTAATTCGAGAAACAATATATATTCGATTTCAAATACCTATCAATCTCTGCCAAAGTCTATTCATCTTATGACAGATGATCGTAATTAGGACCCCTATGCTGATGAATTAGGCTTAGTCCGCTTTTGGCAGCTAAAATTGTAGAACCATTATCGTGTTATATATAAACTGAGGGCGGCTCTTAAAATTTTAGGTTCCAAAATTTCCAGTCCTTAATCAGATTATCAGATAAATCTAATCACGCCGCTATCGCTGGTATATGACGCGTGGATTAGTAAGGTGTCGAAAATTTTGGGAATTATTCAATAAAACCTTAAAGGGTAACTTTTCATACTTGTTAGAACTTTTCGCTTGACATTCCTGCCACTACGATTAAGAAATCGCAAGTTGAACCTTTAGAAAAGCAGACGTCGCGCGCGTTAGCAAATGACTTATCGTTTGAGGGTGGTTAGTTTCTTTTACTAAAGCCTCGTTCACACTTGAAGGCAAAATCGGTTCCAAAACCAGTTCGAAGCGTTTTCCGTTTTCCCTGGTTCACACGTTGACAAGACGGTTCGCGGCCGTTTGCCCCGGTTCGACCTAAGCCAAGGCTTAGCGTCGTTTTAAAAAATGCCCAGAATTTAAAATTTTTAAATAGTTATCTCAAACTAATTAGTAAATCGTGTTTGTAACTCGTTGGTTAATAATTTTTGACAGAAAGTATAATTTTAATCGCGTTATTTTAAGATTTATCAGCATATTTGTCTCCCCGCCTCGTTATTTTCAAAGCGGATTGAACCGAAGTGACTTGGCCAAGCTGCTTCCCGAACCAACACGAACTGATTTCTCACGTTGGTTTGATAACCAGTTATAGAAATCGAACCGCAACGAAGCGCATTTAGGGCTATGTATGAACGAGGCTTAAGGGTCTGCGTAACTTCTCTTAATCGATATACAAGTCGGTAGCTTTTACTGTACAAAAAGTATTAAGTAACTGAGTACGTATTTAGAATAGCCAAATGCTGTAAAATGTTACGTAATCGCGAGTGTGGTTATACCCTTGGTTATTACCATTGAATTCGGAATAAACCGAATCGTAATTAGTCCAAGATTCAAAAAGAATAATAGAATGAACTATGTAAACCATATGACTAGGCCTAAATCTCGATTATAGCAATTTGTTTTCTCTTGAATCCACCCTTTAAAGCGGAAGGACGTCGCGACTAAAACGATTACACAGCTTGCGCAATTTTTTTCAGTCGCGTGCTTCCGTTACGTTTCGAATCTTGTCTGTAAGTATACGCGCCACTGCATGTTTAATAACGTAATTAAAGGGAGCTTGAAGGAAATGGAGTGTAGTATGCGTAACTCAACCTTTATATTTCTTAGACACTAAACTATTAGTTAGATTGTGAAAAAAAAAAAACGATAGTTATATAAGTAAATATAAATTTCTAGGCTGACCACCATTTGAAATTCCGCTCTGAGAGAAGCAGATGCGTGCCAAACAAATCTCGTCTTTTTAGGCAAGTATACGCCAACATTATACAAGTCTCTATAAGTGGCGTTACGGCTACATTTCCCATAGTTTTAACAGTAAAATAACGAATGAAAACTGGGGTACTGAATATGACGAAGAACAACAGAAGGAAAGAGACCTCAGTCAAGAACCGCCGAATAAAAACCAAGTCTAGCAAATTTCGTTTTTTCTAGCACAAACGGAGACCATGGCTCAATCTAAATTCGAGTAAACATAATTTTGGACAAAGTTAATCTGATTGGCTGACGTGTAAAATTATAAACGGGATTAAAAAAAGTCGGGGGAGGGGGGTAAAACGCTGATTTAAAACTTAATTTCAAGCGGTGTAAAAATTATTTGAAGGGACGTTTTCATAACTGTTTTATCAACAAAATAGGGCTTTTTATTTCTTCATCAGGCTCCCATTAAGGCTCCATTGACCTAGTCACACACCCGATGGCTAGAGAATGGCGGACTATTTTTTGTTTTGCTTTATATTGCAATTAAAAGCCTTGTAAAACAAAATGATATCGTTAAAAAAGTACGTGATGATGCTCTAAGGGTTAAGCTTAAAAACCTTAATACCAAAAGGTACAAACAAAAGAAGGATTTTAATTAGGGATTAATAAAGCATAAAAAAATGATCCTCTAATAACGATCTGGCACCGGTTCTGTTTGATTAAGATATAGTTAAATTCAAAAACGTGGTATAGTTTTACGAAAGGCCGTGGGTCTCTTATTTGTGTACGAAACAGTGTGTAAAGTAAACTGCTATTAATTGCCACTTTATACATCTCGCTAATTATATAGTTGTCTGACATGAGCTTAACGAATTGCTGAATTCTGGTTAGTACATTTGGTAGAATCTAGGGTTCGAATGCTCAGGAATTTTCCAATTTGGACTATTTTTGATCAAATTAGGTAAATTTCCTGATTGGGAAAGTCGATTTCTTTCGTTATTCTATGGAAGCACATTCAAATGGAAAGTAAAACAGACGTCACGCGTATGTAAAACAGCCTTGACATTTTTCAATTTCTAAAGAATAAATTCGCGATCGATTGGCGCGAAATAAATTTCAATAGGTCCGAATCGAGTCAGAGGGTTGCGTTCTACTTTAAGAAATGAAATCAGAGTTTAATAATTTGTGGGAATCGTGTCACATTCACTTGAAGTAAGCCTATAAGTCACGATATAATCTTGGGAGCCGAACGAAGGGGCGACCATAAAGAAGCTTCTGAGCGGTCTACTTTTTCTTTTTTTCCCCCCGAAAAGCTAATCCTCGCAAGATGAACTGACGAGAAGAAAGCGCTAGGAACGGCAAAAAAAGTTGCATTGGCTGGGTAAAGGAGATGATGAGGAGAACAAACTTACCAAGTAAGGGAGGCAGCCAATTAACGTTGGCTTCCGTGTGAGAATCCAAGAAAATGATGACGTCACCCGTGGCTTTTTTGGCCCCCAAAAGACGGGCCCTAATTAGACCCTCTCTCTTGTTGGCACGTACTATTTTCACTATCTTCAGTTTACGGACGTAATCTTCCAAAGGTTTTTTCAAAAAATCTGTACGGCGGATAAAAAAAGAGATAGAGAAAAAAAAAAAAAAAAAAGATTAGCTTTTTCTGGCCTGCAGGCCACATCTTTTTTATGGATTTCCCTTTGGCCTTAAAAATCTTCTCATTCACACTTAAAGGAAGGGTGAAACGACATAGATAATATTTCTTCATAGCCCAAATTAGACGAATTTACTTAAAAATTACGAGGACATCCTTTTTTAAATACGCAAAAACTTGTTTCTCGTCACTATTAAAAAATTCCGTGGCTGCCTTCCTAAAAAATACCCTTACGTTTGTTAACGCATAGGTTGTCATTTGTAGTTAAGCACAGCGTGCCAACTCTATTGTCTCAACATGTTGACTTTTCCCTACTTGATTTTGTCCATCCCTACTAGATTTTTCTTACTTTATGGCCCCATGAAGTTGGCTTTTCGTGTGTCCACATCTACTAGATTTTTATACATCCCTACCAGAAGTAGATGAAACCCTCCTTTGAAGTCTACTACTCTAATGTTCGATATAGCGCTCCTCTCTGTATGGGTAAAATTCCCAATTTTACGAGATCGGAGGGGTCCTACTTCATACCCCCCTATCTACGAAAATTGGAAATTCTCTCTCTCCACAAACGACGACGTTTTTTTGACGAACTCCAAGGCTGCTAGAGATTTTCGCTCGACGAACTCCCGCTCCGAAAATATCTACCGTTAGGAGGCGTACGAATCGCGCTTTTTGAAACTAACCCATACAGAGAGGGGTAGACAAGACCAGGGAGTAATAGTAATAGACTTCAAAGGAGGGTTTCATCGGCTTCTGATCCCTACCAAATTTTCCTAAAGCACAGTTTTCAATCACCTTTACTCAAGCTTTTGCTTTCGTTTTCCAAGAGAAGCTTATACATATAAGTTTAGATATCATTTGAAGCCTGATATCGTGGGTTAAACGAAAAGCTTGATTTAAGATTCAACTTTGATTTGACGCAAGAGTTCGATTCTTGGCCAAAAAAATCTTGAATGAAAACGCGTCTTAATATTATCGCCCCACTAATGGGAATATCAATTTCGGCTTATTGGGACAAAAGTAGTTTTTAATTTCGGTTGAATGGGTTTCGATTCAATGGTTTTCGATCGAATGGAGGACAAGCCGGAGACCGAGATGTTTAGGGTGTCCTTACGGCTTCCTTATTTCTAGGGCAATGGGGTTATCCTTCCTAAACTGCCTAAAGGCCTATAGTTGTACTTTCTGTATACTCTAACCCTCATTTAATAAAAAATAATCTCCGAAATGTTTCTGGCAAGATCTTGAAAGCCGTTCTCCATACTCAATTGTTCGAGGGAGTTTGTGACGACTACTTTAAGGTATCAATGCGCCCAACTCTATGCATTGTACCAACTTCTTTCGCGCACCAGTATAACTCACTTTCGTATAATGAAATAAAATGAAATAGAATATATAACAGAACAGGAAGAAAAACAGCTGAATTTGCGATCCTCCAATCATTTTAGCAACCCTTTAAAAGCGGATGGAGGTGGTAAAGAATGGTGAAGAGGGGGTGAACTGGCGGATTATTTAAGAATTCTAAAGACGATCGAGTATAGGGTACATCAGAAGCGTGGGGCGCGGTGCGCATTTCTACCCCGGGGGAGAAGTAAAGAGGAGAAACCTAACCTTGCACGGATGGAAAAAAGTTTTCCATCCATCCCCCAGCACCTAAAAACTTCCTCAGTTCCACGAACGAGTAAATCTAATCTATCTTTGATAGCATTTTTTTTTCCCTTCTCCTTCTTCTTCAAGTTCTTCTCATCCTTCGTACTTTCTATAAACGTGTCGGTTTTTATTGTTGAACGCTTCGACGGCGAACAAAAGAAATACCACAACCAAAGAAGCTTTTGTTTTAACATTATAACAAAAGAGTTAACTTAAACCCACTTACCCTAAAAACTAGGAATAAAAAAATGCTTATTTGAGTATAAACATTAACATTTTTTTCTCTCACTGTTTCTTTTTCCCTAGTGGTCGACATTATTTATCCATTACTCGCTAAATAAATTACCAACTAACATTGAATATTCAAATAAGTGAAGTTTAAGTTAACGGTGTCATTTTGGGGGAAATGATGAGATTTGCCAGAAAGAGTCGACACTTTTTGAAAAAATTGTTACACCCCTAGTTTCCATTGTTCAGATGTCTATTTAAGATGACTTTTAACAAGAATCCATTCAGGTTCCATAAGAATATGGGAGCATAGCTTTCGCCTATGGTACCATCCTCCCAAACTTTGTAACAAAAGTGTAACTTAATACTATTAGATGGCAAGTCTAATGATAATGAAATTTACAATAAAATGTAAGACTGAAGGAACAGATATATCAAAAATGTCTTTGCGAACAAAGACCCAGAAGGACACGTTATGATTTCGGAAGGCTGAAGCGACAGATATTATATCAAAAATGTCTTTGTGAACAAAGACCCAGAAAGATCTGTTATGATTTCAGATGGCTGAAGGGACAGATATGTTTTTGGTAATAGTGCAATTCTGTTAAACCTTTCACAAATAACTCTTCATTTATTATTTTTCTAATTTTATTTCTTAAAATGCGTTATTTTTTCTTAAATTAACTTAGAAGTTAAATTTTAAATCATCTTGTGACCTATTACGTTATGCATTAAATGATAGTACCTCTTTTAATAGACAGAGTTATTTGTGATTGCCAAATTTAATATAGATTGTCAGAAACAGAAAAAGCCTTTCCTTTCTAGTTGGGCAGCCTAACTAAGTTTTTAACTAATTCTGATTTTATAATTAAATTATGGAGGTTTCTATTGGAAAACGTTTATTCCTAAATATTTGCTTAATACTTCATCACAATATTATTCGCACTGGGATTTTTATTCTGAGTTAAAATAGACAAGTTTCCAATGAAAAATAATACGGAAAAAAGTTCTAAGCGAATCAGGAGCGATTCTCCTATATTTGGTAGAAGCTTAAATGATCGAAATAAATTGTTTTACCTTTCGTACTAAAATCATCGACGAGTATAATTTCTTTGAGCAATTGTTGTGGCGCCCTATTCATTACGCTGATAACCGTCCTGAGAAGGGTGGTCCAGTGTTCGTTGTGGAATGGAACCACTACACTAGCTACTGGCAATTCGGCTAAATACATCTTAGATTTGCACCTATGTAAACGAAACAAAAAAGGTTCATGTTATTTTACCAAATTGTCATATTTTCTCGTTCAGCGGACGACGTTTGTTCAATTAAAATGGCACTGTCGAAATTAAGACGTGTGCGTTCAGTTCAGACGATATTCAAGGGGCGGGTCCTAATCATGCAATAATCCCACGAGCAATATTACAACCACCGTCGCATCTCAAACAACTTCCCAGGTCAGAGACGACGTTAGGACGCTCGTAATTAAGATCCAATCAGCGTCCATCAAAAAGGGGACACACTCGTTCCAGAGCTCCACCAACTACAGACAAATCGAGTTCTGGGTTCGTACTAGGTTGTCTTTGGCTTTATTCATTCTTAGTGAGAATGATTACCAACAAATATTAAGCTATACATCAATTTTTAACTTACTCGAAAAGTAGGCTTAACAAGTATTCATAGAGAATTTGATTTGTAGCGTGTGCAAAGATAACCGACAGTGTATGAACCCTGTTGAGTCCTCTCCTACCCCCGCCTCTCTCTAAGATTTTACCCGTTTTGACCAAAATGCAACCTATAATGGGTGCGTCCCTGTAAAACGTGTCTTTACCTATTTCAATAAAGCGGGTAAAATATTCCTTCTATATATTAAACTTGTTATTTACCCTGGTCAAGATTTAATAGAATTTATATCTTTAGATATATTCGAAGAAAATGACATGGTATATATTTAAAGAAACTTATTTACGAGACGTTTCGAGTCGAGGCAATTCTTTAGACGTTCGTAAGATTCTATACTTATTTACGACTTCCTGATCCGGATTGGACGAAGAGGTAAACCCTTACCTCATATAGTTGGTCTACAATGTCAATTAGCAAGTAGTAGTCCAATATAGTTTGTCCACAGAGCAAAATTTGATTAATTTTGGATGCAATTAAAGATACATGTATGTGTATAATAAATCTTAAAGCATTTTGGACGAAACGATCACGACAAACTATAGAATTAAGCCACCGCGGAGGGATATTTTAACGCCTCTATATTATAATTTAATCCCAAAAGTAAAGGTCACCAAGAACTAAGTAATGAAACCCGAGATTAACAAGTCAATGCAGAGATGTCAGGTTTTTTTATCCTACCTATTCCCTGCATACCTAAACTCCTCCTTAGAATAAAAGTTTATAGCGACCTCTATCACCTATTTTTATAATAGTATTCGAGAATTTTATTATTTAAATTCTTAAACAAACGCTGCGATCAATTTCTTACGCAATCCAAATACAATTTGAGTACATAAAAAAATTAAAGAAAAAAAAAAATATTCAAAATATATATTTACATACTCCATTGGAGTAGAGATCGGGGTTTGGACAAAATAATCCACAACTATCAGTTAATCAGTTAATCATAAAAAAATAATCGGAAAATTATTCGCGATTACATTGGATTTATCATAGACTTTCCTCGAAAAATTTTAAGTTATGAATAAAGATAAAATAATCAGAAATTTTCTTGTCCAAACCCCGATCTCTATACTCCATAAAATATATTTTATCGTTCAAAAATTAACAATGACTACTTGCATATAATAACTACTACGTAGTATATTTTATCGCCCGCTATACTACGTCATCGTGGATATATGGGCGTTCTGGCACGTGATATGGTTGTTATTAACTTAATCTAAAAAGCAGGCTGTCTTTCATTTGAAACTTATCGTAAGTTCCAAAAACATTCTAAGTCATCAATCGAAAATTTATTTAAATTTTTGCGATTTTAATTTTGAAATTTCTCTTGAACGCGACAACCCAGAGGTTTAAAACTTTTAAAAAGGGTTATTAATAGTATGAAAAAAATAAAAATATTTTCCTAGAGCTTAAAAAAATGGTGACAGTCTCACTTTAACCCAATATTATTTTGGAAATCATTTAAAACTCGTTTTTTTCGACAATTTCCTGGCTCTGATGCTTTTTTTTCCTCGAATTTTTCAAGTTTATCGTAAAACTATTAACAACGCACACCAATCTCAATAGAGAAAGATAAATAACAAAAGCTAGGGCTCAAAAGCATCCTCTAACGGCAAACAGTGGGAAAAGTATCAACTAACAAAACCAAGTAATAATAAATAGGCAAACACGCGCATGGTTTTGATAGTTACTTACTTTTGCCACAGTTTTCCGGTAGAGGATGGTTGTTAACGCCAGATTTGATTATTTATCATTTTTTAAGATGATTTCAAGTAGCTAAGAGTCGTAGGTAAAACTAAGCCTTAATAAGGCTACCTTTTTCGATGGCCATGTCACCATTATTTTTTAAATTGCTATCCAATCAAAAATAAGGACTTGATTACGTTCTAGGGTTTCATAAATTAGTTCTTGCAAAGGGTAGAGAAGAGATTAGCTGCAGTCTATGAGGGGCTTAGTCAACATATGCATTATACATATTCGAAGGAGGGAGTGGAGATTTTAGACAATACGCGAGAAAGGGGTTATCTCATATCCTCCCTCTTCAGCTCCTCCAATTCGGATTAAAATCTCGAGAATTTCTCATCCTATATTACAGCAGAGACTGGTGTTTGCTAGTATAGCTCTAATATCCTTTTGACGTGCCAAACAAACGCGTATAAGACGAGTGTGCAGTCAGGAGAAGGTTCTCCTCGTTATATAACCAGTTTGGGAGTACGGTAAATACAGCGTATGCAAAGATTATCTTTACTACGCTCTCCGAGACTATATAATCGATGAGATAAACTATATATTGTTTAATTAGAGATGGTAAAGACTATTTTTCCCCGCGAGTTTTAACCCAGTTCCGTCTATGGTTCCCGCAACCAGAAGATTTCCAGCCAGAATTTGAACTCCTGAGTGACTGAGTCATGTTCGAAACCAGGTGAAGTGACCGATTCATATCTCAACTACGACTTTCGTGATTTTAATTAACAATTAAAAAAAAAATCTTCTGCGCCGACTTAATCAAAAATTAACTTTACTGTTTAATTAATTCTCTTGAACAAAGAGAACGTATATTGTTAAGGAGAAATCTAATCTCAATTTTAAAATTAATTTTAACAAATTTCAGATAAATTAATAATATCTGAGATAATAGTATGAAATAATTCCTTGTCATATCGAGAGACACAGGGAAGGTCAATTTATTACCGTATAGGAGAAAGCGGTTAACAATCGAGGCTCGTGTCAACGTCATCGACGACAAATTAAGAAATCCGATCGAGAACGAAAAAAGAGGGGGCATCGAAAAACGTGACAACCCCATTTTTACTTGTCATTTTGGAACATTTAAGTGGTATTAAAGCTAAGACCTTCATCCAATCCTTCTCCCGTATAGCTCGATCTCCACCCAATAGCCGCGGGGGGTTTCGTCAGATAAAAAGGAAAAGATTCGATGTCGGGGAAAAAGGGTTTACTCGAGCGGAAATAAGGCAAAAAGAGAATGAGAGAGAGAAAACCGAGAGGTAAAGGGGCCTTCACGCATGTTTTTGGTACAAGAAGCATTCGCTTTGTCGCCCGATTCCTTCTTAATAGCTATCCGACACGTCTACATCTATAAAATAATCAAGTTTCAAATGCTTAAAGGAGAATTCAAGTGATTTTTAATCGATTCCGTATCGTACAATAAAATGCCTAATCCACCAGTAAAAAATTTTACAAACAAATATTAAACTAGAAATAAATTTAAAACTTACCCGGAAAACATGCTTCATTCATGGAGAGTTGGAGAGCCTGATTTCCTGGCGTATAAGGGCTGGCAACCAATGAGCAAAGGTCCGTCGTTAAGGCGAGATCTCCACGAGACTTCCAATGACATTCGTTTGGTCGCTAGCCCTTATACGCGGGGGAATCAGCATCTCCATGAATCCAGCTAAGCCTATTTTCTGGGTAAGTTTTAAATTTATTTCTAGTTAAATATTCGTTTGTAATTTTTTTTACCCGTGTATTAGGCATATTTAAACCGAGGGGTTCGACACTCTTGAATTCGCTGTACACCTTAGTTCAGCTTTGACAGTGCATTGAGTTCAAAAATTTTGTACACCTGAGTTCACGAGTGTCTGCCCCTCGATTTAAACGATAATGAATTAGAGGTCGGGGTTTGGACAAGATATTTCTGATACGTTATACGAGTTATTCATTCGACGATAAGAAAATTTGAAACTCGAGTTTCTTCGCCGATTTGAACCCAAATTGAGATCTTAACGATAGAATGTAGTAATTTAGTCGCTGTTCCTTTAAATTTATATTAAAATATAATTATTATATTTCATTCTAGGCATACACTGATTTCGAGAAACGTCATATTTTTATCCTGAATAAACGCGCAATTTGTTTATTAATCGAGCTTAAAATTTTATCTCCGGATAATTCGTATCCATTTGATACGCGTCTGTTTATTTAATTTGTGGTGTTTATATTACAACACAATTTATCCGAGATTAAAATATCTGAAAAAAGCGTAGTTATCAATAGATATCCTATGTTATTAATAAACGATTAATAACGTAATTTACCAGAATCTGTATTTAAAGTTTAGTAAAGTTTAGAACTATAGAAAGCCTCTCGTCTTTTGTAGGAAATATTTTAGCTTCGTGATTGTGAAGGCACCTTAAGTGGATTTGAAGGTGCATGCTTATATTGGAAGGGAAAGAACGGGTGAGGAATGTTCCTGTCTAGGTTCTCACGGAGTGTCAATCGATGTCAGTGCGCGCTCAGGCCTCATTAAAAGCGTATCGACGATAAAAATAACCATTAATTAATGGTCCTCTTCTCTCCCTCTCCGTCTTGTCTGATGGGCGACGTCCGTTCCTCGATCTAGCAGCGCGAATACAAAGCTATTCTATCAGTTATCTCTAAATTTGGTTTACTTAGATATAAAGGGTACCTATAGCTTCGAGCCCGCGGTTAAATCGAGGCGAAATGGAGTTCAACAGTTTTCGAGTCTTCCCTTCATCCTAGAACCATCCTTCATGGTTGTTCTTTATAGATAAAAAGACGATACATATCGACAAGCGAGTATCGACGATTGAAAAATATCTAGGCTATACTTTGTCGTATAATTCCGTTCCCACGATCGCTATCAAGATGATGAAAAATGGCTTCTAAACTTGCAGAGAAGCGAAGACAAAGTGTTTCTATACGTGAAGAATCACTTGAAGCGAGGATGTCACCATTATTTTTTATCGTAGTCCTATGGATTATATTTTTAGTTTTGCATACCACTAAATAGCCATGGTTGACACGTTTTGAAGAAACCTCAAAATTAATTTATCAACAAATATGAGGATAGATGTTTTCCGATATATGACGTGTTAATTTCTGTAACGTTATATTCATTTTCATACGAAAGGTAGGACTTTATGGATTAAGTACTTTTACGAAAGAGACCGCGCGAAAGCGATATTTAAACCCCGTGCCAGAACGCCCAAAAGGCAAAGTTTATGCTTATTTCACGGGATTTCAATGGATCTTAAGGTAATTCAATGAGTGCATTTATTGATCTTGCGAGAATTTTAATTGATTTTATGAGCATTTTAATTGATTTCACGAGCATTTTACTTGATTTCACAAATATTTTAATTGATTTCACGAGAATTTTAATTACCTTCAGTGGATTTCAATGGATTTAGATTTAAAGGGATTTCAATGGATTTAGATTTAAAGGGAATTCAATGGATTTAGATTTAAAGGGAATTCAATGGATTTAGATTTAAAGGGAATTCAATGGATTTAGATTTAAAGGGAATTCAATGGATTTAGATTTAAAGGGAATTCAATAGATTTAAATTTAAAGGGAATTCAATGGATTTAAATTTAAAGGGAATTCAATGGATTTAGATTTAAAGGGAATTCAATGGATTTAGATTTAAAGGGATTTCAATGGATTTAGATTTAAAGGGATTTCAATGGATTTAGATTTAAAGGGAATTCAATGGATTTAGATTTAAAGGGAATTCAATGGATTTAGATTTAAAGGGAATTCAATGGATTTAGATTTAAAGGGAATTCAATGGATTTAGATTTAAAGGGAATTCAATGGATTTAGATTTAAAGGGAATTCAATGGATTTAAATTTAAAGGGAATTCAATGGATTTAGATTTAAAGGGAATTCAATGGATTTAGATTTAAAGGGAATTCAATGGATTTAGATTTAAAGGGAATTCAATGGATTTCAGAGAATTTTAAGGGATGGCAATGGATTTAAATATCAATGGATTTTTGTAAAATCGACAATATAGGTCAAAATCATAGTTTTTTGGGCTTTAATTTAAAGAATTTAAGACTGAAACGTGCTTTTATTACTAACCGTTCTTGGAAAGGTTAAAAAAACAACTATATATAAGAGGCTGGCTATATAGAACTCCACAATTTTCACATAAGAAAAATCCGCTTTAATTGAAAATGTTGATTCTAAGAATGCCAGGTTGTACACTATATGGTGATGCTTTTCCAGAGTTACTGAGCGTGTTTTTTTTAGGTTAAAACCCCCATTTTAAAAACTATTGTAGTAAAGTATGGTCCAACAAATATCAAATAATAAGATCCAGTCTGCAACTCTATCTACCTTATTTCTAAAAGTTATACTATCATCAAAATAATTTTAATTCAAACCCTTAAACAAACATAGGCTTCAGAAATAAAGTGCTAAAAAGTTGAAGTACCTATATAGCGAAGAAAATTTCCTTTAAGGACCAAAAGTAGGTCTAAAAACTCCTTTCCATTTACAATATTGACATTAAAAGCCCAGAAGGACTTTTTAAGATAAAAGAGTGGAGGATATCTTACACGGTAGAGCGACGAACAAAAAGAGGAGAAAAAAAAAAAAAAAAAATAAATAAAAAAATAAAAAATAAGAAGCTGCCGTTGCACCTTGCTTCTATTCATCTCTCTAACTTTTTATCCGTTTTTGAGAGCCAATATGATTTTCATTCAATGGGCAAACAAGAGAAATCCAAACGGGGAAAAGATAAACCAAGTTTGTCAAGACCCCAAATGAGTTTCACCAGGTTTCGCATTATTAAAACCACCGGTCTCTAGTAGATTATGAGACCTCTATTTGGTATAGATCCAATTGATTGAATATCAAATGATCGACAAATATTTTTGTCCAATTGATCGAATTTATAATGATCGACAAATGGTTTTGTCCAATTGATCGAATTTATAATGATCGAAGAGTTTTTTTTTTTTTTTCAATTGATCGAATTTAAAATGATCGACATGGGGTTTTGTCCAAGTGATCGAATTTCTAATTATCGACAAGGGGTTTTGTCAAACTGATCGAATTTCTAATGATCGACATGGGGTTTTGTCCAATTGATCGAATTTAAAATGATCGATAATAGGGTTTTGTCCAATTGATCGACTTGTAAATGATCCACAATGGCTTATGATACAGTTAAGGTTAGGTTAGTTTTTTAATTCAATTCATTTCCGACCATCATTTGAAAGTCGCTTACTATTTCCGGGATCCATTATCCGATCGTCTTGATATTATGCTCTTTTGTTTCCGATCTCCATTATTTGCTCTGTTTGCGACCTCCATTATATGATCTTTGTTTACGATCTCCATTATCTGGTCTCAATTCGAGTCCATTATCTGGTCTCAATTCGAGTCCATTATCTGGTCTCAATTCGAGTTCATTATCTGGTCTCAATTCGAGTCCATTATCTGGTCTCAATTCGAGTCCATTATCTGGTCTCAATTCGAGTCCATTATCTGGCCTTTGTCTCTTTCCGTAATCCGCATGCTCTTCTTTATCTGGTCTTCTTTTTCCGAACTAAGTTATCTGGTCTTCTTTAACCGAACTACATTATATGGTCTTCTTTTTCCGATCTCCATAATTTGGTCTTATTCTCCGATCTCACTAATTTGGAATTTTTCTCATGGCCTTCTTTTTCTAGTTTCTCTTATGATATGTCTTTCTTTTTCCAGTTTATATGGCCTTCTATTTCCGGTCTTCCTTATCATAGCCACCTTTTTCCGTTCTCCCTTATCATGGCCTTTTTTTTCCGGCCTTCCTTACCATGGCTTTCTTTTTCCGGTCTTACTTATCTTTTTCCGGTCTCCCTTATCATGGCCTTCTTTTTCCGTTCTCATTTATCATGGCCTTCTTTTTCCGGTCTTCCTTATCATGGCCTTCTTTTTCCGGTCTTCCTTATCATGGCATTCTTTTTCAGGTCTTCCTTATCATAACCATCTTTTCCCAGTCTCCCTTATCATATCGCGTTATATTTCCGGATTCTCTATCAATTGGCCTTCTTTTTTTACCTCCCCGACTGAACTTTAGTTCAGGGGGAGGTGTTACACTGGTCGTGTCTGTGTGTCTGTCTGTGTGTGTAAGCGGATATCCTGTGTAAACGGAAGTCACGTGACCTAGCTCGTGGAGCCAAAAGTCTAGAGACGTAATCATACCAGCTTATCGTTCAATTCCGGGGAATTACCTCCTTTAAGCGTGGCTGCCACATTGAGTTTCAAGACGTCTCCCATTGCACATCATCGCATTCCACCATCCACTTTACGGTCGAACCTCGATGCTGAACAGCCGAAGGCGATTACAAGCAATGGGACGTCTCCCACTATCATAATCACCTCCGACCATCCCCGCACCAAGGTCCAACCTCCAGTTTCCGATCTCAGCGTTCCTTACTAGCGAGGCGTCCCCCACTAGTACAGTTCACATCAACCTTCCACTGACTCCAAACATCGCCCCACCAATGGGTAAATTGCGTCGCCAAGCGCCTAGAGATCAAGAATCAGCAAGACATTGAAAGGGGGGGGGGGGGTTTCCCCCTAACTTCATGGCCATCACGCACGGTTACTTCGATTAATATAGCCCTTCGAAAGGTTTATATAGTATCTTTTTGGAACGTATGCAAATTAGCCTCATGGGGTGATTTTGTTTGATATTGTTTAGGGAAATGAAACGCAATATTAATTTATATTATAATTAAAAATATTAAAATGGTTCATCTTAATCTAATTAATTAGAAAGTCGAAAAATTAATTTAAAATTCGAGATAGTTTAGAAGTTATTTGAGAATTTATGCAAAAATTTAAAGAAATTTGACCGATTAATGGCAGTTTTAGTTGGCAGCATGCGCCTAAGCTATTTTCCATATATATCATTTACTCGAAAAAGCAAAGGTATAACGGGCAGTATAGGCTTATCTCTGGTGCAAACTTGGGGTGGATTGAAGAACTTAAATAAAGGTGCGTTTACACGGGTATGGAAGATTGAAACAACATAATTTAGATAAGAGATAAGACAATAATAACTTCGATTATACTCGGTGAATTTTTAACCAGTTCAAGGGGAATTGGTGTATAAGATTTGAAGCTGAGGCGGATTTATGCATAATGTTAAACCACTTAAGAAAAATGATAGTCGTGAAAACTCTCCTCGAACAGAAGTAGAGTAGGTTTCCAGTGTATTTGTGACACGTGTAAAATCGAGTTCGCCAGCACGCGAGTATGTGTAGACCACTAAATTTGAAGTCGGAAACCTCTTTACGCATGGAAAATATCAATGTGATTTTTTTTGATATTCTTGGGAGAATCAGCTTCATGTATGGGGAAATATCGTAATCTTCTGGCAAACTTGCAAACAGTGGCGTATTTGGTTTTAATTACTGGCACGGATTTTCAAATTAATTTTTTTATAATTTTCGCGCGTTTCGCAAATGTATTTCGTGCGAAATTGTGTACATGCGCAGAGCGAACCAGGTTAACGCGGATACACACAGACCTGTTTTTACGCGTTTCACGCTCGTGAACTCATAGAAGTACCATTAGCACGCGCGAGCGAGGTGCAAACCACTCTAGAAAAATTTTGTACACCTGATTCCAGATTCATTTGATTGTCAGTGATTCCGAATCAATTCGCGTGATTCCGAATTGATTCGTGATTCGCGTGATTCCGAATCGATTCTCGTGATTCCGAATCGATTCGCGTGATTCCGAATCGATTCGCGTGATTCCGTATCGATTCGCGTGATTCCGTATCGATTCGCGTGATTCCGTATCGATTCTCGTGATTCCGAATCGATTCGCGTGATTCCGAATCGATTCGCGTGATTCCGTATCGATTCTCCTGATTCCGAATCGATTCGCGTGATTCCGAATCGATTCGCGTGATTCCGTATCGATTCTCCTGATTCCGAATCGATTCGCGTGATTCCATTTAGTTTGTACACCTGATTCCAAGAGTGGTTTGCCCATTGCCCCTCGCGCGTGACCGTGAAAAGCGTGAAAATAGGTCTGTGTGAATCCGGCTTTAGTCATGCCACAATTAACAATTGACGAACTTTCTTAAACCGGATTGACATTGAAATTTCTCGTGTTTTAATAGTCATGTATGATATGGTTGACCCAAGAGTGAAATGTAGACAGAGTGAGGAAAAGAATCACGTGATTGGATCTCGTGATGACTGCTAGTTTTAGTTTCACACTTTTTCATACATGAATTTAATGTTAATCCCAATTAAGTATAATAGAACCAGGCTTTTAATGCCTACTGTCGTGTATTTCCGGTAACATTTTAGCTAGTGTGGAGTCACGTAAAATGACGTTTGTTTCACAACTTGGTATATTTTTACTCAGGCCTGCCCTGTCAGAAAAAAAATATATAAAAAATTTATGGTAGGGCCAAAAGAGAAACATCTATTCTTTACTCACAGCATTATCACCAAAAAACGTGTTTTTAGACGTAGGCTTATAAGGTATCTGTAGGTCGTGTAGCACCAAAAAGCGAAATTGTACGTCACAGTTCGTAGTTTAGCGTGTTATGCGGAAAGCTTATTCGTTAATTGTTTATTGAATATGTTTATTTACGGTTATATGACGATACCGAGGTCATAACTTGATTTTGATCAAATATTTTGCCTAATGACGTTACTTGGTCTACAAATACTCTAGTTTTCTTAACGCCGATATGATTTTACTGAGGGACCTTGACCTTGCTTATCTAAATTTTAATTTATTGAACGTAAAATCGTTTCATTTCTTTTGAAATCTTCGACGAAGTTTGTTCTCTAGAGATTTGACTCGTTGAAATTTTAAATTAAGTCTCGTTTGAATACAATTTATTGGTAAGGAAGTAATTTTGAATTTGAATCATTTATTTGATGCGTTTATTATTTGTTTGGACATTTTTGGTATATTTTCATTGACCTGAACTCTAATTTTTATTACTGAGTTGTGACTGAAATATTAGTTTGGAAATCAAAAGGTTTTTTTTTTCTGACTCATTTTTCTCTGTAGTAATTTTTTGTTTTCGTAAAAGAGTTATTAATGCCTACTGTCGTTTATTTTCGGTGATGTTTTAGCTAGTGTGTAGTCACGTAAAATAACGTTTGTTTCACAACTTGTGTTGTATACTGAAGCCATGTATAGGTTCAATTTGATATAACATTTTGCCTTTTCACGTTACTTGGTCTACAAATACTCTACAACCGTCAAAATTCTGATATGGTTTTAAAAGAAGAACCTTGACCTTGTGTATTTAATCTCATATCGAGATTAAATGTTTTTCGCATCTAATTTTAATTGGTTTATCAATATGTTATTTGTATAGATATTTTTTTTAAGATTTTATATTTTTTAGATTAAAATAAATTTATTATTCCAGAAGATTTTGTAGAATCTAGTTCTCAGGATTACCGGTGTTGAAAATTTATTTTGCTAATGTTATCTTGATGTCTGTGTTTTCTGCCCGCTATTTGGTAGTGGTAAGATTAATATTTTTAATTTTAATTAATTGACTTATTTGGCGTTTATTTGATAATTTGCTTTACTTAAATTGTTCGTGTAAGGGCTATTTTACATATTACCAAAGATTGCTAATTTCAGTTATCTTAATTCTGATGTTTTTGTTTTAATACTGAATTATGGACTGGATTATTTATCTTGAAATCTATGTGGTTATATCTTATTTATTTTCCTTTTTTTCTCTAGTTAGGTTTGGTTTTAAGTAGAGAATTATTTAGGGTTGTGTTGGTATACTGAAGAAATGCATATAGGTTCAATGTGATATAATATTTTGCCTATTTCGCTGTTTCTTCTACTCATCCAATACTCTACATTTCTTTTCATCTTTTATTTTAGGTAGGGTTAGGTTAGGTTAGATTACCTTAACGTCGGGGTCGGGGAGGTTATATTTTGGTTTCCCAACTTGTTCTAGTTTCTCTCATCATGACATTATTTTTTCCCCGGTCTTCCTTACGAATCACAACCTTCTTTTCCAGATCTCCCTGTCACCATCATGTGGTTTTAGTTTCAAGGTCTGATTTAGCGGGGTCCTTTATCTAGAACTCCCAGTCCCCATTACTCAATCTTACCATTCCAAAAAAGACATTTCGAGAAACCAACTGTACAAAGTTTCCAATTTAGTCATCACCAAATTGAAAGTTCCTTTCGACGGGTGCAACTTAAGAAACTGAACGCTATATACGATATACGTTACCGATAAAAAATTTGGCGCCTACAAGAGCTCGCGGTTTTTAATGGACAATTTCTAGGGCGAGAAAGAAAAAGCTTTATTTCTTTTTTCCCCCTTTTTTTTACTTCCTAGGCATAGTATTTTATCCCCGTTTTTTCGACATCTTCGAGGAAGGAGATTGTCTTTAAGAGTAAGATTTAAGAGTGTTTGAGACAACTCGTTCTCGAAAATACCGTTAAGCTTTTTAAAGTAACACTCGCCACCATCGCGCGCCGCGGGAACGGAGTGAAAAAGAAATCGGGGTACGAAAGAAACACCTTGAAGCATCAACGCTAACAAAACTTAAGCCTATTATTAACCCTAAAAGAAACCAATCGAATAGAAACTACGTAGCTTGGCGCGTGATGAAAATTCGGAACTGATAAGTCCTGTAGGCTGTACCCAACAAAGAGGGCAGGAAGACTTAGATAAAAATCAAGAAAATATACTTTTTTACAGTTTGGAAAGGTACCAGAGTTCCCAAAGAAAGACAAAATTTTCGTTAAAATTTAGGGCTTTTCCCTGCGGTTATGAGTGACTGCGAATTGCCAAGTTTTCTATAGCTATGTCTATACCTTATGTCTCTCAAAAATGTATTAGGAAACTAGGTTTAAAACGCGCAAACTAGAATTTTTGAAGCATTCTTAATATACCGTATATATGTACATAAGTTTATGGCATTGTCTCACAATGGAAATTTTCTGCCGTCATAAACAGTATTTTGACGCTGTATGTGCTGGTAAATAACGGCAAATAACACAATGCTATGCAATTCAAAAAGTGCTAAGTAATGGTAAAAATCTGATCATATTTACGAAATTTAATTTGCAATCAACTTTTACCAAGCAAGGCTTGTAATATCGTTTTAAGTAATTTTCTGTAGTTCTCAATTTTCACTATTTACCATTTCAGCAGTGAAATAATGTTTAATTATTTTGGAACGAATAATAATAATAATACTAATACAGGTTTTAACTTTTCATTATTGTATCTCGATCCTTGCAAAATGTATAATCCATCATTGTATTGTCATTAAAGGGAGAATGCAACCTATCAAAAACAGATTTTTTTATTGATTATTTAGCGTTTAAATAAGCCTAATCCAACAGTAAAAGGTTTTACAATCAAATATTAAACTAGAAATAACTTAGCAACAAAATAGGCTTAGCTGGATTCATGTTTTCCCCATAAAAGGGCCATCGATCAATGTCATTGGTCGTTGATCCTTATATGGGGAGTTCAGGTGATCTCCATGAATTTAGCTAAGCCTACTTTGATGGTAACTTTTAAATTTATTTCTATGCCTAGTTTAACATTTGTTTGTAAATTTTTTAGTGTTGGATTAGGCCTATTTAAACGATAATGAATCGATAAATAAAATCACTTGTTCGGTTGCAAAGAAGTATATTTTTAACAAGAAGTTTCAAAACTCCTTTAACTTTGTGCAAATTATTTGTGAAACACATGGTTAGGGTGATTTTGTAAATAAGGGATAATTATATTTAATTAACTTTTAATCAATGAATTCGTTAATTGTAACCGAAATACGCGTCTTGTGATTAATCTCAAAATAATTGAATTTGCCGCCTACATTGATAGGTTAGGAATTTTGAGTTATTGGCTTGGGAAATTGATGTCAAACAATTTAAAAATCAGCTTTAAATGTCGAAGAACGAATATGTACCTAGTCTCAAAGACTTCTTGTAATTACTACTCATTGCAACTCGTAAAATTATTGAATTTGCAATCGGAAGGTAAGGAATTTCTAATCATTAGCTATAGTATGGGATCAAGATAAAGTCAAACAGTTTCAGAGAATTTAGTCTACCTCAAAAGTTCACAAACTATGTCTGAAAATTTACCATGAAATATATATGACGAAATATCACAAGGAAATGTGAAAGGTTTTAGATTTTTAGCTTTAAGTTTCTTAAAGAAAAAAGCGGACTTCAGTACTTAGATTCGTAATTATTCAGCTTAGTTTCAAAATATAGAACTTACCCCGAATTTCTGATGTCCGGAAGGGATCTATTGAGTGCGATGGCGTCGCTAGCCAAGGCGTTGAAGCCGTTGACCTTGTAAAGTTCGTCCTTTTTCTTCTGCAAGGTGGCTGGGACGTAGTAAGCGGCTCCTTGCTCGCCGGCTCCTTTTCGCTCGACTTCTTCGTCGATTTGCTCGGCATTGTGCCAGTCTTTCTTGCCGGCGTTCTCGTTTTCCACCTCATTCTCTTCCACTTCCGACTCTTCTTTCTGACAATGAATTAAACATATACGGAAAGAAATAAGATAAATATCAAAATAACCGTATTAGAATTTTAAATCAAAAGCAAATACAATTCCATTCCGAAGAACAAATTTATGCAATGCTTTTTTTATTCATTCTCGCAATGAATCTTATTTTAAAAGTTTAAAATAAAAATATCAAAAAATGTTCTTGGTAAGTCTGTCTGACTGTCGGTGGGGAACGCTAAAATGTAAACTAAACAAATAGGTTCACACTTTAGACTTCGAAACGGTTTTTAACGGTCTTAGAAAGATCAAACTATAAAATTTTGGGGGTTAATCGTACAGATCTTTGATCAAGAAACCAAATTAATATCTTGAACTTCGATTTGAACATTAGAATCGGTTTAAAAACGGTTCCAAAGTGGCAAGTGTGAACGTAGTTCATGTTAACTTCATTGCAAAGCATTGATGGTATGCTTTACAGAGCGAAGTACAGTGGAAGGCTAGTGAAGCGCTTCGCAAGCCTTCCACTGTACTAAACTTCGTGAATCGCATGCCCATCAATGATGCAAAGTATACGCTTGAGCTATTTTAAAACGCAAGGCGAGTTTTTATTTCAAAACAAGCTCAAGAAAGTTGACTATATTTCTGGTCCAGCGACGGTGGCCAACGCAATAATTTCAAAATTTCAAATTAAGGTTCAATAAGATGCGCGTAACTTACAGTTTTGCTACACACTTTATTATCGACCGTATAATAAACATCAATATATAAATACTTAAAAGTTGAAAATTTGAAAATCAAATGACGAAATAATCTTAGATGATGTGTCATATTTGGCCGAGCTATTTAAGTTTTTCATATATCTATCTCTTTTAATATGTAAAACGGGGAAAAGGGAATTGGTTTAAAGTTAATACGATATAAGAAAAGGGGTAAAGGCACTGAATAATAAAAGCTTGAATATTTTTCTTCCGATACGTATCTTTGATGAAATAAATTTGCATATTAAACGCGAAATTCGTTGGAGGATATTCACTCTATGCCTGCTGGGATTTTGGATTGATAAAATTCAGTTTTCTTTTTCTACCAAATCACAAAACCAAATGCGATGGCTTTCCTTATCTTAATGCGTGGTCAACAGAGTGACAAAAAAAAGTCTAGGTATAGGAATATAGGGAAAAAACCCATCGCATGAGCCAAGCGAAAAAAGGCTAATTCGAGTGGGAAAAATCTCAGGCGGATTGATACATAACGTTAAATCTCATAGAGGAAACATTACTCTCTGACAACTAATCGTTAACACGAAGTGTAATAGAGATTTAGAAATCTTGTGGCGTACGAGCTACGTGAAACTTCCGTCTATGGTGTTTTGGTCACGTGATGACATTACTTATGTTAAAGGGAAAATGTAACTTAACAACACGTGATTTTTTATCGATTTCTTATCGTTTAAATAGGCCTAAACCACCAGGAAAAAATATTAAAAACAAATATTAAACTAGAAATAAGTTTAAAGCTAGCCATCAAAATAGGCTTAGCTGGATTCATGAAGATCCTGAATTTCTTCGTTGGAAGTCTCTAACGACGGCCTTTGATCATTGGTCCATGACCTTTCAATGCTAAGAAATTCACAATCGCCATGAATTCAGCTAAGCCTATTTTTCGGGATTAGGCCTATTTAAATGATAAGGAATCGATAAAAAAACACTTGTTATTAGGTTGAATTCTCCCTTTCATAAGAGTTCAGTTTCGTCAGAACCAATAAAATGAATCCAGATGTTGCTATGGTTTCCCTTGAAACTTCTTCGTAAGATCAACCTCTCTAATGTCGTACTTATGTGGTTATATATCATACAATAAGAAGTTGAAACGTTTTGGCTATAAAAATCACACACGCAATATAAACTTTTTGGTATTTTGAACATCAAAATCAAACAGCATCCATCCATAAAAACAGTTGCGATTCAGTTTGTGTATTGTATAGTAATAACCTGGCAAAAAGCTAAATTCAACCAGTATCACCAGAAACTAAAAATTAACAAGAAATAAGTCAGGAGAGCTTTAGCATTTTCAAACACCTATCGAACCTAAGACTATTAAAAAAAGGTAGAGATCGGGGTTTGGACAAGAAATTTTCTGATTATTTTATCTTTATTCATAACTTAAAATTTTTCGAGGAAAGTCTATGATAAATCCAATGTAATCGCGAATAATTTTCCGATTATTTTGTCCAAACCCCGATCTCTAAAAAAAGGATATCTTAATATAATTTAGGACTAAATCATCACGAAAAGATAAAAAATAAACGCCAATAATAGAATTTCGATTGCTCGAATGTTATTGGTAGTCTCATGGAGATCTCACCTTATCGACGGGCCTTTGCTCATTGGCTGGATTCCCCCCTGAATCCAGCTAAGCCTATTTTCCGGTTAAGTTTTATATTTATTTCTATAGTTTAATATTTGTTTGTAAAACATTGTCTAGTGGATTAGGTATATTTATTAAACGATAATGAATCGATCAAAATCATTTGTTATTAGGTTGCATTCTCCCTCTAACTATTAGATAAAGATGAATAACCAAATCGGATGTTAATAAGCGTCCTCTAACGGAAAACAGTGGCAATAGTAAGTAAACGCACGCGTTTGACTATTCATTATCCATGACATCCACGCAAAAGGTTTTTGTTAGTTATTACTTTTGTCACGGTTTGAAGATAGCCTACGATTATGAACAGCCGGTTTGGTCACCTTTATATATTAAGATAGATGCGAGTCTGAAGGTTCACGACATAGGCATAGACAAAGGAAGAAAAATCATCTCTCTTCTCTCCACTCCCGCAGACAACTATTTGGAAGCGTGCCTGAATGCGTGATACTAATACAGTTTTATTCCGGTGAATAGGCAAGGGGATGGAACGAATTTTATGAAACAATTAGTAAAAGAGGACGTTCATGTCTGAAACAAAAGAGATACCCTAGTTTAGAGCTGTCGCTGTTGTGTGATATGCAATTAAATCACTGGGTTCCATCCCCGCCCAATTGCTTTTAATCAGGCCATACTTTCCGGGAATAGGGTAAGCAGTCGTGCTACAATATAGGCGATATACCACTTGAATACTTAAAGCTAGGTTTGAACTTCATCTCGCCTTGAATCAAAAATCGTTTTACTAACTTATTTCTTGTTAACTATTAGGTTCTGGTATTAATGTTAGAAGGTTTTTTTTCCGAGTTTACAAACGGTACTTGAACACAGCGAAAAGTTTAACGTCATCCTTTCGCGAACTCCTTTCAAAAGAATTACAATAAAATAAGTGCAAGCACCGCGTTCATTCGGTGATATAAACTTTACTATATCAAGGTTTATATATTCTAACAACGCTTAAGTCAACGGTGATTTTTACGCTGTTGTACGCAATAAATTGCGCAAAACATCAGAGCGAGAGCTTATATATTTCTTTATTCAGGTTAAACAGTATAGGGAGCTCACGGTTAAAGCTTAATTCTAGCTATAATTGTTGTTCGACTAATTAACTCGGTCTGACGCTATAGTGGTGGTGACTGTAATATTAAAATATATCCATAGAAGTACTGGTAACTTAATGTGAATTATTATCATTAGATTAATTAAACGGATTAAGTCACCAAATTCTCATGAAAGAATTTACGCAATGATCGTTATAAATATAATCAAAAGTCTATAACTTTATTCCATAAAAGTAAACAACGCCCCGTAGCTTAATACTATCAGAAAAGGTCCAGTTTGACGTACTATAGCCCATCACTTAAAAATAGCCAAAAAGTCATCACCCCTGCCTGCCTCGAGTGACTTGGACTCTTCCTCGATATTTTGAGTCGGGAGAAAGGGACGGGATTTAGATGGGCCGCGCTTGGCTATATTGTCTTCCCTCCCAATTCAGAAATTTCTCCAAAGAGTGGCCTCTTTCGTTTGTTTTCAAGACCTTTTTGAGTGGATAATGGGACCACCTTGAAATTTACACGTATCAAATAAGGGAACTCTATTGAACTGCCAGTGTTTAGCCCCGTTGTCAATCAACGTTTTTCAAGCTTTTACTTTCACTTTTCAAAGAAAAGCTATAAATATCAAGTACAAGGCCACCTCGCGTCATAAGTCTACGTTTTTTCTCCATTAGCCCTTCGACGTGTCTACAGCTTCGCTTTTCGAGATTTTCTAAGCGTGCCACCATGCTTAGCTCTAATGATTAAATTCCCGAGTTTGACGCGAGATCAAACAGGTTCGACCAAAAAGGTTGAAAGAGTCACTTTAAGATTTCAAGATTTTAAAGATATAATTTGAGATTTCAAAGCGATATCTAAAATACCAATTTTTGTAAGATTTATCCTTTAGGGGTAAAATTTTATCAAGTAGAAAAAACACCAGCGGTTGCTACGAAAGCTTTAATATAGGCTATACTATATAGAAACTCGTTGTAGAAGTCATCTGAAGTTTGACCAAGATCGAGGTTGGCGTACAAAAAATGGAGAGTTACTAACGGGAGTTTTTGACAAGTAAGGATGACGATGGGGAATGAAGCCCGTTAAAAAAAAATTATAAAGAGTATGAGTGAAAGTGTGTCCCTATCAGTTACACCAGAGTTTGAGGGCGCGATCCCTTCTCTACAATATACAAAAGCTATACTCTGCTCGAAACGGCAACCACGCTGTATACGCTTTTAGATATCAACTAAAACTCCTTGGCTTTTATACCAGAGCGCGCTGGTGCGCGCAAGTACAAGGTAAATCAAAAAGAGACGGGTCCTATACTTTCTAATCTCGTACACGTTAGATTTGCAAGATTTAATTGTTTCTTTATAGGTTGTTAAAATATTCTAATTGCCCAATTTTTACATTTTAAAGATCTTTTGACAAATTAAATGGGGCGCTATCCCATTTCAGTTTTAGCATAGCTCCTTTCGCAGCGCATTAAATTATTAAGTCATATCGTTTTTAGTTGAAAATTCTGGAATTAAGTCAGTGAAAATTAATGACACGAAGTGAATGAGAATTACTACTACCAAGTCAATGAGAGTTACTGCCACGAAGTCAATGAGAGTTACTGCTACGAAGTCCATGAGAATTACTAGCATGAAATCAGTGAAATCCATGAGAATTACTGGCATGAAATCAGTTAAATCCATGAGAAATACTAGCATGAAATCAGTGAAACCCATGAGAATTACTAGCAGGAAAACAGTGAAATCCATGCGAATTACTAGCATGAGTTAAATTCATGAGAATTACTAACATGAAAGCAGATAAATTCATGAGAATTACTAGATTTAAAGCAGTGAAATCCAAGAAAATAGCTATGAAAGCAGTGAAATCCATGAAAATACTATGAAATCAGTGATATTCTTTAGAATCGCTATAAAATCATAGATATTCATGAGAATCGCTATGAAATCAATGAGAACTGCTACCACGAAATCATCGAGAATTACTACCATGAAATCAATGAATTCCATGCCAATCGCTACGAAAACAGTGAAATCAATAATCGCTTTGAAATAAGTGAAATCAATGACTGTCGCTATGAGCTCACAAGTCAGTGCAATTATATGAAATGAAAGAAATCCATGAAATTATGTAAAATCTCGAAATGTGAAATCAGGAGCTTAAAATGTTCTACAGTGGTTAGCCTCTATAGACTTGTATATATATCCAGGTTTTTTATTTACATCGGCTGCCGCCGGGTCCTATACCGAATATTTTACTCCTTCTAATCGATGAAGAGATTCCCTCTATAAGGTGACAGGATTTTCCAGGATGTACAATGCTACTCTATAGCTATTATTTCTAAGTTAAAAGAAATAAAGGCAGCCTAGATTTGGAGTACGTTGACTAATCAAAGTGGAGATCGAGGGACCATAGACTATAGCTGCCAGCTACATTTCAGATTGACAATATAGAGTACTGGGAAAGGAACCTGTATGGCATTAGAATTGCAAATTATTTAGTGATTGAGGGAATATATTATGTTAAGTAGACTTCAGTGACGGAAATTTGACACCAATATATTAATCTTACAGAGTTTTATAAAATTTGACGGAGACAACGGGAACTGCGTTTTTAATAGGTGTTTTGTTTTTTCATTGAAAATGAGGATGTAACAAAACATTACCCACTCAAGGACTAGATGCGAGACTTTATAGCCAATAACTATAGACAAACTATAGGCTAAAACACTCGCTTTATCAACATATAATAATTTACAATGTCCGTAAGTTCGTCCGTAACTCTTTCCAAAAGGTGTTCAAGGCTTTTACAGGCGCTTAACCAATTTATACTTTTGGTTAGAGATCGGGGTTTGGACAAGAAATTTCTGATTATTTTATCTTTATTCATAACTTAGAATTTTTCGAGGAAAGTCTATGATAAATCCAATGTAATCGCGAATAATTTTCCGATTATTTTTTTATGATTAACTGATTAACTGATAGTTGTGGATTATTTTGTCCGAACCCCGATCTCTACTTTTGGTATCAACAAAGTATAATAAAACTGAGATATGAGGTATCTTTTCTATAGTCAAAATAAATAATCGTCTATAGATATTTATGTCTGTCGGCCGGGAACGCTAGGTTTGTGATTCCAAAAATAAATTCAAAAGCTGTTCCATTTTTAGCTCCAAGTTTCCCTTTCACGCTCTTTTCGCTTCAAACAACGAAATTCACGGAGCAAATCTAATTTGTGTCATTAATGTTTTGATAATAAAAATCAAAAGTATTAAATCTTTAAACAACGAACTCAAAGCAACTTTAATTCGATATGAACAGGATGAAACGTCTTAAACATTAAACTGATTTCTTTGAAATAAAATTCCCCAGAAGTTACTTCTGATTTCACATAAATAATTTTTCCATTTTAAAATATTTAGTTAAACGGCAAAGATATATATAGTTATTCCCTAACCTAAGTTATAAAATTTTTAGAATCAGTTGATATTTTCAGCATCTGAACTTCTGAAGAGATAATTTTACGCTTCCCTGTACTAGAATAGCTGAAATATATACCATTGTATATACCACTTGTAAATACTGAGACTGAATGATGTTGTTCATCGCATTAGCGGAAATCCAACGGAAGAAGAAAAAAGTTGAAAGGTCTTTCACACGAACCAATTTCTAAACCATTTCCGAAAGCGACTGAAAACAATTTCCGGAAGCGACTGAAAACAATTTCCGAAAGCGACTGAAAACAATTTCCGAAAGCGACTGAAAACAATTTCCGAAAGCGACTGAAAACAATTTCCGAAAGCGACTGAAAACAATTTCCGAAAGCGACTGAAAACAATTTCCGAAAGCGACTGAAAACAATTTCCGAAAGCGACTGAAAACAATTTCCGAAAGCGACTGAAAACAATTTCCGAAAGCGACTGAAAACAATTTCCGAAAGCGACTTAAAACATCCATTACACAAAACTTAATGCCTTAACTAATTTTATATAATATAAAATTAATTTTAGAGACTACATTGCGATTGAAAACTATATCCGAAACCGACTGAAAACACAACTTAACCTTTAATGTTTGGCTGGGCGTAAAAATTGTAGATGGAGTTCATGATTATGATGAGTGTGTAAACGGTCGAGTTTAGCTAGAGGTTGGGGTTTGGACAAGTTATTTCTGAATATTTTATCTTTATTGATAATTTGAAATTATCCGCGGGAAGTCCATGACAAATCCAATGTAATCGAAATATTTAAAGCCCCACCTCTAAGTTAATTAGGTCAACTCATTGATACAATTATATCATTCAACTATCGCTGGATGTAAAAATTGATTCGTGTGAAAGGCTCTTTTTGGAGAATCAGTGATGGTGAAAACTCATCCTCCTACAGTCGTTGCTTCGAAATTAGTCGAACGGATAAGAAGGGAGGACAGAGATGGGAAATGAAAGGATAACTGGCCTGGGAATGCGAAGATGAAAGAAAAAGAAAAAAATATATACCCGGAAGCAAAAACCAAACAACTCGACTATCCCGACATTGTGCTTTTGAAGGCATGAATGGAAATGAATTAACCTTTAACATTTTGACCATTTTGGTAATTCCAGGTGAATGGTTAGCTTAACTGGATAACTTTCTCTATAACTTTGTAATCCTATCTAATTATAACCTCTTGTTTTAGAGATTCAACCCACTAGATAAAACCAAAATACCCTTACAAAAAAGACTAACCTGATCCGCTAATGATTTGAACGTTTTGTGCACTTGTCTTCCCATCATCAGAAATCAGATTTGATCTTAATTAAGATAAAATATAATAATACCAGCCTTATGATCAGTCATGTTTACACGTTTGGTCCGTGCAGAACATAAACATAAATTCACTTCTCAAGCGATCTCCTTCTGCTCGTACGGATAAGGGATTCTATCCTCGCTCTTTGCGCTTGCTGAACACAAATACTGATTTAGACCATATATCACTGACAAAGGACTTTGAGCCTTAAATAAAAAAATGAAGAGCAGGAGAATGGAGAGAGGAATTGATATAGGTTGTATAATAATCCCCTTTTGCTGCACGAATTCCTGATATTGCCAAAGAGCAACGCAACTGCCTGACATCATTGATTAGGCGCAAGAATATACACCATTGAGGTTAGAGAGGCGACAGAATACAGAGCGTATTCGCTGGTTCTCTTTTCTAAGGTTCATCCAAGGAGTCACGGTGAATTGAATGAAAGACGAGAGAAGGCTATATCAAAATCCAATGCCTCAAAGGGAACGTGATAAAGAAAATCACATCATTTTTATTTTTAGTGAAAACTAAAATCCATCTGTTTTTAGTTTCTAAATTTTTCTTCAACGATTAACACCTTCAAAATTCGTAGTTCAATATTCAACGCTGAATTTCTAAATTATTAGCCATAATTTTTATTCATTCTTCTATAATAATTATTCCTTCTCCCCGAGGTCTTAATCATGAGTATTTTGAAAGATATATAGACGTTTTGGTTTCTCAATGATAAGTGAAACATATTCGCTACATGTCTTTAACAAGGATAAACTTTGACTCGGTCAGCTTGGGTGATACTGTCAACTAAACGAACTAAGGCCTAACTAAGCCTTTGCTCAAACCACGAGCAAAAGGAAGTTATTTTAGGTGAACGGAATTTATTTTCGCCGAGAATCTCAAATGGAAATCGAGTAGCATTTTCGGAAAGATCTTTAAAAAGATTCAAAATATATTTAAATAAAACTTTCCCGCAATATTGCGTCATGGAACTATAGTAGAGTAGAGCGTTTTGGCACCAGTGATAAGGTGCTTTCGCGCTTTTTTCGTAAAAGTACTTAATCTAGAATAGAGATCAGGGTTTGGACAAGAAATTTCTGATAATCTTATCTTTATTCATAACTTAAAATTTTTCGAGTAAAGTCTATGATAAACCCAATGTAATCGCGAATAATTTTCCGATTAGTTTTTTATGATTAACTGATAGTTGTGGATTATTTTGTCCAAACCCCCATCTCTAATCTAGAAAGTCCTCTCTTTCGTATAAAAATTTTGAGTTAAAAAAGGTGGCTTTATTAACCCTTTAATAAAGACCAAATTAATATCAACGTCCCATTGGGAAAAATATAATGTATTTTTCAGATTAATCCCGATGCAATGTAGCAGCTTAGTTAAATAATTTATTCAGATTAATCAGGCATTATAATGGGAGGTTAAAGGGAGCCTGAATGAATTATAGGGAAATAGTGACTTTGTTTCAATACCTTATCCTTAAAATAGTCCTTGATCACAAGGAACAAATAAACCGGCGAGTTTTTAATTTATTTATAAAATTTAATATTAACATTCTCCCTTTAAAATATATATTTTTTATCCTTAGGCTAACAGGGTTTCATTCAATCCGCTTTGCTGTATAGGGACTATATATACGTCGTTACAGGACTGCAGGCATCGCGTATCACCCTTCAGCTTTTTGGTAGTCGCAATATATATAATATGAAATTTCCGCTCCCTTTAAGCTAAAGTCTCGAGCGTACTATTATCCTCAGTATTCCACTCTCTCTTTCTCTCTTTTCCTCTCTATAGCTAGCCCCTCTTCCCCGCAATAATGCATGGATCTCGTGAAAGGAATATAGCCGCGCCTGGCCCCTCTTTCCTAGCGCCTTATAATAATCAACAAGATGCCCCTGTTGTCTGAAAAAAACTTTTCAACCAATATATTCCCACCACAAACATATACCGGTAATGAGATTTGCTAATTTATTTTTACATCCAATGACCTTTATATGGTACGAAGCTGAATCAGATAATAGGAGGAGACACATATACTTTGCATCTTCTTAGTTCTTTAATCCCGTAAAGAGAGTTTTAATCTTTGATTTTGTCAATTGTATACCTCCTCTTCCTATACTGATTATGCCCCCTCCGCTGGATCAGAGCGTGTCCCGTTTAGCTTTTTATTTTATGATTTATAATACAGGGTGTTACGAAAATGGTGGTAGGACCGAGCTACAGTGGGTTCTAAGGGTCATTTTAAGACGAAAATGTTCTATAACGTTTTGTCGTACGGGGCGCCTTTTAAGTGTTACGAAATGAGTCATGCGCGGATGACCCCTTAACGTACATTAATAAACTTACACTTATTTGCCCTTCCCGAATTTAATTTCAAAACTAAGAGGTTTCACCCTGGTGGATAGCTTTCCCCTGAACAGTGGTGCGAGAGGGTTGAAACACTTCTACAGGCGCTAAACATTTTGATCGGCATTAAATGGAAACTTGGAGCTAAAAATGGAACAGATTTTGAATTTATTTTCGGAATTACCATGCCAAAAAAACGTATTTTGAGTCTTGGGCATCAAAACGCCGGCCTAAATTCTCTTAATATTAAGACATTACAAGAGCTGTTGGAGGCTGAAATAATATGATTGGCCCTTCACTTCACGTACCCAAGTATAGAAATTAATTTAAAACACCAAAAGCGTGTCTAACAATTGTTTAGAAAATTCTGGAATACGTTTTTTTGGCATGGTAATTCCGAAAATAAATTCAGAACGTGTTCCATTTCCTTCAAACTTTTTTTTCTAGGAATCAAGTTTAAAATTTTAGTTATTCTATGGGAGTCTAATGAAATGAAAAGTAAAAACGACGTCACGCGTATTTAAAACCAGCCTCGTGAATTTTCACAATTTCTTGTGATTAAATTCACAAGCTTGGCGCGAGATCTAATTAGTCAGTTCACACTAGAGACTCTGAAACCAGTTTTAACCGTTATGAAAAAGTCAAAATAGAAAATTTTGGGGTTAAATATAGAGAGCTATTGTCCAAAAATGGAAATTTAGCTTGAAAAATCGATTTGAACATCCCAAACGGTTCCAAAGTGTTTAGTGTGAACGTAGCTTTTGACTAGATCCGAATCGAGTCAGGTTTTGCGTATCTACTTTTAGCAAATCTGCGAAGCGAAACAATGTTAACACCATGGCAATTTCTTTGGAGACATGTTTAAATAGGAATCCCCTTTGGGGACGCGGAAATGAGGACAGAAAGCGACTAAAAATCGCATAAACCTTCTCTCAATAATGTCCAGACTCTCTTGTTTAAGGAGGCCGAAAGAGCGCTCAAAAATTCTGGTCACGATTTTTTTTTTTTGTTTTTTTTTAGAATAAGATGATGGTGGTGGTAGCCGTAAGGGGTGGGCTGGTCCTTCCCTCCCTCCGGTGTACAAAGGTGTAACATCGTTGGATATAAAAAGTGAAAGAAAGGGGTGTAAAGAAGGCGGAGGAGGACGAGAGAATATCCCGGTTATTTTTTCTTTCTAAACAACCAGGAAAGATAAAGCTATAAGAACGACAACAATATGGATCAGTCCCGGTAAAGAAGGGATGCCAAAACATAAGGCAAAGTTTACTTCGTATAACGAAACATTTCCTGTTTTCAGCACGAAGAAAGTATAGGCTCCCATTTATTATATCAGAAAATGATAGTAAACAAGAAATTATTCTTGAGCTTTGACCGAGCCGGAAGCTATAACGTATTTTTTCTCCCTACTTTGAATTTTGGGAGCAACGTCGTTACCAATGGGAGGAATTTGATATTCCTTTTCTTTACTATCTCAAATTTAACGCCTGCAGAACCAAGAAGGAAAGTGAAACGAAAGAATTCGGCTTACACAATCAGGAAATATCTTCTAGTTTGGTCAGAAATGGTCCAATTTGGAAAATTACAACAGAATTCGACCAAATAGAGGTCGGGGTTTAGACAAGATATTCCACAAATATTTGGAAAATCAGTTAATTATCATTAATATTGAGTTAAATATTTCGATTTGATTTATCATAGACTTCCCGCGGATAATTTCAAATAATGAAAAGATAAGTCCAAATCCCAACCTCTACCTGAATTGAGTCAGGTCACGTGTGTACTTTAAGCTGGAAGTGACTATACCTTTTTTTTTCACTCTTTTTTAAATCATGGCAAATTTTCACGGTTTAACCAGAGATGATGCGAATTTTTTCCTTTGGCTTTCTTTTTATTTTAGAATAAAAGGGTGAGCGGATATCTAAAGAGATTAGAATCTTAGCTACCCACGGATTTTTGTCTTTTCAAAAAAAAAAATTAAATGGGATTAGAATGTAGACTTGCAGGAAAAAATGAGGCTGGCATATTCCCAGTTATAAAAGTTGAAACATGTTATTTCCGTCTCAATTTGGACTTGGAAAAAAAGGCTTCTTCGCATTTAGAAGGAGTCGTAATATAAAACCCTAGTACGTTGTTCGAAAAGGGTATATCTAACCATGCTTCTTTTTGTCTCTATTGAAACCTTTTGAGCTTATTTTTACCCTAAAAAGTTTTATTTTTTCCCCAGATTTTATCTCTACTATTTCGTGCGCACATTTTAATTTCAAATGATGGTTTATTTATTAATCACTACCATCAAAGACTATATCAAGGTTACGAGAGTTTCCTTCCCCGAGTATAAAAACATTTGTTTTTATTTTAAACGTTAATTAATACTCCTAAATCATCGTGATTGTTATACTATAACAGTCAATGATAAATCCTTTTGTAACGTTCAATATTTAAAATATATTTTTGGAAGAGATTTTGGCGAATGAATGGATTAACGCCCCACAGAATGAATTCCTTTATCTCAAAGAGGAGGAAGAATAGTTCAATCAGGAGTACAAAAATATAAACCTTCCAGAATACTTATATTAGTTATCATAAAAAAAACGTTATCTCGTTGCTTTTTTGGCAAAGTTTTACCTATTTAAGAGTCATGTAAACGTAAACGATATTGTTGATATAAATTACGAGTTTTTTACGATGACACCGTTATTATCACCAGCTAACACTTACAGGGGCAAACTAACTAATGTATTTTCTATAAAACGCCTGTAGAAGTGTTTTAACTGTCGCGCTTCGGTGCTCAAGGAAAAAGATACTTATAGAGGCAAAATAAATACAGGTTTATTAAGTTGCCTTACAAAGTACACCCTTTTAAATGGGGGCAGTTCCCCTATAGTTAGGGGATCTCAGCTTAAATAAAAAATACAATAATAAACAATACGAGTATCATTTAAAATGGAAAACATTATGAACCGGCATATAATAGACAATGTTAGACAATCACACACGTGTCACGAGTTACTAAAAACGTGGATCTCAGTCAGGGTCAGAAACGCCTGTCCTAATTTTTCCCCCACCAGGTGTCTAGTATGTTATTAACCACGTGGTGGTTCCATTTTTACAACCGGAGAGTCCCAGTACATCTTCTAGAGGATCCCCAAAAAAGCAATCCGCGCCACTCCAACGCTACCATATCTGGGCCTGACAAGACACGAGTATGGAATGGGAGTTTTTATTGCAAACGAACGGCTTAAATTCAAACTCGAAGTTCGAGTTAGTGATTAAGGCTTTATAATAATAATATAATTATAATATTAATATTATTATAATTAAATATAATAGAATATTTTTAAGACGTTTAGTAAGTTCAGTAATGATCGCTATCAAAGTTAATTTTGTAATGACATGAATCAAAGAGTAATTTTAGTAATAATAAAATAAAATTATTATTCTTTTATGTATATTATTATGCCCCATAAATAATTATTAATATTATATAAAATAGTTTAATTTATGAAGGGCAACTTATCTAGTTAGAAATAACTAATCAATCACGTGCCGTTATAGCGGGGTAAAGTCTCCTAAAATGACGTCATTAGATTGTCGTCATTTTATTTTCCTGAAATCCAAAATAGCCCTTCAATAAATGTTATCTTTATAGATACCATTTAAATCTTAAAGTTACGTGTCAAAACCTAAGAGGCAATCATTGCGTTTAGATAAAAGTGCGCGGTTTATAACCAAAAAAGATAATAAAGATAAAGCGTTTGAAAAATTAACTTAACCAGTTACTTACATAAAAAATATATTCTACAACGTCGTAAATACGAAAGAAGCATATTTTTCATCCCTGCCAGTATCAACCCCCCTCTTTTTTTATATGAAAAATGATACGGACAAGAAGGTATACGTTACTATACCCAAAAAAAAAAAATAAAATAAAAAACGAAAAAAGAAAAAAAGAAAAAAGAAAAATAGAAATAAGAAAAACATTTTTTTTTTTTTTTTTTTTTTTTTTTTTCATTTTTCTTTTTCCGGAACGCGAGTTATGGGTGCACAAACAAACCAAAAGGCCCCCTATAGATCTTTTGGTCCCCCTTTTCCACCCCCTTCTCGTCTTCCATAAGAAATATAAGATGGAAGAAATAAAAAAGAAAAAGAAGAAAAATAAAATAATAATAAGTATACTTCGTTTGAAATCAGTTTGCATAATAATGAAAGGCGTAGCGGATTGTTACGCAATGCTACACCTTATAGTGTAAAAAGTAGTCAATGTCAGCTCTTCTTGATGACGAATATAGAATAAAAGGGGTTGGCAATATTGGGAGGGGGGCGAAAGTGTCCCTTTTATGGGCTGAGACGCGATTCCAGGGCGCCTGTAAATCATACTTATTCGAGCCATATAGACAACAGCACATACCAGCTAGTTGGCCAACAGATTCCTTATATAGATCAGAAGAAAAAGAAATAAACAAGCCGGTTGAGCGGAAGAAGAAAGTGGAAACGTTTCGAGGGAAATTGGAAAATTATTTTGCCTTTGGTTGATTAAGATCACATAAAGGGAGAATGCACCTAGCAACAAGTGATTTTTCTAGATTCCTAAATATTGAGCTAGAAATAAATTTAAATCTTACCCGCAAAATAGGCTTAGCTGGATTTATGGAGATACCCCGCATTCCCCATATAAGGGCCATTGATCACTAGTCCTTATACGGGGAGTTCAGGATCCAGCTAAGCCTAGTTTGATGGCAAGTTTTAAATTTATTTAATATTTGTTTGTAAAAAATTTACACGTTGTGGTTAGTTTGCATACTCCATTTAAAGGCATACTAAACTCTGATAATAAGTTATTTTACAACGATTTCGACTGTTATAATACGAGGGAAAACGTATCAAAACTCACCAAAGGTTTCTATGCAATTTAATCGCGAAATAGACTCGTAAATTATTTACTTCGATGATCGGGATTGGCCAAAGTCGAGGCGCCTAAGTGACCTGGCGCCCAAATATCTCGCGCTTAAGATTTCGTGTACCGTTAAAAAGGGCTATACCAGAAGTAAATATGTCGAAGTAGCGGGACAAGCCGCTTGCACCAAAAAAATTAGCACGAGCCTCAAAAGAACAACAGCAACTCCCCATAAGAGTCTGGGTCCACGTAATGTTAAAAATTTTCGTCTCTTTTATGATAAATTCGTATTATATTATTAAAATAGGGTAGTTGGGGGATAATTTAAAGCTAAAATTCGAGCTCACAACTGTAAATTTTGGGAATTACAACGAATGGAAGGTTTCTTCCATAATGTAAAGAATAGGAAGAATCTATGACTTCCGTGCCGGATATGAAAGCCTTCCCCCACACGAAAATCTTGAACGGTTATTATTTTAGATTCATAATTATGTTAGGAAAATATTAGGAAAGAATTATTTTGTAACTGCCACGGGTATAGTGCTGGCGGCAAAATGAAATTCGTATATTTTTGGTCTACTATGCCTCGAAATCCTCGAAAACGCCTGTAGAAGTGTTCCACTTGTCAAGCATTCATGCAGTAGGCTTTTGCTAGCTTTACAGGGGCCGTGCAAGGACTATATAGCTTACTTGAATAGTCTTTGGTGTATAAGAAACTCGAAAAATAAATAGAGAAATCATACCAATTAGAAGATACTGTAGTAGTATCTTTAATTTTTATTTCATATTAAACAAAACACACTTGTATAAAACGGACAAATTATTCATTTAACGCTAAGGTTTTCTACGTTTAACGTATGTCTGGTAGTTCAAGCTCAGTGGCATCTTCACACACTACACGCAATTTTGACTGGTACCAACTGCCTCGATCTTCATGGCGACGATAACCAAGATACCAGATTACGCTGCTAACGTGAACACAAGTACCTATCGTCAAACTACCACCTTTGCAATTGCAATACCAGCCTTTAATGGCATTTGCACCTGTCCCGTTCGGTACATAACGAATTAGAGCTTGGTGAACAGCTGAGGTGGAAAATTAACCAGGCACGCGTATACGAATTAAGTCATGTTCAACTTTGGACACTTTGACGCTGAAAGAGCCGGATTTCTCTATAGTCAACGCCACATAAGATTCAGCGCGTTACGTTTTAAAGTCGCTCATTACCACCTCACGTACATCACTTTCACGAAGTACAGGGAAGTCTTGAAATTCACTATCCTCAATTCGTTGCCATTTAGACGGTTTGCGAAGCAGATTATCGCGCTCAACTACTTCCTTAAGAGGATTTTCTTTCGTAGAGACTGCCAGCATTTTTTCGACGGAGTCTTCCCAGGAACCTTTAAGATGTAACTCCGGGTGGTAGGCGTTCAACAGCGCAGCAGCAATTTGAAGAAGTTCCGGAACTAATGGTAACATATGCACAGGTATACGGTTTTGAAAAAAACGATACACCGTCTGCAAATGCCCATTCCTAACTTCAACCGGCCACCTGAGGTACGTTACTTGTCGGGAACGATTAACTTCTTGCGTGTTTACTTGCTTCTCGCCTTTAGACAAGAACGAAGGCATTTGTAAATCCACACCCAGTTCAGTCAGTATTTAATATTTTTTGCCAGCCAGGTTGGCGAAAAATAATTAAACCTGTTTTTATAAACATTAAAAAAATTGTAATATCTGGTTTGAACCATGATCTTAAGAACTTTCCTTATCAATAACATCAATGTGAGAGTCACTTGGAATTTGTTACGCGTGCAATCGGAAAGTTACCAATAGTACAAGTAGAGGTATAGGCACTCACGTAAAGGCTGGCTTTGCTCGTTTTCTTCGTTTTAGTAAAGGGTTATTACCACTTGTAATTAATAGCAAAACAACGAAGATTTGTTTAAAGTGCTCGGGTCTGTCACGAAAGTTTCAAACGTTCTTAAATGCTTGCAAATCGTCCTTCAGTAGTGATCATGGCTCTTCAACGTCATCGTCTTCACCACAAAAACGAAGACAAATGACGCAAGTATCTAATCCATCAACGTCAACAGTACCTGAGCCATCAACGTCCACAGTACCTGAACCAACAAAGTCCACAGTATCTAATCCATCACCGTCACCAATACCTCAGCCATCAACGTCGCAATTACCACGAAAGCGTACGTCATCAAACACTATTGCCATAAAGCACAGTTGTGTTCGGCCCCTGCCAAAGACTTGCTTCATTTGCGGTGTTAGTACACGAACCAGGGTAAAAGCCGAAGTGAGAACAAGTATATTTGTGGAAAGAGCCATATTTATTCATCGGGACAACCGAATGTGCTCCACGCATCTCGTTAACGGAGAGCTTCCCACCGAAATAATTGCTGGAATTCAGGTTTCCGCTAGATCAACCATTATGACTGCCACGGACATTGAGCAACTATTACAGGACCTCAGGAAATGTGTTAACGACCTACGGACGCCGAGCTTTGACAACTTCATACAAAGTGATGAAGACTGTAAAGTATTAACTTCATTGTCCCTGCACGAGTTCCTAGAGTTGCATTCGACTATTGAGGACATTATTCGTACCATCAGATGCTGTTCGTCGAAGACAGCTCTAGCAGTATTATTGGTGAAATTACGATTGGGTATCTCCAATAAGGTGTTATCAACTTTATTTCATTTAACTGAAAGATCGGTATCAAACTGGGTAAAAGCGGTTATTATGGCTTTATCGGAGCATTTCGTGCCACATCATTTTGGCCTGCAACACTTATCACGTGACAATCTGATAACAAACCATCAATCTGGAGCAGCAGTAAAACTCTTTGCTAACAACAAGCCTAATTGTCTTATTACCATTGTAGATGGCACCTATATCAAGGTTGGAAGATCCAAGGACTATACCGTTCTTCACAAATCCTTCTGTGTGCACAAAGGCCAGCATATCCTCAAGCCAATGTTAATGGTAACAACTACGGGTTACATAATAGATATAATCGGACCCTACTTTGCTAATGGCCGCAATAACGACGCGCGCATTTTAAACCATTCTATCAAAAAGAGAGAAGAACTCCACTCTTTCTTTCAAGTTGGTGACGTTGTACTGGCAGACCGCGGTTTTCGAGACTCCAACAGCGTACTGACTGAACTGGGTGTGGATTTACAAATGCCTTCGTTCTTGTCTAAAGGCGAGAAGCAAGTAAACACGCAAGAAGTTAATCGTTCCCGACAAGTAACGTACCTCAGGTGGCCGGTTGAAGTTAGGAATGGGCATTTGCAGACGGTGTATCGTTTTTTTCAAAACCGTATACCTGTGCATATGTTACCATTAGTTCCGGAACTTCTTCAAATTGCTGCTGCGCTGTTGAACGCCTACCACCCGGAGTTACATCTTAAAGGTTCCTGGGAAGACTCCGTCGAAAAAATGCTGGCAGTCTCTACGAAAGAAAATCCTCTTAAGGAAGTAGTTGAGCGCGATAATCTGCTTCGCAAACCGTCTAAATGGCAACGAATTGAGGATAGTGAATTTCAAGACTTCCCTGTACTTCGTGAAAGTGATGTACGTGAGGTGGTAATGAGCGACTTTAAAACGTAACGCGCTGAATCTTATGTGGCGTTGACTATAGAGAAATCCGGCTCTTTCAGCGTCAAAGTGTCCAAAGTTGAACATGACTTAATTCGTATACGCGTGCCTGGTTAATTTTCCACCTCAGCTGTTCACCAAGCTCTAATTCGTTATGTACCGAACGGGACAGGTGCAAATGCCATTAAAGGCTGGTATTGCAATTGCAAAGGTGGTAGTTTGACGATAGGTACTTGTGTTCACGTTAGCAGCGTAATCTGGTATGTTGGTTATCGTCGCCATGAAGATCGAGGCAGTTGGTACCAGTCAAAATTGCGTGTAGTGTGTGAAGATGCCACTGAGCTTGAACTACCAGACATACGTTAAACGTAGAAAACCTTAGCGTTAAATGAATAATTTGTCCGTTTTATACAAGTGTGTTTTGTTTAATATGAAATAAAAATTAAAGATACTACTACAGTATCTTCTAATTGGTATGATTTCTCTATTTATTTTTCGAGTTTCTTATACACCAAAGACTATTCAAGTAAGCTATATAGTCTTTGCACGGCCCCTGTAAAGCTAGCAAAAGCCTACTGCATGAATGCTTGACAAGTGGAACACTTCTACAGGCGTTTTCGAGGATTTCGAGGCATAGTAGACCAAAAATATACGAATTTCATTTTGCCGCCAGCACTATACCCGTGGCAGTTACAAAATAATTCTTTCCTAATATTTTCCTAACATAATTATGAATCTAAAATAATAACCGTTCAAGATTTTCGTGTGGGGGAAGGCTTTCATATCCGGCACGGAAGTCATAGATTCTTCCTATTCTTTACATTATGGAAGAAACCTTCCATTCGTTGTAATTCCCAAAATTTACAGTTGTGAGCTCGAATTTTAGCTTTAAATTATCCCCCAACTACCCTATTTTAATAATATAATACGAATTTATCATAAAAGAGACGAAAATTTTTAACATTACGTGGACCCAGACTCTTATGGGGAGTTGCTGTTGTTCTTTAGCTTTTGGCGGGAAACCGCGGATGAATACATGAAATGACGAGGCAGACGGTTTCAGGTCGTCATTTCTCTACTGTTTTTTCGTGAATTTTATCTCCACGAGCGCCAAACGGAAAGGCGCGAAAAAAAAATAGAAAAGTGACGTCTCCCTAAAAAGGTTAGGATACCTATTATCATATATTTACTTCTGGTTATAAAACCTATACCCTGCAATACAGAACGAACAATAAAGATATTTCACCCTAAATATACATTATATCAGGGACGAAACTAAATCGGAAAAGGGGTTTGGGAGAAATCTAGGCGAAATATGCCTACGGGACAGAAATTGGCTCGGCGCCTCGGACCAAAATAACTTTTTTGTTATACGACTATATAACGGAAATATCTTTCGTACAGCCGCCGCTGCGAGCTAGTCAGTGAGTGAGAAAGTGGGTGGCCGAACTATAAGAAAAATAACAGTATGTATATATAGGTATAAGTCATATACACGTATACTTGCAACGATATTGATAAGTAACTGCGAAACGATTCATTGGAGTACTTTGTCAACCAGATATGGCGTTTTTCTCTCTCAACTCATTCTCAAGAGGATAAAGGATACTTCATTTTTCTTTTTTTTTTTTTTCAATGGCTATCTGTCATTGGCAGACCAAAGTACTATACCAAGCATTCGGTTTAACTCGATCGTATTTATTTCTCCTTCTCGGAAGATTCAACAGTCAAGAAATGGGAGAATTTCGTGCTTATATCGTTGCTTTATATTTATTTCTATAAATTTCCTATAGATGAGCTGAAATATTATTATTTTTATGAATAAATCAAGTACATGGTTAATAATTGATTACTGGGGTCAGAACAAATTTCCAGATCGAATATTATATCGATACTGTACAAACAGTTCTAAAGCGACGTGAATCGATATGTCCTATAAGATAACGAATTCAGGGAGTCCAGCCATTTCAATTCATTATAGGAAATATAGGATTATTATTTATAAAATATAGGATTATACAGGACGCAAAATTAGGTTTTAAAGGTAATATAGGACTAAAATTATCTCAAATAAAGGATTTTGCAAGGCTAATTTCAGCAAATATACCTTGTAAAAAATGATATTGTATTTTCCAGTTATATACGAGAACTACTTTCTCACAAACGCGATAGACACGCGGCTCACAAGTCAGTTGAATTTCTTTAGATATTGAACTCGCGTGAAACCGTTAAGAGTTGGTTTGAACTCCCCCCACCCCGTTAGGTTGTTCCAGCTCTAATTGTGAAAAGCAATATACAAATCTTAGGGTCTGCTTACGCGAAACATTCAAGTTTTTGACGGCGCAGCGATAATTTTTGATTCAAAAATGTGCATTAACTCAAAATTGTAGGGCTTTATAGGACATTTTAAGGAAATACAGGATGATATAGGGCATGTTTTAAAATATAGGATTTTATAGGACCACTGGGCAAATTGATTTTGACGTACTTTTGAAAGTTTTGAAAAAGTGAAAAAACAAATATTATCCAGACTTCGAAAGACCAAAGCAAGTTTTGAGTCTTCAATATCAGATTTAAAAAAAAAAAAAAAATGAGGATATCATATCAAAAAATATATTATTCTTTATGTATGTCTGTGGGGATCACTAAAGAAAATTGATACAAAATGTATCTTTACTGGGAAAATGCAAACTGCCCTTGAACACGAGTATATTAAGGACCAGTTTTTACAGCAAAAGCGCGGCTTTAAATTGAACTCAAATAAATTTGATTTGTTTAGGCTTGATTTAGGCAAGGAGGATCAGAGAAGGAGAGGAAATGTGGGGCTGCGTTGAGTTAGAGAGAGAAGAGCCAACCTCCCACTCGGGTGGAAAGGGGGGATAGGAAATTCTCGAGGTAAACTGTTGTCACGTGGTCGCTAGCTAGCGCGTCTCATAAAGGATTCGTTTTACCCACGCGACAACATTTTACCACGAAACGTCTCTACCCCCGTTCTCCCAGAGTGGGAGTTTAGGCAGACGCAGTAGGAACCGCGCCGTCCCCACATTTCCTCTCCTTCTCTGATCCTCCTTGATTTAGGCTTCGCGTTTTAAGAGTGGTTTTAAAGTAGACACGCAACCAGCAGCTCAATTCGGGCCTCTTCAAATTGACCTCGCGCCAAACACGTAAATTTAATTTCAAGAATATAAAAATTCTGGAGGCTGTTTTTACATACGCGTGACGTCATAGTTGATTTTTCTTTCAATGTGTTCCCATAGAATAACGATAGAAATCGGCTATCCCAAAGAGGAAAGATCTTATGATTTGGTCAAAAAAAGGTGAAATTGGAAAATTTCAACAGAATCCGATCAATTTGAACAAATGAAATAATCTGAATTTAACAAAAGAGGACCTAAATTTGAAATGCCTTTGGCCCGCATTTGTTGAATTCTGGTTATTTCAGTTGATCTATATAGTCGAATTATGTTGAATTTTTCCAATTTGGATCATTTTGAACCAAATTAGAAGATATTTTCCTCTTTGGGAAAGCCGATTGAAATGAAAATCAACTATGACGTCACGCGTATATAAAAAAGGCTCGCAAATTTTTTCATTTCTTGAAAATTGTTCATAAGCGCGACCTTTAACGGCAAACAGTGTTCATGCAAAAGTAGGAATAGGAACTAACAAAACCTCGTGCGTGATTGCTACGGATAGAGAAAGGCAGACGCGCTCGTGGACTTTTCCGTTAGAGGACGGTTATGAACGCCAGGTTTTGTTACAGCTTTACAGCATATTAAAATACTTGACCGTTGTTAATAGTCCTAGCTGTCATTTTTAACTACTATTAAATGGCCATTTTAGCTTTTAATTGGAATCTCGAGAACGCTACGTGTATGTGGGGAGACTCACATTTAGTGTGCACAGTTCATATATCGTTTATCGACAAAAAACTATACAATAAAAGAACTAATCACATTTTTAATAATGATGACGACGAAGAAAAACATTTCCACACTCCATATATTAGGCCTAATAATCATTTAAGAGGCTACGCAATCATTAACGACCATTATCAACCCCGCGGCCGACCAAAACTCATTCGAAACAAGGGTAAATCGAATCGTCTTCGTCTCTAATATCACCCTCTCCTATAACAATAATTCGTTCATTTTTCCATCATTAAATATTACCAAGAACTAATATAGAAGTACGGAAATATGTCAGTTTCATTATTTTCGGTGTCTATTCAGTATTTTCACGAATGCTTACAGAACGTTTACTATAGTATTCAAGAATTTTATTTTACTAACAAACAAGGGAAAGCATTCACTAGTTCGCTGCCACTTTGGAGCACGAATTTATTAACATGTACCAAACTACCTTATTTAAATTATTGGACTTTTACGGCCAAAACTCAAAAGGTTTGAAGGCGTATTAAAGGCCCTATCTGCTCCGCAATTTCCTCCTTTAAAATACTCTTCCCTTATGCACACAGCCTAACTTTGACTGCGCAATTTGTTATGGTCAACGTCGTCTGCTAAGCTAGAAAAGAAGGCGAATATTTAAAAGGGATCGCAGATATCCCTTTAATGGGGGCTCGAACAAAAAAACGTGCTGGTCTAAAACTTTAGATATGGTAGCATTGTATGCTAATGAATACGTGCGAAAAATGGCATCGAAAACGATGCGTTGAATGTGAAAGGTTTCTTTTGTTAGCTTAACACAATATTTTAAGAGTTTTTCCAAGAACATTAAATACAAGTATACGACTTCAAATCCGTTCGTTATACGTTCTCGGCCTTCGTAAATTACATCCTGCTATTAGCGCTATAACAAACCTGGTGACCGGCCACATTGTACACCAGTATACCACCAGTAATAAAGCAGCGCGTTTCCCGCCGTTATGAAGATCGTTATTACGTATATGCCTCGGCCCTTTCCTTCCTTCGCCTGACCTCCAAATATCCCATTCCTTGTCGTTTCAATCTAAGATCCGAGCCAGTGATAAACACGTATTACAGTGAAGTATACACGCGACTAATGATGGGAATATTCCCTGATTTTTGTGAGTAGCAATTAAGTTCTAGTAATACAAAATAGGGACTTCACAAAATAAAAAATAAGGTAGATATAGACCAAAATTTTAAAAGTAGTCCCGACTAATTAGGGACCAATTTTCAAGTTACAATTTTCTTTAAGTTACTTAAGCCCTTAGCGCCACCTAAACATATAAATAGACATTTATCCGGAAAAACTTCGAAAATAAGGACTAAATACTGATTTTAAGGTGGCTTAGGGGTCAAATAAAAAAACAGTCCTAACTTCAAGAAATTGTAGCCCTGCTAGCTGCAAATTAAAGCTATAGACTTTCGTTGAACTTGAATTTTAATGCTGTTTTATGCGTAACTTTAGGCCCGGCTTCTTTTAAGAGATTTATTTTTAGTATACGACGAAATAAATCACTCCTTTGACCATTTGTTTACTGTAAGATTTTTGTAACGAAGAAGCGATACTTTCAAGATTTACTTACACTATTATCAAAAGAAAAAATTTGTACTTCTAAGATGATATAGACTTATATTGAACATCTATTGTTTTTACTGTAGGTTTGCTTCTATTTCTTAATGATTCTTTCTAATGAACTTCCCGCCAAATACAACATTATCGCTAGAGCAGGAGGTAACACGCCTATACTAGTTGACCGCCCCCATCTCGCGCGTAACAAGCACTTATGCAAAACTGGGGGAGTTGTTAACGCGATTCGTGTTTAATTTCACCGTTAAAGGCTTAAAACCGGTCTTATATTGACCAAAGGGTACGAGAGGAGAACGAGAAAACGAGCAACGTGAACGAGCCCGAGGAACTAGGAGTCTGGTCTAATTACCAACATAAGGACCAAAAGGGGAGGGGAACTAGGCGGGAACATGGTCGCGTGAGCCCGTACAGAATTGATATATATATTTGAAGATAAAGGCGGGAAAAGAGAGAATACTGACTTCAGCGGAGGTGTTGAGGAAAGCGTACCTAATCTAGATCTTTATACTAAACTATAGACGATGAACCCCGAGCTCGCGAATTATATAGAAGAGAGAAGGGAATCGGTGAAATAAGGCGAGTTATACGGAGATTTAAGATCGTTTAATTCGGGGTCATTTTAATTCCGCATAGCGGCTATATAACGCCCTTTGAAGGCGCTCTTATACTTCGCAAGCCCCTCTAAATTTTCCGCCGTTTTGAATATAACTATTATTAGGTGATTATAGGAAATGGAAAGAGAGGACAGAGCGTCTTAGAAAATTTATGGAATTATACCAGCCCAATATGTACGTTATATCACCGTTTCGAAGTATCTATTTGAATGTCCGTTCAAGCTATAGATGGGAAAACTTCTACTCAACCAATTAACAATTACTCTTACTCTTTTACCGATGAAAGTGAAGTGTTTGATTCTGTCAGGGTCAGCTTGGAACCAAATATAGAGCACACAAATCCTGAACGTTTGCGTTTATTTATTTCGAGGAAGGAAGCTTAACAAATGGGGAGTAGATCATGAATGCTAGAAGATACCCAACCAAATACAGTTTTTAAGGAAGCCAATCAGGTGGTACAGTCGTATCAATAACAATTTAGCTACGGTCACACTAGCCTTTCTTAATCGAATTGAAACGGTAAAATCAAACCGATATTCAAATCGACAGGAATCGTTTTAAGCGTCACGTTTTCACACGTTATGTAATAAATCGATTTATCGTAGCTTCATCTATCGGTTGTTGAAACCGAATCGGTACGAAACTGGTTCCTGAATCAGTTTCGAGAAATCGAATCAAATCGATACCACACAACTCCAGCGAAACGTTTTGAAACGATTTAAATTGATTCCAAGGCCTAGTATGAACGCAGCTTTTGAACACGTAAAAATAGGAAAGTTTCTTCTGTATACGACCGTACTGTCATCGGGTCTACCTGCCAATTTACAACGAAACAACTATAGCCTTGTTCGGTCGTGTGAAAGGGAAACCGTATTTTCTACAATCTATTTGATTAGATTTCTCGAAACTGCTTCGGGAACCAGTTTCGTACCGATTCGGTTTCAATAACCGATAGATGAAGTTTCAATAAATCGATTTATAAAGATAACACGTGACGCTTAAAACGATTCCTGGCGATTTGAATATCGGTTTGTTTTTACCGTTTCAAATCGATTAAGAAATGCTAGTGCGACCGTAGCTTATGTTTGGTGTTTGGATTAAGCTCGTAACAAAAAGTAAACTTATCCCATTTTACGTTCCCTTTGAACACGAACCGTTTATATCATGACAAGCAAAATGCGCTAGAAACCAAAATAGATGGAAGCATCTTTACAGACACACGTATTCAATTATGGCGTAAATAGGGCCGGGGAATCCCTTTATACGCTCGAGATGGGATAGAGCCCTATACCCAGGCTATTATTATCAACCAGCTATACATGAGGTTCAGAAACTCGAGAACTCGTACTATAAGCGAGCCAGATTACAATCATCTAATCAAACTCTGGGGTTCGCGCTCCTTAATAAGATCGCAATCCAGTTCTGGGCGCTGGAACTCGCAAATGAGCTTCGTGTATCGCGTTATTTACAGAACAAAAATTAAGTAACTGGAAAAACTAAAATTCTAGACATTTGATAAAACAAGCTATTAATTATCGATTACACCCCGAGACGAAAAGATGACAAGAGCAAGAAGTTCTTAAAGGGAGAATGCAACCTAATAACAAGAGATTTTTTATCGATTCCTTATCGTTTAAATATGCCTAATCCAACAGTAAAAAAAAATACAAAATAATATTAAACTAGAAATAAATTTAAAACTTACCCGGAAATAGGCTTAGCTGGATTCATGGAGATCCTGCATTCCCCATGGCCATCGATCAATGTCATTGGTCGCTATTCCTTATATGGGGAATGCAGAATCTCCAAGAATCCAGCTAAGCCTATTTTGATGGGAAGTTTTAAATTTATTTCTAGTTAAATTTTTGTTTGTATTTTTTTGGCTGTTTGACTAGGCCTATTTAAAAGATGAGGAACCGTTAAAAAAATCACTTGTTGTTAGGTTGCATTCTCCCTTTAACTAGTTAAGAGTTTCTGGATACCATAGTTTAAAATAAACTATTTATTTATTCAACGTATTTACGTTGTTTTTTCCCTAGATTTATATATAGTTTGAATTCCCCCTTGGAGGTAATTGTTGGGGATATCATTGTGAACTTATGAGGAATTAATCTTCTGCAGTGAATAATGAATTATTTTAATTCTTCAAACGGTTTGATTCATTTTTTAAACTTTTTTTTTTTTTTTTTTTTTTAATTTCCAACCTTTCTCACAGGTTTCCAATCTTTTCCAAAAGATTTTCCAGCATTTTACTAACTTTTCCCAACCTATTTCCAGCTTTAACCCACCTTTTTCAACCGTTTTCCAACTTCTTTCCTATATTTCCTTACATTTCTTTCAATTTCGGATATTTGAATATTTTCCATCATTTGACGATTTTGAAATTTCCTTTTATATTTCCCGCGAGTTTCGATCGAATACATTTTCGACATTTGCTTCCCAGACTTGAAAACGATTCGATCTATTCAAAACCTAAGAAAAGATCAAATACCCAAACTTCCGATTGCGCCATATACTCCTCACGAAAGGTCGGTAAATTCAGATACATTGTGTTTGCACTGAGTATATAAAGTGGTATTTCGCAATAAGTTGGAATACTAGAGGCGCGTGGCTAAGGCTTAGAGCTTAGATTCTTGGAAGTTTGTCTAAGTTCCGTAGAAGCTTTGAGAAATTGGAAGCTTCCGAGGCGAAAAGGGGAAAATGGTCGAGACGGGAATTTCCATTATTCTCGCCTACTTAACTAAGAAACTATAGCGAATTAGGGCCGCAATTGACTAAAAAGGTTTTAATAATGGGTTAACGGACAGCTCGAGAAATTGTCCAAGTATGGGCCTCCGTCTTCCTAATACGAGCGTTAATATACATTTATTCGAATTTACTCTCTTACCTAGACAGTAATCTCTAGAGGGAATAAAGCCAAATTAACTCGGGACTTCGGAGAAGGTACGCGAGCCTTAGTCCGTCGTAACCTTAGAATAGCCTCTTTTTTACGCCACTAAATATCCGTTTATTATAGTTAAATTAAACGTTTCCTAGCACGGAAGCGACTGCAGCTAAATCTCTTGAACCGTGTAAATCTAGGTAGTTAAATCGTTAATGCATATTTCGCAGTCCTCGCCGGCGCCCGCGCTCGCCAGATTACCAGAACTGAGAATTAGAACGATTCCAAGTAGAGTTTCTTAATCTAAAAGGGCAAATCTCCGCAAAAAGGTTTGATCTTAACACCAAGAGTTAAATTAGAAACTTATTTTTCATAGAACTCAAAGAATTTTTTTAAAAATTTTGTATTAATTTATGTATGCTTTTAGCAATTTTTGTAAGTTGTACTCAACATAAAATGATTTTTATACGGATTTTGTATCATCTTCGACTAACTCTTGATAATTGTCCTCAATTGCGAAGTTCTCTCGTTGAGATTTTTATAATTGGATTCATTTGTGTCCTAAGTTTCTCTGAGAAATTGATAATTGGAGTCTATTGCGGCTTAAAGGGAGAATGCAACCTAACAACACGTGATTTTTCATCGATTCCTTATTGTTTAAATAGGCCTAATCCACTAGTGAAAAGATTTACGAACAAATATTAAACTAGAAAGCAAACTTACCCGAAAAATAGGCTTAGCGTGATTCAGGGAGATCCAGAGTTCCTCGCGTATAAGGTCTAGCGACCAATCGAACGCGATTGTAAGTCTCGTGGAGATCTCGCGTGAACGATGGGCCTTTGCTCATTGCTCGCTAGACCTTACACGGAGGCAATTGAGGATCTCTATGAATCTCGCTAAGACTATTTTTCTGGTAAGCTTTAAATTTATTTCTTTAATAATTGTTTTGTAAACTTTTATTGGTTTTATTTTATTCGGCCTATTTAAACGATAAAGAATCGATAAAAATCACTTATTATTAGGTTGCATTGTCCCTTTAACTCTCACTGAAACTTTGGTAATTGAATTCATTTGTGTCGATCCATTAACTCTTACAAAGATATTTATAATTTGAATTATTTAATGGATAAATATCACTAATCTTCTTCCATTATCAAACGTAACAACCACTAAAAACCGGATTTTCTCTGAAGACTTGTCCTTTTGAGAGAACATACGTTAGGCCGAGAGAGTTTTAGGAAAGTTTCCCGGGTTTTTCCTCTATTATTCTTTCGCTAATTAGAAGCGATACGCAAACTCTACAATATGCGCAACAAAGTTTGAAAGAGCTGATTAGGGAAATAAGATGATATATATAACACGCGGGGTGATTTATACTAGAATCGCGCTGTTTTCTTATATTGGATGGAAAAAAGTGATTAATACTCGAGAAAAATTGACAAATTCAATCAAATTTCCGAAATTTATACAAGGGAAACATGTTTTTTTAATAATAAAGCTTTAAAGTGAAGGAGAAAAATAATTTCATCAAATTCGGTTGTAATTTTAAAATTCGGACCATTTGTTTTTTACCAAATTAGAAGATTAATTCCCTCATTGTGTAATATTTTAATATTTTCCATGGAAGCACATTGAAATGGAAAGTAAAACCGACGTCACAGGTATATGTAAAAACACCCTCGCGATTTTTTACAATTTCTACAGATGAAATTCGAGATATTGGGGCGAGATCAGTCAGGTTGCATGCCTATAATTTAACTCCATTTTAACACGGATAAAAAATATCAGAATATTAGGAGCTAATCAATGAGTGTCTTGAAGCCGACACCCTAAATCACGAGTAGAGGTCGAGGTTTGAACCAGCTAATCCAAAATGCTTAGTTAATTAGTTAATTACTAATAATAATCGTTTAAATATTCGCGATTACATTGGATTTATCAAAGACCTCCCGCCAATAATTTCAAATTATGAATAAAGATTAAATAATCAGAAATATCTTGTCCAAACCCCGACTTCTTATCACGAGCTAGTTTCAAACGTTGCGTGATTATCTGTAGATTTTTTGTCATTCATATGAGTTCAAAAATGGAGTTAGGCTTAGCGGGATCAAATCGAAAAACGTTGTTAAGCAACGGTAAATTAACGAGAAACGTTTGGTGGGTTTTATAATTTTTTTTGGAATATTTTAAAGCTCCTAGTTAATTAAAAAGAACACGTAAGGTGTCGTTATTATCCCTTTAAGATTGATTTAAGTTTCTCTTTTCTACAATACTGTACTACAAGCTTTTATTCAAGCGTACTTAGGAACATTGAAAAAGCTGACGCGTATTTATACAGAATGTAAAACATCATAGAAAAAACTAATAGTTGATATTTTCCCTTAAACTCGAAAATTATACGGAGTTAATCCGGCTTTGAAAGGAACCAATTACAAGTTGTTTCTCGAGCGCGTAAAAAGATTAAGGAGAGAAGATTTAAAATTTAATTTCGAATTTCAGCCAGCTTGACTGAATATTTTAAGGATAATAAAACTGGGTCACTCTTGACGAATTAAATCTTTACGATTAAGCCACGTAGAATACGGGTACATTTAATAATACGAGACTATACGAATGACTAAATAACGTAAAATGCTAAGAATTAATCTACAGAAATATATTTAAACTGCGCAATTTATCATTTCGTAGCTGCGAAGATAAAAATACGACGTTTCTCTAAATCCGTGTAGAATGAAATTTAATAATTATATTTTAAACTAAATTTAAAGTAACCATGCAAATACTTTCAAGATCTCAATTTGGGTTAAAATCGGCGAAGAAACTTGAGTTTCAAATTTTCTTATAAGAATGAATAACTCGTATGAATTTCCTATAACAAAAGTTTGACTTACATTCGGATAATTTAACTCTAATAAGAAATGTATTTTTTTTTTTTTTTTTTTTTTTTTTTTTTTTCGCGAACGGATAATATCTGATTGACATTCACGATGGTCTTGTTCAATTAACAAAAGTTATTCGAATTCCGAGCTCTACAGACACACTGTGAACAGACACGGACAAATTGCGAACAACGGTTACGCGGTGAACAGACACGCAAAAATCTTAACAACAGACAGACACGATCGTACAGTTCGTATCAAAACCTCCCTGTTCACAGACTTCACCTTAAGCCGGATTTTACGCTTAGCCGTAAAATATTCATGACCGTTAATAAAAGGTTTACACATGCATATACAAGAACTAATTCATGCAAAATCCGAGAACGTACAAAATGGGATTTTATGTACAAGAGTTTCTAATTTTTAATTGGGGCGAAGTCCTCTTGGTTTTAAAATAGTTAGATCTGCGCTTTTAGTGACGATTCAATTTTACGCTACGTGGAAAATTCTGGTAGGAAATAAGTGTTCAAGAGGTCGACAGACTTTTGCAATGACGATAAAGTTTGAGATTTAAAATTTTCTCGTAATCAACTTAAAATATTTTTGCATTTTATATAACTTAACGTAATTTTTGACTAGAGGAACATCCTTAATAATTGTCAGGAAACCCACACAGTTTTCTCGATCCATCCAAATTTCAAGTCCTAGTCATATATATAGTTTATTTCGCGAACGAAATTAACGAAAGTTAGGACTTTCTGAATTAGGTACTTTTACGAAAAAATACCGCGTGAAAGCGACCTTATAACTGGTCAGAAAGCGCGAGAACAATAGCCAGGCGATCATAGTGATGACGTAGTTTTGTGGAATAAAAATTAAATAATCGGAAATATCTTGTCCAAAGCCCGACTTCTATGTCCGACATGAATCAAGAAGAAGGCTTTTCTTTTAGCTCTTGAACGCGGACAACGTCATCCATAAAGTTTATTGATAATTAGTTAGAATCATTATGAGCTTATAACATTAATGAAATGTTTTTTTGTTTTTTATGTTCTTAATATCTCCCGAGGTATACGAGGTAATTCATGGTCGGTTAACCTCACTTGTCAGTAACGATTAAGTACTAATTAAAAAAAGAAAAAGTACACACACACCGACTAATTTACACGTCTAAATATATTACGGCATGCCTGAAAATATTAAAAGCCTTTCATCAATTCACGATGATAAGAGTGAATAAAGAGGAAGTTAGGCTTAAGATATTTCTAATCATCCGCTATAGCTTACGTCTTTCTCTATAATTCTCTTCCTCTAATAACCTTCATTCAGCCTCGTTTGCCGAACTTCATAACGCAAATGAAGCACGTCTTCACGACCCCTAGCAAAATTAATAGAAAGATAAGCCTTTTCAACCCTATCAAATTAAAAACGAGCGAGAGAGCTAGGGGAAAAAAAAAAAAAAAAAAAAAAAAAAACTCAGTTTCTCCAGCCACATTATTAATATCAACAGACCTTAGACCATTATCAAAGGCTTGGAAACCCTTCTATATCTCTTTTCATATTTTATATAGTCTGCGGTAGATGAATTTACATAATGGCAAAGCTCGAAGCAATGTTTAAGTCTTATAGGGAGTTGTCCGCCGTTACACCGTATTGCTTAATTTGAGCCATTTTAGGCTTTACAAATGTCTTCAATTTACTTTGCACTTGGCTTCAGGCTCACCTGGTTCTTTTTTACAAATACCAGCCTGTTCTTTTGATACAATTTTCAAAATTTGAGACATTTCTTTGATCTTTTTGTCCTATTTTCAAATTTTGATGACTTTTCTCTGACCTTTAAGGTCAATATTCAAAATATCTTCGGATTTCTGTGATCTTTTGGTTCTATTTCCAAATTTCCATGACTTTTCATGATCTTTAAGGTCTATTTTCAAATCTCCTGACATATCCCCGATCTTTAAGTCCTACTTTCCAAATTGAATTTCTTTTCCCTGATCTTTACTGTGTATTTTCAAAATTCCGTAAAAGTTTTGTCCAATTATCAGATTTCACCACAGACCAAACATCGTAAACTTTTTGTAATATTATCTAATTTCCATAAATTTTCCTTGACCTACAAGGTCTTCTTTTCAAATTTCCACAAACTTTCCTTGACTTACAAGGTCTATTTTAAAATTTCCACAAACTTTCCTTCACCTCTAATGTCTATTTTCTAATTTGTGCAAACTTTCCTTGACTTATAGGGTCTATTTTCAAATTTCCACCAAGTTCCCTTTTCAAAATTCTGTGACATTCCCCTGATCATTAAGGTAAATTTTAAAATTCCCTGCCTTTTTGTCCAATAATTAGATTTCTGTAGCATTTTCCTGACCTTTAAGATATATTTTCAAACTCCCTGACCTTTTGCTCCAATTATCAAATTTATATGACCTTTAAAAGGCATATTTTCAAATTCCCTGATATATTGGTCCAATTATCCAATATCCACGACATTTCTTAGACCTTTAGGAAGATTTTAAAATTCATCGAGTCGTGATCTTTCCAGATTTTCCAAGACTTATGAACTTGTGATAACCTTGTAAGAGTAATAAACCAAACACGCAGAGACCAAAAAAAAAAAAAAAAAAAATGAACCCATATTACGTGCAAAAAATTCCAAACAGCATCTGACTATAATAAAATATAGATAATTGGATCGATAATAAAATAATCCCCATTTTTTTATTTTTTCTTCTTGACATAAACCAACGAGGCAAAAATTAATATTCAAAACGCGTCGAAGGTATGATAGATAGAGAGTATTAAAGAGAACTCTTTGAAGGTTTTTGAAATAAAAAAAAAGGTCCAAAATACGCGGGAACAATCGCCACTGTCAAGAACGCGTGCTAAATTAGGGTTCAGGACCATTTCTCACGCTCCGAGAAAATTATAGTCACTTTATGCCAAGTTTCTCCGCGAAAGTCGATAAAAGGGGTTGCAGAAAGAAAAATGAAAAAAGGAACTTTTAATAATAATAATTTAAACATCCGAGATATAAATTCTCTACCGTCTTTCACTTCCTATATTTTTCTCTCTTTCTCTTTAGTTGAATCGCGGTTGAAAGTTACTTCTATATGAAAAGGGTTAGCCATTGGGTGGAAGAAAAAGGTTCTGAACTTTTTGATATACGAGCCGTTATATATCGTATAGTTTTATTTACGAGTTATTGCGCTTTAGACAATACGCTATGGAAAATTTTTGGAATTATATGGATGATATATACTTTTGTTTCTCACGGAATTGGTTTTTGGGAGATAAAACTAACTTTAAAGGGTGACACTCGGCTAAATAATTTTTCGTCGAAACCTATTGAAATGTGTCTAAAATTCGCCTATAATTTAGCTCAAAATATATTCACCCGTTTTCTCGTAAAGAAGAGATAAGTTCACACTTTGAAACGGTTTTCGAACCGTTTAAAACGTTCAAATCAACTTTTTAATGTAAGAATTATGTTTCTTGACAAAGACATCTATAGTTGACCTTATTGCACCATAGTTTTACCTTTCCAAAACGGTTAAAAACGTTTCTTAAGTTTCAAGTGTGACTGCGTGAACATGCCGACTTAGCTGCGTGTCACCCTGCTGAACTCTTGAAATATATTTACTGGTTCAATTGAAGATTTATCTCTCGGTGTTATAATTTTTTTTTTTTTTTACAAAAATATAATGAGAAAAACTGATAAAATTATTAGAAAATATCTTTGCTTGTGTATATACCAAATATTGTCTATAAACACTCTCTTTCACAAATTAGCAAAAGCTAATTAATGTACAATTTACTAAGGGTTTTGATATTCTTTTGTCTTTCTATATAGATTAAAGAAAACAGAAGTCTTCAGCATTTTAATTGGAGAATGAAAGCTCTTTAATTCTAAAGGAGACAAAGATTTTGCGAAAATACGATAATGTAATGATGTAACGAGCCTGTCAGTTAAATCTGAAGATTTTCCTTTTCAAAGCACGCTCCTATTTCTGATTTTTGGCGAGAGACAATAATACTATGATGTCATAAATGGATAAAATTCGGAAATTAACAATTCTAATTTTTGGCTAAAAATCTGGTTATTTTGCTCGATAATCATTCTAATATTTCCACATAATCGGTGTGCAAGCCTGTAATTTTGACTTTATTAAAGCGATTACGTAACTGAGTACGTATTTAGCATTACCAAAGGCTGTAATATCGTTATCGGTGTAGATATATATGATGAAAATTATGTTGTATATAATCTTATTCTTTTAAATAAAGTTCAACTTGTTCGCTTATAATAATAAATAAAATTACAGGGCTTATTCCCAAGAATTAAAAATACATTCCAGACAAAGGGGTTAACTAAATACATAGCATTTAGAGAGGCTTTTGACCCTTCGCGTCAACTTTAAATACTTGAAGTTGAACAAACTGCAAGATGCGAGAACTCGTCTAGAATGAAGAGACACCCCTAACTGAAACTTGAACCAAGCAGCTGTACAAGACGAAGACATAGTGGTATCGGGTATGGGAAGGGTCAAGCTTCAAATATAAGCCTTTCCTCTTAACAAATAAAGGATAACCCAGGGTCTAACCTCGCCTGACAACTGACAGCCCCGCGGTCATATCCCATCAAAGGCTTCAGTGGAATAGGGTATACCTTTTTCCCAACAACCAACATTATCTCCGCTTTCAGCTGAACGTGTAACTCTGGAAAAATAGGAAACGTGGAAGAGAGAGAGAGTATAAGTGGAGGGAGAGGGGGTAGAAATCGTTAATAAATGACCCTCAACCCCCGCCAAAAACCGGTCACGCAAACGAAGCTTATAATTAACGAGGTTTAAAGTCATTAGCAATGATGAATAGCCACGCCTTCGTTCCCTTCGTGAAGAATAATATACACCCATACAAGGTACGCGGTTTACATAAAATTACTATTTTTCCTACGAGGATTAACACCGAGAATTAGTTCGCCTTAAGTGATCTCCAGGCTGCAAACTAAATTTGAAGAAAGGTATTTACATCTCGGCTTTCCGCCGCGCTCTCTCGCGGTTCGTATATTACGAGATTACCGGGTGTTTAGAATCGTTTTTAAGTTGTACTTGGGATTGCACTGAAGGCGGATGAACCTCCTTTAACTCCTTTTATTGGTCAAAGTTAAGATTGATCCGAAATATTTACCATTTCGTATGAAAATGAAAGCTAACTCGACCCTATGCTGCCTTGGACAAAGAAATGCATCGTTATCTCGTTCACCTTATAGTACCACTAACAGCCTATAGAGGCAACCTTCCTAATCCTTCTATTCTCTCCGAAATGGTCTATCTAGTCGGAGTTTGAGTTATAATAATAGGGAGGAAAGGGGTTTTAAAGGGGTTATGGAAATGTAAAATCTAAATAATTTTTATTGCAAATTATTCAGATATTTACTCACATTGCATGTCAAATGGGCATGCTGATCATGAAAAACATTGCATTTTTCACGAATCGTAAATAAAATTCAAATTGTGAATACTGGTGAGACGGTAAGTTACCAATTTCCCAAAATTACAGTAATTATATCGCGTAATATATCAATTTCCCAAAATTACAGTAATTATACCACGAAATATACCAATTACCCGTAATTACAGTAAATATACAGAGAAATATACCAATTTCTCAAAATTGCAATAATTTTATCGCAATTTCCCAAAATTGCAATAATTTTATCGCAATTTCCCAAAAATTGCAATAATTTTATCGCAATTTCCCAAAATTGCAATAATTTTATCGCGTAATGTACCAATTTCCCAAAATTACAGTAATTATTCCGCGAAATATACCAATTTCTCAAAATTACAGTAATTATACCGCGTAATACACCTATTTCCCAAAATTATAGTAATTATACCGTGTAATATACTAATTTCCTAAAATTTTAGTGATTATATCGCGTACTATACCAATTTCCCAAAATTACAGTAATTTTAGAACTCTATATATAAGAACCTTCAATAAAAAAAGTCCGCGCTTTTTAATTTCAAATTCAGCTAAGCCTAAGCTAAGAGATAATATTGGCTGTTTATTTTTTCCCCATTAAAAATGGGATAATGAGCAATAAAGAGTAAATTTTAAATTCATGACAATAGCCTTAAACCAATCATCAGTGAATATATATATTTTTTAAATTTTAAACTCCGTTTTAAGCTAAACCAAGTGAGAATTTGTTTACTGTAGGCCAAAGTCGCGTCGTTAGGAGCTAGCCTAGTAAGATGTAGATAATTCAAAAATGAGGCTATTTCGCGAGCGTATAAAATTCTAGTGCAATTAGTATATACAGTTTTAAATTTCAAACTCCGCTAAGCCTAAACTAATATACATAAGTCGAGTTTAGTAATTGATATGGTAAGTTCGGATTTTATTTTTAGAAAATACTAAAATCATTAACTTCTTATTCATCGTGCTTTTAAAGCTGCTTGACAGGACTCGCCTATTTCCGGTTGATCTCCCCGCACCTCTTTCTCTTGTTTCCCCTCATTATATTTCAACGAGAATATGTATAATAAATAATTAATTAGGAGGAGAATTTTATAATATATAGCGTTTGTATTATAACGGGCGCTAGCGCGTACGAGTAATCAATGACCGGACGAGGGATATAAATTGACCCCGAAGATTTCCTTCCCTTCTAATGAACCACGCCCTTAGTGAGTGAGAGAGCTTACGTTTTTTACGGTACGGTATTTGGATAAAATGATAATATTAAACTTACGGCGAGTAGAATAAAAATAGAAGCCGAAATTAAAGGTTTTCGTTACAATCAGGGATTCTTTCGGATTCGTAACGGAAGAAATAATATAAAAAAAAAAATGTTGTTGCAAAAAACGTGATAACAGAAAATTTGAGGCTTGTACCTACTACGTTTTAAAATAGTACGACTAAATAATAATGCCCTTTTTGTAGCAAAACTAATTAAATATAGCGTTCATTATTATTTTAAAGATATTTATAAATTTTGGGTTTTAATGTTTAAAGGTAGAATGCAACCTAAAAACAAGTGATTATTTATCGATTCCTTATCGTTTAAATAGGCCTAATCCAACAGTAAAAACAAATATTAAACTAGAAATAAATTTAAAATAGGCTTAGCTGAATTCATGGAGATCACGTTAACTCCCCGTATAGCGACATTGATCGATCGCTCTTAAATGGGGAATGAGGAATGAGGAATATAGTTTAATATTTGTTTGCAATGTTTTTCAATGTTGGATTAGGTCTATTTGAACGATAAGGAATCGATTAAAAATCACTTGTTGTTAGGTTGCATTCTCCCTTTAAACAAATATGGGAATGAAAAAAAAAATATATATATTAAATTAATATTTGAAGAAATAAACAAATAATAAGTTCTAGCGCATTAACTAGAGAGCAAACCATAAAATAACAGAAAGAAAAAAACCCGTCTGTGTCTGAGTTATATTACCGAACGGAAAAACCTGAAAACCAGCTTGGTGGGACGATCTCTGCGCGAGAAAAAGGCCTGGCGTTTTGATATAAACACAATGAATGGGATTTGGAGAACCAGGGGCACAGTTGAAAAATAATGATAAATAAAAAATCAAGAACAAATAGAGTCTAGACTCGAGTTAAGGGATTTTCTTTTGTTGAATACGGGATAGCTTCGAGGGGCACAGGGGGGAAAAAAACTTTAAAAATACGAACTCCAATTCTAGACAATGTGTTTTGAAGAAAGATTTTTTTCGCTAATATTTCAATCCTCTCATTTGAAGAATCTTTGAAGAAAATTAACCTTACTTGGAGCTAGAAAAATTTGAAACCATTACAGAATGCGAGAGGAAAATGACTTAAGTAAATATTGTTTTAATAAATAAGAGAAGAATCAGAATGAGCAGCAACCTTAATGACGCGTAAAGTGCAAGCTATCTACAGGAGCAAGAAGAAAATTTGATTTAATAATAAGTCGACTATAACAAAGTTAAAACCTACATTCACTAATGAAATCCGGATTTAGCATTACAAGAGACAAGTTCAATTAGAAATGAGTTCCCGGCAACGAACAGAGGTACTGTGGTACTACATAATCTTAATGAGTTTTGTCTTCTAAAGGCTCGTTTTCACGAGAGCGATATTTCAGCCGATTTATCATTATAAATCGGCAAATTAAATAAATGTGAAATGGATCCAAATCTCTCTAATGTAGAGATCGGGGTTTGGACAAGAAATTTCTGATTATATTATCTTTATTCATAACTTAAAATTTCTCGAGGAAAGTCTATAATAAATCCAATGTAATCGCGAATAATTTTCCGATTATTTTTTTAATATTTAACTGATTAACTGATAGTTGTGGATTATTTTGTCCAAACCCCGATCTCTACTCTAATGAAAACTAAACTTCAACCTCATTTTTCGCAGCCGAAACTTCTTAATGTTCAGTTCGTTGCAAGGAAAGCATTTCTAAAGCCTTTTTATGTTCCATGTCGCTCTCATGAAAACAAAACCTAATTTTTAGCAGCCGAATATTAAATCGCAATAAACTAATATTAAAATAAAAAAGAACTGATGTGAACTAAACTTAACAATGTTAATGCACCGTTTTCCCTCTTCCTGCCTGGGGTAACACATTTTTTTTTAAGTAATCATATTGGAAGTTACGTCAAAACATCTTTCAACGAGTATACGCTATTTTAAAACATGGTAATTTTATATAAGATTTTTCCCATTAAAGCTTTATTATAAAATTCAATAACTGTAATTAAAAATATCAATTATTTTCTTGTTTCGAGATCGTCTGGTCTTACCCCTTATTTGACCCTTTCCGAATTTTATTTCAAATCTGTTACGCTAAATCGCCCCAAAGAGGTTTCACCCTGGTGGATAGCTTTCCCTTGAACAGCAGTGCGCGAGGGTTAAAACACTTCTAGAGGCGCTAACCATTTTGATCGACATTAAAGGGAGAATGAAAGGCCGAAACAACCTATTTTTAATCGATTAAGAATGCAAAAATAACGAGAAAAACAATAATATAACTCACCAAAAATATTTCGTTATTTTATAATCAATTTCCAAAGTTCCGATGATAAGCCTAAGCTGCCTAGCTCGGTGAACTAGGCTAGCACGACCGATATTTTTTTAATATTCGCGGCTGTTCTTGTCGCCAATCACGAGCGAGTACGCGTATTTTAAAAATACGCTTACTCGCTCGTGATTGGCGACTAGATCAGACGGGAATATTTAAAAAAATACGGCTCGTGCTCGCCTAGTTCGCCGAGCTAGGCAGCCAAGGCTTAGCATCTGCAAGTTTCGGAACTTTGGAAATTGATTATAAGATAAAGAAATATTTTTGGTGAGTTATATTGTTGTTTTTCTCATTATTTTAGCATTCTTAATCGATTAAAAACAGGTTGTTTTGGCCTTTCATTCTCCCTTTAACGCTGAATTTATTAATTTTTTTTATGCCAATAGATTCACGAGTTAGGGGAGTATAGCTAATTATTCGAAAATATACGGACAAAATTTAAGATAACCAATATTAAAAAATCAAAACAAAATTAAATATGATCAAGTGGACATGATAAATAGTACTTTTATATTCATTCGTCAATGAATTTTGCTATTTTACCAGAACTTATCATGAATTCATATATAAATATAGATGGAATATTGGACTTATTGTCTTTGCTGTATTTCGACTCATATCCCAAGGAAGAGCTCAATCCCTGAACGCCGATCAAAACTTTATAAATATTTTATTGGCTATCTTGAATTGACATTGCTGGTGGGTGTAGCAAAAAAAACATATTCGGTTGAATTGGTTACGACCCCGAACTTAATAAGACTATCCTCACCCTTGAAATCTTCTATGGGACTATGACGCGCACTCATTAAAGCCATACAAATATTCATTTATAAATGGCTGCACTTCCTGAATTGTTGCCATAAAGGTAGTATGAATTGTAAAATATTTTTCTATGAATTATTTTCACCCGACAATAAATCTAATTAGATCTAATAATATCCGATTAAAAGCTGCACAATGATCAGGCAATCGCTTAATGTAATTAACGAAGAGTTAACCGACAAAATGTTGTGTCATTAGACCAAATTAAACAGCAAGAATTCGATAAAATAAAAGTTTTCTTAATTCACGCCCTCTTTATTTAAGGGATACTAGACTAAAAAGTTATTTTTAACGATTTTGGATCGTTATAAAACGTGTAAAAAACGTATGAAAACTCACAAAAGATTACGAGGTAATTTACAGTTAATAATCAAAGTCACGAACTAGACTCTCTAAGCCTAAATAAGTCAAGAATAAATTTTAGAAAGTAAAATTCTCGAGAAAGTTCGTCGCTGATGCCATTGAAATATCGTATAAAAATAGCGAGTGATCCAATTTAACTCTAAAAGAGCGGGATTTTTCTAACAAACATCTCTGTCGGTTCACGCGGCAATTCAAAGACGAACTCTCATTGGCATCAGCAATTGCATGACTCAGGACTTGGAAAAATTTGGAACTTTAATAATTAATCGCGAATTACTACGAAGAATTTTTTGCGAGTTTTGATTGTGTTTTTAGGCACGTTTCAATCGATTAACATTTAACTTGTTTCCAGAGTCTAGTATCCCTTTAAAAAACAGTAACAATTCAGTTATTCGGATTTTCCCCGACTCAGTCTCTTTCGAATAAAACCCAACGAAAAGCATCCAATAAAAGGCACGAAAACGAGCGAGTATCCTGGGAAAGTGAGAAACTTTTTGAGCTTAATGAGTTAGTGAGAAAAGTTCTTCCCCCAGTGTGTGCTGTATAAAGAAGAGAAACTCGAATTCGCAGTATAAGCAATTAGGTAAAGAAACGGGAGGGAAAAAAGTACCCGTTGCACCATTAAAAAAAAAAAAAAAAGAAGAAATGCCAAGTGAAGCTTCACTCAATGCCACTAAGAGTTTGCAAAAAAAGGGGGTTAAAGTTATTTCGTAACTATTAGTTTCTAGATAAGATATAGCTCGGTATAATGTTGCAATCTCATCATGAACTACGTAACGCCGATGTTCCAAAGTGCCGGGGAATTCTACTCGATTCGTCCTCGAGAGAAAAAGAGAAGTGAGCTAGCCGGATCGCGACTATAAGTCAGATCAAAGCAAAAAGCACGTATACAGAGATTTCCCACGCATTATGCGCTTCAAAAGAATTTTTGCTACGTGTATATACTGAGTCTGTATATAAAACATAAGAATGGTTATAATACCCTTATTATAACAATATTTTCCTTCACTTAAAGAGATAAATTTGACAAGGCTCGGATTGGAGGTCGGAGTTTGAACAAGATGATCCACAAATATTTCGATAATTAGTAAATTATTAATAACAAGTTGAATAATTTGGTGACACTGGATTTATCATAGACTTCCCGTGGATAATTTTAAAATTATAAATAAAGATAAAATAACCATAAATATATATTGTCCAAAGCCCGAATCGAGTCAGGTTGGGTGTCAACTCTTAGTTTCGTATATTAAATTAACTAAATCGCTTGTTCAACATCGCAACAATAACCTGCTAAAACGAGCTGTCTAAATAAACAAATAAATAAAATTCAAACTCGAGCGCTTCTAGTTGAATTTAAAGTCAAGAGTTAGCAGCTGGTGTTGAATAGTAGTTTGCGTAGAATACTTTTTCTCAATTAAGTTTATTTGCAAACGTAGCGTGTAAATTCAGTGTTGTCGACCGACAGACAGACAGACCGTCGCTCATAGAAAATTGTATATTTTGATATTTCAGTTCGTCTGCCATTACTGTACACTAGTTATGTCCTTATTTTCAGAAAACAACTTTATAACTTTGCTTAAAGTTACGTGGTATTGTCGAAAAAGTTTTCTTTCTTTCGAAAGCGAGGGAGTTTGGCAAAAGGAAAAGGATTTTCACCGATCTCTAGGAGTTTTCTGACAACCTGCGCCGACGAGGCGAGAGCCAGCGCGGATGAAAGCGTCGCTATGAAAGAATGGAAGTAAGGAGAATAAAGCGCCAAAGAAAAGAATCACGGCGCGGAAAAGGCGATTTATTTTAATCCTTTCCGCGAGATGGGCTGACCATTGGCCAAAACGAACTAAGAGCGCTATAGGATCAAGCAACGTTTACATAATAAACTTTTAAAAATTTGTTTTTACGCGTGGAATTGAGATTAATCTTACAATCGCTTTATAAACTCCAAAAGCAATTTAAGAAAAAGTATAAAAATTCGTGGCCCTTCTTCAGTCGTTCGTTAGTTTTGCTCTGATTTAATATTAGATCTCGCATCGTATTCAAATTCTAATTAATAATTTACAAATGTTTTTTCGAATTAGAACAATTTCACGCGCTTAAAAAAATCAATTTGACTGATATTTCTAAACTGCGTGTAAGTGTGACGCGTCTTAAAGAGAAACTTGGAGCTAAAAATGGAACAGCTTTTGAATTTACTTTCATAATCACCGTGCCAAAAATTAGGACATTTCAAGTGCTGTTGAAGGCTGAAATAATATGATTGGTCCGAAATTATATTTACTTTCATAGAAATTTTATCAAACTTTAGAAATTAATTTAAACACCAAAAACGTGTCTAAAAATCCTGAAAAGATTCTCAAATACATTTGTTTTTTGGCATCCGGTGATTCCGAAAATAAATTCAAAAGATGTTCCATTTCTAGCTCCAAGTTTCCCTTGGGCCCTTCTACATTATAATTCTGATTAGAGAAAAGCCACGGATAAAAATAAACAATTTACAGAATATAATAGAAGCTAATCAAAGATTGTTTTAAAATAAACAACGCGAGTGTTACGAACAATTTCTACCTATCAATCAAACCCTTTTCTCACGATCGTGTGAAAACATAGCTTGGAAATAAAGACAAAGCCAAAAAAAGATGAGCTTAGTTTACGAAGGAAAGAGTAAATCCGGTCCACATAGAACCCAGGAAAAATCGGCAAAGATTTCCACGCACGCAATATATACATTGTACACCGTATAGAGAATCGAACGTGGTCTAGAATCGGTCGGCTATCTGATCGGAAAAGACACTAGCTCTGGCATTTATGCGAATGAAAAAAAGATTCGGAATAAGTATTGCATGAAATAAAACAGCGTTCTGTAGATAATATACGTTCCATCGAATACGTCAAAAATGATATTGTTCCAAATAGGAACCGATGGAGCTTATTTCGCTCAAAGGGAGGATAAAAGCCAAGGCGTTCTTTAAAGGGAGAATGTAACCTAACAACAAACGACTTTTCATCAATTCCTTTAGTTAAAATAGGCCTAATCCAATAGCGAAAACATTTACGAACAAATATTAAACTAGAAATAAATTTAAAACTTACCCGTAAAATAGGTTTAGCTGGATTCATGGAGATCCTGATTTCCTCACGTATATGGTCTAGCGATTGTAAGTCTCGTGTAGATCTCGCGTGAACCACGGGCCTTTCCTCATTGGTCGCTAGACCTTACACGGAGGCAATTCAGGATCTCCATGATTCCCGCTAAGCCTATTTTCCGGGTAAGTTTAAAATTTGTTTCTAGTTAAATATTTGTTTGCAATTTTTTTACTGGCGGATTACGCCTATTTAAACGATAATGTTGCATTCTCCCTTTAAAGGAAAACGAAACGGAACTTTGGTTATATTTGTTTAAATAGAGAATGAAGTTCGACAACAACTGATAGATTTTCCTGTAGCTACATAAAAATGATTTAATTTTTAAGAAAGACCATTTTTTATAACACGCGAAACTTTTAATAATAATTATAATTGAATTTTTCGCCTGGAGGGGCCCTTAATATATAATTTTTTATCACTCGAAGTGGGGATTCCCACCACTTAAATTAACATCGGAATAAATACGGCGATCTCACGTGATTGGCTCGGAATTCAGTTTTTCACGGAGATCCTTATTAAAGGGAGAATGCAGCCTAACAACAAGTGATTTTTTTATCGATTCCTTATCATTTAAATAGGCCTAATCCAAAAGCAACAAAAAATCAACCAAATTTTAAACTAGAAATAAATTTAAAACTTACTATAGGAAAACAGGCTTAGCTGGATTCAAGGAGATTCTGAATTTCTTCGCATTGAAAGGAAATCAACCAATGAGCAAAGGTCCTTCGTTAAGGCGAGATCTCCATCAATGCGAAGTAAATTAGGATCTCCATGAATCCAGCTAAGCCAATTTTTTGAGTAAGTTTTAAATTGATATCCAGTTTAATATTTGTTTGTAATTTTTTTTTAATAGTGCATGGATTAGGCCTATTTAAACGATAATGAATCCATAAAAAAATCACTTGCTATTAGGTTGCATTCTTCTTTTAATTTGACTTCTTTAAAAGTAAGTTCAAAGTAAATTTACAGCTTTAAAAATTTTATAAAAGGAAGAAAGGCATGGAGTTAATTAAAAAAACTAACGTGTATAATTGTATGTACTAAAGTGTATAGTTTTAGAGAATTACTTAAGCTGAGTTCATTAAATACTATTCCTTGAAATCGATTTAAACCATTTCAAAATGTTTCGCTAGAGTCGTGTGAACGGGAAACCGTCTTTTTTCTAACCGATTTGATTCGATTTCTCGAAAACGCTTTGGGAAGCAGTTTCATGCCGATTCAGCTTCAACAACCGATAGATGAAGCTACAATAAATCGATTTATGCGTGAACACAGAAGGCTTAAAACGATTCCTGGCGATTTGAATATCGGTTTAGCTACGGTCACACTGACGTTTCTTAATCGATTTGAAACGGTAAAATTAAACCGATATTCAATTCGCAATGAATCGTTTTAAGTCTCATATGTTCACACATTATCTTTATAAATCGATTTACTGTAGCTTCATCTTACGGTTGTTGAAACCGAATCGGTATGAAACTGGTTCTCAAAGCGGTTTCGAGAAATCGAATCAAATTGATTCGAGAAAAGACGGTTTCCCGTTCACGACTCCAGCGAAACGTTTTGAAACGGTTTAAATCGATTCCAAGGCCAAGTATGAACGCAGCTTTTGATTTTACCGTTTCAAATCGATTAAGAAATGTTAGTGACCGTACCTATTGTCGAACTTCACTCTCCCTTTGAAGATTTTTGGCCAAATTGGAAATTCCGTACAAAGTACTTTTAAGAAATATTAACAAATTGTTATTAAAAATTTATCACCTTAAAATATATAGTACTTAAAACGAAATGATGGCACTATACTATCATTTATAATTTAAACTTTTTAATTTGTTTAAAAAGGGAGATAATACGATTAATAATCAAACCATGTCAAACTGACGTAAAAAGCAGGATATTACCTCGTTATTTATTTACCGTTTTTGAAATAGGAACGCGATAAAACACGAAGCCATTAGTATAATAAGATTTTATATTGGTTGGAGTACTTTCTTAAAATTTTTATTTGATCGGATCTCGATCTCTCTTTGGCTTCGTTCTTTTAAATAAATGTGAGTTTGTCTAGCTTTTTATTTATTTAAAATTAAGCTTTTAAAAATAATTTAAAGTGATTCTGTCGCCAATTTCTCATGAAAATATCATATATAACATACCAGAATTTTTCTACAATGTTTCCCCGTGAAAGATACGTAGTTTTTCGTGATTGGTCGAAATTTAGACTAATTTCAGCTATTTTTCAAAACCTAACATCATATAAATTTAGAAATTATAGAAAATAAGGAATAGAAGTTTCACCGACAGCTGTCAAAATCCAAACTTGGTATATTCAACTTCCGTAAATCAGTGCAAAGCACTGGGCGTGTCAAATCTTCCGTGCAGCAAAGACTAAATGCGTTAAGTGTCTTTATTGCTTTTATCGACTGTTCTAACATGTCTGCTGGTCGTTGCCTACAGGAGAGCTACCGGAAGAATGGTAAGGCGGTTTTATATGCAATGTTAAAACGTAATGAAATCCAGACCTGATTCCAAATAATTCGTGTCTGAGGGCGCAGTGAGAAGATATATAGTTTTTCTTCGCTATGATTAGGCTAAAACGCTACTCTAAATACTCCAGAGAAAAGATTACCTTATCAAAATGGATTTTTATTGGCTGGCAATATCATGTGCCTTTTAGACGGTGTTTTCTACGGCAGCTCAGAAAGGCAGGTTTTGTCTTAGATCATTTTAATTTTAGTTACCCAAATCTAGGTTTGCGTAACTTTCGAGGTCTACGATCCATTTTATTTTATTTATTTTCAAGGTGAAAGCGTCACTTTAACAGAAAACCTACTTATTACGTATCATTTCAATCGCCCCTTTGTATAGTGAAAACTACCTAGCTTGTCTTGTCTCATTCTTGTTAAGGCTGATGAAAGCCATTCACAAATTTCAGAGTATATCGTAATCCATATATTTGAATACGATTTCAGAAAACTCGGAGAGATTCTTAAATAGTTTCGCACCTGTCAAAATCTCCGAATGTATAGCGATAAAACTAAAGTTCAAAGACTAAAGAATTGATGTAGCATCGGGTCGCGTGATATCCCACGCAGTTTTGTAAAGTAAAGACTAAATAAGCTAGGGGATTGGTCCAAGGTTAGAGGCGACTCCCGGAAGAAAACACTCTCGAAAAGTAAATATTTAGAGCGAGCAACGAAGCGAGGTATTCCGATTTTCATATATTGGGCGTCCGAAAAAGGTTCGTTCAACTATAAACAATATTTGCGCGAGAGATTTAACAAGTTCTTATCCTTCAGTGACTCGTGAAATAGCTCCACGTATCAAAGGCGAGCCGAAATTACCGAAGCTTAAAATACATATACATATATAGAAAAGTTTATCGTGAAACTGCTATAAGCGTAACAGTAACTTTCATAACTTTATCGGAAAGCATTTTAAAGGGATACTGAAATCTTTGTTAGATTTGAAGCCTGCTGAAATAAGAGAGATCGCTGTATAGTGCTGAATCAATCAATTTGTTCCTAAATTTTTGTTTGAGGTAATTCATTTAATTTAAGTATTAATAGCAACTAATTTAAATAATTTATAGCCATTTTCGACGAACTATAATTTTAACTTTCGCGAATTTTTCGATTCTTGCATAATAATGTCTTTTGTTTGTGTATAATTGTTTATATTTGTCCAGACACCTACCCATAGTAGGAAGTCTGTGGTTTCCTACAACTTTGGTTGTGAAATAGATTTTATTTTATTATTATTATTGTTAAAATATCCGTACTAACTTACTAACATTATTAAACGGTTTCTGGTTAATTAAAGTGAGGTTGTAATAATTTTTTTCGAATGCCTGTAGCTTATATTTTTAATTTTTTTTTTATATTCAAAATTTTAAAACTCTCGGTTAACACGTCTTTAAGAAACTTCAAAATAAAAATTTCAAAATTAGTTGTTTTTCTAGAATATGTAGATAATTATAAATTTTAATTAAGGGAAGCTTTAATTAAGGGAAGCTTGATATCCTAATTTCAAGATAATTCAGTGTCTATCGTGTGATAAGAAATGAGAAAGAAAAGCCGATAATTAGTATGCCTATAAGTTATTCCAAGATTTAAGCTTAAACAGCTGCCTGATTTAATTTTATATTAAATCCCACATTATCACCACATTTCCGGCAAACTATAACGGTGGTTATATTTTCGAGATTAACACTAAAGATGAATTAGATACGACTACATTTTCCCATGAGAGTTCATTTTCACATTGCGTTTAACCTTTGAGATACAGCCAACTTTTTGAAAGGGAGAATAAAACCTAACAACTGGTAATTTTTATCGATTCCTTATCGTTTAAATAGGGCTAATCCACCGTTTAAAAATTTATAAACCAATATTAAACTAGAAATCAATTTAAAACTTATCCAGAAATAGGTTTAGCGGGATTCATGGAGACCCTGATTTCCTCGCGTATAAGGGCTAGAAACCAATCGAACGTAATTGAAAATCTCGTAGAGATCTCGCCTTAAAACGAGTCTTTGCTCATTTGGTCATTGACCCATCAATGCGAAGAAATTCTGGATCTCCATGAATACAGCTAAGCCTATTTTCCGGGTAAGATTTAAATTTATTATTAGATTAATATTTGTTTGAAAATTTTACTACTATTGGATAAAGCCTGTTTAAACGGTATACAAGGAATCGATAAACAAACAAAAGTATAAGCTTGTATAATGTTGTAAATATAAATAAAATATATTAATTATATAATTAAAATAATTTATAAATTCAAGAAATAAGAGCTTAAGTATTGCGTGTTAATTTTAAAGCCGCGGATTCTAGACTATTCTCGATCTAATATGGTAATAAATGTAGATTTTTTATAATTGACCTTGAAATAAACAAGCCAAAAACGTTCTAACAACAAATAATAATCTTCGAACTTGGCTCTTTGAACGTAAACTTTTTGCCAAAATATATAAACTCGAGAACGAAAAAATGGGACTCTTATTTAAATGAAGTTATATTTTGTGATTGACTAGTTGCCCACTTGATTTGAAAAAAAGGTGTACTAGAAATACAGCTCTTACCATATATAAGATCACGGATCAGTTTTACAGTACGTGAAAAATTGTAGGAAAATTCTAAATCGAGCGAGAAAATCGTCGAAAACGACAAGTTTTTGAATAAATGTTGTCAATATTTGGAAAATATATTTTTCTCTTAAAAAAAATCATCATTGTTTGTTGCTCGAGCAACGACAATAAGGATTTTTTAGATTGTATTCCGCATGGTATGAAACGCGAGAACGTTTTCAGGTACGCCCCCTCTAAATCAATGAGCCCGTAAAAGAATCAACCGGGCCATTCCGAGCCGCGCAGCTACGAGAGAGCGTTCCCCTTTACTTTCCCGCCAAAATAGCTAGCACGCGTGGCCGAGAAGATATTGAAATTCTCCCGCGCGGAGGAGTTTTCAATCTTTTAGATTAAAAACAGGGGTATACGAGAGAGTAGGGAAACGGAAGTGGAGCGAAGGAAAGAAATATTTCGTTTCCCAGCGAGGGAAATATTCCTTCTTTCCATTTCAAAACGAGGGGAAAGTCCATTCATTTAGTTTATATTACGGCCGAGGTTCGCTTCCAAAAAATCCATAGGAAGCCCTCGCTTTATTTCGTTTCAACTAGATGATTCAGCGGGAAAAATACGTCTAACATATTGTCGGAATTAGTTTGCAGCGAATACAAGCCTATAGGTACCCATTTAAAGTGGAGCTGTCACAGATTTTTCACTCCGAATGGAGATTCACGAGCATTTTCGGAAAGATCATTAAAAAATGATTCAAAATATATGTATGCATGTCATAGGAAAACATTACCACAACAGTAAAAATATATTTTTTATAATCGCCATTTTAGAAATTTTTAAAATAATTCCCCGGAATACGTCATTAGTATGATCGCGTGACTATTGTAGAGCCTACAAGTTGATTCTCGCGCGTTCTGGCACGTGATAAGGTTATTTTCGCGCGGTCTTTTTCATAAAAGTACATAATCCAGAAAAGTTGTACCTTTCGTACGAAAATTACCATTAATTACGTTCCAGAAATAAACTACGTCATATATTAGAAAAAAATTACCTATACAGAGTATATTTTTAATTGAAATTTTCATTTTGAAGCTTTTTAAGAACGCGTCAACCCAGAGGTATAAAATATTGAATACGCCGTTTAAATAGTACGAGAATCCATAGAAAAAACTGGTACAGTCTCACTTTAATATAATAGTTACGGGACCATAGGGATAACGTAATATTGGGGGAATATTTTGTTTTGAAATATTCGTGGTGGTTATGAAATACTATAATAATTTAACAGATTAGTTTTTTTATACTAATTAGTTATGTCTCATAAACATATAAGTAATATATATTTCAGTAATATATTCAAATTACTGAAAATTCTCTTACTATATTCCACTTCTCTATTTGTTAAACAACGCGAAAAAGTTATAATCTCCAAATCTCTAAACCATATCTAATCTTCAAATAAACCATATAATAATTAAAGTAGGCCTTGTTACGTTTAATCGACGTTTGAATAATATAATTATATAATTCAAAAATTATATAAGTCTGAAATAGAGATCGGGGTTTGGACAAAATAATCCACAATTATCAGTTAATCAGTTAATCATAAAAAAATAATCGGAAAATTATTCGCGATTACATTGGATTTCCTCGAAAAATTTTAAGTTATGAATAAAGATAAAATAATCAGAAATTTTCTTGTCCAAACCCCGATCTCTAGTCTGAAATCTAAAAATTATAGGATAAATATAGATCAGAAATCCAAAAACTATAGGATAATTATAGGTTTCAAATTCAAAGAGGGCATTGAGATCGGTAAGATGCTGAAAAACTAAATGTGGAAGGCACAAAAAATATTTAAACTGAAATACGCCTGTAAAAGTGTTCTATCCGTGGCGCACCGATGCCCAGGACGAAGCTCCCTTCCAGGGGTATATCTCCCTATGTATTTTGTACGCAACGCCTGTAAAAGTGCTTCAACTGTAGAGTAGCGGGAGTTCGCGGAATATACTTTCAGCTTGCGACGTGGGCTTCTAATCCGTTTCAACTTTCCCTATTTTGCAAACTAGTTTTGAACAAGAATATATATCTAAACCCTTGGCTAAACTGATGAGATATTCCCTAAGAACATAAACAATTCCAAAGTGTCATCTTCTTAAAATTAAAGGGATAGTGAACACGAGACATTTTAAACCAAGTTTAAAAAGAATTTAAAACAAATATTTTACAACTGAGAAAGTTACCTAAAATATAGGTGGTTGGGGAACGAATGAAATAAGAGCATCTTGGAAGGTTATCATATCCCCAACGATGGTTGTAGAGATCGGGGTTTGGACAAGAAATTTTCTGATTATTTTATCTTTATTCATAACTTAAAATTTTTCGAGGAAAGTCTATGATAAATCCAATGTAATCGCGATTAATTTTCCGATTATTTTTTTATGATTAACTGATTAACTGATATTTTTGGATTATTTTGTCCAAACCCCGATCTCTAGATGGTTGTTTACATGATATAATTATCATATTTACGAAATTACGATCGATCAATATTCTGGCGTTTAACTCCTTCTAACCTTGAACCATTTAAAATTCACCAAGGTTTTCACACACAACAAAGAATAATAGAAAGCATGAAATTGAAGGGGCCTTATAGGGCAAAGATAACAAGATATGGTCACCCTTAGTAAGATACGTAAACTGGAGAGAACTGTCGATTTTGTTTTATGTTTCGACCGATTTTCACTTTTAATTAAATAGTCAGATTATTATGAATATTAAAGTTTTATTCTCAACGTTCGGTTTAAATTTTACTAATACTTTTGCTCCTTTTATGTTGAGCCTAAATAAGTTTTTTAACCCGTTTCTGTGGGTACCAATTTTATCTTTTTGAAATTATTTGAGTTCACCTATATCCGATCCGATACCTACAGATAGTTATAGCGTTCTGAAGATTTTAAAGTCTACGAGGGGTTTTATACATAAAAAAACGGAAGGGGGTAAAAAGGTTTCCGGGGCTAGTTTCCGGCTACCTTTCCGGCGGCCTTCAACTAGCTTCCCGTCCGGCGCCTCTCCGCCTGGTTTCTTTTAAAAGATCTTTATCTCGTTTCCTGTCTATTTTGCCCCTTCCCTTCGCATCCTGTCCGAGAACTCCTGAGATGGTTTTACATTTTTGGTTAATATTATAGTTTTTAAATAGTTTTGTACATTAATATATAAAAAGTTTTTAACTACTGGAATATATATATACAAGATATGGCTAATTTTACAAAAAGATTTGACACTCCCCCGCAAATGCGAGGGTAATATCAATTTATACAGAGCATTTTCAAATTAACAGTTAGTAATAATATTATACAGGATTTACAAGTTTTGATCTTATTAATTACATTTGATTAGATTAGGGTTCCGGCAACTCCAATAAATATAAAAGTTGTACCGGACGTCGTATGACGTTTCCATTCGCGATTTTTATTAAACAAGAGCGTACGCGACCATCGCGACCTGGCTGTGGTTGCGTAACAACTCCGATGTTCCAAGTTTGCCTCGGCAACTTGTCGTCATGCACCATGACCACGTCTCCGGTTTTGAATACCGAGTCAGTTTTTATTATTTGGTCAATGTGGTGTGCCGATCTTAGATTCATTAAATAATCTGTTCGCCATCTTTTCCACATTTGATTCATTATTTTTTGTCTATAACTCCATCGAATTATTTGATCTTTACGAGAGCTACTGATTGTCTCGTTTTCTTTAACGCGTCTATTTGGTAGAGTTTTTAATCTACGCCCAATTAAGAAGTGAGCGGGTGTTAGTGGACTCGGTTCATTAGGTTCGTTATAAACGAATGTGATTGGTCTCGAGTTCACTACGGCTTCTGTTTGAGTTAATACCGTTTCCATTTCAGAAAACGTTAATGCTGCGGTTCCAAGAACCTTTTTTAGCGATTTTTTAACTACGCCTACTAATCTCTCGTACATTCCGCCCCACCAACTAGCTCTGTCGGCTATGTATCGCCACGTGATACCTTCGTTTCCGTAGTAATTTTGAATTTCGCCAGCGTTTAAGTTGCGCCAAATGTCTTTGTAATCGGCTTCGGCTCTTTTAAAAGTTTTAGCGTTGTCGCTGTAGACGATTCTTGGTAGCCCGCGCCTTGATATAAAGCGCGTCATCGCTAATAAGAATTGTTCGGTGTTCATTGATTCTACTAATTCAAGGTGAACGGCTCGTGTTACCGCGCAAGTTATTAGTAGAATGTATACTTTTTTCATAATTTTTTTCTTTTCGGTTTTTATCAATAGTGGCCCCGCGAAGTCTAAGCCTATAGTTTCGAACGGTGGCGTTTCTATAATTCTAGATTTTGGTAGCTGGGCGATTTGAACTTTTCCGGCTTTAGCATTTATTTTGTTGCAAACAATGCATTTTTTCAGTAGCGTTTTTGTTAATTGACGACCAGAAGTAATCCAATAGGATTCTCTTAAATCGGTAATCGTACTAGTCACGCCGGAGTGAAGCATTCTTATATGACTCCTTCGTATCAGGAGTGTTGACAAGCGTTGCGATTTGTTTAAAATTATTGGGTGTTTTTGATTATAATTTAAATTAGCTTCTTCTAGTCTGCCTCCTACTCTTAAAATGTTTTCTTGGTCTAAGAAAGGATTTAGCGTTTTAATTTTGGATTTTTCCGAGACTTTGTCCCCTTGTTTTAACGTTTGAATTTCCACGTAATAGTCTTCAGACTGAATGTCCGTTACCCATTGTTTTTCTGCTTTATTTAATTCCTCAGAATTTAGGTTACCCTTTTCTATTTTAATTTTTCTACACCCGTTTATAAATCTTAGTAAATAGGCCGTTATCCTAATTACTTTGGTTAGCGAGCTGTGCTTTTTTAGGTCGATTATTTGTTGTATGCCTAATATCGTTTCCGGTTTAACTAACAATACTATTTTCCTCCTTTCACTATCTATTTCATTTTCGTATCCCGCTATGCTAGGATTCCCCCTCGGCCATTCAGACGAAGGTTTTCTTAAAAAGGATGGACCTTCCCACCAAACTTTATTTAGAATTAGCTCTGAAGCTTTTAACCCCCTAGTGGGTAAATCGGCAGCGTTTAAATTCCCCGGGCAATGTTTCCATTGAAGTTTGTTTGAAATATTTTGAATGTCGTTTACTCTATTTGAAACGAATGGTTTCCATTCTTTCGCGTTTGATTTTATCCATCCTAAAGCCACTGAAGAATCTGTCCAATAGGTTACCTCTATTTCGGGGTTTTCAAAGATGTTTTTTACATAATTAACCAAGCGTGCTCCAATTAAGCACCCCGTTAATTCTAGTTTAGTGATTGTTAATTTGTTTTTCAAGGGTGCTACCCTGGTTTTTGCCGTTATTAGGCGTGTGTGTATTTGTCCCTCTACGCTTTCTGTTCTTAGATATAGGACTGCCGCGAATGCCTTCATACTGGCATCCGTAAAACAATGTAATTCTTGCTTTTTAATTTCTCCCTTTAAATCATAAAGATAATATCTGGGGATTTCTATTTTATTTAATTCGGTCATTTCTTGACACCACTTCCCAAATTCTTTTCCTATTTTGGGGGGAAGCTCATCATCCCAATCTAATTTTGTTTCCTTTTCGTTTGATATTTCCCATGTTTCTTGAAATAACATTTTGGCCCTTACCGTAAAGGGACCCAGAACCCCCATTGGATCGAATATTTGGGCTAATGCTGACAATAGACACCTTTTTGTTTTCTTAACATTGCTTAAAAACTCGATTAAATTTGTAAGATCATAAGTGAAAGTATCTTTATTAGTGTTCCAATTAATTCCCAAAACCTTTTCTTGTTCGTGTTTTAAGTGTTTTTCTATCAGCTGTTTTTGTGCTTCGTATTCGTTTTCTATTCCCAAAATTTGTTTTAACTCGTTTGAATTTGATTTCCACTTCCTTAAAATCATCCCGGCATTTCTTAATATTTCTTTGCTCTGTTCCGCTACTTCTATACCCTGTTTTACGTTGTCAACTCCCGTTACTAAGTCATCATAGTATAGATCTCGGTTCATTATTTCGAAGACCATGGGGTTACTATTTTCGTAAGCCTTTAAATGTGTTTTTATTGTTACGGCTAGCAAATAGGGACTAGAAGATACTCCAAATGGAACACGGGTCATCCTCAATATTCTAAATTGATTTGGTACTATTTTTCCATCGTTTTCTTTTACCCAAAGAAATCTAACTGCGTCCCGTTCCCCTTCTTCTAGCCCTACCTGCAAAAAGGCTTTCTCAATATCAGCCACTATGGCTATTCTTTTTATCCTAAATCTTAACAGTAGAAGTAAGAGATCGGGGTTTAAGTTGGGCCCCGTTTCTAAACAATCATTTAGGGAGGGTTTTCCCGCTTCATGCGCGGAGCCATCTAATACGACCCTAAGTTTTGTCGTGGCTCTTTGCTCGTTTACCACACCTTGATGTGGAAGATAATTTATCCCCTCCTTTTCTGGGATTTTAAAATCGATTTTAACTTCCTCAACTATCCCCTTTTCTAGTTGTTCCTCTATAACGGCTTTGTATTTTTCGAAGAAAACAGGGTCAATTTGAAATTTCTTAATTAGCGGTTTGAATCTTTTTATTGCGAGTGGGAAATTGTTTGTTAAAATATTTTTATCTGTTTTCCATGGAAATTTCACCATGTATCTACCCTCCTCAAAAGTAGTTTCCCTTTCAAACTTTTCTATCATTTCATTGTCACTTTGTTTGTTTGGAATTTCTTGACTATTTATGCCTAACGTTTCTAGTTCCCATAGGGATTTTAAGGTTTTTGTAACTTCTCTTTCTTCTAAGCTAATTTTTGCGCACGTGATAGAGTAGCTTGCTAGCTCTCCCCCTTTTATTGGTGAGCGTCCTTGTACCACCCACCCTAGTTTAGTTTCTATGGCCATGAGGGCCTTTCCTAATCGTTCAAGATTACCTGGTACTAAATCCCAATAGTAATCCGCCCCTATTAACAATTCAATGCTAGACGGGTCATTTGTTTTTGTTTCAAATTCATCGGCCAATACTAATCCCTTGGTTTTAGCTAAGAGGCCTATTTCAGTGTCGTTTACTGAAGTTACGCTACGGCATACGTAAGGTACTTCGATTGCTTCTATTTTAACCGTTTTATGTGGTTCCCTTAAATTTTCTAAAACTAAAGCTATTTTTCTACATTTTAGCGCTTTCGATTCTTCGTTTAAAAACGTATTAATTCTTATCTTTTCTTCCCCAATAATGGGTAGATTTAGTTTCCTAGAAACTTCTTCTTTTATGAATGTGCCCTGACTACCTTGGTCTAATAAGCACCTAACTATAGCTTTTTGATTTTGATTGTTTGGATTAATTACAGCTGTTTTTGCTGTTTGCAATAGAATCGTGGTTCCTATTGTGCTTGTGTTAACTGATTTGTTTTGTTCAGTTTCCGTTTGTTTATTAGTTTTTGGTTCGTTTTGGTTTTGTTTGAACCCTTGACCCCTATGGCCCGAATTTGCCTCATTCTTTTCACATACTGCGAAATTATGTGAGCCGTAACATCTTTTACAACCCTTGTAATTTGAGGGGCACCCATTATAACTATGCCCTCCCTTTAAACAATTGAAACATCTATTTTCGTTTCGAATCATGTTTCTTTTGGTTTCTATATTTATTTTATTACAGTTGCTAGAGGAGTGATTTTGAGTTTTACAAAATATGCAGAACATAGTTGACTCTTGCCTGACTATGCCCGTGGTTAACACTGCCGCTGAACCCTTATGGCCTTGATTATAATTTCTGTTATAATCATTATTTATTTTATTTTCGTGGAAATTAATTCCCGACAATTTATTGTTGGCTTTTTGAATTTCTTTGTTATTTATTTCTTTCCCTAGCACTTCCGTGGTTTCTCTCATATCTACATCGTTTCTGAGGAATTTTAGTAAATGATCGGCATCCCACTTAGAATTGGCGACCCTAGTTTTAGTATAATCGTGCCTAATTTCTTTAGGAACTATTCTTAACAGAGTTGGACAAAGGAACATTCCGTTTGTTTTAGGATCCGCGCCTAAGTTTTTCAGACTTCTAACGTAAGATTCGCACGAATCCACTAATTTTCTTAATCCTTTTAAATCAGAAGTTTTATGGACCGGTTCCATATCTAATAATTTCATCATTAAAGTAAATTGCATTAAATCCTCTCTAGCGAACCTATCTTTTAAAATTTGACATGCGTCATCGTATGCCTTATCAGAGTAATTTGACTTATCAACAACGCTTGCCGCTTCTCCCTCAAGTAATGAAATCAAATAAGTGAGCTTTTCTACCTTTGATAGTTCCGCTTTTTCGTCTACTGCCGCTGTGAATTGCGACCAGAAAGAGTTCCACGTAGTGATGTCACCGTTGAATTTTTGCATCGCCAGTGTGGGGAGCTTTGTTGTGGCTTTCGACGTCTGTCCGTTGCCGTTGCCGTTTAAACTGATTGTCGATCCATTACCGGATGAAGCTTGAGACGTCATTCCCATTAGTTTTTGTAGGGTGCGGTGCGCTTTTGATCTTGCCATAATGATTTTGTCTTTGTAGTCCTCTGTTATCGCTAAGTCCTTTTCCAGCTCCGTTAGATCATCCATGTTGTTTTTTACGTCTTGATCTAGTTTGTTTAGATCGTCCTCCTTTTGTACGAGAAGTGCCAGGTTGTCCTCCAAGTCATTTTCTTGCAGGCTTTTGTCTTTTAGAAGTGCCTCGATATTGTTTATTAGTTTTGTTATCGAGGTGCGAACCGTTTTTCGCGCTAATTTTGATTTTTGTAGCGCCAAGTCTTTATCCGCGCTAGCCATTTTGGTTTGTTTGGCTCTATTCTAACCTTCTAACTATTTAATTTGTTTTTAAATTTTAATCCGCGATTATCCTTCCCGGGTTTCGAGCACCATTGTCGATTTTGTTTTATGTTTCGACCGATTTTCACTTTTAATTAAATAGTCAGATTATTATGAATATTAAAGTTTTATTCTCAACGTTCGGTTTAAATTTTACTAATACTTTTGCTCCTTTTATGTTGAGCCTAAATAAGTTTTTTAACCCGTTTCTGTGGGTACCAATTTTATCTTTTTGAAATTATTTGAGTTCACCTATATCCGATCCGATACCTACAGATAGTTATAGCGTTCTGAAGATTTTAAAGTCTACGAGGGGTTTTATACATAAAAAAACGGAAGGGGGTAAAAAGGTTTCCGGGGCTAGTTTCCGGCTACCTTTCCGGCGGCCTTCAACTAGCTTCCCGTCCGGCGCCTCTCCGCCTGGTTTCTTTTAAAAGATCTTTATCTCGTTTCCTGTCTATTTTGCCCCTTCCCTTCGCATCCTGTCCGAGAACTCCTGAGATGGTTTTACATTTTTGGTTAATATTATAGTTTTTAAATAGTTTTGTACATTAATATATAAAAAGTTTTTAACTACTGGAATATATATATACAAGATATGGCTAATTTTACAAAAAGATTTGACAAGAACAAACTTTGGGAAAATATCTTTAAAAATTAAAATTATCCAAAAATAACATCATATCCACGAGTTAGACATAGCAATTTCATCAATGGACGGATTTCGCTGTAGACCGAGAGGCCGATTACCTTCATAATTAGATATACACTTTGTTTGATTTAAATCGGGAAAACTCATGATTAAATTTATTTCTGTATCTTCCACAAATATATAGATAAGTTAGATCTGCATGATAAGCTTGTTTAAATCTAATCAAATATAGTACTGTCTGAAACGAATTAAGCTCCTCTCTAGCGCAGAGGAACCCACATGTAAACAGTAGCCACCAAAGCTTTTGATTAGTAAATTAATAATAGTCAATTCCAACGATTCAAATTAAGATAGGAGTCGAAAAACGCGAATTCGTCCAGAAGTCAAAGTTACTTGAGACTAATTTTTGTGGTTTTTTCTAGGTTGGCCCAGATAGGTAATACCACAAGTAAATCATCCTTCAAGTTTATAAGAAGACATACTGCGAGTGACAATGAAGTGAGTCCGATTTTCTCAGTTCACGGTTTCACCCTAATTATTCCTAAATTTGTACAGAAAGGCGGCCAGGTTCAGTATATTCTGTCTAGAGTAAATCAGACTCGAATCGCGACGGTCGGGCGAGACACGCTCCTTCGTTTCGCGAGAGAGAGGGGAGAGTCGTTTTTCGTCGATACATTTTCACCCCCGTAAACGTCTAGAAAGTTCGGCGCGATATTAGCACTGCCTACTTAGTTCCAATCTCAACCGCTAGAGAGGACAATTTCAAATTCTGTATCTCGACCGTTTAGAGTTTTTGAATTTTGCCCTCAATCCTCTGACGCTAGAACTTTCAGAGCCACATACAAATCATAATACGCCTTGTTATAAACTTGAAGAATGTTTTGCCTAAATAATACCCTTTCTTTAATTATCTCTTTCCGATTGAAATCCTTACAGGCCCTTAATTCCAGATATTCTCAAGGCGAGTGAGCCAATAATCAATCATGAAATGGACCGGTTTTCCCATGAGAATTTTACTTCTTTCCAAGGCTGGAAGTAGGTATAGGCTATACGTGTCTTATTTTTCTAAAAGCCATTAATTACTAGGTTAAAATATTTTTAAATTAATACGATTTCATCTTCCCTTTCAAATTTCAACAATGTACGTATAAGACCAAAACTAACACTGGGGCCGAGTTGGGAACGCGACTCTCTGATGTCAAAAGGTATATAATATAATAATAGCGAGCAGCTATAGCGAGGTTTGAGTAACGTTTCTAATACCTCGGAGACAATGGGGGGACTGCTAGGTCTCGCGTACGAATATACACACACAAGGGGGTTGGAAAACTGGAGCGCGTAAATGAAAGAAGACATCAACGTCCCGCCTAGTTAAAATCCATTTCACGTACAAAATCAGTACGTACGAAGTAAAGCTACACGTTTATCTTTTCGCTATGTTTTATATTGAGTCCATTAGAGCGTAGCTTTTGCGCTTACAGCTAACTCAAAGTGGAATAAACTATTGTTGTATACTCGTAGAAGGAGACATTTCACTCGGGGGATTCAACGAAAACTAAAACTAACACGAATAGTCTTATACTATAAACCAATCTCTAAGGGGCCGTTCAAATCTGATATGATCAGAGTTAATGGAAGACGTAAATGGTTAAGGGGGCTTGGTATTAAAATTTTCAGGAAGTAAACAATCCCTTTCGCGACAACAAGTATCGTAAACTGCGGGACATTAAATAAATACAGTGTTTGGAAAAAGGCATTGAATAATTTTAATATATGTATGACATAACTCCTTCCAGTTGCCTTTCTGATGTACTTTATCTTTACAATGTGGAAGCTATTTACCGGTTTTTGCAAATCGTGCTCTGATTGGTGGAATCATGATGCTATACTGGTATAGTTACTGAATATTATCAATATTTTAAAATGATAAATGATTTAAATGGAGAATGCAACTTAACAACAAGTGATTTTTTTATCTATTCCTTATCGTTTAAATAGGAATAATCCAACAGTAAAAACAATTTCAAACAAATTTAAAACTTATCATCAAAATAGGCTTAGAAATAAATTTAAACCTTATAATACCATCAAAATAGGCTTAGCTGTATTCATGGAGATCATGTACGCCCCATATATAAACTAGCGACCAATGACATCGATGGCCCTTATGTGGGGAATGCATGATCTCCATGAATCCAGCTAAGCCTATTTTGAAGACAAGTTTTAAATTTATTTCAAGTTTAATATTTGTTTGTAAATTTTTCACTAGTGGATTAGGCCTATTTAAACGATAAATAATCGTTAGATTGCATAGAATATTCAAATATAAAGTCTAATATTTTATAATTATATTGTTTATGCAATCACTTAATGAAATTTTACGGTTACAAACCCCCAGCAATGTTTTGTCGTCCAGTGAAAACTTACAAGCAAGAAAAAATAGATTTAAAGCGAAATTTTAGTTTTTCGCGTTTTTTGAGCAATTCGATCCGCAAATAAAAATGCCCATTGGAAACCGAACGTCACCCTATGAATAGTGCGGACTGTGTATTTTAGTGTGAGGATTAAAGAGTAATAATGCCCATCCTCTTGGTTGCCTTTAAGTTGTCATCTTCTTATTCTCCCTTCAAACATTTCCAAAATACTTTTCAGATATAGAATGCTATACGCGTAGAAGTAACTTCCCACGCTTTTGACGCGTTTAAAAACAGTTAAAAGAGTCTGTCTATAATAGCCCACTCTCAAATGAAAACTAATAAAGCGTCAAGGAGTCGTCTTTCTCCTTTTGAAAACAGATTATATTCTTAGATGTCCAAGCTGCTTATATTGAACGCGTCACCTCAAATTTCTTTCCCTCTGTACAATTTAAAGGACACGTCAAGTGTTTCCCAAAACGGCGTTTCGCGAGGCATTAAAGTGACCAAAACTTAACTTTATATTCAATTATCATTACTCCAAATCACTAATTATAATATAAAAAAGCCACTTGTCATCATTTTTTTTTATAAAGTCCGTCGTTTTGGACGTTAAAAGCTATTAAATAATAGTTCCTGACGGTACCTTTAACGAAAAGAATATAAAAGTTTGATATCCCAACCAGAAGGAAGTTTTCGTCATCCAACGCCGTGGAAGAGATTCTAAAACATACGTCTTATCTTCTCTGTCTCTTTTTATTTGACCCGCTTAATATTAAGCCCACATACCTAACATAAGCTGCGTTCATACTAGGCCTTGGAATCGATTTAAGCCGTTTCAAAACGTTTCACTGGACTCGTGTGAACAGGAAACCATCTTTTCTCGAATCGATTTGATTCAATTTCTCGAAACTGATTCGTTAACCAGTTTCGTACCGATTCCGTTTCAACAACCGATAGATGAAGCTACAATAAATCGATTTATAAAGAAAATGTGTGAACGCGTGACGCTTAAAACGATTCCTGGCGATTTGAATATCGGTTTGATTTTACCGTTTCAAATCGATTAAGAAATGCTAGTGTGACCGTAGCTTATCGGTTGTTGAAACCGAATCGGTATGAAACAGTTTCGAGAAATCGAATCAAATAGATTCGAGAAAAGACGGTTTCCGGTTCACACGACTCTAGCGAAACGTTTTAAATCGATTCCAAGACCCAGTATTTTGATACAACTCGAAGGCCTAGTACGAATGCAGCTTAAAGTCCGTCATTTATGACAGAAAATAGGTCTAGCTAGTCTTTAATAAACGTTTAACAATCTCTTCGAAAATGCGAATGAAATTCCATTTTATTTTCATGAAAAATCGTTTACGACATCACCTTAACGAGCTATTGTTTTGGTTAACATCGCTGTCCCCAGTACGCGTAAGTAGAGCTTTACATAATAAAGATACAAAATTCTGGGAGTATACGCTCGTGAAACTATAAGTAGACTGAAAAAGGGGACCCTGTTTATGACAACGAAAGAGGATTTGGCAACAGGATGAAGCAGTATGGTTTTATACGTAACGCGGAGGCCAAATGATAACAAGTATGAAGAAAAACCCTTTTCACCCCTCCGCTCATCCTTTTCATCTTTATTTTTATTTTTAACAAAGGAATTTCTTAGCTTTTTCTTTTTTCCTATCTTTTTTTCCAGGAAAAGAATTGGCTTTTAAGATATACGCGTATACGAATATAAAAATATATGATGGAAAAACATCAAATATTACAAACGAGTATATATATATAGGCCAAAATTCCAATTTCCCATTTTTGATTAAAGTATTACGTTTTCTTTTACTTTGGATGTAAGAGAAATATATATTTTAGAATACTATTTATTCTATACTATCCAGAAGAATCAGGATAAGACAGGCTTCCTGTTTCAGCTCGTAAAAACACCTTGTTATAATAGAAAAGCAACCTGATTCGATTCGGGCCTTGTTAAATTGATATCGCGCCAAGCTAGGAAATTTAATATAAAAAAAGGCCCTAAGCACATTTCAATGTGCTCCCAAAGAATAACGAAAGAAATTTGCATTCCTAATGAGGAAAAATCGTCAAATTTGGTTAAAAATGGTCCATTTTCGAAAATTAATTCACATTCGATCAAATAGGAGAAATGAAATAACCTGAATTCAACAAAAGTGGACTTTAAAATGATTTTCGTCCACTTTTGTTGAATTCAGGTTATTTTTGATCTTATTATAAATTTTTGGAAAATCTAACGATGATTTAAAATGCAAATTTAACTATACAGTAAAATTTCGTTGTAAATTCCCACATAATACGTCATCATTAAGGATAATTCTCGCTCATTCTAACATGGTTGTTTTCGCGCGGTCTCTTTCGTGAAGGTACTTAATCTAGAAATTCCTAGCTTTTATTTGAAACTTATTGTTAATTACGTTTCAGAAACCTTCTACGTCATCATGCTTAAAAAATGCTTTAAGCCAAGAGTCACAGAGTGTAAAATTTGGAATCAAACCTGTCCGTAAAATTTATTCGCATGAAATACGATATTAAAATTTAAACGAGTTTGCAAAAATGGGTAAACAAAACGTGCCGAAATTACGTTTCTCTAACGACATACAAAAATATTCAATATTAAAACCATTTGTAAAGTCTGAGTATTACTGGAAAACAAATAAACCCACGCAACCTATCACTTTATTCCATAAAAGTAAACCGCCTCTTAGCTTAATACTATCAGCAAAGGCCCAGTTTTACGTCATAGCACATTACTTAAAAAAAAACCGAAAAGTCATCACCCCTGTCTGGCTCGAGTAATTTGGACTCTTCCTCGATATTTTGAGTAGGGAGAGAGGGACCGAATTTAGGCGGGCCGCGCTTGGCTATATTGTCTTCCCTCCAATATAATGTGATGAATATTGCCAATTTGGCGGAATTCCATTTTCAGTAGAGATCGGAGTTTGGACAAGAAATTTCTGATTATTTTATCTTTATTCATAACTTAAAATTTTTCGAGGAAAGTCTATACGATAAATCCAATGTAATCGCGAATAATTTTACGATTAACTGATTAACTGATAGTTGTGGATATTTTGTCCAAACCACGATCTCTAATTTTCAGAGAATAATTTCCGTGGAATATTAAAGGGAAACTTGGAGCTTAAAATGGAACATGGTTTGAATTTATTTTCGGAATCAATATCCCAAAAACGTACTTCGAACTTTCAAAACAATTATTAGACACGTGTTTGGGGTTTTAATTAATTTCGTAAGTGTGGTAAAATAAGTAAATATAAATTAGGCCAATCATATTATTTCAGCCTTCAACAGCGCTTGTAATTTCCTAACATAAAAAGAATAGGTCGGCGTTTAATGCCTAAGACCTTGGCCATCAGATGCCGGCCTATTCTATTAATGTTAGGACATAAAAAGAACTGTTGAAGGCTGAAATAATGTGATTGGTCCGAATGTATAGTTACTTTTATGGAAAGAACAACAGCAACTCCCCATAAGAGTCTGGGTCCACGTAATGTTAAAAATTTTCGTCTCTTTTATGATAAATTCGTATTATATTATTAAAATAGGGTAGTTGGGGGATAATTTAAAGCTAAAATTCGAGCTCACAACTGTAAATTTTGGGAATTACAACGAATGGAAGGTTTCTTCCATAATGTAAAGAATAGGAAGAATCTATGACTTCCGTGCCGGATATGAAAGCCTTCCCCCACACGAAAATCTTGAACGGTTATTATTTTAGATTCATAATTATGTTAGGAAAATATTAGGAAAGAATTATTTTGTAACTGCCACGGGTATAGTGCTGGCGGCAAAATGAAATTCGTATATTTTTGGTCTACTATGCCTCGAAATCCTCGAAAACGCCTGTAGAAGTGTTCCACTTGTCAAGCATTCATGCAGTAGGCTTTTGCTAGCTTTACAGGGGCCGTGCAAAGACTATATGGCTTACTTGAATAGTCTTTGGTGTATAAGAAACTCGAAAAATAAATAGAGAAATCATACCAATTAGAAGATACTGGAGTAGTATCTTTAATTTTTATTTCATATTAAACAAAACACACTTGTATAAAACGGACAAATTATTCATTTAACGCTAAGGTTTTCTACGTTTAACGTATGTCTGGTAGTTCAAGCTCACTGGCATCTTCACACACTACACGCAATTTTGACTGGTACCAACTGCCTCGATCTTCATGGCGACGATAACCAAGATACCAGATTACGCTGCTAACGTGAACACAAGTACCTATCGTCAAACTACCACCTTTGCAATTGCAATACCAGCCTTTAATGGCATTTGCACCTGTCCCGTTCGGTACATAACGAATTAGAGCTTGGTGAACAGCTGAGGTGGAAAATTGACCAGGCACGCGTATGCGAATTAAGTCATGTTCAACTTTGGACACTTCGACGCTGAAAGAGCCGGATTTCTCTATAGTCAACGCCACATAAGATTCAGCGCGTTTCGTTTTAAAGTCGCTCATTACCACCTCACGTACATCACTTTCACGAAGTACAGGGAAGTCTTGAAATTCACTATCCTCAATTCGTTGCCATTGAGGATTTTCTTTCGTAGAGACTGCCAGCATTTTTTCGACGGAGTCTTCCCAGGAACCTTTAAGATGTAACTCCGGGTGGTAGGCGTTCAACAGCGCAGCAGCAATTTGAAGAAGTTCCGGAACTAATGGTAACATATGCACAGGTATACGGTTTTGAAAAAAACGATACACCGTCTGCAAATGCCCATTCCTAACTTCAACCGGCCACCTGAAGTACGTTACTTGTCGGGAACGATTAACTTCTTGCGTGTTTACTTGCTTCTCGCCTTTAGACAAGAACGAAGGCATTTGTAAATCCACACCCAGTTCAGTCAGTACGCTGTTGGAGTCTCGAAAACCGCGGTCTGCCAGTACAACGTCACCAACTTGAAAGAAAGACTGGAGTTCTTCTCTCTTTTTGATAGAATGGTTTAAAATGCGCGCGTCGTTATAGCGGCCATTAGCAAAGTAGGGTCCGATTATATCTATTATGTAACCCGTAGTTGTTACCATTAACATTGGCTTGAGGATATGCTGGCCTTTGTGCACACAGAAGGATTTGTGAAGAACGGTATAGTCCTTGGATCTTCCAACCTTGATATAGGTGCCATCTACATATATTAAAGACGTCTTTAATATTTTTTGCCAGCCAGGTTGGCGAAAAATAATTAAACCGGTTTTTATAAACATTAAAAAAATTGTAATATCTGGTTTGAACCATGATCTTAAGAACTTTCCTTATCAATAACATCAATGTGAGAGTCACTTGGAATTTGGAGATGGCTCCAAATACATGTTACGCGTGCAATCGGAAAGTTACCAATAGTACAAGTAGAGGTATAGGCACTCACGTAAAGGCTGGCTTTGCTCGTTTTCTTCGTTTTAGTGAAGGGTTATTACCACTTGTAATTAATAGCAAAACAACGAAGATTTGTTTAAAGTGCTCGGGTCTGTCACGAAAGTTTCAAACGTTCTTAAATGCTAGCAAATCGTCCTTCAGTAGTGATCATGGCTCTTCAACGTCATCGTCTCCACCACAAAAACGAAGACAAATGACGCAAGTATCTAATCCATCAACGTCAACAGTACCTGAGCCATCAACGTCCACAGTACCTGAACCAACAAAGTCCACAGTATCTAATCCACCACCGTCACCAATACCTCAGCCATCAACGTCGCAATTACCACGAAAGCGTACGTCATCTAACACTATTGCCATAAAGCACAGTTGTGTTCGGCCCCTGCCAAAGACTTGCTTCATTTGCGGTGTTAGTACACGAACCAGGGTAAAAGCCGAAGTGAGAACAAGTATATTTGTGGAAAGAGCCATATTTATTCATCGGGACAACCGAATGTGCTCCACGCATCTCGTTAACGGAGAGCTTCCCACCGAAATAATTGCTGGAATTCAGGTTTCCGCTAGATCAACCATTATGACTGCCACGGACATTGAGCAACTATTACAGGACCTCAAAGTATTAACTTCATTGTCCCTGCACGAGTTCCTAGAGTTGCATTCGACTATTGAGGACATTATTCGTACCATCAGATGCTGTTCGTCGAAGACAGCTCTAGCAGTATTATTGGTGAAATTACGATTGGGTATCTCCAATAAGGTGTTATCAACTTTATTTCATTTAACTGAAAGATCGGTATCAAACACGGTAAAAGCGGTTATTATGGCTTTATCGGAGCATTTCGTGCCACATAATTTTGGCCTGCAACACTTATCACGTGACAATCTGATAACAAACCATCAATCTGGAGCAGCAGTAAAACTCTTTGCTAACAACAAGCCTAATTGTCTTATTACCATTGTAGATGGCACCTATATCAAGGTTGGAAGATCCAAGGACTATACCGTTCTTCACAAATCCTTCTGTGTGCACAAAGGCCAGCATATCCTCTAGCCAATGTTAATGGTAACAACTACGGGTTACATAATAGATATAATCGGACCCTACTTTGCTAATGGCCGCAATAACGACGCGCGCATTTTAAACCATTCTATCAAAAAGAGAGAAGAACTCCAGTCTTTCTTTCAAGTTGGTGACGTTGTACTGGCAGACCGCGGTTTTCGAGACTCCAACAGCGTACTGACTGAACTGGGTGTGGATTTACAAATGCCTTCGTTCTTGTCTAAAGGCGAGAAGCAAGTAAACACGCAAGAAGTTAATCGTTCCCGACAAGTAACGTACCTCAGGTGGCCGGTTGAAGTTAGGAATGGGCATTTGCAGACGGTGTATCGTTTTTTTCAAAACCGTATACCTGTGCATATGTTACCATTAGTTCCAGAACTTCTTCAAATTGCTGCTGCGCTGTTGAACGCCTACCACCCGGAGTTACATCTTAAAGGTTCCTGGGAAGACTCCGTCGAAAAAATGCTGGCAGTCTCTACGAAAGAAAATCCTCTTAAGGAAGTAGTCGAGCGCGATAATCTGCTTCGCAAACCGTCTAAATGGCAACGAATTGAGGATAGTGAATTTCAAGACTTCCCTGTACTTCGTGAAAGTGATGTACGTGAGGTGGTAATGAGCGACTTTAAAACGAAACGCGCAGAATCTTATGTGGCGTTGACTATAGAGAAATCCGGCTCTTTCAGCGTCGAAGTGTCCAAAGTTGAACATGACTTAATTCGTATACGCGTGCCTGGTCAATTTTCCACCTCAGCTGTTCACCAAGCTCTAATTCGTTATGTACCGAACGGGACAGGTGCAAATGCCATTAAAGGCTGGTATTGCAATTGCAAAGGTGGTAGTTTGACAATAGGTACTTGTGTTCACGTTAGCAGCGTAATCTGGTATCTTGGTTATCGTCGCCATGAAGATCGAGGCAGTTGGTACCAGTCAAAATTGCGTGTAGTGTGTGAAGATGCCAGTGAGCTTGAACTACCAGACATACTTTAAACGTAGAAAACCTTAGCGTTAAATGAATAATTTGTCCGTTTTATACAAGTGTGTTTTGTTTAATATGAAATAAAAATTAAAGATACTACTCCAGTATCTTCTAATTGGTATGATTTCTCTATTTATTTTTCGAGTTTCTTATACACCAAAGACTATTCAAGTAAGCTATATAGTCTTTGCACGGCCCCTGTAAAGCTAGCAAAAGCCTACTGCATGAATGCTTGACACGTGGAACACTTCTACAGGCGTTTTCGAGGATTTCGAGGCATAGTAGACCAAAAATATACGAATTTCATTTTGCCGCCAGCACTATACCCGTGGCAGTTACAAAATAATTCTTTCCTAATATTTTCCTAACATAATTATGAATCTAAAATAATAACCGTTCAAGATTTTCGTGTGGGGGAAGGCTTTCATATCCGGCACGGAAGTCATAGATTCTTCCTATTCTTTACATTATGGAAGAAACCTTCCATTCGTTGTAATTCCCAAAATTTACAGTTGTGAGCTCGAATTTTAGCTTTAAATTATCCCCCAACTACCCTATTTTAATAATATAATACGAATTTATCATAAAAGAGACGAAAATTTTTAACATTACGTGGACCCAGACTCTTATGGGGAGTTGCTGTTGTTCTTTTATCAAGCTTTAGAAATTCATTTAAAGGCCTAGGATTTCTTCTGCCTGTCACCTGCCGGTTTCATTGGAAGTTGGCTCACCTTTTTAGCTTCAGTTTTGGGGAGCAAGCAAGAGAAAGCCTGGAGGGTGAGTTTATTTCCAAGGTGACAGGCAGAAGTAATCCTAGGCCTTTATCCACCAAAAACGAGCCTAAAACTTCCGAAAAAATTCTCAAATAGGTTTTTTTTTTGGCATGGTGATTCCTCAAATAAATTCAAAAGCTGTTCAATTTTTCGCTCCAAGTTTCCCTTTAACGATCTTTCTGAAAAACTATTCAAATTCCATATGCAGTTGGTGAAATTCCGTGAGAGCGAAACGTTATGAACGATAGTAAAACCTGAAACTATTGCATTTATAAGAGGGGGCGAACAAAAAAGGTATGTCAATTTAATGTGGGGTGATTTATTTTATTTTAAACTGGCAATACTAGACAACTTAAATTTAGAAACGCGCCCCCTGGCAAAAGTATTGAGATACTACATAAACTTTGGGAGTTTCGACTGCTAAATGAGGTTTAGCAGACGAAATTCCTTACGTTGACATAGCATCTTAGTCCTTTTCCAGGGGGGGGGGGGGGTAATTTCTTATTGAAGTTGTCAATTTTCCAGCTTTTCCGCTTGGTTGGTCAGAATTCTATTACAATTCTCCTATTATCTCCTTCCGAAAATTTAGTAAAAAATAAATCTAATGACGCGGCAAAGATCCGTATAATACGCGTAAAAATACTTGTCCCATGAACGAAGTTCGCTGACAAAGCGAAAAAACAAATCAAGTACAAATGAGTTGCTACTGGTTTTCATCAAAAACAAAGCTATTGGTCTCCCAATAAGTCTCTAAATATCGAATAAAACCCAGGCTTTATTGCAATGATACGTAGTAAATTATGGTAAAGAAGTAGCGATGTCCGGGAAAATGGATAGTTTGAAATTAATTCTTTCCGTCGCTTTTTCTTTTTGTAAGTTATTCACGGGGAATCAGACGGATATTTCAGATCTTACGAAGCAAATTATTGCTAATAAAATCAACCGGAAATGATGATAACTTCTTTTTTACATTAAGGAATATAATATTAAGTAATACTCCGCCTTAGCGCTGTCAGATATGGTTTCCGACTCATTTTGGATTTTGGTTATGATTATTAGATCTCACAAGTCAGTGAAGTGGTTTCTATTTGCGATTATTTTCACGCAATGAGTATTAATTATAACATCATGAAATATCTTCCTTATCACGAAAATCTTTGAAAAGACCTAAATTGCTATTCCGATGATAATTTAGGTCTCTTTCAAGAATGATGAAACAAAGTATATAAATATATGTTCCTACGTGTTGAAATATACGACTGATTGTGACTATACAGGGACAGAAAAAAGGCTAAGGTTGTCGAACAGCGATGAAGTTGGGGGTTATTTATGATTGGTTCCTTAACCCCCCCCCCTCTAGTTCTTCATTTTGGTTCGGGTTTTCTTCCTACCAAAGATGTAAAGGAGAAACGAAAGTAAAAATGGGATGAAGGGGATGAAGGAGACGAGCAAAATGGAGAGAAGACTTAGAGGGTGTGTATGGGTTGCCTGGCGACAAGGCATCTCTTCGGATTACTCTCAGGAAATGCTTGGATTACCATCCCGAGCGAGGATAGATCTCTCCCCCCTTTCTACCACCTCCCTTCCTCCCCCGCAGGCGCGGGAAAAGCGCCAGAAATTTCCTTCCAAAAGGAAAAGGGAACACTGAACGAGTTGGAAAGATGGAAGAGAGGAGAATGGTCCATGGAGGATTAAGATACGGAGTGCTATTGAGTTTCGTTTAAGGGTCACGAACCTTGGATACAGATTGAGTGATGCTAAGAAGGATGGCGAGGTGTACGCTGTCCAATATCTTAGTGACAAAAAAAGGTGTACGCTTTAATGAAAAAGCCACGAATATTCTCTAAGGACAGATTACGTTATCAAGTCAGCCCAAAAAATGATAAGTGTTCCATATCCTTCTTAGGAACGCACTATTCGTTTAGTTAAAGTTAACTGCTTTTCTCTTTTATTGTTTTGTTCAGTTATCTTTTTGATTATTTGATTAGTTGTTAACATGATCGGTTTACTATTTAAATGATCGAAACATAAAATCCAATGTCCGTACGTCCGTAACGTTTTTTCTCCCCCCCCCCCCCTACAAAGTCTGGAGATTTCTAGAAAATTCTGTGAAGTGCTTGAAAGTTCTAGAAATGTTTCGTGATTTTTCACTAGTTTTTAACTAATCATTTAACCAGAGGTATATAATAGCCCCCTTCGTGGGGAAGTATGAAAGGTAGGCAAAATCGACGAACAACAAGTGCCCGGCGTAAATCGCGGCGGATCGACACACCGCTTTACTCCCAAAAAATAGTTACACCATTTTGAACCTCACTAAAATTTCGCTACGCACACTTCCGGAACTTGCGAGCTGAAGTCAACCTTCGACTCCATTTTAACAGACAGCCTGACTCCTGAGACAGGAAGTTCTAAACACAAATCGAGCCGCCTTGTTTATACAAAGACCATTTACTAGAGTAGCGACATTGAGAAGTCCAGCGCGAGCTATTGGCCTAGATAGTCAGCAGCGGGCTCTTGTTGTTCGTGATTTTTAGCATTGGTAGCATAGGGGCTTTCATACTTCCCCCCGAAGGGGGTTATTATATACCTCTGATTTAACTAATCCTGTCAGTTTGTAATTTTTGATCAAACTGATATTCGATCATTAAATGATCAATTTCCATTCGAGTTATCAAACGGTGTAGCATTTGAGTATCATTTTTTAATGATTGAAGAAAAATATAGAAATAGATTTAATAGAATTTCGAAAAACATTTTGACAGCCCTAAAATACTTCTCCTTATCTTAATCCTCCACGTCTCGTAAAGGGTCTAAGAAGGAGTAAGGGATAAAGAAGGCGAAAGCTGAATTCTCATTCTAGCTAAATGGTGGTTTCTGATGCACGCTCACTCGCCCGTCAACCCCCTCCCCCTACATTTTTTTTCGCCAGCAGCCATGCAAGAATATACTCTACAGTTTGTATTATTTATAGGGATTCCGGAGCGAAAACGCCCTCAAATAAATAGCCCCTCACTATTCACTCTCTACCCGGCAGAGCTGAGAGCGCAAAGTTCCATTCTCCGTTACCATTTCAGAATAAGGAAAAAATATATACATGTATAGGAAATGTAAAAAAACCAAAAAAAAAAGTTTTTTAAACTTGGGAATATAAACTCCCTATTTATATCGCGAGAATCTTAAATTCTTATTTCATACTTTTTTAAAGTCGAAATATAAGAATCCCTATATGGATTAATTTTTCATGACCTTAAAAACCCAAATAATTAAAAAAAAGTATGAAAATAGGAAATTTTTAATCAAATAAAAAACTATTTGTAGGGATTTTTTTTTTTAGAAATATGAAAAATTTTGGGGAAATACTACTGAAATTAAAGGAAAATATAGGTTTCGGAGTAAAAAAACCGCCTTATTTCTCATTCTAAAACTAAACACAGTGAAGCAAATGACACTTAATTCACCCAAGTCACAAAAATCTTTTCACCTAATTTTTGTAGTTTTTGAGCGCAATTTATATTAAAAACATGCGATCATGCATCTATGAAAGAAATCTTGAAAAGTTAGGGGAACACATTTAAAATATGGTCTGCCGCTGGCCAAAATCTCATACATTTCGGCAGAAATAGAGATCAGGGTTTGGACAAGAAAATTTCTGATTGTTTTATCTTTATTCATAACTTAAAATTTTTCGAGGAAAGTCTATGATAAATCCAATGTAATCGCGAATAATTTTCCGATTATTTTTTTATGATTAACTGATTAACTGAGAGTTGTGGATTATTTTGTCCAAACCCCGATCTCTAGGCAGAAATCCCAAAATCTCTGAGAGTTTTCTTTGGGAAATCAGCATTGAAATACCAAAAATTACTATCAAAAACAGCTTTAAAATCGTAAAGGTATCAATAGAAAATATAGTAAATGTATAGTGTATCTAACTTTGCACGTATACTTTAGCGTTCCCGACCGACAACCGGCCAGAGAGGCTAGATGTCGGGGTTTGTAGGAGATATTTCTGATTATTTTATATCTATTCATAATTTGAAATTATCCACGGGAAGTCTATGATAAATCCAATGAAATCCAAATATTTAACCGATTATTATTAATGATTAACTGAATAACCAAACATTTGTGGATTATCTTGGCCAAACTCCGACCTCTAAGAGAGACAGACGTGCATAGAGAATTATATTATTTGATTCCTTTACACAAAACGTTTTGACCAAGCTTATTAACTTAGAATATTATTAAATTAATTTAAAGGGAAACTCAGAGCTAAAAAAGGAACAATTTTTTACCAAACTTTAGAAATTAATATAAACATCAAAAACGTGCCTAAAAACGTTTTTGGCCACGGTGATTCCGAAAGTAATTCAAAAGCTATTCCATTTTTAGCTCCAAGTTTCCCTTTAACCATGAAGTAGCAGTCTCGTTAATTAATTTAGTAATATTTTTAGAATGTTTTGTTAGCCTCGAGCGAAAAATTATAAACCTATATCTTGCTTGACCTTTCGTTCTTAAATTTCACATTCGCGAGTAAACTTCCAAAAATATTTTTATCCTTGCTAATTAATAGTTAAAACAATGCGTACATATTCGGCTTATATTTTTGCCACTTTGCAAACTGTGTTGCGCGAATTATAAATTTTTATTTATCTCGCTTCGTACGATGAGCGAACAAATTAAATTATTCGTAACAAAAGTTTCAAAATTTGGAAAAATATACAGTATTTGAATATAATTAAATATTCGATCCCCGAGTCCTAAATTTCGATGATGTTTATAAATACGACTAAAGATGATTTTTGCAGTGGCTGCTTCTGTGTACCGAAACCTCGAAATATTACAGTTTTAAATTTTTTTACTATAATACTATAAAAATATTTCTTCAAGAACATTATCTAACGAATTATTTATTATATGAAGGTCATTCCATGTGTATTCACCTAGGCATGCCACCATGGGTCTGGGAGATCATTATAAAATTTGGCACACTTGTTGGTGTCCTTAAGAAAACTACACGTGAAAATAATAAAATAAAATAATGTTTGGCAGGGTTTTGAGTAAACCCCCACGATGTCGATATTGTCCTCGAAATATTTTTAAGCTCTGACAAAAATAACAATAACTCACTTCCTTTAATAGGTATTCTCGTACAAATTTCCACATTTAAGCAGTTAAAGACGAGGAATCAGGCTAGAGATCGGGGTTTGGACAAAATAATCCACAATTTTCAGTTAATCAGTTAATCATAAAAAAATAATCGGAAAATTATTCGCGATTCCATTGGATTTATCATAGACTTTCCTTGAAAAAGTTTAAGCTATGAATAAAGATAAAATAAACAGAAATTTCTTGTCCAAACCCCGATCTCTATATCAGGCTGTCATCTCGAAAAATGTCTATTTCTTTCAGAACACTCGTTATAAATTAATTAAAATTTAACGTGAGGGTCGCACACCATGACGAGTAATGTCGAGAGGCCCAACTTAATTTTTTATTTTTACAACACCTTAAGGGCATATCTTTCATCTTCTTTATGATTGATTTGGTGTTTTTGTTACATCTTTAACTGGTAACAAAAAAGGTAGTTTAAAATATTGGGAAATTTTAAATTATTTTATTTTAACAAAGTTATCTAGAAATTAGAATTATTGTTGGTGTGCTTTTCATAATGATCTGTCGACCCATGGTGTCATGCCTAAGTGAAACCACATGGAATGACCAAAGAAATAAATGAATTCTGAAAGTCCAATTATAGTTAATTACGTTCGAAAATCAAACTATATCATCAAGTGTAAAATATTAAATCTATATACTTCTGTTGTGCTAATTTGGATTTTTATTTAAAGCGTCAACCCTTCATATGTGAAACATGACGAAAAACATATGGAAAAACTAGAAATATAACCCAAGGATCTTTAAAAATTGTGATAGCTTCACATTAATGATATTCCCTTTTATAAACCTTATTTATGAAAACGGTAAGCTACAAGAACAACCTTGGATGATACCTTATTCTCAAGGGTTTTTTCTAATGAATATTTTTGATCCAATTAGTTACAACTGATCAAAGTTACCGAGAGTACTAGCTAGAGTTTAAAGTATATAATCCAAAATTAATATTAAATTGAATTACAAAATGCTTAATTATTGTACCGTTATTAAAACAAGCCTGCCTCGCCGTGTATGTCTAAGTCAATAAATCAAAGTGATAAAAGTTAGCCCTATAGCTTTGCGCGTGTTCCCAAGTAGCGTGGTGTAATTAATAACTATAAATAAAAACCCAAAATTAAAATATTAATTATAAAATAATAAAAGATATTTTAAGCAATCTTATATAATTGGACATTATTTGCATAATTATTGCAAAAGGAATATAAAATACGAATCAATCTTATTTCATAAGCGTCTCTTCATTCCGCTTTAATTTAAATTTAGTTACCAGAACAAGAATAAAAATACTTGAAAAGTGGTTGTCAAAGCTCGCTCCGCATAGACTATCTTTCACACGAACCAAATCAACAAAAATTGCCTTTCATAAGCGTCGTAAAGCGGCAAACAGTGCAGACTCAAGTAGTATACTAGAACGGGGTGCCACAGTTTCTTTCAGATTCAAATTCCCTGACTTTTCCGGGCTTTCCCTGACCGTTTCAAAAAATTTATACCTTTGGGTTGACGCGATAGAAGGAAACTTCTACTAAATTAAAATATCAAATATATATGCCTAGGTATAATTATTTTATATTACATGACGTAGTTTATTTCTGGATTATGTTTTGAACTATAGGACCAAGTATGGCTATTTGTCAATGGATTTAAATACAAAGGAAGAGCGAGACGTGGCAAAATCGGAGGGGGGATGTAAAGTACCTGTTAATTTCTTTGCCCCTATAATTAGGTGAGGTGATACTTTTACGAAAGCTTCGAAAGAAGACGCGTTATTGAGTGGATTTTAACAGCCTCCCTTTATTGTAATTTCAGCGTCATCGAAACCATGGTCAAATGGAAAGGAGGTCGAGATTAAAATCAATCGAAAAGAAAAAGTCTACATACTAGAACACTTGGATAATGTTTCAATTCTCCAGAGTGATCGGAAACTAATCCCTATCTCGTGGGATACGTGGATTATGTATAACCAAAAGTATATCACTCTATTCACTAAAAGTAAACAACGCCCCTTAGCTTAACACTATCAGCAACTAAACTCGGATAACTAATTACGGCTTTAGTACTTAATAAGTACTAAATACGTTCGCAGTCAAGTAATAACTTCAATACAGTCAAAGCTACAGGTTTGTAAACAGATTGCGTGGGATATATTGAGGGGTCAGACACTTGAGAATTCAGGAGTACAAAATGTTTCAACTCTTTGCACTCCCAAAGCTGGACTCTGAGTTCAGCAAGAGTTCGAACTCTTTGCATTACCAAAGCAGGACTTGCGTGACGTCCCCCTCGGGATATACGTCATAAGTTTTCTCTTTTGACTCGTATCAAGTTACATATAAATTGGGTTGTCAACCCAATTTTTTTTCTGGAAGATTATTTGACCAACTTGACCATTTATATTAACGCGGGCGAACTAGTTGTAGTAACCCGGTCAAGGAAAAATTGAACTCGTGTGAAAGGTTATTTAGTCTAGACTAGAGCTATATAGGCAAGTTGAAAGGCAGCTAGCTCTTCGTTTTTCTCCTGGGCAGTAAATTGGTAATTAGCATAACGAGATTTAGATTAAGCGATACTCGTTTCTCCCCTGTCGAGAATTGGCCCGCCGGGAAATAAGACCACGCAATGCCATTTAATCCTAAAGGGGAACTCGATCAACCAGTTTGAATAAATTCCAAACTTTAATTCGAACTTCAATGGGAGCGTGAAAAGTCAAAAAAATCAACTTATTTTCAATACACGCGTGTCCAAGATGAGTTTGCAATGACAATTTTATTTCCTATACGAGATTTAACACTAATTATACTCCGTCTCAGTTACACCGATTTTGTAAATACAGCTTGAACAGCGGTTTAAGTATACGTAATCAACAATTAAATTAGCCTGTTTGAGTAGTCGTACCGTATTTCACAGGTAAATCATTAAATATAATCAGAAATAGATAATATTAAAAGCTTGATATAGTATAATAGGAGTCTGACCAAGGTTAGAAATGGCAGAAACATTAGCTACAGAATACAATAAACCTGTGTATTAATTAAATTAAGCACGCAACCTGACTCGATACGGGCCTTATCAAATTGATCTCGAGCCAACCTTTTTCATTTTAATGGGCTCGGATAGAACAACCAATTACATCGGCTTACTCAATGAGTAGAAATCTTCTATTTTGGTTAAAAAGGGTCTAAGTTGGAAAATCATAACAGAATTCGACCAAATAAAATAAGTCGAATTCAACAATTGGCATGGACCGAAGGCATTTTCAATTTTGGTAAACTTTGAATTCAGGTTATTTCATTTGATCTATGTGGTCGAATTCTGTTGAAACTTAACAATTTGAACCATTTTTGACCAAAATAAGAGATTTTTCTTCATTGGGAAAGCATATTTCTTTCTATGGGAGCACATTGAAAAGTAAAACCGACTTCAGGCGTATATAAAAGCTGCCTCTGTCTTTAAATATCACGGCTAGTTAATTTGTAGCTTTGTCTCTAGTACCATTCCTCCAATATCTTAATCTGAGGTTTTAAGTTACGGAAGGCTTTATTTATAATTCATAATACCTCCAAATTATGCAAATATTATGTTACACTTTTGTTCTGGCTTACCTGGTGCAGAGCAGACCCGTACAATAATACTGAAAATGTGGTCAGACTCCGATTACACAACTAAAAGCATATGGCGCTCTATCTATAGGCCATATGGTTTTGTTCATCGGATGGAAAAGCTACCCCTCCCCCTTGAAATTAAAATCAGTTTAATTAACGTAAATAGAGCGAGATGTTTGGTGTATGGCGTTGGTTGGAGAGATAAAATATGATGACCTAATTAAAATTCCGTTACGCAACAACCTTGGGGGACCAACCATTGCATTTGGGAGATGATAACCATATACAATGTCACCCTTCCGATCTTTCAACAATTATATACTTCGGAAATAATTAAAACCGCAATTAATTATAAAGAGTTAAGATGATTTGTCATTAGAACATTTAAACAAATCGCATCTCGTTTTTATAATTTCAAACTCCGCTAATTTAATTTTAATTATAAATGACCTTATCAGAGGTGCAAACGTAATTTTGGTTAATTAATTTTCCTTTTTGACCCTATATTTAATTGGGCTATCGTTTTCATTGCCCCTCCCCCTATTTAAAGTTCTTTCTTATAATATTTTGCCCAAAGGATCGGGGAAAAAGGTAATCTTTCATAAGGTTGAAACAAAAAGAAGAAGAAGAAAAAAAAAAAAAAAGAGTTGAAAAACCTTTTTGAACTTTATGAAATTCTTTTCGTTTGGTCAAAGAGAACAGACATATTAAGTTTGTGTTAATTTCATTTTTGATAGAAGTACAAAATTTACGATTCTACACCAATATTTATAACTGACCAACACGTTTGTTTCAAACAAGAGAAGTTTTTCAGTTTTCATTAATTAACTTTTAAATTCATTTTTAATCACTGATTGGCTATTTGCTCATGGATTTTTTTTTACGATTTAAGAACTATATGGGTGGCAAAAATTCGAAGTAGACATGCAACGTGCCTCGATTCGGGCCTTTTCAATTTGATCTCGGGATTTAAATCTTTAGAAATTGAAAAACTTCACGTGGCTGTTTTTACATACGCGTGACGTCAGTTTTACTTTTCATTTTAAAGTGCTCCCATAGAATAACCAATATAAATCGGCTTACCTAATGAGGAAACAACTTCTGATTTGGTCAAAAATGGTCTAAATTGGAAATTTCCAACAGAATTCGACAAATTAAACCCGAGTTCAACAAAAGTGGGTCAAAGACTCAAAGGTATTTTAAATTTTGGCCCACTTTAGGTGAATTTAATATCGTCTATTTGTTCGAATTCTATTATAATTTTCCAATTTAGACCCTTTTTAACCAAAAATAGATTATTCATTATCGAGTAAGCCCATTTGATTCGTTATTCTATGGGTGCAAATTGAAATAAAAAGTAAAACCAACGTCACTCGTATGCAAAAATAGCCTGGGAGATTTCTTTCAATTTTCTAGTGATTAAATTCTCGAACATGGAGCGAGATCAAATTAACAAGGCCCGAATCGAGTCAGGTTGCAGGTCCACTTTAAGATTTGGCCACATCCTCAAAATATAACGTTATCCCTCGCTCCTCCATAATAAGAGAGAGAATTAAAAAATATATTCAAAACATAAAAATGAAGATTACCAAATTCCCTCGACCCTTTTAGGAATTTACATATTTGGATTCCATTGTTAATAAAATGAATGTGACGATAAAAAGAAAAGTGCAATTTTTTTGCTCCCTCTTTCTTTCTCTCACTCAAGATTCCTTGACCCAAAAAAATATTAACGTCCCAAGGCGCTAGTAATATTTTTGCGCATTTAATGTTGAAAACATTTTTCGCAGTTACGCCAAGGAAAAGATATATTTTGCCGCTCATTTCGCGGTAATAAAATTCCAACAAGGAGGTACAAAATTATAATATTGTAAACAGAGAGAGAATATATAGAAAAATAAAAAAAGTAGAAAAATGGACCCGAAAAGCTGGACTTCGTTGGGTACCTTTTGGATAGTGAACAGAGAGCTGGCTTTTGTTTTCTTTATACCAGCGTACCTTAATTAAGAGTAAATATTTCCTACCTTATTTAGCTTAAAGATTTCCTACCTTAGTTAGCTTAAAGATTTCCTACTTTACTTAGCTTAAATATTTCCTACTTTACTTAGCTTAAATATTTCCTACTTTACTTAGCTTAAATATTTCCTACTTTACTTACAATAAAGATTTACTAAAGAACTGGTTTTTCCTAAGTTAAAATTTTGGCAAAGCACGCTTGTGAAGCACTGTAGTTTTTAAATAATAATATAAAAACATCCATTGGGGTTAGTTCAACCAATTAGGGTTTAGAATGGAGTTGGAAAATAAGAAATTTTGTATGTTTAAAGGCCCTATCTGCTCTGAAACGTGCCCCTTTAAAATGCTCTTCCCTTACGCACGCAGCCTAGCTCTGACTGCACAATATGTTTTGTACAACGTCGTCTGCTAAGCTAGAAAAGAAGGCGACTTTAAAGGGATTTGAAAATCGCATGCAGATAAGGGATTCATCGATTTTCACAAGCGTCAAATAAATTTATTTACTTTTCTTAGCGTTGGTTAAAAAATTTTATTTGTTGGAAGTAGATCACCCACGTGTTAAGAATTTAGAGCCTTTTAAAAGAGTAATTAAGCATTTAAATTATAGCGTAGTTAACCAATTTAACGGTAATTTTAGAGCTCTACAGTTCTAAAATTACCGTAAATTAGAAAATTGGTTAACTACGCGGTAATTTAAATGCGTAATTCGGAATGTTAGACCATTTGGCTTTCCAGCGATAATTCACAACAGAAAAATTATGTTAAGATGTCCTTATCGACGCCAAACATGGATAAATATTGAATAGAGGTCGGGGTTTGGACAAGATAATCCACAAATGTTTGGTTAATCAGTTAATCATTAATAATAATCTGATAAATATTCGCGAATACATTGGATTTATCATAGAATTCCCGTGGATAATTTCAAATTATGAATAAAGATTAAATAATCAGAAATATCTTGTTCAAACTCCGACCTCTAATATTAAAAATTATATATTTGTAGACGATTTAAAACAAACTTTTTACGTCTGCTACGGATAAAGAATAGACAGACGCGCGGACATGGTTTTTGTTAGTTCAAGAAAGTCTGTTTGCCGTTAGAGTGCGCTTATAAACGCCAGGTTTTGTTATTCCTCTTTATCTATTAAGATAGGTGTTAAGTACTACAGTCATATATAACTATGTAATCCTATTTACGGTCATAATGTGGATCATTATCTCACGATATACGACAAAAAAAAATCATCGAATAATATTGAGGTTGCTGATCAAATAGATAAACTCACTTTGGTTTTTGATTATCTATATTATCGCGAAATAAGGGTGTATATAGATTTAGCCAGCTTCTTTTACTTTCATTCTTCGTTTGGCCTTATCTAATATTAGAAAAAAAGAAGAATAAAATAAAGGAACTGCTTATCCTATAGAGGTTGATAGTAAACAACGATAGACCCAGTCGGTGGGTCGGTCGGTCGGCAAAGCGAAGAAAGGGGAATATAAGGAAAGAAAATCTAAAAGTATACGTGTACCGGACTCGAAGAAATTTCCGGAGGATCAGGAGCTAATACTCTAGGACTTTATCGAGAAAGACAACACCACTATATATACGTATGACTTAGAAGTATATAAAGAAAGAAGAAGTACCTACGTATGGGTGGAATCGTTTTTCCAGCTATATTAGGAAAATGGAAGAAAACCATTCCGACCTGTACATATATATATATATTTTTGGTTCGGATTTCAGGGCGAAAAAATAGTAACTCGAGATTAAGAAATCAGTGAAAAAACATTCCAGTAAAGAATGGTGAAAACAACCCTAAATAAAGGAGGTAACAAGTACTAAGAATCCTAACGAATGGTGGAGAGATTCCGAAATCATAAACCCCTAAATAAAGGAAGACAATCATAAAATAAGGAGGAAATAACCATTTAGAGAATGGTGGATATAAACCATTCAGAGAAGGGTGGATATAAACCATTCAGAGAATGGTGGATAATATAAACCATTCAGAGAATAGTGGATAATATAAACCGTTCAGAGAATGGTGGATAATATAAATCATTCAGAGAATGGTGGACAATATAAATCATTCAGAGAATGGTGTATATAAACCATTCTCAGAGAATGGTGGATATAAACCATTCTCAGAGAATGGTGGATATAAACCATTCTCAGAGAATGGTGGATATAAACCATTCTCAGAGAATGGTGGATATAAACCATTCTCAGAGAATGGTGGATATAAACCATTCTCAGAGAATGGTGGATATAAACCATTCTCAGAGAATGGTGGATATAAACCATTCTCCGAGAATGGTGGATATAAACCATTCTCAGAGAATGGTGGATATAAACCATTCTCAGAGAATGGTGGATATAAACCATTCTCAGAGAATGGTGAAAATAAACCATTCTCAGAGAATGGTGAAAATAAACCATTCAGAGAATGGCGAAAATAAACCATTCAGAGAATGGCGAAAATAAACCATTCAGAGAATAGCGAAAATAAACCATTCGGAGAATAGCGAAAATAAACCAATCAGATAATGGTGGTATTTATGGGCACGCTTCACGGAGTTTAGTACTATGGAAGGCTTACGAAGAGCGCGCGAAGTGCGTCGCTAGCCTTCCACTGTACTATTCTCCGCGAAGTATACCCATCAATGGATGGTGGAAAGAACCATACAGAACATGACAGAAAGAAGCAAAGAACGAAGGGAGAAAAGAAGAATGATTCTGTAAAAATAAAAAATAAAAATAATGTAGGCATAGGGTGTGTATAACTTTTCTACACTTGCATATTTACAATAATCCGCGTGTAATTAAATTATACGCGATTCCGTCTTCAAACGAGGTTAATAATAAATTTCTAACTATAGACACTTGGGCGTTCTAATGCAGCTTTAACTATCAGGGGAAATGTTAGCTTAGATTCGTTATAAGGACGTACGAATATATTCGTTACATTCGAAATACATACAGAGAGCGCAATTTCCGTAACGATTTTTTATTTTCTTTCCGAACTTTTTGGATCTCTCAAATCTCGAGTTGCCTTATTTTCACCCTGGAGGGATTGAGAACGATTTGCTAAGGGAAAGCCAAAATTCGATCTCCACCCTTCGAAACACGGCGCAACCCAAATATAGGACCGGGAGAACGAAAAAAACCTATTCTCTCGGAAAAGACAGAAAGAGTGAACTTAAGAGTAACACGCCACGAAAAGTCCAAATGATGTTGCGGTTTAAAAAAAAAACCAAAAACATTCGGGTCGGGGGACGAATATATCCTATACACGTTATTTCCAACCAAATATAAAACCGTATTTTGAAAAACTCACGGTTACGGTTCGTCCAATGGTTTCGAGTCAATAGATAGTAAAGGCGGGAAGAAAGAAATACGGGTAATGACTAACACCACCAGTAAAATATATATATATATATATATATTAAACTAGCTTAGCTGGATTCATGAAAATCTTGAATTTCTTCCCAGTGAAGGGTTAGCGACTAATCGAATGTTATTGAGAATCTCATGGACATCTCGCATCAAGCTTGGACCTTTCAATGCGAAGAAATCCAGGATCTTCATGAATCCAGCTAAGCCTAAGGGCTATCGATCATGGTCATTGGTCACCCGTCCTTATATGGGGAGTTCAGGATCTCCCCGAATCCAGCTAAGCCTATTTTAAAGGTAAGTTTTAAATGTATTTCTAGTTTAATATTTATTTTTAATTTTTTTTTTACTTGTGGATTAGACCTATTTAAACGATAAAGATTGTTGTTAGGTTGCATTTTCCCTTTAAGGAATGGGCGTCTTTCGTCATTCCACCCCAATAATTTTCACTGCACTGACTGGTCAATGTTTTGATAGACGTTTTAAACGGGTAAAGCTACAAAGCGGTTCTCCTGACTTAATTTCTGGTTTAGTATATATACTAAGCCCCCCCTAGCGATAACCGAACACACCATTTTGAGTCGCCCAATAACTTACGCTGATGGGTCTGTGTGCGCCATTTGTCTTAATCTATAGCTGGCTCTGCTTCTGTCCTTTCCCAATAAAGATCAACAACCGTTTTAGGATAGTTTTAATGTGACGGAATTCGATACATCTCCCCAAATGACATCCTGACCTTTTGACTTTTGGAGATAATTAGATGCCGCGTACGAGATAGATTAATTTGGTGCGCTTACTTCAATGGTATAAAGGGATTGGATTGAGGTATCGAGAACATTATCAAAGGCTCGCCAATATGTTGCAAGGTTATCCGATATATAAATATTTCGTTCTATTGTATACGTATTTATATTGGGAATCAATTATTTGAAAAAAGACAAGCCAAGGGTATACACCTGTTGGGTGTTGTCACGGCTTTAAATGATTTCGTAAAAATCCTTGAAATGCGAACCAGAAAAATGGGGACTCGCCCAAGATGTTGTTCGATCGGACGTATCGGTGATAAAAAAATTAAACTTAATTTATTCATTTCATTCATCACAAACGAATAAAAAAAACTCTGTAATTATATAATAGAGATACGCTAACCAGATTAAATTTAGAGTTTCGTAAATCAAGTTTTTATAACTAAATTCAATCCTAATTTTTTCAAGTTTTTCTACATTTTTACGAACCAAATGAGCTTAGAAATTTTGAAAAGAGGTATCAGAGATATCTCCTGATTTCCAGTTTTATCCTATTTTTAAAGACTAATTTAATTAAGCTAGGAAGTTATGTAAAAAAAAAACTTTTTACGTGATATCTTTATTTTTCATTTTGATTAAAATTAAATTCACGTAACTTTTAGGTAAACTTATTTGTTCCCTGATTCTAGTGTTTTCCCTGACCCTTACGACAGTTATGATACGACCACGAATATCTTATAAATTATCATGGATTAATTAATAGTGCTTATTAATAGGGAATCTATTAATTAATCCTAGAAATGACAAGGGACTAATAAGATATTCTGTTATGATCCAATTTAATTTAATGAAAACATAACATGTGAACTGAGGAAGGAATGCTAATAATTAATTAATGATTGAAAAATAATAGTTAGTCTTTCTTTCGGGTTCAAACTGTTTAAAGGGAGACTGCAATCTAACAATAAGTGTTTTTCTATCGATTTCTTATCGTTTAAATATGCCTAATCCAACAGTAAAAACATTTACTACTAACATAAAATTCATGGAATGCTTTATTTAGAAAAGAATCCCATAATTTTACGTCTGACCTGATACCGATAACAAACCACTATCCAGCGGTAAAATTTACAAAGACAAAGATGGCAAACATTTGAACTTTGATTATTGGGGACGCAATAAAACTGAAGGATTATATTTCCTTTAAAATGCAGAGAGATAAGGAGATAAACGCAAAGACAGACATATTTTCCCCCTTACTTTTAACTATATTGCTACAAAATATAGGAGCCCCAAAAACAAGGATTTCACGTTACGGTGCGTTAACCTTTATGTTAAAAAAATCGTCATATTCGTCAATAATAGGAAACATAAAATAGGGCAATGCGCTTCAAAACTATTGACGTTTTAAAAACCGCGATATTTTTCATCAAAACGATATAAAGAAATATAAAAAGAAAAGAAAGCAGAATCATAAAAAAATAAAAAGCAAAAAAATCATGTACGGACTTTCTCAAAAGTTAAAAACAAGATAGTTACGTCCAAAAAAGGTTTCAACTTTCAGGTGTGGCACTACGCGGTTTTACGAAACAGTTAAAATTGCAGCGGGTTTTAAGCATCCTCGCATCTATATACGCTATGGTTTCAACGAAATAAGAGTGAGAATAGCATAAGTAGAACCAAAAGTATATCACTTTATTCCAAATAAGTAAACAACGCCTCGTAGCTTAATACTATCAGCAAAGGTACCATTACTTAAAAATAACCAAAAAAAGTCATCACCCCTGTCCAGCTCGAGTGGTTTGGACTCGATATTTTGATTCTGGAGAGAGGGATTGGAATTTGGGCGGGCCGCGCCCCAACTCGGACATTTCTCCAAAGAGTGGCACTTCCGGTTTCATTATAGCTGCGTTCACACTACAGACTTTGAAACCGTTTTTAAGCGTTTTGGAAAGGTCATTTTATAAAATGTTGGGGTCACCCGTGTAAATCTTTGATCAAGAAACAAAATTAATATCGATTTGAACATTCGAATAAGTTTGAAAACGGTCACACTAGAATTTCTTAATCGATTTGAAACGGTATAAAATCAAACCGATATTCAAATTGCCATGAATCGTTTTAAGCGTCATTTGTTCACGCATTATCTTTATAAATCGATTTATTGTATAGCTTAATCTATCGGTTGTAGAAACCGAATCGGTATGAAACTGCTTCCCGAAGCGGTTTCGAGAAATCGTATCAAATCGATTCAAGAAAAGACGGTTTCCTGTTCACACGACTTTAGCGAAACCTTGTGAAAAGGTGTAAATCGATTTCAAAGCCTAGTATGAACGCAACTAAAGTGTCAAGTGTGAACGTAGCTTTTTTACACCGACTGCGGCCGCTAGAGTGTCTCGAATTAGAATCTGCCGTTACATTTACCTGTACCGTTGCTGATACGTGGCGTTCTTTACTTTATAGAATAAAGTGATAAACGTTTGGTAGAACTGAAATTTCAACAACATTGAAAACCACTTCGATTTGTCAGCGCGTAGAGAGATACGGCGGATGGATATGATATAATATCTCTCACGGAAAAGAAAATAAACTGTTACCAACTTAATATCGCTGTCTTTAGAATCATTTCCACTATAGTATTACCTACTATTGCAACATCAAACCACACTTTCACAGACGAAAAAAAAGAAAGAAAAAAAGTCCGTAAAAAAAGTGCTAAACTTATCCAAGTGTGCCATTATAGCCAATAAAACCCTATTTTTTTAACTCCTAAATATATTCTCTAAAAGGGTAGTTACAATAGCCGCCCGCGTTGCGCACTCTCTTAGAACGACTCATAAAATATAACCCAACATTTTCGGAAATCTATAATCGGAAGTCCGTGACGGAGAAAAGACCAGTTTACACTTACATATTAACTAGATAAATATTACTCGGTCGGAAATTACGGGCTTCGCGTAACTGTCTATGATTACGTATTTAGCATTACCAAAGATTGTAATCAGTTACTTAATCGCGATGTGATTAACCCAAAAAAGCCAAAAGAATGATTCGAACAAAATTTTGGAAGTTAATGTCCCTGACTATTCCAGGTTTTCCCTGACCATTTCTAAATAATTTCCCTGATAAATCTGAATATTTTTCATGAATTTATTCTTACGAGCGAGCGATGCTCTTGGCAATTCCCACTTTTTATTTGACATATAGTTTATAAATCAGGGTCTATATAGTTTACTCAGAATATGAGAAAAAATGATATCTTTAGGCAATTATGTTACAATTAATTGGTCAACCAATCATAAACAGTTTCTTGACGCGTACCAAAATATTTATTTTCCCTGACCTTTAGAAACAATTTCCAAATTCCCTGGCTTTTCCCTGACCTTTTGAGTAAATTTCTAAATCCCGTGACTTTTTCAGGTTTTCCACAGTTTCAAAGCGTCTTCAATGTTTAAATTGACACTTCAAATTAGTATTTATATTTCTTTATCAAATATCTCTACAAATGACCCGAAAGTTGCAAATCGTTCGAAAGCCTCTAATGTGAACACGACTTAATATCAAAATTTATTTTCGTACTTGATTCGTTTTTTTTTTTTTTTTTTTTTTTTTCTTCCAATATCTAAAGTTTGGCGGTGGTAATTTTTTTTTTTTTTTTTCATATTAATTCACATTTAAAAACTAACCCAGTATCCCAGAAGATGCATGTTTTTGTTGCTACGAGATGCCCGAAAAAATAAAACATGAAATCATTAAAAAAATTAATGATCTAAAAGTCATAAATACTGAATGGTTTAGTATCCCATGTGATTTTTTAAAACTTACCATCAAAATAGGCTTAGCTGGATTCATGGAGATACTGCATTCCCATATAAGGGCCATCGATCAATGTCATTGGTCGCTAGTACGGGGAGTTCAGGATATAGCCATGAATCCAGCTAAGCCTATTTTGATTTTAAGTTTAAAGGACATGGCACACTTTCTATGGGTTTTGGCTTTAAGCTTAGTTAAAGGAGCAAATTTGTCCATGGGCACTTTTCCTTAGCTTCAACGGATTGTCCAGCATCGATAGTTAAAGTCTGGACACTCGTAGTTGGGCCTGGGATTTTCCATACCATCTTTTGGTCACAAAACTAAAATCTTAATTACGTTTAATCACTCGATAAGACGTTGCCGAGTTGGAAACGCGTTAGTTCGATCATTGCGAAGACCCGAGTTCGATTCCTCGAAGAATCATTTTATTATTTTAGTGAATATTTGTTTTATTTGGGTAAGCTTTTAGCCATATTCGTTGTACACGCGCTTATAGGTAATGCGCCTATTAGGATAAACACGTTCGTGTTTATCCCTTTATCTGAACTCGAATTTCATCAGAAACCGTAATGTCTTTTCCAATGGACCCGCGGCGCTTGATAACTGAAAGCGTCGTCGTCGTCGTCGTCGTCGTTTCCCTCTTCCCACCGTCCACTGAATTCGAATTAATACAGACAAAGGTACTTTTGAAAAAATTTGATAAGACTTCGATCAGGTACAAGAGTATCTCTAGTTAAACACAGATTTCAATAATGAAATGTTGATTAAGTATACGAAGTAATAGAAAGTAAGGTACCTGAATGGGTTACAAAAGGGTGAAATCTTAAGCTTAGCCGAGCTTTACTAATTGCTTCAAAATGAATAAACAAAAATTTTATTTCTTAAACAGTAGAATGATAAGGAATATCCATCGAATTCGAGTTAATAGAAAGTAAGGCGCCTGAATGGGTTACAAAAGGGTGAAATCATAAGCTTAGCCGAGCTTTATTAATTGCTTCAAAATGGTAAACAAAATTTTATTTCTTAAACAGTAGAATGATAATGAATATCCATCGAATTCGAGTTAATAGAGAGACAGATGCCTGTATGGGTGACGAAAAGGGTAAAACATATAACTAGCCGAGCTTTATTAATTGGCTTTAAATTGATAAACAAAAATTGATTTTATTAAACAGTTGATAAGTTTTTTTTAATGGCATTTTTTATCGTTAACGGAAAATTGCATTTATTGGGTTCTTTTACTAGGGTAGCCCTCTTCAGCCGTCTAATTTTGACTATTATGTCATATCATGAGTATCCCATTATATTCACCCTAATTCACCGTAATTAAAAAGTTGGAATGATTTTCTTATCATTTGATTTTTTAACTTTAATAATATATCTCTTCTCGGCCTATATAAACGAGATTTGCATATTCAGTACTCACAGATGCACTGTACCAATGCGTGGTTTACGTTAGCGTTTAAAATTGTGGCGAGCCCTCTCGTTTGTGCAATGGTGACGTCTTCGATTGTTTAGGCAATCGTTTCTCACCTATATTTCGGTGATAAGAGACTCATTTCTCACGATCTTTTGGGTAGAGTACTCGAATAAACCGAAGCGATTGAATGTAAATCGCCTTACCTAGAAATGTGGCCAATATAATATAGTAAGTCACTGTAAAAACATTTCACAATGAGAGTTCTAGGGATTAAATATCACTCGAGTTGGACTTCATATCCTGCCAAGTGCTCGATTACACATGAAAGAACAACAGCAACTCCCAATAAGAGTCTGGGTCCACGTAATGTTAAAAATTTTCGTCTCTTTTATGATAAATTCGTATTATATTATTAAAATAGGGTAGTTGGGGGATAATTTAAAGCTAAAATTCGAGCTCACAACTGTAAATTTTGGGAATTACAACGAATGGAAGGTTTCTTCCATAATGTAAAGAATAGGAAGAATCTATGACTTCCGTGCCGGATATGAAAGCCTTCCCCCACACGAAAATCTTGAACGGTTATTATTTTAGATTCATAATTATGTTAGGAAAATATTAGGAAAGAATTATTTTGTAACTGCCACGGGTATAGTGCTGGCGGCAAAATGAAATTCGTATATTTTTGGTCTACTATGCCTCGAAATCCTCGAAAACGCCTGTAGAAGTGTTCCACTTGTCAAGCATTCATGCAGTAGGCTTTTGCTAGCTTTACAGGGGCCGTGCAAAGACTATATAGCTTACTTGAATAGTCTTTGGTGTATAAGAAACTCGAAAAATAAATAGAGAAATCATACCAATTAGAAGATACTGGAGTAGTATCTTTAATTTTTATTTCATATTAAACAAAACACACTTGTATAAAACGGACAAATTATTCATTTAACGCTAAGGTTTTCTACGTTTAACGTATGTCTGTTAGTTCAAGCTCAGTGGCATCTTCACACACTACACGCAATTTTGACTGGTACCAACTGCCTCGATCTTCATGGCGACGATAACCAAGATACCAGATTACGCTGCTAACGTGAACACAAGTACCTATCGTCAAACTACCACCTTTGCAATTGCAATACCAGCCTTTAATGGCATTTGCACCTGTCCCGTTCGGTACATAACGAATTAGAGCTTGGTGAACAGCTGAGGTGGAAAATTGACCAGGCACGCGTATACGAATTAAGTCATGTTCAACTTTGGACACTTCGACGCTGAAAGAGCCGGATTTCTCTATAGTCAACGCCACATAAGATTCAGCGCGTTTCGTTTTAAAGTCGCTCATTACCACCTCACGTACATCACTTTCACGAAGTACAGGGAAGTCTTGAAATTCACTATCCTCAATTCGTTGCCATTTAGACGGTTTGCGAAGCAGATTATCGCGCTCAACTACTTCCTTAAGAGGATTTTCTTTCGTAGAGACTGCCAGCATTTCTTCCCAGGAACCTTTAAGATGTAACTCCGGGTGGTAGGCGTTCAACAGCGCAGCAGCAATTTGAAGAAGTTCCGGAACTAATGGTAACATATGCACAGGTATACGGTTTTGAAAAAAACGATACACCGTCTGCAAATGCCCATTCCTAACTTCAACCGGCCACCTGAGGTACGTTACTTGTCGGGAACGATTAACTTCTTGCGTGTTTACTTGCTTCTCGCCTTTAGACAAGAACGAAGGCATTTGTAAATCCACACCCAGTTCAGTCAGTACGCTGTTGGAGTCTCGAAAACCGCGGTCTGCCAGTACAACGTCACCAACTTGAAAGAAAGACTGGAGTTCTTCTCTCTTTTTGATAGAATGGTTTAAAATGCGCGCCAGCCAGGTTGGCGAAAAATATTAAAGACGTCTTTAATATTTTTTGCCAGCCAGGTTGGCGAAAAATAATTAAACCTGCTTTTATAAACATTAAAAAAATTGTAATATCTGGTTTGAACCATGATCTTAAGAACTTTCCTTATCAATAACATCAATGTGAGAGTCACTTGGAATTTGGAGATGGCTCCAAATACATGTTACGCGTGCAATCGGAAAGTTACCAATAGTACAAGTAGAGGTATAAGCACTCACGTAAAGGCTGGCTTTGCTCGTTTTCTTCGTTTTAGTAAAGGGTTATTACCACTTGTAATTAATAGCAAAACAACGAAGATTTGTTTAAAGTGCTCGGGTCTGTCACGAAAGTTTCAAACGTTCTTAAATGCTAGCAAATCGTCCTTCAGTAGTGATCATGGCTCTTCAACGTCATCGTCTTCACCACAAAAACGAAGACAAATGACGCAAGTATCTAATCCATCAACGTCAACAGTACCTGAGCCATCAACGTCAACAGTACCTGAGCCATCAACGTCCACAGTACCTGAACCAACAAAGTCCACAGTATCTAATCCATCACCGTCACCAATACCTCAGCCATCAACGTCGCAATTACCACGAAAGCGTACGTCATCAAACACTATTGCCATAAAGCACAGTTGTGTTAAACGTAGAAAACCTTAGCGTTAAATGAATAATTTGTCCGTTTTATACAAGTGTGTTTTGTTTAATATGAAATAAAAATTAAAGATACTACTCCAGTATCTTCTAATTGGTATGATTTCTCTATTTATTTTTCGAGTTTCTTATACACCAAAGACTATTCAAGTAAGCTATATAGTCTTTGCACGGCCCCTGTAAAGCTAGCAAAAGCCTACTGCATGAATGCTTGACAAGTGGAACACTTCTACAGGCGTTTTCGAGGATTTCGAGGCATAGTAGACCAAAAATATACGAATTTCATTTTGCCGCCAGCACTATACCCGTGGCAGTTACAAAATAATTCTTTCCTAATATTTTCCTAACATAATTATGAATCTAAAATAATAACCGTTCAAGATTTTCGTGTGGGGGAAGGCTTTCATATCCGGCACGGAAGTCATAGATTCTTCCTATTCTTTACATTATGGAAGAAACCTTCCATTCGTTGTAATTCCCAAAATTTACAGTTGTGAGCTCGAATTTTAGCTTTAAATTATCCCCCAACTACCCTATTTTAATAATATAATACGAATTTATCATAAAAGAGACGAAAATTTTTAACATTACGTGGACCCAGACTCTTATGAGGAGTTGCTGTTGTTCTTTATAGTTTAACGTTTTCAATCTCTACTTTATTTTTTAAAATACTTGAGTTTTGCGACTAGGATGTGCTTTAGATCCAATAGCTTCGTCATTACAACTACGTAATAACGTTGCTATTAAGTAGTTGACCAATTATTGAAGTCTGTATCTAAATCACGTCTAACTCAATTATAATAAAAAATAAAGATTTAGAATTTTAAATAGGATATACGAAACGGAAATTGATGTCGGCGAGTTAAATAAACGGCCACATACTTCTGGTCTCCAGAATTATGTTCTCATGCTGCTTTAAAGAATTGTTTCGCTTTCCATGCTCATTTTTTGTCGATGCGATTCAATATTATAAATTTAATCTCTAGCTCGGTCTAGCCCGTCCCTCTTGTAATATTTTAGGTAAGGCAAGGTTAGTTAATCCCTCGACCTCCCCCGTCCATCTGGTAATCTTTAAGGTGAGGTTAGGTTAGTTAATCCCTCTAATTAGCCAATCCTTCCAACTAGTTAATCATTAGCTCGGGCTATTTGTAATATTTTAGGTAAGGCTAGGTTAGGTTAGTTAATTCCTCGAATTAGCCCATCGTTCCAACTAGTTAATCCCTCGGGTTACCCATTCCATCAAGTAATCTTTAAGGTTAAATTAGATTAATTAAACACTAGAAATAGCCCATCCCTCCAACTAGGTAATCCCTATAACTCGGGCTAACCCGTTCCTCTTGTAGTATTTTAGGTAAGATTAGTTTAGGTTATTTAATCAATTGAACTAGCCCATCCCTGTTTTACAACTTAGGTAAGGTTAGGTTAGTTAATCTCTGCCTTTCGAGATTTGTACCAGGGTCTCAATTACGAATAGATTGAAGCCTCATTTAAACGCTTTAATTTTTATTCAGCATTAGTAAGAATTAAAGTTCAATAAACCTATAAAGCAAAATAGTGAAATGTGGAAAAGGTGTATATTTTTGGAGAAAAAAGGACAGAAATTATACAAAAAAGAGGTTGCTTCGCACCCTTAAAAAAACTCTTTATCTAACTCGAATCAAACCCGTGAAGGGACAGAAATTATTTGTTAGAGAAAGAGCAATTTCATATCTTTAAAATTATAGTTAGTAGATTTAGTCTACTACTTCAAAGATTTTATTACTATTATATATTTTCCAAAAAACGGATAAAGACGACCTAGTTAACCATCCTCTCCCATTGATGTTTATTTTAAATTCTATCAGTATCACTAATAAAATTAGCTAAAGATGGAGTTCCTTTAATGTATATATATTTATCATTAGTCCTAGGTCGTCTTTATCCGTTTTTTGGAAAATATATAATAGTAATAAAATCTTTGAAGTAGTAGACTAAATCTACTAACTATAATTTTAAAGATATGAAATTGCTCTTTCTCTAACAAATAATTTCTGTCCCTTCACGGGTTTGATTCGAGTTAGATAAAGAGTTTTTTTAAGGGTGCGAAGCAACCTCTTTTTTGTATAATTTGTATTATTATTTCAAACGTTTCAATATGACATAAATCATTTAGTACTTAAGGCTAAAATAAAATAATAAAATTAAGGTTTCTCGAGGAATCGAACTCGAGTCTCCGCAGAGTACACAAAGCTAACTTGGCAAATTTTAATCGAGTGATTAAGCTTAATTAGGATTTTAGTTTCGTGACCAAAAATGGTATGGAAAACCCCAGACCCAACCCAACTACGACTGTCCAAATTTTAACCATCGATGCTGGACAATCAGTTGGAGCTAGGGAAAAGTGCTCGTCGACAATTTTGCTCCTTTAACTAAGATTAGCAATATATCTCAATTTAAAGGAAATTCGTAGAAATCCAAAGCCCGTAGAAAATGTGCCATGTCCTTTATTCCAAACAAATATTTGTAAATTTTTTACTGGTGTATTAGGCCTATTTAAACGATAAGGAATCGATAAAAATAATCACATGTTGTTAGTTTGCATTCTCCCTTTAAAGAATGCTACAGCAATCAAGATGTTAAACACTTGAGAGAGAGAGTGCTATTACATCATCAAACGAGCCGATGTAAGATGAAACAACCAATAATTATGGGTTGGGGTAACCACATATTTTCTGACCTGACCCTCAAAATATCCCCTATATGTTACAATAAAAACCTGCCCTATATTACGTATCACTATCCTTTTAATACACGCTGCCAAATTGAGGTGAAATAAATTAAATCTGTTCCGACTTATTCGAAAGGTAGCGGGATTAAATTTTCCATAACTCAGACTGAGTCTGACTATAACAACACTTCGTTGACTCAAATAATGAACGCGATCAAATTGATGACGCGTGCAAAATACGGGAGCAATCATTTATACGTCTGCATAATTGCATAGCCTGCTGCATAATAGAGCCCATATAGAGCGAGTAATATGTACACAATACACATCCTAAACTATTTGACCGGAAATTAAACAATTAAGCTCGATAAGTAATAAAAGTTAATTTAATGGCAATAAAATGAAGTTCTGTCGTCGGTAGGGATACAACTTCCGGTCACGAAAATATCCCGTATATTCTTGATTACCGTTAAAGTTTTACGCCTATTTGACCTATAAATATATTGGCATAAAAGCGAGGGAGGATGACACTTTGAACTTCCAGCTTCTGCTTTTTAACCGTTTTGAATGTTTCAAATTCAAGAGTTCAGGCGTTCGGTATATGGTGCAAAGTTTTCCCTGCTTATTTTAAGGGAGATTGCAAACCTGACTAATCCACAAATAATAAAAATTGCAAAAGCTAGAAAACAATTTTTAATTTTCCCGGAAAGTAGGATTAACTATTATGAACTTTGATATCTCCTAGCTAAAGGGTCACGAACGAATCACTAGGGTTGAATTCTTAATCCTCTAAAGTAAGCACGCAGTCTGACTCGATTCGGCCTCTTCAAATTGATCTCCCGCTAAGCTCGCAAATTTAACTTCCCGAAGCTTTTTTACATACGTGTGACGTCTGTTTTACTTTTTACTTCAATCTGCATCCACAGATTCCAACAGAATTCGACCAAATAGGCCAAATAAAATAACCTAAATTGAACAAATGTGGACCAAAGGCATTTAAAATTAAAACTTATCTTGTTGAATCTGGGTTTTTAGTTTGGTCTATTTGTTGGAATTCTGTTGGAATTTTCCAATTTGAACAATATTTGACCAAATTAGAAGGACGCGATTACGGAATTGATTACAGTCTTTGGTAGTACTAAATGCTTCGTCAGTTACGTAATCACTTTAGTACAGTAAAAGCTACAAGCGTGTACACCGATTAAGGGGAGTGGTCAGCCCTTCGAATTTTTTCTGTGTCATATATTTATATATTGTAATACATTGTAATTATTACAATGAGCTCCAAATTAGTATCATTTTCGTAAAGATCGTTAAAAACTTTTTAGTTTTTTAACGAACTTTAAGAAAATTATACTAATTTGAAGCTTATGAAAAATCAGTAATAGCCTCCCTTTAACTTCACACAATAATATTTTAAAAATCATTAAAATTCTGGTCGTTTTTGACAATTTCCTCGCCCGATTTGTAGTTTTTCGTAAAACTAACCCGTATAACAATAATAGTCCTTTAAGCTACTCTGTTATGAATGCCACAATAAAAACAGTAAGATTTCTTGGAGATATAAAGGTTCATATTTGTCGGTTCTCTAGTTTAATTGATTAGTTTCTGACGAGCCTATACCGTGAGTGTCGGTATATATTCATCGATTCACGAAAATATTTAAGACTTTTAAACTTAAAAAAGAACAAAGAAAATAAAGATAAAAAAAATTATAAATTATGGGTCATTTAAAAAAAGGTGGGTTGAACCCGGTACAACCCATAATCGGAACATAAAACTGCGGAACAAATTTATTCGAGCACGCAACGCCGCCAGCTTGCTCCATAATACTCCAACCTTTACCCTCCTTATAGCTTCCCATAATACCGCTTCCCCTCATAGCTCAAAGATTACAAAACTATATTCTTTATATAACACTTTATATTATAAACATAGTCAGAAGCCGATGAAACCCTCCTTTGAAGTCTACTATTCTAATGTTCGATATAGCGCTCCTCTCTGTATGGGTAAAATTCCCAATTTTATGAGATCGGAGGGGTCCTACTTCATACCCCCTGTCTACGGAAAATTGAAAATTCTCTCTCTCCACAAACAACGACGTTTGGTTGACGAACTACAAGGCTGCTAGAGATATTCGCTCGACGAACTACCGCTCCGAAAATATCTACCGTTAGGAGGCGTACGGATCGCGCTGTTTGAAACTAACCCATACAGAGAGGGGTAGACAAGACCCGGGAGTAATAGACTTCAAAGGAGGGTTTCATCGGCTTCTGACATAGTTTTATTCCACGAGTTGGCAGCAAACACGAAGCTAGGCTTCCTTTATCTCAAAGTAAATAATTCAGAGGGATAAAAGGTTTCGTAAGTTCGTACATTCTGCCAAATCAAGATGGAATTAATTATAACAAAAGTTCGTAACTTATTCCAGAAAAGTAGTTAACACCCAGCAGAGCCCCAGGGTGCAAAAACAATATCCCTAACTTTTTGACAACATTAAAATTTTCTGATATTTCCAGGTATTCCGGATATTTATGAACCCTGGTTGTAAATGATTTCATAGTTTGGTCTAAACTAGCAATGTGGAAACCATTTCTCAGACACCACAGTTGAAAAACAGTCACTTATTGATTGGAATTAACAAAAGTAGGAATAAGTCTAATTAAAATCAATTTCTAAGAATGGATGCGTTGGAATAATTGTTATATATAGTGATTCGGTTAAGACTAGCAAGGTAGAAACCATTTTCCAATCTCCACCATTGAAAAATAGTCTCTAATTAATTACAATTGATCAAAGTAGGAAAAGGACTAATTAAAACCCCTTGCAAGTTGCTTTGAACGGGTTTGTTAGAAAAGTTTACTAGATGCGATTCGTTTAAGATTAGCAACGTAGAAATATTGGATTCTTCGTGCACTAACGGTTATATACCCTTTAAAATATGAAAACAAATGGCTTTATAGACACAACACACCCAATAATGCTCTTTTGGGAAGGCTGTATAAATATTATATTATATCCCTCTCGTTTTAAAGTTGACGGTCGGTATATAAGGAATGTATAGCTACTGTATATGTATGGACGCGTAATACTGGTAACACCCTAGAATGAAGGTTCACAACTCTTTAATTCAAAGGGAGGGTGACGATTTTACGAATCATATACTTTTAGGTAAAAAGTTTTAGTTTTATCGCGAAAGAACATAAAATAAATAATATTAGAATTTCTCTATAACTTTTATATTTTAAAAGATATACCAGAAATTTTAAGCAAATACCTAATAAACTAAATTCTTATAGTCAGGTATTTCCGCGACAGTAGAGGACCAACGCAGTTCAAGGTCATTTAATTAAACGTTCGTATATTAATTTATAAATTACGATCTAATTGGCCTTAAAACTACTCCTTTAAATTAAACTTGCTTTCGATTTCTAACTCGGCTAAGCGTAACTCTCGATTTTGTGTCTAATCTAGAAGTAATAAACAGCACCTCTGGTATTGAGTTTAATTTTCTAAGAAACGTACTTCAAAAAATCTTATCTTTTCCCAAACCTTTCCCGGACTTTCGCGCAAAAAATAATTTTCTTAGCTCTTTGAGCCCATTTTCGAATCCCTTGACTTTTCCAGATTCTATCTTAAAACTAGTGCTTAGAATTCGTACCACTTTTATTTGAATTAAGGACTATATAGTGAATTTTAATTGGATATTATCCGTTCACGAAAAAATTTTCATTTCATATGAATCTATATTTAACGCATCTGAATGCTAAGATCTCCCAATTCGATACCTCGAAGAAGCTATAATGTACTCATATTTAAGGATGGTTTCTTTCAATTTAATCTAATTTATAGTTAAAACAATACATCCAGTGTTTAAAATATCTGTAACAAGATGGTAGAGATCGGGGTTTGGACAAAATAATCCACAACTATCAGTTAATCAGTTAATCATAAAAAAATAATCGGAAAATTATTCGCGATTACATTGGATTTATCATAGACTTTCCTCGAAAAATTTTAAGTTATGAATAAAGATAAAATAATCAGAAATTTCTTGTCCAAATCCCGATCTCTACAAGATGGCATAAAAGGAGCAATATTCCAAGAGGAAGATTTTTTCGAGTTTTTGAGTTTGTTAAACTGGAAATGAGACTAGACCTTTTTGAGATTTTGATTTTTCTTTTAGTTATTTGTACGCCTCTCCCTTATTCTCAAAAACCACTCAACTAGGATAGCTTGTATCTCTAAGTCCCTCCCAGCTCAATGACGTCAATTATCTGCACGATTACTACGCCGACACAACGATTACAATAGGAACACCACCCCCCTGGGGGGTGGTGACTAAAAATCTGGTTATGTATAGTTATATCCCAAGTTATTCATTATCCAATTCCGAGCACCCATACCTAAAACAGAATTGATTTAACGTTTCATCATCCCTTTATATAATGTATAATGTTGAAAAATTGTCATTTATTAGGGTGGCGTTGGTTCGCAACCCTCTAGTAATTTGTTACTGAACTCGAGACTTCATATATAGTTTCGTATTTTCACGGAAAATAGGGAAAATGGGATTTAAAGCCGTTTATACAGGATGGTTTAGATCAAAAAACCCAATAGGTTCTATGGAGGCATTAGATTAACATTGAGTGAGTGTTCATTTACTTCAAACTCGAGCGTGAGAGTTTTGTAAAAATGAATTCGATGTTAATGCTATCCATCCATAAGAAGCTATTGAGTTTTTTGATCCGAACCCCCCTGTATATATTATAATAATATAGGATGAATATGACAGCTCATCATCATCTAGTTATTTTTAAAATTTCAGGCCTATGCATTTATACGTATTTGGAGCGTTCTAATGTCAATTTTGACAGCTGTGTGACGATGATTTTCAAAGTTAATGGTACCAGAAAGTTTTGGAATTTTATTTGTCAGGATTTGACAAACTATTTTTAGCAAAGACCTGGTATTACTATTCTCATTAGTATTATTATTTTTATAGGTATTATGAGGTTCAGGGTTGATTTAGAAATTATTTTTAATTTAAGAATTAATTTCGTATTGTTTTGGTGGTTTTTCTGACGCTCGGTATTACTTTTGATAGATATTTAAAGGTTCAGTATTAATTTCCCTATGGTTTTGAGGTTTAGTTTTGATTTAGATAAATGTTATTTTAATATTTATTAAATATGTAAGGGTTCAGTATTATTTTGGTATAAATTTAAGGGTTTGGTATTAATTAATTTGGTATAAATTTAAGGGTTCAGTATTAATTTGATATAAGTTTAAGGGTTCACTATTAATTTGGTATAAATTTAAGGGTTCAGTACTAAGTTTGGTAGAAACTTAAGGGTTCGGAAAATTTTTTTTTGTAGTTCAGTATTAATTTCACTAAATTTTGTTTGAAGTTCAGTATAGATTTTAGTAGAGAGATAACTGTTCAATATTAAATTAGGTAGATATTGTAGATATTTAATGGATCAGTATTAATTTTGTTAGATATTTAATGGTTCAGTATTAATTTTGGTAGATATTTAATGGTTCAGTATTAATTTTGGTAGATATTTAATGGTTCAGTATTAATTTTGGTAGATATTTAATGGTTCAGTATTAATTTTGATAGATATTTAATGGTTCAGTATTAACTTTGGTAGATATTTAATGGTTCAGCACACAAATATTGTTTAAAATTGAAGGGATTCAGCACATTAATGTAGTTAGATTTATTTAAGGGTTCAATATAAATATTGGTAAATATTTTGTGATCCAGAACTAACTTTTGAAGATTTTGACGGTACATGGCTAATTTAATATAGATCTTTATAGATATTTGGAGATTTAATTTTACTCGAATCTTAAAACTAATGACTATCAGCAGGCAAGTTTGTGATGAAATAATGGTAAAAATATTACGTAAACTTGAGCCCAACATATTCCTTAATCTGCCCTCCATTATGAAACACTTTCACTAAGTAACCTCTATATACTAATTAACGACCGTGGGATTGATTCTGACCCGTTTAAATGTCAAATCGTTCAACGAAATGGCAAAAACAATATTTAAAACCGGAATCTAGTTCGGATTTGACAAGCGAAGGGGAGGATAAAATAATTCATTTACAAATTCTTACGCGTAATAAAAGACAAACCCCTATATAAAACACTGTACTAAGGATTAATGGAGAAATAATTTTATCTAATCAAACAAGTTTCGCGTGCCACATACTGATATCTGCTTGACAACGTGACAAATCTATAGACACACGCAACCAATTAAGAGCAGCAACGCCTCTCGTCTTGTCAATATGTTACGAAGGACCTCCCACAAACCCTCTTAACCCTAACAACCACGAATAATAAAATGACACAGTTAAATTTAAATAAACTCACCTTAATCCTACGTAGAATTTCGGGAGCACGCGGGAGTCCGAATTTGGCCGAATTTGGACTTCCTCTAGCGGCAACTTCGAAGTTAAGGTCGGCGTTAAAATCGACGAATTTCAACACGAGAGTTCCCGTTACAATCAAGCCTAAAACGGTCGAGACTAACTTCACGAGCTTTTTAGTGTTTCTTCGTAAAACCATCGTGCGATCGTAGAAATGTTATATTCGTCGATGTCCGGTCGGTTCGACCCTTGACGGGTTCGCTGGACGAATCCCGCCGAGACTGAAAGTATTTTTTTAAAAGGAATCGTCTTGTCCCGGTGATACAAGACTCGCGCGCGAAAATGTCAACACGCTACGCTGGACGTTGATGGGGGAAGTCTTCGAGCCGACGCCACCACGGCCAGTAACGTTGTACTCCTGGATTTCCGACAACGAGAACGAGAATTTGTTTTCTCCGTAGTTTCCACCGACACGCGACTCGACTTCGCCGCTAGTCGCCGCCACTATGCAGGGGTCGATAATCTTGAGAAGGATGAAAAATAAGAGGGGGTCTGATATTAAGGTTCAATCGCGTTGGGGATAAATCATACATAATATCTGTAAAAAAATTGTATCTCGACGTAAACAATTAATATATTCTAAATTTCAACACTCATAATGATAAGTTAATTACCTGTAGTTTTTGGAATAGTTCGATTAACTAATTTTGCTTACCTGGAGGTTTATTATCTTAAACTTTTCGCCAATTAATTAATTAATTAATTAATTAATAGGATAGAACTAAAATTGTTTCTCAATTATTAAAGGGATAGTCGCGCAAGTTGGTGAAAATTTAAATTGACAAAATTTGGAGGCACTAGTTATGGGGAACAAAAAAAATTAAGAAAACTTAAAGGTTGTACCAGAGTGACCTTTCATAAAGGGAGAGTGCAGTCCGTCAACAATTAACAAACACAATAGAATCCCTCATTTTTTGCGTCTATATTTGGTTTAAATCTTTGCGAATAGTGGTACGGGGGTCATCCATAAAATGTCGAGGGTTTTTCCCGATTCTTGTATGTTCAATTTCATCATTTCATCAATATACCTCTGTATGTAACTAGTTATAATCCGTCAAAAATGTCGTTTTTTATATTAATTACTTATGTGGCATAATCATACAAGTAATACATTAAAATTAATGAAATTTTCCTTAATTCGTTCTAGTTCTTTCTATGTTAAACAATAAACATAGCAAAGAACGTTTATAATCTCCAAATATCTTATCTCTAAACCATATAATCATTAAATTAGGCCTTGTTAGGCTTAATCGACGTTTGAATTGAAGCTCCTAAAGCCTCGCGATATGCTGAACCGTTATCGCAATATAAAAATATATTCAAACAAATTTCAAAACTAAAACTAGCTGCCAGATTTTGATTTGAAATAAAAACTCGCAGCTTATTTTGAAATTAAAAATCAAGCGTAGTTTGCAATGAAGTTTAACATTGTATATCTAACATTGCGTGTACGTTTTAGGGTTCTCGACCGACTGACAGACAGACGCACCTAAGAAGTATATATTTCGAATTTTATAGGTACGTCTCTCTGTCAGTCGGGAACGGAAAAGTTTATAACTACGTTAGCAAATGAGAAAAGCTGAAGTTTGATTAAATTCAGTAATTTTAATAAATTACCTATATGACTATGCCACATAACTAATATATACCAAGCTAATTTCATTTTTTGACCAAGTATACAGCCCTGACCTCAAAATTTTACAATTTAACCTTTTAAATAATGGTTTTAAAGTCTCTAGGATAATTTGAAAGTTATTCAACGAGAATGCCGATACTTAAACGAAATTTTTTAACTTGAAGTTGTTTTGGAGCTAGGCACGTTTTAAAGGGAAGGTGAAGTAGAAACACACTTTCGTAAAATATGTAAATATGATCCACATGGCTTCGTAAAAAAATAAAAAAAAAAAATGGTGACATCCTAACTTTAAAGTTTACTTTCTTATTCAATCTCCCTTTAATTTATTTTTGTATATTGAATGTTTAAATGAGAGCGGAAATAAAATTACCGTAATATCAGTTCCTTTAATTCTCGCTCCTCTGGAAACTGTAGCTCCTCGCGGCGATTAAAAGGAGGAGTGAAACGCAAAGAATCGGAAATGACGTAACTGGTTTCTGAAGATCCTTACTTAAGGCTGGCGGTGGAAGAAAAACGTGCCGGAACGCCAGAATGGCTATTTAATAATGGCCGTAAATTTTCTTTTTGGCGGCTGTAGGAATAAAAGCTCGCGATCTTTTTAAAAAGGACCACGAGCTTAGTTTTCTCGAGAGCGAATGGGATCCGGGTGTTGGGGAAACCGTTTTACTTCGTCCACATTTCTTCATTAGCGTGGCTTTTTGGGAAACTGTTGGACGATTTACTCGTTTACTTCATTTTCCGTCTGAAATAAAAATAAAGAAAAAATTATAAGAAAAATCGTTAAAGTAATGGTATAAGTTGGAAAATGAATTTTAATGAGCTAACCCTTCCTGAAAAAGGGTATGAAAGGGTGGAACCGATTTCTTATAAATAAACAAATTCAAGGTTAAATGTTCCTATGCCTTTTTTAAAGTGAGGATGTCACCGTTTTTTCACCATACTGATTAAGTAGTATCACCAGAAATTTTGGTTTTCAAAAATTTCGAAGATGGTGATTTTAAAATATTCGTTTTTACTGTCGCGGTAATTTGAATATCGGTTTAATTTTACCTTATTGAGACAAAAGCTACTAGCATTTCTTAATCGATTTGAAACAGTAAAGTCAAAACGATATTCAAATCGCCTGGAATCGTTTTAAGCGTCACGTGTTCACAAATTATCTATTTATAAATCGATTTATTGTAGCTTCATCTATCGATTGCTGAAACCGAATCAATATGAAGCTGGTTCCCGAAGCAGTTTCGAGAGATCGAATCAAATAGATTCGATCAAAGACGGTTTCAGTGAAACTTTTTGATTAAAAGTTCTAGTATGAACGCGGCTATATAATGTCAACGAAGTTTTTTTTTTTTTAATTTTCTTGTCTGCGAACAGCCTCTTAAATAATTAGTTCCATAGTCGCAGATTATCAAAACAGGTAGACGTAGCAAAAATGAAATTTGCGAATGTATATATACTTTTAATGCACTTATTCACGATGAAATTAAATTAAACTTTAAATACGAGGAATTGTAATGTACCATTCCTTTAAAAACGCGGAATTTTTAATGGGCTTTCTCTCTTTCTCCAAACTTTCTTGGAGATTTCAGATTTGAGGCGTTTTAAATTTTGGCGGGGGCATATGCGTGGTGCACGAAGAGAACGTGTTGTAATTTTAGAAAGATCCAAATTAGATTACTTGCGTATGAGAGGATTAAAACCAGATTTAAGAGGGGGTTGCGGAAGGAAAGTTTAAGGACTATAAGCAACAGCTAGATATTACAGCACGCTAAAATATCCAGCGCTTATTTTAATTTAAGCACGTTTAAAGGGAAATGCAACCTAACAACAAGTGTTTTATCGGTCTATTTATCGTTTAAATAGACCTATTCCACCAATAAAAGAAATTACAAATAAATATTAAGCTAGAAATAAATTTAAGATTACCTTGAAAATAGGCTTAGCTGGATTTATCGAGATCCTGCATTCCCCATATCGAGTAATGCCATTTAGAGATCGGGGTTTGGACAAAATAATCCACAACTATCAGTTAATCAGTTAATCATAATAAAATAATCGGAAAATTATTCGCGATTACATTGGATTTATCATAGACTTTCCTCGAAAAATTTTAAGTTATGAATAAAGGTAAAATAATCAGAAATTTTCTTGTCCAAACCCCGATCTCTAATGCCATTAATTGGTTCAGGATCTACATGGATCCAGCTAAGCCAATTTATGATGGAAAGTTTTAAATTTATTCCTAGTTTAATATTGATTTGTAAATTGTTTCACTGACGGATTAGGCATATAAGCCTAATCCAACGATAAAAAAACACTTGTTAGGTTTCATTCTCCCTTTAAATGGAAAGTACTGCGTTAAAATTACATGTTCTTTCGCCAAAATTTCATTTTATTATTTTCGAATTTATCCTTTTTGATGACGTCATAGTTTTGGCCAAAAATCAGCAGTGGCAGATTTCGTTATATTTTTATTTTAATTAATCATACGCTGATTACAAAAATCATTTATCAAGCCGTATCCAGAGCTAGTTTTGAAAGCACTGGCTTTAGTTTTGACTTAAAAGATCACGACGTCTTATTATTGTCATCAAAAGCTCATTAACTTATTACAGAAAATTAATTGACGCCACAGTAGCATAACCATATCTAAGCAAACTGCAAATTGTACGCCTAAAACCCTTTTCAGACGAGGCTTAAATAGCCGGTTTAATCAGATTTAACCGTGGTTTAATCACAATTAACCGATGTTTATAGAACTGAGAAGTCTATGAAAACCTCGGTTAAATCTGATTAAACCACGGCTAAGTCTGAAGTGGGTATTTAGGTTAGACCGAGGGGGCAGACACTCGCGAACTCAGGTGTTAAATTTTTTAACTCTTTGCAATATCAAAGCTGAACTCAGAGTTCATAAGAGTTCGAACTCAATGCACTGTCAAAGCTGAACTAATTGAACTCAGGTGTACAGCGAATTCAAGAGTGTCTGACCCCTCGGGTTAGAGTGAACAAGCTCAGGGAATAGTAAACTTCTTGGAATCTTTTATTATTAAAAAACGCGTAATATTGAGTTGTTTGATCATCTCTTTAATTATCTTCGTTGGTAATTAGTCGGTCACGAAATGCCGTACGTATAATAAAAAGGAGCTTAGTCTATTGTTCGCTTGTTTTTCTAAAGCCGATTGTTCATATACGTGTATATTGAGAGACATAAGATCCGGGTAATGGTCGAGTATTACGAAATTAGCTAATTTGGGGGCCTTCGTCATGTTTTACCGTCTTGTTTCCTTATCTCTTCATTCATAATTATAAGGCAAATGGGTGAAAGCGGAGGTCAAAGGCCAACTATACCTCTATAATCCACTCATCTTCATTTCTTTAATCTCCGAATAAACACTTAAAGGGAAACTTGGAGATAAAAATTGAACAACTTTTGAATTTATTTTCGGAATCATCATGCCAAAAAACGTATTTGAGAATTTTAAAAACAATTTTTAGACACGTTTTTGGTGTTTAAATTAATTTAATTAAGTTGGGTAAAGTTTGAATAAAAGTAAATATAAATTGGGGCCAAACAGCCTTGAAGAGGGCTTGCAATGTCTTGCCATTAAAAGAATAGGCCGGCGTTTGACGCCCAAGACGTTGGTCATCAAACGCCGGCGTATTATTTTAACGTTAGGGCATTACAAGCACTGCTTAAGGCTGAAATAATATGATTGGCCCGAATTTATATTTACTTTGATAGAATTTTTACCAAACTTTAGAAATTAATTTAAACACGAAAAACGTGTCTAAAAATAGTGAAAAATTCTCGATTACGTTTTTTGGCATCCGGTGATTCCGAAAATAAATTCAAAAGACGTTATATTTTTAGCTTCAAGTTTCCTTTTAAATCATTATTTAATACCCGCAGCATAAAAACGCTTATAGTATATACTGAAAGTAATTCACGGGAGAGGGGCTGGATAAAGGGATTTTGTGCCAAAACCGGGCAAGATAATATGTCCTCATTAATTCGGCTACTACTATAACAGGTAGAACAAACCTCCCTTAATATATTTCAAACCTATAGCAACAAAACCAGAAGATTTAACTATCTCATGGAATAGACAACTTCATTTAGAAATGAACTCCCTTATTATTATTATTTTTTTTTTAATTAACTGATATTTGTGGATTATTTTGTCCAAACCCCGATCTCTATTTTTATATCACAATATTTTAAAAACAAATATTGGACGATTAAAACTCCTACGAGGGTTAATTGCGAAGGATCGTTTCACCGTCACTTTAAAAACCTAGATAACTTCGAAGAGAGTGCGTGAAAGGTTTCTGCCAACGACTAGTCCGGCTTCGTATTAATTAATTTACAAAGAGAAAACATTAAAAAGCGCGCCGCTTCCACGCGGGTAAAATACTTTAATTTCATAAGTATTTGTCAAACGCGCAGAGAGAGTCAGATCAAAAGGAAATCAGTTAGCGAAGACGGTCGGTCGGAAATTTCTCAAAGACAAAGTGATGAAAGAGAGTGCGTTTATGAGAAAGAGAGAGAGAGAAAACAACTATCATCAAGGAGATAGAAGCCCGCCGCTTACCGACAAAGGGCTAGTCTTATGGAAAATTGTATATTTGATAATAGTTGGTATTATAAAAAGTTTATCAATTTATTCCATAAAAGTAAACAACACCCCGTAACTTAATCAGCAAAGGTCTAGGTAATTGTACCGACAGATTCTAATTCGAGACACTAGCGGCCGCGGTCGATGTAAATAGTGAAATAGGAAGAGCAACTCTTTGAAGAAATTCCGGAGTTGGGGTAAAGACGATATAGCCAAGCGCGGCCCGCCTAAATTCCGTCCCTCTCTCCCGACTCAAAATATCGAGGAAGAGTCCAAACCACTCGAGCCAGACAGGGGTGATGACTTTTTCGCTAATTTTAAGTGATGGCAGAAATAGATGAACCGAAATTATCAACGAGAGCTTAGATTGGGAAATGCATTTTATTTGGAGTGAATGGGGAGGGTAAGCACTGGGGGAATGGGCTTCCTCGGCCTCAATGAAATACCGAGGAGGATCTTGGGAAACTGATCGCCCCACGTAGCGACGGCTGCAAACCAAGCCAGGTGGCGCATTCAACGTTTCTCGGCTAGGCGAAATTCCGCGGGGGAGGGGGCTACAACTGTCGTCTAAGAGAGGGGAAACGGAGAACTTGCCTGTGGCGTTAGAGGAATAGCTCGTTGATAATTTCGGTTCATCTATTTCTGGTGATGGGCTATAGTACATTTAACTGGCCTTTTGCTGATAGTATTAAGCTATGGGGCGTTGTTTACTTTTGTGGAATAAAGTGATACATTTTTGGTATAGTATAATAAATTAGGACTTTTCGTCACGAAATCAAGCGACTCGAGCTTGTTTCCACTTTATATCGCGCATAATTAAGCGTTTTTCATCCCTGCACGTGACGTTAAAGGTGACATTTTAGCAGAGGTCGGGATTTGAACAAGATAATCCACAAATTTTTGGTTAAGCAGTTAATTATTAATAATAATCAGTTAAATATTCGCGATTACATTGGATTTATCCTAGACTTCCCGTTGTTAATTTCAAATTATGAATAAAGATAAAATAATCAGAAATATCTTGTCCAAACCCTGACCTCTACATTTTAGCGCGCTAGCAATTTACGAGCTATGACATAGAGAGCAACAATTTCTAGTTAAGCCTTTCCTTTTTTATATAATACCAAGTATTGCATATACAACTTCAATTATAAATGTGCCCCTTCGCAATGAATTGAGATAATGCATAAACATAAGGAGTTTCGTCTGCTAAACCTCATTTAGCAGTCAAAATCTCCTTAATTTTATGTAGTATACCAGTTCGTTGTCAAAGGATGAATTTCTAATTGAGATATGAAATAATTAAGTCTTGAAAACGAGACCAAGAACGAGTTTCAAAACGTTTTTAACCGTTTTCGAAAGGTCAAGATGTAAAATTCACAAGGTCAATTTTCTTAGAAACCCTTAAACGTTTATTCTAACACTCAAAACGTTTTGAAGACGGTTTCAAACTGGGAGGAGATAGAAGCCGCAGTTAAAAGACAGGTAAAAACATTTTATAAATAACATTCCTTCGGATAAGCGCTTAACGGGTATCTATTTCTTGTAATTAGATTAAAAAAAATCAGTTTATTCGATTTAGAACTTGTTTAAAAACTCTCAGTTTTATCTGTTAACCGAACAGGTATCTGGACGCAGTTAGGAGCTCTAAGAAATTCCATTTTTCACACTTTTCTCTAGGTTTTCGTAGAAAGCCAATAACAATAGGGAGACAGCAAAGAGTCAAAGGGGAAAGAAAGCCTGACGTCATGGAACCCCCTTAATGGGGAGAGCGCTTGTAAGGGCGAATACTGTAACTCCCCCACTAAGGGGATGACACGGAAGTGAGGAATAGAAACCTCTGACGCATCAATGTCTCCCTCGCTCACTCCTTATAACAATACAAGAAGTTAGTCAGACATAAACATTAGGGAAATGGGAGGCAGAAACGTCAATGTTTGCACCCCTCGCAGCTAGCAATATTTTCTCTATAAGTATATGTTGTTTAATACGAGGGGTTGACCTCGTAAAAGTTGTAGAATGATTACAACCTTACAACCATAATGTTAAATACGTTCTCAGATACGTAATAAATTTAGTAAAGTCAAAGCTACGGTTTTGTACACATATCCTCGGTTTACGTATCAGTCGTAAGACTTGTCTTTTGAAGATTTGCTTCGATCCCAAGCGAGGAAAAACCGCGTGGACGAAAACCGTTAATTAAAACGAGTGAGTTTTCGGGAAAAGTTATTACCGAGTTTAATTAAAAGAGCGCCTCGAAAACGGAAGACAAATCCCCCACCGCGCGCGACCGAAACGCGAAAATTGCTAAATATTTACGGTCGGATTTTTATTTCCCCCGATTTTTCTCAGAAGAAAGGCATATCTGTATATAAACAGGAGTATATAAGAAACCCTCTTTGAGGATGAAGTATGATAGTGCTCTTATACTACTAACGTTAAAACTCGCGAAAAACAGGATGCTGATTATTCACTAATATTGAATTCCACTGGGTGCTCTAGAGGTCATGCTATGGACAAGATATTTCTGATTATTTTAAATTTATTCATAATTTGGGAAGTCTATGATAAATCCAATGTAATCGCGAATATGTAACCGATTATTATTAATAATTAACTGATTAACCATATATTTTGGATTATCTTGTTCAAACCCCGATCTCTAGGGTGTTCTAGAGCAAGGGAAATCATTCGGAGAGCAAATTTTAGATTCCAAGCGCTCTTGAGGCAAGTTTTTTTTTTTTTTTGCTCCGTCTTTTTCGAGAGAGCAATCGAAAAAGATCCCTTTTTCACATATCAGGAAGCCCACCCATAAATTTCAATTCCTTATGGGAAATATGGTATTATTTTTTGCAAAATATAGGATTATACAGGACACAAAATTCAGGATCTCCATGAATCCAGCTAAGCCTATTTTCCGTGTAAGTTTTAAATTTATTTCTAGTTCAATATTTATTTGTAAACTTTTTTACTGATGGATTAGGCCTAATTAGACGATAAGGAATCGATAAAAAAAATCACTTGTTATTAGGTTGCATTCTCCCTTTAAAGTTTAGTGTTAGAGTCCGACAGACAGACATTAGCCGCGTTTATATTAGGCCTTGGAATCGATTTAAACCGTTTCAAAACGTTTCGCTAGAGTCGTGTGAATGGGAAACCGTCTTTCTCGAATCGATTTGATTCGATTTCTCGAAACTGCTTCCGGAACCAGTTCCATACCGATTCGGTTTCAACAACCGATATATAAAGCTACGATAAATTGATTTATAACGATAATGCGTGGACACGTGACGCTTAAAACGAATCCTGGCAATTTGAATATCGGTTTCATTTTACCGTTTCAAACCAATTAAGAAATACTAGTGTGACCGAAGCTAATGTTACATAAGATGCGTTCACACTTGAAACTTTGAAACTATTTTCAACCGTTTTGGGAAAGGTCAAAACGAAAACATTTAGGGTCAATTGTAGAGATTTTCGCGTAAAATAAAGGTTTTGGTTTGAAAAATCGATTTGAACCTTCGAAATAGTTTGAAAACGGTTGCAAAGTGTCGAGTGTGAACGTAGCTATAAGGAAAAGTATATTTTTATGATTTTTGCAACAAGATAATTTTAACTTAAATTATAGTCCATCAGTGAATTAAAATGAAAGTACCTAGTTCGAGTTTTTATCAATTTGAATTTAAAATGAATATTAGTCAGAATAAATTCATGATGAACGAATTTCGGGCAATATTTTTTCCAGTTTTGCGGGATAATATATTACGATTTCAGAGTTCCTTGAATAAAATAAATATTTATCGAAGTGGCAATCAAGACATGGGAATGAAATGAAATCTAACTATTTATCATCAAACTCTATCTGGCAGGATATGTACCAATCTCCCACCACTTTTCAAACCACCATACTTTTACTTTTCCCACGTGAAAAGGAAAATATTGATTCTGAATCTCTCAACCGACCAAAATGAGGAAAGAAATTTTCACGTTCGAGTCTAAAAATTCAGTACCACTATAAAGCTACACGCTGAACGTTAGGGACGTTAAAGAACAAGCCTCTCGTGAAAATCGGTACTCAATCATTGCACAGTTATAATCAAAAACATCCTAACTTATTCCAGAAAAGTATTACGCGAAAAGCGTAGTTTCCACTAGCGCGTAATAATGGAAACCAAACTTAGAGTCTGGCGTAAAAGTCGAGCTCGGAATTTGTAAAACTTCTTATTAATTGGAAAGATCTATTGAATTTAATTCAGATATTAACTCGTTTGCTAAAAAATAGACCATTTATTAATCCATTTAACTTATCCAAAGATAAAATTAAAAATAATCTCTTTTATCCGAAAATGGCAACTTATTCTAGAATATTATCCGAGTTATACGTTCGGGTAAGAACAACTTAAAAAAATATTTTCCTCAAAATTTAAACCTAAAAGTTTGGTTTTACTGTTTTATTTATTATATTCGAATTTTAAGTAAATTTTAAATATATTTCTTTAATTTTCCTCGAATTCTAAGAATGTGAATTTTCTTATCCATTGTTATACGTTTTAATTCGAGTAACTTGTTAATAGATAAAGCTTCGAGCGTTATTTTCGGATAAACCCTATCCATTTAACTTCTATCTGAATTTACGACTTCCATTTGTTTATTCACAAACAATCAGCCCGAAAATAAAATATCTCGAAAATTTTGAAAAACAGAAGATAATGACTATCCGATTTCGAGCACTACGTAAGAGAGCCGATTCATTACAGACACTCTAGCGGCTGCGGTTGTAGTAAATATTGAAACCCGAATCACAAAAAAAAAAAAAAAAAAAAAAAAAATCAAGATAAATTCCTTAGATAATCAACAAATATATAAATATAAATAATTTAATTGAACTAATTATGCCACAGTTGTTTTTAAAACAATATCGCATAGTTCGGCAGCCTGAATGCTTCCTGAGGAAGAGACCAAATTACCAGAGCGTAAAAGGGGAGGTAAGTTAATTTTTTAGTCTCACGCCTGCTAGAGTTTGGTAAGATATGAAATACAATTTGCATTTATGCTTAGATCGTTACCCTAAGATGGGAGTTTACTACTTTTCTGGAATAAGTTATGTACTTTTGTTAAAATTAAATTATGAACTTTACAAAATATGAAAATTTACATATTTTAGGACTTTTCAAATTTGAACTGGAATGAATTTTGAGTAGCATTTTCGGAAAAATCATTTTACCACCCAAGTAAAAATAAAATAATTTATAGTCATTCGAATTTTTGTAAAACAAACATTTCCTAGAATACTATGACATCACAATGGTCGCCTGGCAATTGGTTATCAACTTCTCCCAAAGTCTGGCACGTAATTTACGGTGGGAGGGACCTTTTTCGTAAAAGCTCTTAATCCTGAAAGCTCTACCATTCATTTTAAACTGCTCGTTAACAACGTTTTTCCCACATTATATGTTATCAAGCTGGAAAATAGTATAATAGGATCTAGGGTCTAGGTGCGCGATGACATTATATATTATAATGAATAATCATTAAATACAATTAATAGACCGTCAAAAACATGGTGAAAGTAAGGAATTTAAACAAAACACAATATGCCAGAAGCCCTTATTTTCACCATTTCCTGATCTTTAAATCCTAATTTTCAAATTACTATTACCTCATCTTTAAAACCAAATTTTCAAATTCCCTCGCTATATTTCCTCATATTTAAATTCTAATTTTCATATTCCATAACTATTTCCTCATCTATAATTTTCATATTCTCTACTTCTTGAGCTTAAAATCCTAATTTTCAAATGCATCAACTATTTCCTCTTATTTAAAGTCTAATTTTCACACTCTCTAACTATTTGCTGACCTTTAAATCGTAATTTTCCCTAACTATTTCTGACCGAAAATACCCAACTATTTACCAGCCTTTAAATCCTAATTTTCAAATTCCCAACTATTACCCGACCTTGGAATCTTAATTTTCAAATTCCCAACTATTACCCGACCTTGGAATCCTAATTTTCAAATTCCCAACTATTTACCAGCCTTTAAATCCTAATTTTCAAATTCCCAACTATTTACCAGCCTTTAAATCCTATTTTTCAAATTCCCAACTATTTACCAGCTTTTAAAACCTAATTTTCAAATTCCCAACTATTTACCAGCCTTTAAAACCTAATTTTCAAATTCCCGACTATTTACCGACCTAAAAATCCTAATTTTCAAATTCCCAACTATTTTCCTGACCAAATTTTCCTTACCTATATAAGTTTTCATCCCTTAACTATTCGCAGCCATTCACTTTGCGCAATAATTCCCTTCCCGATTTTATTTATTTTTTCCTGCAACCTAAAATTTGAAGAGTTTTGTTCTTTAATCTATATTCTGCAACAACCATTAAAGCGACCAACAATTCCCATAAAAAATAGGTTTCCCGTGGTATTTTGGATAACTTTCAAGGTTGTTAAGAAAGTACGGAGGACATCTTCAATCGCTATTGCACTTTCCATTATAGAAAGTTTACTATCCATCGTACGCGCGTTTGCGCTCGTGGCTTTTCCAACTGAAATTCCAATTTCGTATCTGCCAGTCCGTTCTCGGCAGTCTAGCTCTCTTTATTATTTCGCTACCCGTGTCAGACTCGAATACGAGAGACAATTCGCGCGATAGCCGGAGATGCTGGATATCCTAAGTATCATCTTTATCTCGGTTCCTATCCGCTAACGTCGCTTCATTGCCTGATTCGATTCGAATAAGTTTAACTGACTGTAGAGTCCAAGAGACTCGGTCTTTTGAATGGATGCTGCGTGGGAGATATCTTCTATCAAGATCTACGAGTTTGACACGCGTGCCCAACCCGTCTTCTCTGTCTATTTGCGGGCATTGCTGAGAGTAGAAGGTCAAATAGCTGACCAGGAGATAAGGGAACGAAGAAAAGACTGTCGCGCACCATTTCATTCGTTAATTTTGTTCATATTTTTATTTTCGGAAAGGTCAATTTATAACAAATAATTTTATTTTTTTCTTCAGAGTGTAGAAGCCGCGTTCATACTAGACTTTGGATTCGATTTTAAACGTTTCACCTCAGGCGTGTGAACTGTCTATTCTCGTATCGATTTGAATTGTTTTCTCGAGACTGCTTCGGGAACCAGTTTCAAACTGATTCAATTTCACCAACACTAGCATTTCTTAAAGGAATAGGATTTCTTCTGCCTGTCAAGCACCTGTTTCACTGGAAGTGGGCTCACCTTCCGAGCTTCATAATGGGTAGCAAGGCAAGAGAAAACCTGGAAGGTGAGTTTATTTCCAGGGTGACAGGCAGAAGTAATCCTAGGCCTTTAATCGATTTGAAACGGTAAAATCAAACAGATATTAAAATCGCCAGGAATCGTTTCAATCGTCATGAAATCGATTTATCGTAGCTTTATCGATCTATCGATTGTTGAAATCGAATTGGTATGAAACTGGTTCCCGAAGTATTTTCGAGAAATCGAATCAAATCGATCCGAGAAAAGACGGTTTCTTGTTTACGTACGACTCTTCAGCGAAACGTTTTGAAACGGTTTAAATCGATTCCAAGGCGTAGTATGAACGCAGCTGAACCTACAGATGAAACTGTAATAAATCGATTTATGAAGACGACGCTTGAACAGATGCTACTTAAAACTATTTCGAATGATTTAAAAATCGGTTCTATATTACGGTTTAAAAACGATACGCTAGTGTGGACGTCTCTTTAGAAGATTTTAAAACTTCCATTCCCGCCCTTGGTTTATGAATAACTCAAACGGAAAGGTTGGAACACAAACCTACTGTATCTTACGGAAGAAAATATAATCACATTTGGGTATTTTTAACTTCAATCAGTTTGCGTTCGTCTCAAATCTAATATTAAAATCACAACTACAATGCCACAGTTCTTGATTCCAAACATTTTCAAAGTATACCCTGGGATCCACGCTTAATTTAAAGTAATTTTTATTGCAAAAAGGTAGTAAAAATTGAACCGAAAATGACGTTGTGCGCGACTGGTCTTAGTTTATAGAGAAGAAAGCGAGAGAAAGATGAAATTTCTAGAGAAGGGAAACTCTGGAAGAAGAAAATTGTTCATATCTCCGAGCTCTCTTACTGGTCATACTTGGGATGCCCGGTAAGGCTCTGGGCTGTGGCCTCGAGGCCGTAGCATTTAAGAGAATTTCCCTAGAGAGTTTTGATATTGAAGGCTTTCTTAATCTCGAATGTCTGTTTGACACGGGCCACGTCGTTATAAAACGAAAAGCAGCGCTGCCATCCATTTCTAAGTCGGACTTTTCTCCCTTTGGTATTAACCCCAGGAAAATTCCCCGATTTATCATCATGCTCCTTAATTCCCGGCCCATCTCTTTGGCTCGAAATTTCGAAGCGCCATTTTATATCACGTAATACCGCCTATGTTTCGTTCGCGCTACGATGACATTTACTCGAAGAAATAAAATAGAACAAGATGGTAAAATCCATAAAGAAGCCCCACATCCCGTGTGGTCATTATCAAACTAAACGTAATCCCGTCATTCACTGTCAGAGGCTAAGCCTAGTCCCGAGGTTCGTGTATATTTTGTGAGACTAGCTATTTAAGTAGATATTTTAAGGGAGATTTCGTTGTTCCTTTAAATTAGTCAATTTTAAACCTTTACTAAAGCTCCAAACTATATTATCTGGCTGCAGTTTTCCTTTAAAGAGAGAATGCTACCGGTTGTAAATATGATTTGGATAAGACTAGCCATGTAGAAACCCTTTTCCAATCCCCAACAATGGAAAAACAATCACTAATTGGAATTATCTAACGTAGGAACAAGAAGGATCCTTCTTGGTAGGAATAAGAACAATTAAAATCCCATTCTAAGAATGGATGCGTTGGAATAATTATAGTCAATGTGATTCGATTAAGGCTAGCCATATAGAAACCATTTTGCTAACCCCACAATTGAAAAATCGTCACTAATTAATTTTTATTAACCGAAGTATGAATAACGCTAATTAAAATCCCTTTCTATGAATGGGTGCGTTGGAATATTTGTTGTAGCTGTGATTCAGTTAGGACTAGCAATGTAGAAACAGGGTTGCCACAATTTTTTCAGATTCAAATTCCCTGACTTTTCCCTGTCTTTTTCCAACAATTTTCCCAGTCCTTTTCCAACAATTTTCCCTGTCCTTTTCCAACAATTTTCCCTGACCGTTTCAGCTAATACTACCCAATTTTAAACCTATTATTTTATATATAATTGCGTTCGCCAAACTTTTTGTACGCGTATCTTTGTTCTAATCTATACAACTGACACGGTCAGCTTAAATCTTTTCTGCAGATAATGTTTGTAATTTCCAGGCTTCTTGAAAGATCTTTAAATCCACTGAATTTTTAAAATGTCTTAAAATTTCCTGACTTTTCCTTGACCTTTTTGGTTCATTTTCAAATTCCCTGACTTTTCCCTGTTTTCCCTGACCTGTGGCAACCCTGGTAACACATTTACCAATCCAAAAAAATTTAAAAACAGCCACTAATTAACTGGGAAATAGCACTAATTAAAACCCTTTCTATGAATGTGTTGTAATAATTGCTGTACAGAGTTCATAGAGCATTTGAAAACCCAATTTCCCCCATTTTGTCAAATTTTACCAGTGCTTTTTCCTGATATTTAAAAGTGTCAAAATTGATTTTAAAAAGCATAACAAATATAATATAGTGTCAAACGAGTTTAGATGTTTTTACGCCCATTTTAACAGTCCAGATTGATATAAAATACCATGTTTATAGAGTTTAGTATCTATTTAGGATCAATACAATATGGTGTTCTATAAAATGAACCTATTTTCGCGCTTTTCTGGTGGCGTCAAAAAAAAAAAAAAATAAATAAAACACAAATTTTAACATTCTCTTTTAGTCGTAAAAAACGTTGAGTTTCGAAACTCCCCCATACTGTCAAATCGATTAGCGGCTTAATCCGGAAAACAAGAGAAGGGGGGAAAGAGGGAGATCCCTTCCAAGATCACTAATTGGAATTGCTTTCGGGGAAAACTTTCTTTTCTAAAAAAAAAAAAACTAAACTTTCCCCCGGAAGAGATTTAAAGGGAAGTTGAAAAAGAAACTGAAAGGACGAGTCTACTTCAAACCTACTTTATGTGTAAAGAAGTGGAGCTCTAAATCGATAAATTACCAGGGAATGGTAATTTAGTTTTACCAAAATGGAAATTTTTTATGTAAAACGGAAAAAATTGCTAAAAGAGGTCAAAGTTTAAAGTTTTAAATCGTCTAAAAGTTTACTACTTATCAAACGTTATTCCCGCCAAAACCGGAAAATTTTAAAGGCGCGAAAAAATTTGTAAAAGTGGTGTCTCCCCAAAGAATTCCCACTATTTACTTCTGCTTTTAGTGAAATTTTATTTTAGTGCATTTTATTCGTTGCCCGATTAAAAGGGTCGTACTTTGTAAAGCATCCAACAAATCAATAAAACTTCAAACGTTTCGACTTCGAAATTAGACTAAGCTTCTTTAAAATTAGGATTTCAAACAATAATCAACATTCATAAATCCAATAAATAATATTTTCGAATTTTGTTTTGAAGTAATAAATGTAAATATATTTAAGATAGGGTACCATAAATACACCACCATGTAATATAAAAGGCCAATGATTCCACAATCATCCAAGAGGAAAATTGCGCTTGAAATTAGCGGAAAATAAGATTTCACAAATAATACCGACAGGAGACACTACCTTACGACCATAAAAAAAACTGAGGCCAGAGTTAGTCATAGATTTCAGAGCGTAGATATCAAAGGACAATAATAACAACTTTACGTAACATATGGCCTCGGTTGGTTGAATATTGAGAGACATTTAGGTTTGAACCCTTTGAAAATTAAGACTGAAATTTGACTGTAGCAGAAGTCGGAAGTCTAGGAGAAGAACACGTGTTTATCGCGATATCGGGAATCGCCTAGCCGCTGAGCTTTAATTCGTTTTTAAGGAAGGTTTTATAATTCAAATGTGATTGTGATTACAATTTAATTATGATGGAGGTATCACCAAGAAGTGATTTCATTGAGGAACAGAAATTATCAGGAGAAGAAAATAGCGAAGTGAGTTACTATTATAGTCTATAAAAATAGCGCCGAGGCTTAGTGTACAAAATTTGATAACAAAAGTATAGTCTATAGTGTTTATTCTAAGATTAATTCATTGTGACCAAATTGTCATATTTACTTTAGAAGGTAAATTGAAGTTTTAATTTAATAGATATTAATGCAACGAATTTACTCTCCTATTAGAATGAAGAAATTGACGAAAGGCAACATGGAAAATTGTTGGCATCAGTTATTTCTTTGGATGGAAAAAAGAGGTACCACTATTGTAGTTTTAATATATCGTGAAACTAAAATTAATAGCGTAATTTATTATAATCTAGAGTTTCCAAAAATGTACGTTCGGAGGCCAGTTTGACTATCTCAGAATTCAATACAATTGAAGGTTAGAGTTATAAATCAACGAAAACTGATTTATCATTAAACAAATTTTTTGTCAACAGGAAATGGGGAAAAAATAAAGATCCACGAGCTCTTAGGCACATTGAAACAAGCCAGCATCACAGATTTAAAGAAACAAGTTCGCTCTGTAGGACGTAAATCTAAAGTTTTGCCTACACCTCTACACAGAGTTGCCGCAGAAAGAGTAAGATGGTGAAAGGGTTGAATTTTGAGGGTCTGAGTATAAATTAAACATAATTTGGTTTGCCTCAGATCAAAAGAAGCGTCGCTTACGAAGAAGTGGGGCAAAAAGTTTCCAAATGGGATAATATTGTTATATCGAATCGCCTTGTACGTAAAAAAAAATGGGTATATATTATAATCCCTGATATTCTCGACTAATCGATAACTTTCTAAAGGCAGATCATTTGGAATTTCCTTTGAAACAAGCTGATTTAACAATCCAACCCACTAAGGCCATAGTTTCCAAGTTTAAACCTAAAACCCCTTTAGAATTGGAAATTGCGAAACTTCTAAATAGTAGTGAGAATACTTTGTCCGAAGATAAACCTCTGACAGAAGCTGAGGAAAAATGCTTAAAAGCCATGAGTTACGAAGAAGTAAGTTGCGAAAGCTGATTAAATTATAATTTTGTTCCCTGAGACTTCAATTATTTTTTGTGTTCTTTTAATTACAGGCCAAGGAAAGGCTAGACGAGCTTCGAAAAATGCGAGCTCTCCTATCGTATCAAGAAGCGAAAGCTAGACGCCAAAAAAAAATTAAGAGTAAGAGATACCATCGAATTTTGAAGAAGGAACGTATGCGCAAAGAGATGAAAGAATTTGAGGAACTGAAGAAAACTGAACCGGAAAAAGCTGCTGAAAAGTTTCAAGAAATTGATAAACTTAGAATTGAGGTACATTTTTATCGTCAAACTTTAAAATAGTGTTGGACCAAAACCGATACTGGATCGGCATCAGCTTCTAAAAGACTGATATTTTAAAAATTTATTTTAATATTTGATGGGACTATATTTTTAAGCCAAAACTGTATTCAATGAGAACGCTCGTTGTTGTCAGAACCAAAATAATAGTATTTATTTCGCAACAATGTTGCAGGCAACCACAGAGCAAAGCTTATAATATAAAACGCTTAAATTAAAAAATTTAATTTGAAACATGATAGTAATAATATCGTGAATTTCCGTTGAGTTTTAAAAAATAGCTAGCAGCTCACAGTTTAAGATAAGTTAAGAGAACAGTGCCAAGAAATAAGGTTAATAAAGATAACAATACGAAAGCAATATCTTCATTAGTTCTTTAGAAGTTAAGAGCCCTCTTAAATGTGCAAAATCGGTATCGGTTAAACTTTGGATATTGATATCAGTTTGGTTAAATTACAATATCTGCCAACACTACTTTAAAATTAAATTTTTGTTAAAACTACATTTGAATTGTTATAGGAACGAATGAGCTTGAAGCATAAGAGTACTGGAAAATGGGCTAAACAGCACGCTCTTAGAGCTAAATATAATAAAGATGTAACTATTATTTAAATATGTTATCAAAATTTTATTCGGCACAAATTCAACATAATTTAATTTAGAGTCGAGACGCTCTCTCGGAACAACTTGAAATCAGCAAAAAGTTAACTGAAAAACGTCTGTTAATCGAAGATTCGGAAGATAGCGAAGATGAAGGTTTAGAAACCATAATAGAAGAAGGAGAACGGGAAACTAAATTGGCTGAGGAATCTCATCTCCCCGCCGCTTACAATCCATGGTTTAAAGATCCTTTCTCGAATGGAATAACCAAAATTCAGAAGAAAACGGAATCACCCAAACCAAAAGAAATTGAAATTATATTGGAAACTGAAAAGAATGATATAATTGAACCAGTTTTGGTTCAAAATGTAAAAGATACGGAAGAAACAGTTGACAAAGTTGATTCAGATATGGAGATTTTATCTGAAGTTGTGGAAAATGAAAAGGAAAGAAAAACTTCCGATCTAAACACAAAAAACTTGGATATTGATGAAATATTTGAGAGAAGTGAAAAAAAGCTACCAAAGTCTAGAAAACGGGTTAGAAAAGGGAAGAGAACCCTTATCAAAAAGTCATTGGTACCAATACCGATTGAAAATGTTGCGAATGAAGTTGAACCACAAGATGACGAACTGATTACAGAAACGCTAGAAAAGAAGGATAAAATGGAAGACTTCGAAGAATACAAACTGGTAGAAACGGTCTCAAAGCGAACTGATATAAAAGAGCATGTTGAAGATACGGATAATAAAATTTCAAAGAAAGTTCAAGTGGATCCTACTAATTTTGTAATGGTTAAAGCCAAAAATTTGAAGTCTCGAATGCCTAAGCAAATTGATGACTTAAATGCGGACGAGGAGTCTGAGAATGACGAGGACCATGATGATGATGACGAAGAAGAAGAGAAAAGAAGAATGACTATCTCTGAAGCATTTGCTGATGATGATGTCCTCGAAGAATTCAAGTAAATTTAAATGAAATTCAAAGTTGAAACTTAACGTAGACATTGAACCTGACTCGATTCAGACCTTGTCAAATTGATCTTAGGCCAAACTCACGAATTTAATCCTAAGAAAGTGAAAAAATTCCTGAGGCTGTTTTTACATACATATTTAACCCTTGATTCTCTACTTTTCAGGGCTGAAAAGCTAAAAGCTATTAATGATGGAAAACCCAAAGCCTCGAGTTCTTTTCTACCTGGCTGGGGTGCCTGGGGTGGCATTGGAATCAAAGTATCGAGGAAGAAACAAAGAAGGTACTATTGAAAAATCAGCAATTCATTATTTGAATAAAAAATCAAAATCGTGTTGCAGGTTCAGAATAGCGCCAGCGCAGTCTTTGCCAAGGAAGGATCGTACTTTAGGCAATGTAATTATCAAAGAAGGTGCAGATTCCCAAAAAGCTGCTATTCATAGGGTAAAGCCTAACGTGTGAATAACTTTATAGATAAATACTAAATGTTTTACACCATATCTAGATATCTGATCTTCCTTATCCATTCACAAACGTTGAACAATTTGAGAGAAGTTTGTCGCAACCAATTGGGAAAACATGGAACCCAGAAACTTCGTACACTAATTTCATTCAACCTAAAGTTGAAATCAAAAAGGGCAAGATAATCGATCCAATTGATAGTGACGCACTCATTGTCAAGAAACCACCAAAACTTGATGAGGTTGACAATGAAAACAAAATTGCGTTTGTGAAACGAAAATCTGTTTTCAAATCGCGAAATGCAAAGCGAAAGAAGTGATGTAGTGAAATAAATTAATTTTCCTAATAAGTTTATTTTTGTGTTTATAAACTCTCCTTGAAATCAGCTCCTAGGCCAACTCAGGGCAAACCCTGATATAGCCTATATTATTATTATTATTATTATTATTATAATAAATATTTTTCAGATTTATATATAGTAAAAATCCCTATGTTTTTATGCAATTCACAGATTGTGACCACTGAAAATTTGAAAATCCTATATAGGATATTTTGTCATGAAATAGGAACCATATATAGGAAGAAATTCATGTAAAATATGCATACTATCAAATAGGGAAAAGTTCTCTTAAAATATTATATAACATTGTTCATTGCCTACATTGAGATGTGTACCGGCAAGAATAGATCAACATGTAGAATCTATCAACTTTTAATGCATCTATAGAAATAAAGCAGTAGCCTAAAGGAAGGCAAATGCTTCAGTATATGTCGTTGCTGAATGTGGCTAGTATCTGCAAGCATGTGTGGTATGTTTTGTTTAACTTTGACGTTCATTTTTCAATTTAACCTTCACTAAAGCTAAAATTTTATACAGCTTAAAATAATGATTGACAACATTACCCTTAGCTTTAGATTTTGAGTAAAACTATTGGAAAATACAGTCACAATGAATTCATTCTCCATAAAGTTGGCTATTGTAATTTTTTTCTCTAGGCTTAATTCTTGAAAAAGCCACTGCCTTCTCTAATTAGAAAAGGCAGTGAACAAGCTTAGTGCATTGCCTGGCTTGTATCATTTGAATGGGTTGGGCTGGTTTACTATTAGAACTGAAGTGAGTTAGAGAATGCTGTATTAAGCAGATATCTTACACTAAAAGCGTAGTGATATGATTCCTGGTGTTAATTATCATGGCTAGTATACCATGACATATCTTGGTTTAATCATTCCAAGGACACAAATTGTTCAGTTGGTATAGCCAAGGCTTAGCATTTTTCAGAATATCTTTGTGACAATTGACAAAGAGAACAAGATTAAAAAAAATAAACTTACCCATTCCAAACTATAATGACAACTTTAGAACACATCAATCCAATAAGCACATTTCGCGTTAAATCATTTTGAATTAACTTCTTAATACACATATTTCTAGTTTTAATAAACACTCAAGAAAAAGACACCGGTAATCCGCACTTCACGACAAGTCGACAATGGCTTTTTGCCGCCGCTTTCAACTGCCAAAAATTGAAAAATAGGCTTAGTAGTAAAATGGGCTCAGTTCAGTTCTTTAAGCTAGGAGGATTAACAAGGGAGTGGAAATTGCGTAATTATTAACAATGCTGTCACGCTCCAAAATTAAACATTATTTTTATGGATGGAATGTAGACAGGGAAAGAGCGTATGATGTAACATGTTGAATAAAATGACATTCTACGTCACTACCATATGATAAGGTTAATAAAATTTCTCTAGTGAAATAAACCTCCTTTGGTTGAAGCCTCAAACTATACACGCAACATTTATTTTATCATAATTTATACCCATACCATCAAAATTTTAATTTTTAGGTTTATTTTAATTAGAAGATTCAGTTAAAAATGAATTTGGCATTAATTTCTAAACAAATTTTTTTATTAACTTAGTTACAAAAGGTCAAGCCTATCCTTCTAGGCCTATTTTTCATTGTTTTCATAATTTTTAAGATTCACCCGGTATAGTTTCTGGCCAGTTTTTTTAAATAATAGATCACGCACAAAATATGAAATATGTAGAAATCTTATATATCAATATATATACAACCAAACCAATATTGGATAACTAATTAGCGCTCTAAATGGAATTTTCGTAAAATTTTGTTAAGTCCCCCCTTATTAAGTGGCCTGCAAAGGATTGAAATTACCCGTCACCTTATCAATATTTGTTCAAATTTTACGCTGTCGATTCATATATTTTTTTGGAATTAGAGTTTTTTATTATAGCGTAGAGATCAGTGCGCTAATAAAGGATGAAAGGTGAACGAGTTTTATTCCAAATGATTCGAGAAAAAAAACTACACGTTTTTAAGACGAAAAAACACATTGAATTGGCGCCTTTAGGAGCACCCATACAACCCATTCATACGAAGATGAAAAAAGTTTTTTTTTTCATAAAATATACAAACTGGTAGCAAATACTTTTCTGCCTATTCTTCCATGATAATGACTCTACAACTCCTCGTGATCTTCGTGTTTATCATCATCAGCATCCTAATATAATGTTTTATATTTGGTTAGAACCTAAATTACGATAAAACTTCTTCGTTAAAGAACTTACATCTGTTCCACCCGCTAAATCCTCCTCATCTTCATCCTCATCTTCTTTAGTATCTTTCTTAGAATCATCTTTTTTCTTTTCATCTTCATCTTGTTGCTCTTTCATCTTCCTTTCCGCTTCCTTAAACACAAAATTTAGGAGTATTTTGATGTGAACCAAGATAGATTTTTACCAATATATCGAAGAGATTCGAATATTGGTATCATTTGCAATATCAATAATGTTATAATTTATATACCTTGCTTGAACCCCATGTCTCTTCTCCAACTTTGGCCGCAAACTCTTCGCTATCAGTTAGGAGGACATTATCGAATATTGTGCCAGATTTAACTTGCCATAAATCAAATCCCAAGTGACAATTTTCTTTATAGAGATAAAGGTTTTCATCTGGAGTGTATTCCGGATTTGGAATTTCGGGGTGAACCCACGGTCCTTTGTAATTGGGGTTATCAATTTGTCTAGGTTTCCATTCTCCTTTATAAGACGGATTGTTTATCTGCGGAGGTTCCCATTCCCCGTCCATTTCATCGTCCCAATCTTCGGGTTTTGTCGCATCAGGGTCTGGAATGTATTCTGGCTGATCCCAATCCTGTTTTTAGGAGGAGAAAAGGAAGAAACAATTAAAAAACACGCTAAAATAGGAGATAGAAATTAAGTCTAAAATCAAAATTAAAGGACTAGGGACTCTTTCTTTTTAAAGTATCGGAATATGGTTGTAAATGATCTATTTACTTAAATTCTTATTTCCAACTAAATGATTTCTTAACTTTTAATCGAAATTGGTACTGTTTAGGTCATTTTACGAGAGTAAAACCTAAATTACCTGGTAATTTATAGCGTAAATTACCAATTTAAAACTAATTGTGACATGATTAGGCCGTGATGTATGACAATGCATTCAATTGAATTTGCATTTGAATTCAAAGGTTCATAATTACAAACATTCGGAGAACCTACTTCCCGGATATTTAAAAGTGTTACAAAGTTTTGTAAATAAATTAAGGTTTTCCAAAACTTAGTGTCATTGAAGTTCACGATAAACTTCCCAGATTTATGTTAAATTTCAAGAGTTTCCCTGATTCAACTTTCCTGCTATTTCCATATTTGTATGAACTGACAGCAAAAAAGCTGTGCACAACGCAGTGCCTTTCAAAAATTGCGTTGCTAAAGATATTTTTCAAATTCCACCTGTAAAAGCGTATTTACTTCGGGTTTCTTGTCTTCTGGGTCATCGATCTTTGGTTTGTCATCCCAATCATCAGGTTTTTTGGCTTCAGGATCTTTGATAGTTTTAGGTGGAAGGAAGCTCCAATCTTTTTCCAAATCGCCGCTTTCTACTTTTTCATTATCGATTTTCACGACGTAAGTATTATCTGGTTTAACTATTAACGTGTACAAATGAGTAAAAACGTCATCCTGAAATAAAAGGGAAAAATAATTAGGAAATTTTCTGATGAATTAAAAAAAAAAAAAAAACTCCCGAACGAACCTTGCAACGAATTTCTTTATTAATGAGCAAATTTTTTCCTTTATAATTAAATATAACGTGGACTTTTTTTGTGCCAGGTCCACATATATCAGGACCTGTTTAATGATTAGAGTTAAAATTAACCCTACGTTGAGTTTTTGATTATCTAATTGAACTTACCAAACATAATATTATAAGGTGAATCTCCGTGCATATCAGACTGATCTAAACTACAGTCGAAGAGCTTAATGTAACCTCCACCGCAGTCTATATTCTGTTCGTGTTTAACTGTAAATTGTATCACTAGAGGCTTATTCTCGTTCGAGAAAGGTTCAAATTTGGCCGAAATGCCGTAAAACCTGGCATCTTCCGACGTTTGAATACCTAAATTTTACAAAATAGGAGTTAAAGCCTCAGAAAAATTGGAAATATAAATAACAAGTTGATATACCCTTGTCTTTTTCAGCATCGCCGTAAAATTTTCCCGCCGTTAGCTGCAACTTGCCCCATTCCTTGCCAGGATGTTGTGATTGCACCCACCGAGTTTCCCATTTGGCTGAAATTAAAGAATTAAAATTAAACTATGTGTCAATTGGGAGTAACCACAGTTAATTCAGGGTTCGTACAAGATTCCATGAGAATATTTTTAACAATAAAAGGATCTTTAAAAGCAAAAATAATGTTAGAAATTAAGAATAACTGGGCTGAGAAAGCTCAGTTTTACGGTGATATAAAAAAAAATCTGGCTTTTTTGGGCTTGCAACAGTTTTTGGTGACAAGTTTTTTAAATAAACTTTCCTGATTTCTCATTTAAGATTTTCCCCGAGTTCTTTGACTTCCTGTTTTCCATGTTTGTACGAACCCTGTAATTTATGAGCAAAGCCAAACCATGGCCAAACCTATAATACCTTGACACATATATTAAGAAAAGGGACAAAATAATTAAATATCTTCAAGGGCATAGTAATCACTACTAGTCCCAGACTGAATCACGTTATTTGTGAAAAAATAAACCCAATCTAAACATTTAAAATAGCTTAAAGTTTTGGTTTTTTTGGCTGTAGAGCAATGGCAGCAGCTGTGGAGCCTTATAGTTAAACTAGGTGTTCATATTCTTTACTAATCACTGATATGGGAAACATGGCTCTGCCAACAATAGACTAATAGCCACAGTTTTGTTGCACCTGTTCCCCATAAATCAATTGTTCTTTAATGACAATGATCGAGATTGAAATGGGGGCCAATTCTCTACATATTTATCAATTAGGTGGATTGATAGGTAAAAGACGAGGAAATAATTCTGGTTTGCAATTCTTGGGTAATATGCTAATTAAACCTTGAAACGTTACCGGTTAATGCGGTTAAGAAGAAGTGTAATCAGGAAGTATGCATCTAGGCTGAAGGAAATCAAGGCAAATTGATAACGTTTGGAGGGGAGGGGAGGGGGGGGGGTAATTGGGCTACAGAACTGATGAATCAGCATTGTGAATGTGATAATCACAATGCAATGTGGCTTAAGTCTTTAAAGATGTCAAATACAAAGAAGTACAACCGGAAGCCAATTTTAATCGAAGCTTTATCTAACATCATCAAGATTGCTACTAGTTATCGATAAAATTCTTAAATTTATTTTCCATTTTTTTCCTAGACAAATTATAGGTCCATATATGGAGTGATTTTAAGCATAGAAAAATTGCCAACCAAAAACATTTTACACCAAATTATTAAAACAATTAAGCCGGCCGGTTTCTGTTAGTACACGTAGGCTTTCACATTTTTCAACGTCCACACTCTCATGCCACCATGGAATAGGCTCTCCCCTTTTGCTGCTTCATTTTTACGCTGTTACGATATAATACACTCCCCCTTTTCCACCCAGATACTAACGCTGACGTACAATAGAAAAACCAAGGCCCGCCGTCAATGAAAGTTACGTCTCCGATTTCTCTAATCAATAAAACCGGACACGAAAAAACAATGAAAGTTACAAATTAACATACCTCCATCGTTGAAATCTTCCCTAAAATATGTTTTGGGCTCTTCGGCTAAACACACAGAAATTAACGACGTAATTAGTAGAAACACTTTCATCGCGAACTTTAATAAAAATTTCACGAAAGCCGAAAAATGAAGAAGAGAGTGCGGCTCTCACGGCAGTTCTTTGAGCTACAAGTTCGCTCCCCTAGACAGCTAGAAGGCTTTACACGTGAGACAGCCAGCTGGAGGCTCACTATTGGTCCTTTCAAGTTACTACTCAGACCAATCGTCTTTCACCACGACGTTTTGCATCGACAAATGAAATCACGTTTTAATCCCATCATTCCAAAGTACCACCACCCAGCTATGCCGCGAAGTTTGAATTCAAATTGAAACTAGATCTTACACGAGGGTAAAAAAACAACAATATATAGAATTTTTACTTTTATAACCGGCCTTATATTCAATATAAATTCTATAAATACTGTAGATCCACAATAACTGCAGATGTTATGTGAAACAAGTTTACTTTGATAAGCTATTATTTGCTTTGCCTTTTTGTTTCTGAGAAGTGGATTTTTTGTCTTTCATATATTTTTATTCTTTTCCAGCTTTAACTGGTAGCATAATTAAACCTATGCTACATTTATCTTATATTTGTGCTCTTGGAGATAAAGAAAGCCTATAGAATTACGTACTATATCTGATATAAATACCAGCCAGTTCTAATTCCGTAACTTATTTTGATAGTAAGCCTTAAATAAAGTGTATCAGACAAATAATTCATTTTTATGAGAACAGTACAGTTTCCTAAATATGTAAGTTATTGTCTAGGCTGTAAATGTCTTTCTATGCTAATAAATATACGGTATGCTGCTAAAATGGACAAGAGAGAGTCAGCACACCATTTTATTTCCCTATTCGAAATAACACAGCCAAAAGCAGGGAGCTGCCAAGTCCATATAAGGAGTTTGTAAACCATTTCCAAAAAAATTTTACAATCATTGTCTGATTATTTAAACGGTATATGAAATAAAAAGTGGATGGAAAAATTTGACATTCCTGCAACTACGCCCTAACAAATGCTTTCTAAAATCAGCGCAAGTTACGTTGGGAAACGAGACGTGTCGCGAGTTAGTTTATATTAGTTTATACTCCCTTTAAAGGCACTATTTACTGTTTTATAGTCCCTTTAAGGGACTATCTACGTTTTTATAGCTTCTTTAAAGTCGCCTTATTTTCTTGCTCTACAGACGACATTGACCATAAGAAATAGTACAAACAAAACTAGACTAAGTGATGATGATTATAAAGGGGCAAATTCTAGAGCTGCCTTTCCATAACTTATGGAACATGTAAAAAGCCAATTTTCCAAATGTAAAGATGAGTTTAATTTCACAAGGGTATCATGAGTGAATTTTAGAATTTCGCTACTGTAAACCAAAAGTTGACGCCCATATTTATCATACACAAGATTTTCAAACCCAGCGGCAAGAAATAATCTCCGTTTTTGGCTAACACGTTTTTTCGTGCATTTACATGTTTTTTGCCCTTATGGAAAGGGATCTTTAGACTTTATGCCCTTTTAGTAAGCTTGAATAAATCTTATCATCTTCTACAATTTTTTAGATTTTCATTGTTTATCTCGTTACTTCTGAAAGCATAAAAAGGCTCTCAGCCCAAAGTCCAAAATACATATATCTATAAAGGTATCATATGTCCAAAAACCAAAATTATAGGGTATATTTAGGACCAAAATTATCAACTTATAATCTTATCAATACTTCTGTTATTTTTTAATTTCTATAAATAATAAAATATAGTATAATTAAATTAAAACAAAAAGATACACATTGTCATAGTAACTTTCGAAAAAACCTCATTTTTATTTAGAAAAATATTACCAATATAATTTATTTTTCAGTTTTTTCAACAAATTTAAAAATCAAGAAATTGGAAACAGTCTCACGATATACTTTATGTAAAATCCTTCGTCAAAACAATCATGAAATTTGAATAAAAGCTTTCAGACCTTTACATTACCCCAATAAATGTACATCATTTCAATTTCAATTAAAAAAAGCCAATTGTAACAAAGAGGTTTAAAAACTAAATATCACTTGGTTTCAAATTTTTTCTGTTCTATAAATATTACAAAGTTCAATTTTAATAAGTTTTCTCGCAAAGTACCGTCATTAAGAACCAAATTCCTCAGTGTCTTGATCAATTCTTTTAAACTCAAATTTACCTCGGCCATCCATTTGTAGGTAAAACTGAACTCAAAATAATAACATTAACAATAATACCCCATTCAAAATAATTTAATATCATACCTCGTGATACTTCCAAAGCGACTTTCGATGCGATACGGTAAAAAGAGTAATTCCAGTTTCTTTGCAATACTGATACATAGAACCTTCTACGTCTACACTAACTGCGCTAGTACATTCGTCTAATATAGCAAACTGGGGCTTGCGATAGAACAAACGAGCCATCTGAAAAGTAAAAACAAAAATGTTATTAACGATTGCGTAAGTAAAGAGTATCACCAATAAAAGATTTGGCAAGAGTATCTCGATCATTCTGGAATGGTTGATGGTTTAAACATGACAGTTAGTAGCACCCACAGTTTAAAGCAACTGGCGGCTCTGGAGGAGCCCTTGTGAAATTTTATTCCCTGATGCACGCCAAATGTGCCTTGGCAAAGGCAGAAGTCAATGGGACCCTAATTCACTTATAAATCCCTCCCTCCTGCCTTTGGTAAGGTGACTTAATTGTGTACAAAAAAGCGGGAATTTAGGATCGCCAGTTGCTTTAAGAATTAGACTGATTAGTTTGGCTCACTTTCATTGGCGATTGAACACCAATATTAAAAATAAAATAGCCTCTAACTCAATAATCAACTAATCATCAAAGGCTTGGCTTATAGGTTACCTATTACCAAATAAGTTTGATTAGTTAAACGCACCAAATACATGTAGAATAACAATCTTTAATAGGAAAATATTAAAGGATATCTTACAGCGATCCTTTGCTTCTCTCCGCCACTCAAAACATCCATCCAATCCTGAACAGCGTCCCAAGCACCGTCTCTCTCCAACAGATAAGATAATTGAACTTGCTCCAAGAAATATTCCAAACTGGAATCGTTGAAACCTCTTTTGAGCATAGTTTCCTTGCTGTCTGGATAAATTATCTGATCCCTCAAAGTACCCAACGTCATGTAAGGACGCTGAATTTATAGAAAATATAAAACAAGTCATTGATAAACGTAAATTGCTATGATCAAGAAAGAATAGAAGTCAGATTGGCAATATTATCCAAACTGGGGGGGTGGGCAGATAATTTTGTATTACTAGCTGACCATCTCACGGTCAACGTTTTTCCCTGAACTTGAGATTTAAGATTATGGCGGGTTTTAAAATGGAACGTCATTATAGGAACAGTATAATCTACGTCACTAAAATCAAGTTCACACTACTGACTTTGAAACAGTTTTGGAAAGGTCAAGTTAAATTTTGAGGTCAACTGTAAAAATCACTTCCCATAACCTAGAAAAGTTGAAGATTCAAAATGGTTTCAAAGAATAGCCCCTTAAAGCAACTGGCGTCTGTAAAATTTCTGCTACATAATTAATTTACCTTAACAAAGGCAGAAGAGAGGGATTTATAAGTGTATGCAAGTTGCATTGGCTCCTGCCTTTGACAAGGCATAGTTGGCGTGCATCAGTGCAGAGACTTTCACAGGGGCTACTCCAGAGCCGCCAGTTGCTTTAAGAATTCCCAGTTTAATTTCTATCATTTCTTGATACGATATAGAAGACCACTACAACTTTAGTAGTTTACTTGTGGAATATAGAATAGCTTTTCCTTGGCAGGTTTGATCAAGGTTCCCCCGAAAGTGGGCCAAAGCTCACCCAAAATTCGAAACAAAGAACTTTTACCGCATCCATTTGGACCACAAACAAGGACGTTTATGCCAGATTGTACCTAAAATAAAAGTCAGGGAGATACTTTTACAATATTGTTTCAAAAAACAAAGCGATTGACTAAAATCATACTTCAAAAGTCATTTCCTCTAGAAGGACATCTCCATTAGGAGTAACGAGAGGAACTTTATTAAAGCTGATAATATTATCGCGAGTTATGATACGACCAGTTCCTGGAATTAATATTCTTGCCAACTTATTTGAGCCATTATCTTTTGTCGCGATTGTGGAGCGTGAATAATTCCCTCGGTTCAAATCGTCTAGAACATTCACTAATTGAGAAACTCTGGACGTAAAACCGGCTAGTCTCGATAATTCTCTTCCAGCTAGAACCAAACGGCCAATAGCTTCGGCTAGTTTGACTAACATGCGACCAGATCGATAGTAATTCTAAAATTAAATAGAAATATTAATATTTTTGAAGTTAAGGGTCCGAACAGATATCAAGGTTTTAGTCTTTTAGTTTCAAAAATATGACTTTAATGTAATTGCGATAGATTTTGGGTTAAGAATAAGAAGTTCAGTAAAATTCTAATGTTACTCAGTATCAGTTAAAAATCCATATAGTTTTGGTTTCATAAATTCAATAATGCAGTATCATATTATATCGGAGCCAATAAAACTATAATATTGGGTCAACACTACCAAAAAAGTCTATGCAAGGTCTCTTCTTATAGAGAATAATAGGTCACAAAAGGGTCTTAATAGGTCCCAGGAGACTTTCTCTTCTGGTGCAATTTTTTTTCTAGTAATGGTAAAATTAATATATGTGATTTTAAATTACCTCTAGTCGGTCGCTACTAGGATCACCCAATCGCTTATGATTATCACTAAAAAATGGTCTGCTAATTAAAGTATAACCAACAACAGTCGCCCAATCTAATAAAAAAAATTGTGAAATTAGATTAATTTTCCTTATTAATAAAGTTATTAACCACGGTGAAATCATCTTACATTTGGCGATAATATTATCGACGTATCCCATTCCAAATTGAAATTGGAATGAATTCCTCAAATGTTGAACGAGTCTATTGAAGGAATGTTGAATGGTTGATTGTTCTCGGTTACCACCATTATAAAACGCAATTTCTTCGCTATTCGTTATCAATCTAGAATTAACGTAGCGATATTCTCCTTCGAGTTTTTGTTCGTTAACAGTCATTCGACCCACTGGTTTTCGTATACTGGAAATTTTACGTTATTGAGTGTTAAAGTACACTAGACAAAACCAAGCAAGCAGCCTGACTTGATTTTGGCCTTGTCAAATTGATCTCGCGCAAAGCTCGCAAATTTAATCTATACAGGGATGTTTTTACATATGAAGGATGTCATTTTTACTTTTAATTTTAATAAAATAACGAAAGACAGCTAATCTAAATGGAAAGTCCAACAGAATTTGACCAAACTGACTAAATGAAATAACATGAATTCAACGAAATGGACGAAGGGCACTTTAAATATGATCCACTTTTGTTTTTGGGAAAGCCAAATTTTTTCGTTCTTTATTCCCACATTGCAATTAAAAGATAAACCAACGTCACACGTTTGTGAAATGTGAAAAACAGCCTTGCAAATTTTTTTCAACTTCTAAAGATTAGATTCGCGAGCTTGGGGCAATATCAATTTGACAAGACCCGAATCGAATCAGGCTGCGTATCTTCTTTAATTATGAAAGCAACTTTACACCTCGTTAAGAAAGTGCCAGCTATTAATAAATACAATATCATCATGGAAGGAGCTTGTGGACCTATTGATGACGATAGAGTTTGGACATAAATAATTATATCTAAAAGAGGCTGGAATGAAATAAAAGATTTAGAGGCTTCTTTACATTAATTTAGACTGTAACGTATCTTTTTACTTTGCTTAAATTAGAGTACAGCTCGGTAAGAGAGTTGCAAAACTTCTCGACATCTTGCGTAAGTAACTGGTCAGGATTAGAAATGCGAGAGTCCAAGTTACTCATTTTGTAAAATGTAATGCCGCTATTTTGAAAGAAAATGTAAAATCAATAAAGTTTGCGTAAACGATAGATTAATTTAGAGGCTTGGACGATGGAATTTTTGAAATGATTTTCTAATAAAGAGAATTATATTACGCGAAGAATATGACTAAAAATTACAGATGGAATGCCTAAAGCAACTGTGATTAGTGTTACAAGTCAAAGGCGGAGCCTAACTGCTTTAGAGCATGACAATCCACATGCAGTCGTCTTGACCTTGTAATGCACAAACGATTGGTCGATTAGACATTTCTAGTGTAATTTTTTATCATCTAATACTAGTGATTAATGGGAGAATGCAGCCTATGAAGTGATTTTCAATTGATTCCTTCTCGAGTAACTATACTAGACTTGACCAAATACTTTAAAACCTTGTTATAAAGAAACGCACTATTACGAAATTTTGTGAATTCACCACGGTATCGCCTGCAAAACCCAAGGTCTACCAGCAATAATGAAATGGTTCCCCCATAACAAGGTTTAACTATAGATACTATCAAATACACTTATTATTGTACAACTATATTATATCGTCATTAACAAGCTGATCCTATAATATAGAGTCAATTTCCCTTTTCCTGTTATGTTTGGTTGTTTTATTGCCTTCAATCTCTCTCCACTTTATATTTACTACTAGATTAAGCCTTTTAATCGATTAAAAAATCACTTGTTGGACTTCATGTATCAGAATCTCGCCGAAATTTTAACTGAGACAAGAAATATTTTTGAACATGACCAACCATAGTCCAACCCTTATATTAATGGTTATAAAAATGTAAATTATACCCCATGTACTTGTTGTACAAAAATTGGGAAAGATTAGTTCGAAATCTAAGTTTCAGTTCATTGAGACCAAACTAAATTAAATAAATTAAATTAAAAAACTCAATAAAATAAATAAACCTTATCGAACAAATTATATTTACTTTTAAGAGATTGTTGATAAATGATACCTACAAAACAAAGAAACATTAAAAATTCAGAGCAAATATGCTCAGTTAATTGTGCGAATAACCAAATTTAAGTCAATTGTTCCAAAAAATTTTCTAATTAATAGACCGTACAAAACCCCGTTTTTAATAAAGTTTTTTTTCCCAAGAATCTAGCTTTTGCGTTAAAACCAATCATGTGAATCTACCATATTTTCAATAAAAGAAATAGAAGAGGAAGCATTAAAACTGTAAGAATTATTTACCTAAAAAGATTAATTTCTACAGATACTTGTAAAAACGCTTATTTATACATCGGGCGAATTTTTAGTATTTAGACCCCCCCCCCCCCCCCTATATGTGAAAAGGTTCAAACAATTAAAATATTCTCTGTAATTATCGAAAATAGGGTACTTGAGGGACCAAATCCCGATATTATGGTATTTTAGAGACCTAGAAATAAAATAGGAACTTCTGAGTATTTTAGGGACCAGGTGGGAGCCCTACATTTTGAATTCTCTGGTCAGTGTCACGATGCCTCTTTTTAGAGTAATAAGCTGTGTTTCTTTGAGCCATGGGCCCACATTAATTAAGCTTTGTTATAGATGATTCTAAAGTGCAAATCCCAGTTTTATCTTATTTACTCAGGGTTGTGACACATAGAACACGAGTTTCTCAATAGGGACTATTCCTAAATTTTTAACCATATTTATGGAAGCCTCCATAGTGTAACGGAATAAATTAGATTCGACAGCTTTATCTTAGGACGATATCAAAACTCTCCGATTTTTTTCCCCTGACTTTTTGATAATTTCCAAATTCTCTGGCTTTTAAGACCTATTTTGAAATTTTGGGACTTTTCTAAGTTTTTCAGCTCTGTGGGAACTGTGCACTACCAAAATGTGGTAATTCACAGTTATAATATTGAAGTTGCGAAAATAGGCTCAAAGATTTTTCAGATTTATTTCAAAAGGATTAAATTGGTGATACCAATGAGAGCGAGTCTTTAAACTGGTGCACGAACCAATAGTAATGTTTGTGTAATTGATTCACGTGTCATTTTTTTTCATTGGTATCCACAACTCACTTTTCTCAGGAATTATTAGTCTTTCTTTCAGTTAGGCTTAAATCACAACTTTGATAATTAACTGTAAATTACCGGGAAAACCATTGGTGAGCTTTGATACAGTTTTGACAGTCCTACTTGTTATAAGAGTCTAATATCCTCGGGATTTTTAGAGTCCGTTTAAAGTCACTTCTTTTCCCACTTATCAGACGAAGTTAGCCATAACGAATTGTGCATGACAATTAAAGTTAGACTCTATAAGGGAAGATTGTTTTTAAGTGGCAGATCCGACTTTTAAATTGGTAGCATGTACAAAGCCAGACCCACGCGTTATTTCAATAGTTGGTTTTTAGAACAATTTTTCTGAATAATGGCACGCATTTTTTTGATAAACAATAACTGGTTTATCGAATAACCAGTTCGGTTTGAAATTTAAATTTCACTATTCGCACAGTTTATAAATATAATCATCCTCAAACTAACCAGTGGCATTCGTACGATGAAAGCTTCCAAAGATGACCCAAAGAGTTTCGTGTCTTTTGTAATAATAGCTCTGTCAAAGATCAAAACGATTTTAAACCCATTACTTCTTATTAATTTCACTATAATATCCTCAAAGCTGTATTTAAGCGTGGTAGTGATCTTTTACCTCTCAATAACAGTGCCATTATTTATCATCCAAAGATCGCACCGCGTTCTTCCTATGAGGGTAGCCGCGACTAAAGCCAGATAAAAGATCTAAGAGGAAATAACAAAAATTATAATTTCCCCTTATCCAAATAAAATGGTGGAGGGGGAAGAAGGATAATGGCTTCAAGGCATATAATTTGTTAATCTACTTCGGTCGAAAAGATTCCTGGTACAATTATCCTTATAATACGTCGTAGTTGTCTGAAAATAAAAAAAAGTAGGTTATATACTTTAAAATTAGATAGGAGAAGAACGTTGGGAGAACTTTACTTTAAATTGTCACGAAAGTAAGACTTTCAATTTGCTACCAACACGTTTCCATTGTGTATTCTTGGTTCATCATTTAAGTATAAACACGCAACCTAACTCAATTGGACCTTGTCAAATTTATCTCGCGCCAATTCCTGAGGATGTTTTTTCATACATGTTGGTTTTACTTATAAATTTATTGTGCTCCCATAAAATAACGAGGAAAGAATCTTCTAATTTCGTCAAAAATTGTCAAAATTGGAAAATTCCAATAGAATTTGACCAAATAGATGAAATGGAATAACAGAAATTCAAGAGAAAGGGACCCAAGTCATTTTAAACTCCACAAACAAAGCTGGTGTCATGACTATATAAAAACAGCCTAGTGAGTTTTTTCAATATCTAAAGATTAAATTCGTGACCTTGGGATGAAATCAAGGCCGGAATCAATTCAATTAACTCACGTTGCGTTTTTAATTCATTTGCCTTAACAAAATGAACATAAATTACTTGAAAGTGTAGTTCTATACAATGCAGTTTCAGTTTTCAAACCATATTTATGACTCGATCTCAAATATTAGATTACCGGTACCTATTTCACAATAAAGAACCTTGAAACATCTACAACTTGAACAATAATTTCATAATTTTAAAGATATTTATAAATTTTGGTCAAGATTAGAGGAATTTAACAAAAAAAAAAAAAAAAAAGTTCCGTTTCATAACTATTTTCCTTGTAAAACAAGTTTTTTAACAATTTTTCCCTTAAAAATCACTTTTCAATAAGGAAAAAAATTACGCGAGTAATTTTAAATTTAAGAAAACTTTCTCCCTACATTCTATATATCGAATAAACACCACTACAGAAACTATATAGCATTTAAATTTACCTATAGAAATTTTTATCTACGTGAACCCGTTCTTCCCTGGTTTCTTTGTGTTGGTCATATGCGCAAGCCACTTCATCAATAACCTTTTGTCTGAAGAAAGAGAAAAAAAAAAAAAAAAAATTACATTAAAAAAGAACAGTTTTCAAAATCTCATTTATGAACCTAAGAAAATGAAAGATTCTTGAAAGTTTGTAAAGAAAAATAATACAAGAAAATCCAACTATTTGTGTAAAAAATAGGGAATTATCCTCAGGAATAAACTGAATTACAGAATGCCCTATAGTACTTTTTAGAGGTGAGAAAGCGATAGCAGAAGAATTTTGGCCTTTTCAATATATAGGGGCAAAAGAAAACTATGATCCTCTTTCGCAGCTTTCCTTTCATTGCAGAATTGCCAGGAACTTCTGAGCAAGGTTCTGATAAGATGAGTAATTTGCTTCAGTTTGCACTCACAAGTGGCTGGCAACCCTGGGGGAATGACTAGCAATGGTACCAAGCATGGTACCAGAGGCTAATGCTAGGTCTCAGGTTGTTATATACTTAAATTACTTCTTGATTGTTTCAATGAAGGGGCAAAAGAAAATTCTATTCCTCTACAACAGCTTTCCTTTCAATGCAGAGTTGCCAAGAGCTTGGGATTGAAGTTTAGCACAGACCAAAAGACTAAAAATGTCAGGTTTACACCATGTTTACTCTATTATCTCCTTACTTCATAGCGCCAGTTCTCATGTTCTTAATCGTTTAAATTTATTCTTGTTAATATAGTAGGTTTATTTTTACTTTCCAAAGTACAGTCCCAGGGGCATTGGAAAAATGCCAATCTAACGCAATTTTATTTAAAATATTCCTGTAAGTGTTTCATTGTACAAGATTGTTTTAAACTGGTACACATGTCGTAAGTGCTAGCCCCCCTACGTCAGTATTAAGGCAAATTTATAAGACTATACGGGAAATAAAATTCTGCAATACTGGGTACTATTTTACATCAAGCTTTGAAACAGTAGTCTGGGAGTGGTGGACTACTAAATAGGGATATCTAATCATTTGTAACATCTAGAGGCAGCCTTGAACACATTTAAAATAATCAACTTGAGGTAACTTGTAACTCGGCTTTTAAATTTGTAATGTATATGTAACAGTCAGAAGGCCAAAAATTTGTACAATTCTACTAAAAAATTATGTTTACCTTTTAAAATCCTTTCTAAGCTTTATACTCGATGCATAATACACTACGGCTACAGAAGCCGCAACCACGGCTGAATGGCGAAGGGCGAGTTTACTCAAAATGGGCGCCATTAATTAATTTAATCAATCAGAACTAAAGTAACGATTCCAATTATAATTAATTATATAGAAAGTGTTATAAATATTCGAACTTTCGAAGTTAAATTCACATTTTTTGGGAAGGTCACTCCTCTCTCCCTCAACGCGCTCCCTCGCTTTGACGAAAAGTTTTCCTAAAAGACTGAAGCGTTGCCAGGATTCATCTAGCCCCCCTCCCCCCGTTTGCTAAGAACTATAGAATTTACAAGGATATTAAACGTAGCGTCAATATTTCCACGTGGCTAAAACGTGTTTTACAGTCCATCCTTATGAATACCTCCGTGGTTTTGACGGAAATGAATGCGTTAACGAGAGTCATCTAGTAGCCGTGACCCGTATGAAACAGCCCAGTGAACTCCTCTTCTGGTTAATAATTTAAAATAATTTAGAAGCTTAAAAAACACAGTTTTAACAACAAACTAAAACTATTGTAAATCATGTAAACGATAACAATATACTATTCAAGAGGACTACAAACCAAAAAAGTGGAATATATTCAAAAGTACGCAAATATTACAGTTTAAATATTTCGGCGCGGGAATATGAAAGGGTGAAAATATTTTGCTCGTGTTTGGTTGGCTTTCGCGACATCACGTGATACAACAACCCTCGTGTTTTACGTTTCAGCCGTTAGACACAAAATTCTCATCTCATACGTGACGTCAACGTCATTTGGCAAGTTTGGAGCAGGCGCATCTTCCAAGTGCCGGATTAATTAGCTTCTTGCGTGAAAGTTAACCGTAACTATTTCTAAAGACATCTTAAACTATCGGGATAAAAAGTAGGTTTTCTTTACCTTATATTCACGTAACATTATATAACTGGGGGATGGTTCCCGAGTACTATCGTGTCGCGTATCGATCGCCTAGGCGCGCTTCGAGCATCGCTTTCCGTTTCCGCCGAGATCTTCGTTCTCTATATACTCAGTAAGGGATGGCTTCAGAGCTCCTTTGCTAAGCGTTGGCTAAACATTGTGCAAAAGCGTTGGCTAAACACTAGTGTTCCCTACGAGGGTTAAAAATTTTGATATCCGCGATGAAGCCTAAATATCCGTTGGTCAGCCTTCTGTCTCGGATCGACGCTAAATTTTAATCGGACATTTATTTATAAAACGCGAGATGCGAGCCAAAAGAAGACGTTGAAGGTTTCTTCCGATACGCCAAGCGTGAACCTGCCTCGGCGTATTAAAAAAAGGTTCCCCCACGGATGAATTAATTTTAATTAATCGAAATTAATTAAAATGCCAGTTCGACGAGGACACGTTGCACCACAGAATACTTTCATCGATACGATTATCCGAAAGTTCGAGGGTTTAAGTAAGTGGCATTTTTTATTCAAATTTTAATTTTTACTGTTTTTTCACGTTTGGTATTTTGACGACATCGCGAGTTTGTTAATCTCTGCGTTTCTATATAACATTGTTTCGAGTCAAAACGTGTCCACAATGACGAATGACCGAATAATTAGGCTTAGGGTTAAAATGTCTATTTAAGCCTTTAAGGTCAAGTGAAGTTAGGTTTGGGGGTGGTGGATACGTGTCGCGCCGCGCTTTAAATAATCACGTCGATGTTTTCGTTAATTACTAAACTCATCGGAGAACGAAATTATTAATAATCCCCTCAAGGGGCGTTAACCGAGTCTGTCCACTACACGCGGTTTTCATTAATTATGCATAAACTTCCCCATCCTATCCTATAACTCCAGCAAGTTTGGGCCTATTTTTCCTTGGCCTCGGGCTTTGTTCATTCCCATAGAAATAGAAATCTGATGTTGGGTTTATGCTTTGAGATTTTATATGGTCAATATTTGTAAATTACTTTCCGTATTAATATACCCGAGTCTGCGATTTAACACATTTTTCCTAAGCATAATTTGTGTAATTGCATTTAAAATCGGTTTGAATTTAATGACAAGGGTGCACCACTGTATACACTTTAAATATTATTACTTCTTAACATTTTAAAGGGGGACGAGAGCCATATTATAATTTCTGTAACGATGAACACCTTCCATAATACTGAACTTCTATAGACAGTGGGAAATTTACGATAAAATCCTAAAACATTTACAGCGGATGAAGCATTTCCGTATAATATTTACACCGACTACGCGGTTACGTAACTTACTTTAGCCTTTAAAGGCCTAGGATTACTTCTGCCTGTCACCCTACTTCTGCCTGTCACCTTGCTTCCAAAAGGGAAGCTCAGAGGGTGAGCCCACTTCCAGTGAAACAGGCAGGTGACAGGCAGAAGAAATCCTAGGCCTTTAACAATGTTGTTTGTTACATAATCACATTAGTAGTTAAGTCAAAGCTACAAGTTGGTACATCGATTACTAGTAATGATCAACCTTCTATATTAGGTAACATAATAAGCTATAATTAACCAAGAACGCCAATGATCTACAGTTTTAACGCGTGTCATGCGAGAGGTTAATCAGTTCCGTAAAATCTGTAGACCGACTATCTGAAGACCGAAATTTCTTAAAATTATTCATGAAGTAGCAGTCTCTCAAATTAATATTCTAAATTATTCAATAACGTTCCCAACACGAAAAAATTTATAAACTGAAATATTACAGATATTGAGCTTGTAAAGAAATATTATTAAGAAACCTTACGAATACTAGCAACTAATTTTAATTGACATAACTAAAGTACTTGAAGTTATCTTCACGTTACGTACAGTAGTAGTAAAGAAAAGACACCTTAATAGCCAAAAAATATCCTCAAAATTACAAATTTATTGAGAATGAACCATGAAACGTTTTGGACTTAACATTAAGGCCGATAAGTCGATTCGTCAAACGTAGAATATACTTTACCACGTGTAATAATTTTCAAATAATAATGATATTTGACATAGTTTTGTTAGAAATTAAAGGGAAACTTGGAGCTAAAAATGGAACATCTATTTATTTTCGGAATCACCATGCCACAAAACGTATTCGAAAATTTTCAAAACAATTATTAGACACGTTTTTCGTGTTTAAATTCATTTCTAAAGTAAAATTTGAATAAAAGTGAATATAAATTCGGGCCAATCATATTATTTGAGCCCTGTTGAAGGCTCAAATAATATGATTTGGCCCGAATTTATATTTACTTGTATTCAAACTTTACCAAACTTTAGAAATTAATTTAAACGCCAGAAATGTGTCTAAAAATTGATTTGAAAATTCTCAAATACATTTTTTGGCATCCGGTGATTCCGAAAATAAATTCAAAGGCTGTTCCATTTTTAGCTCCAAGTTTCCCTTTAAGTAAAACTAAAACCAAGACCTATTTTGGATTTTTTTATTTAATGGTATATATCATGAAGTATCAGTATCGTTAATTAAAATATTAATTGCACCATGGTTATTATATTTAACATAAAATATTAAATAGCCTAGTATTTGCTATCAATTAAAAGCTTAAATATAGATCTGCAGTGCATGTAAAAGTGTTCCAGCAGTCTTTCAACAATGTTTTGTAGTAAAATCAACTTCCAAGGGGAGTAACGAATATGATAGAACCGTTTAGGTATCCTATTTTTGACATAATACATTAATTCATAGCAAACTTTATATACGCGCCAAATTGTTACAGAATATGCTGTTGAAATTCTTTTACAGGAATTTGTCAATTTTGGGTGATATTTAGGGCAAAAATGCAAGAACTTTATTTCATTGTGAACTGTAACCCGAAGAGAACGCCACTTTTGAATTCTTTTTGAACCCGAGTTCACTAAAGTTCATCTTTGACAGTGCATTGGATCCAATCTTTTTTGATCTCTTGAATTCAACTTTGGTAGTTCAAAGAGTTCGCAATTTTTTGTACACCTGGATTCTCCAGTGTCTTCCACCTCGCACTAACCGCGTGGTTTTACAAAATGATACTTTTACATTATTTTTAAATCAATCGGTGGTTTTTAGATCTGGGAAAGTTAACGAAGGTTGTGTATTCTTTAGTCTCGACTTCAATGATTACGATTATGTCAATTTTTGACGCTCAGTATCATAGTGAGGTGGCCGAGCCGGCTGTGAAAGCCTAATTTCATTTTTTGAAACCCATATTTGAAGGGCATGCGCAAAAACTCGATAAAATAGGGTTCGTACACGACCTTGAAAGCCTGGAAAAGTCAGGGAATTTGGGAATTGACCCCAAAGGTTGGGCAAAAGTCAGGGAATTTGAAAATCGGTTCGAAAGGTTAGGGAAAAGTCAGGGAATTTGAAAATGAGCCCAAATGGCCAGAGAAATTAAATATTTTGGTACGTGCCAAGGAACTGTTTATGATTGGTTGACCATATTAATTGTAACATAATGATTTTAAACTGAAAATATTTGCGTAAAGATTCAAATTTTTCTTATATATTCCGAGTAAACTATTGACCCCTCATTGATAAACTATGTCAAATAAAAAGTGGGAATTGCCAAGAGCTCGCTCTTAAGAATAAATTAATGTAAAATATTAAAATTGGTCAGGGAAATTATTTAGAAATGGTCAGGGAAATTATTTAGAAATGGTCAGGGAAATTATTTAGAAATGGTCAGGGAAATTATTTAGAAATGGTCAGGGAAATTATTTAGAAAGGGTCAGGGAAATTATTTAGAAATGGTCAGGGAAATTATTTAGAAATGGTCAGGGAAATTATTTAGAAATGTTCAGGGAAATTATTTAGAAATGGTCAGGGAAATTATTTAGAAATGGTCAGGGAAATTATTTAGAAATGGTCAGGGAAATTATTTAGAAATGGTCAGGGAAATTATATAAAAATGGTCAGGGAAAACCTGGAAAAGTCAGGTTCCTAAATTTTGGACGAACACTGAAAAATCCAAAATAAATAGGCGAAAATATGGAAGAGTTCCGTGGTCGCGCAATTAACAATTTATTTCAAAAATCCAAAAACAATTTACATATTCTGTTTAAAATTTGAAATAAACTTTTGACGTTATAAGGCTAAAATTCCAACGAGGAATTTCTTAGCTATCGTATCATTTAAGTATTTTACAGTAATTGGGAAGGCGTTCTAGTCTTTCTTTGGAAAGTTTTGGGCTTAGTTTTAAAAGAAAAAAGAAAAAACCCTATTACTATCATGTTGCTAGTTGTAACAAAATTTTTATTTTCCATTTTTTTTACGAGAAATCTTGTCGTTCCGCTGGCTCGAAGCCAAGCCTCTGAACCATCTAGGGTTTTCTTCTTTATACAGATTTTCTTGTATCCTATATTTTAGATGAACTGCACTGGCTGCGTTTTGGGAGTGTTAACTCTTTTAATATTTAAAGACAAGTTTCCGGAGGATTTATTTTCTTCGTGTATAATTGTATACCCACACGCTTTATTTCATTTTAAAGTGATTCTGTCATCATTTTTTCAATGGCCAAGGCCAAGGCGATGCCCAAGGCCTTATGAATTGTATTTTTAGTTCATACTACTAAATAACCATATTCAAAATTTTACATCTTGCTGTCGACTCGTTTTAAAGAAATTCAAAACTAAAAGGACATAAATATATTTTTTTCTGCTTCCCATATATGACGTAGTTTTGTTCTGGAACATTTTTACGATATTTCTGATAATGCTACTCAAATTCAATATGGAGGTCGTGAAAACTTCTTCACCGCCTCACTTTAAGTCAGATTTTTGGCAAAAGTTTGCCATGAAAATGGTATATTTTAATATGTAGACCACCCATAAAATTATTGTGGCTTATCACGACAAGCACGTTTAATTCTTAGTCTCATTCTTCTCCTATTAGTTTTAGTTTGGACTCACTGAGGGTATTTGGTTTTTGGGGAAAGAACTGAGGGAAATTAGTTTGAAGGGAAAGAACTGAAGGGTATTGGTTTTGCTTTAAGTACTGAGGGGAATTGGTTTTGCTTTAAGAACTGAGGGAAATTGGTTTTGGGCAAAGAACTGAGGGGAATTGATTTTGTGGGAAAGAACTGAAGGGAATTGGTTTTGCTTTAAGAACTGAGGGGAATTGGTTTTGGGCAAAGAACTGAGGGGAATTGGTTTTGGGCAAAGAACTGAGGGGAATTGATTTTGTGGAAAGAACTGAGGGGAATTGGTTTTGGGCAAAGAACTGAGGGGAATTGGTTTTGGGCAAAGAACTGAGGGGAATTGGTTTTGGGCAAAGAACTGAGGGAATTGATTTTGTGGAAAGAACTGAAGGGAACTGGTTTTGGTTAAAGAACTGAGGGGAATTGGTTTTGGGCAAAGAACTGAGGGGGATTGATTTTGTGGGAAAGAACTGAGGGGAATTGGTTTTGGTTAAAGAACTGAGGGGAATTGGTTTTGGTTTAAAGAACTGAGGGGAATTGGTTTTGGGGAAAGAACTGTGGGGAATTTGTTTTGGGAAAAGAACTGAGGGGAATTGGTTTTGGGGAAAGAATTGAGGGGAATTGGTTTTGGGCAAAGAACTGAGGGGAATTGATTTTGTGGAAAGAACTGAAGGGAATTGGTTTTGCTTTAAGAACTGATGGGAATTGGTTTTGGAGAAAGTTATAAAGGTCGGAGTTTGGGTAAGATATTCTGATTATTTTATCTTTATTCATAATTTTAAATTACCTACGGGAAGTCTATATGATAAATCCAATGATATCGGAATATTTAACAGGTTATTATTAATAATTAACTGATTATCCAAATATTTGTGGGTTATCTTGTCCAAACCCCGACCTCTAGGGAAAGTTGAGAGAAAAACAGCTGTTAAAAATACTGAAAACTACTGACAATACCTGACATCTAGAGATCGGGGTTTGGACAAGATAATCCACAACTATCAGTTAATCATAAAAAAATAATCGGAAAATTATTCGCGATTACATTGGATTTATCATAGACTTTCCTCGAAAAATATTAAGTTATGAATAAAGATAAAATAATCAGAAATTTCTTGTCCAAACCCTGATCTCTATTGACATCCCAAGAAAGTTGTATAAAATGTACAGAAAAGCATGTTCGCCTGCTTCTCAGAATATTTCTGTAATATGAACAGAAATTGTTATTCAAAAAAATTTATATATATCAGATCAAGTTTACTGTAACTATTTGTACAGTTTTGAGCTTTCGAGTTTTAATTCTATATATATTCTATTAGGAATTGTTGTATAAGTATAGACGGAATGTTTGTCAGGCTTTAGTGAGAGAGCGTCATCCTCGACTTCCTTCTACGAAGAAGGAACCGGGTCTTGTTTTCCTAAAGCTAACCCGAGTCGTAACAACTGGGGCAATCAAATAGTTTTTTTTTTTTTGTTTTGTTTTTTGGCCTCACTTGTCAGCAACTCAAGAGAACCAATAAGAAATTTATTAAGTTTTGTTTGATGTTTTAAGGGTTGGAGCTCTTCCTTGCTCTATGAGTCGGAATGAAGTTCTTTGCTGTTACCATCTTTTGTATATTGTTATCTAATGCGTTTTATTGCTCGGAATCGGATAACCATTATCTTCTGTTATTCATAACTTTTCATATATTTTATTTTTGAATTGATCGTTGTGAATAAACAAATGCGAGTCGTAAATTCAGATAAAAGTTCAATGAATGTTGGATTCAAGCTTTATCTCTTACAACGTTACTCGAATTAAAACGTATAACAATGTATAAGAAAATTCGCATTCTCAGAATTCGTGGAAAATCAATGAAATATATTTCCAATTAACCTAAAATTCGAAGAAAATAATTAAAATCATAAAACCAAACTTTGAGGTTTAAATATTATTCATTTATTTATCGAAGATAAAGTGAAAAACATAATCCGTATCCGTTTTTATCCAAAAATGGCATTATCTTAGATATTATCCGCGTTATACTTTCGGATAAAAAAATTCAAAATTTATTTTCGTGAAAAATAATGAATAAAAAGATGATTTAAAATCTTAGTTTCGTTGTTTATATTCTTCAAATTAAAGTCAATTTGAATCATTTTTCTTATATTTTAGATAAAGCGCCAAAGACTTATCTTTAGTATGGGTAAACCTTATACATGTAACAATTATACGAATATACAAATTAATTTTTTTAGTTATAAACAATTTATCCGAAAATAAAATATCTGATAATATACGAATAACAGAAGATAATGGATATCCGATTCCAAGCTCTATATGGAGGGGTATAATTAACATTGAGCGAATGCTAATCTAATTCATTTTTTTCAAACTCTCGTCCCTACGTAAAAACTATTTTTTTTTTTATCTGATCCACCCTGTAAATGAATTCCAGATTCTATATACAGATACAACTAAAAATCTCACAGTTTTTACACGCGCCCATGAAATAATTTGAAGGCATTTTACAGCCGCGCTCAACTTCGTTATAAACATTTTTGAAACTTTAAGTTTTCGGTTTTCCGATGAACAGATATTTTCTGGTATTTCCGCGATCCCACGAGCGTGCTGAAAGATATCCATCCGACCGCAAAAGTTCCTAAAAAATTCTATCCCTTCGCCATTTTTGGGGAATGTTAACAAAATTTAATAGATATTACACATTTTTTTTATTTCATTGTCCAAGGCCACCCGTTACTGAATATAGGTAAAATAAATTCCATATCTATATATGGATTCTTTTAAAAACCATCACGAACCCATCGATTTTCGCTTAACAAAATGCGCACGTACCTCTTATTGTAGGTTTACTTCTGGTATTCATACTAGTATTAAATGAAAACTCTTAAATAAGCTCGGTTGGCTGCAGTTCCGTCTATTTTCGACTCGATTCGAGCCTTGCCAAATTGATCTCGCGGCAAGATCGCGAATTTAATCCTCTGTGGCTGTTTTACATACGTGTGACGTAGAGCTCGGAATCGGATATCCACTATCTTCTGTTATTCGTATATTTTCAGATTTTTTTATTTTTGGATAAATTGTTTGTAACTAAAAAAATGAAATTAGTATATTCGTATAATTGTTAAATGTATAAGGTTTACCCGAAGATAAGAATTTGGCGCTTTATCTACGAACAAATTACTCGTATTCAAACGTATAACGATGGATAAGAAAATTCTCATTTCCAGAATTAGTCTAAAATATAAGAAAAATATTTCCAATTGACTTTTAATTTGAAGAATATAAATAAAACAACGATGCTAAGATTTTAAATCATCTTTTTATTCATTATTTTTCAGGAAAATAAATTTTGAATGTTTTTAGCCGAACGTATAACGCGGATAATATTCTAAGATAAGGCCATTTTTGGATAAAAACGGATATGGATTTTTTTACTTTATCTTCCAATAAGTTAACTCGAATGAAAAATACCAAACAGATAATATACAACAGAATTTAATAGATTTTATCCAATTGATAAAAATTATACCAATTCCGAGCTCTAGCGTGACGTCGGTTTTACTTTTTATTTCAATGTGCTCCCATAGAATAACGAAAGAAATAGGCTTTTTAATTCATTATTCTTTAAAATTACAACAGAATTTTACCAAATAAAAAAACCTGGATTCAATAGAAGTGGACCAAAATTTAAAATAAATCTCTTCTGTTCCAACTTTTTTTTTTTTTAATTAGGATTATTTCATTTTTTTATTTGTAAATTTTGTTCTAATTCAGTTGAAATTTTCCAAATTGGACCATTTTTTGACCAATTTAGATGATTTTTTCTGGTTGGGAAAGCTGATTTCTTTTGTTATTCTATGGGAGCATATTGAAATGAAAAGTGAAACTAACGTCACGTGTGTGTAAAAACAGCCTCGGGGTTTTTTTTTTCCGTTTCCAAAGATTAAATTCATGAGATTGGTGCAATATCATTTTGATTTTAAAGGGAGAATGGAATTTAAAATGAGCTAGTTATTTTCTCTCCATTCCTTCGAGGGTGCAGACACTTGAACTCATGTTTTAAACTCTTTAAAGCTCATAAGAGTTCGAACTCAATGCATTATCAAATTAAGCTGCATTTTCTTGAATTCAGGTGTACAGCAAATTTAACAACAGTGTCTGCAACATCTTTTAAAGTTAAAATAGACCTAAAATTGTTTACCAAAAAAGTGTTTACCAAAAATGACAAAGTTAGACATGAGCTCGGACAATAGTTTTTAATTTAATCTGATAATAAGCTTAGCAAGAATCCATGGAAGATTTCAAATCATCCATGGAAGATATCAAATGCTCTCCTCTTAAGCCTAATTTGAATCGTTTTAATATGGAAACTAAACAAAAGCACACGCTATCGTTTAAGTAGTTTCAAGAAGTTTGAAGAGGAAAAACAAGTGTTTTTTATCTAAATGTAAATATTAAAATATAACATGTTTGCGTAGTAAACATGAAATGCTCGAAAAATCGGAAAATTTTCAGATCTAATCTTAAAGGGAGAATGCAACCTAACAACAAGTGATTGTTTATCGATTCCTTATTGTTTAAATAGGCCTAATCCAACAGTAAAACAAATTTACAAACAAATATTAAACTAGAAATAAATTTAAAACTTACCATCAAAGTAGGCTTAGCTGTATTCATGGAGATCATGGACGCCCCATATATAAACTAGCGACCAATGACATCGATGGCCCTTATGTGGGGAATGCATGATCTCCATGAAACAGCTAAGCCTATTTCGGGGTATGTTTTAAATTTATTTCTAGTTTAATATTTGTTTATAATTGTTTTACAGTTGGATTAATAATAAAACAGTATTATTATTATAAAAAACATTTGTTATTAGGTTTCATTATCCTTTTAAGCCTGAAAAAGGTGTGGCGCCTTGTGATTGGTCGGAGGTGTTGCAATTAATTAATTTCTTTTGCACAATTCTGTGACATTTTTTGAATAATTTTTTATCCGCAAACATACCTTATTTTTGGCCGTAGAATCGACAAGAAAACTTGATTTTCTTCATCACCTTCCGTTTAATAAGAAGGTGAACCTATATATAAAGTAGGCCAATTAATCGTAGGCGGGTCTCCTTCCTCGGCTTTTTCTTTGTTCTCTTTTTTGTTGAATTAGTCTGGGGTTTTCTAACTGATCTTTATAGTCGCTCCTTGTCTTCTTTAATAGGATACGTTGAGTTTCTTTATAAAAGTCCGTTCCTTTCCATTCCGTTTTGTTCTCGAATGACAAAAATATATATACCTGTATCTTTGCTTCCTTTTATTACTCGAAATTTCATTTTCCTTCTCTGACAAAGAATATTTTTCTATTCGTCAGACCGTATTATTTGAATCCAAGTTAAGAACCAAAACAAAAATATACAAAAACCCAGAATGAAGATATACATTTTTTGGCAAGGCAGACTATGCTCTATGGCTTCCCTTTAAATAATTTTTTTGGCTCTTTTTTATGGTGTTTAGAATTTACATCACGCTGATTTTGTAGCTTAGACGGTTCTTTTTATGAATTTAGCCACGATTAAATCCTAGCCTTTAACGATAAGTCGCCAGCTCGGTTTTAGTTCCAAATCAAGATTTATTTATTTTTTTTTTTTTTGCATGGCACACTATGCTCTATATGGCTTCCCTTTAAATAATTGTTTGTCGCTCTTTTTGATGGTGCTTCGAATTTGCACCACGCTGATTTTGTAGCTTAGACGGTTTTCTTTAAGAATTTAGCCACGATTATATCCTAGCCTCTAACGATAAGTCGCCAGCTCAGTTTTAGTTCGAAATGAACTTACTTGACACGTTAAAGATGTTATTACTATTTCAATTAGAGATCGGGGTTTGGACAAAATAATCCACAAATATCAGTTAATCAGTTAATCATAAAAAAATAATCGGAAAATTATTCGCGATTACATTGGATTTATCATAGACTTTCCTCGAAAAATTTTAAGTTATGAATAAAGATAAAATAATCAGAAAATTTCTTGTCCAAACCCCGATCTCTAATTTCAATTTTGTCGGGTTGGTGTTAATTGCATTGGTAAAAGAATTGTTGTTGATCAAAATATTTTCACGGATAATTTCTTTTGTCTCTTTAAAGAGCTCGCGTATATATTATTTGAATCCCCTTTGATGCCTAAATATTTTTTAAAGGGAGAATGCAGCCTAAAAACAAGTGATTTTTTTATCGATTCCTTATCGTTTAAATAGGCCTAATCCACCAGTAAAAACAAATATTAAACTAGAAATAAATTTAAAACTCTCCTGGAAAATAGGCTTAGCTGGATTCACGGAGATCACCTGAACTTCCCGTATAAGAACTAGCGACCAATGACCTCCTTATACGGAGAGTTCGTAACATCTCCATGAATACATCTAAGCCAGGCTGCCCAGTGGTCCTATAATTCCTATATTTTCAAACGTGTCCTATAAATTCCTATAATTTTGAGTTAATAGATATTTCGGGATCAATATTTTTCTCTGCCCCGTCAAATATTTGAACGTTTTGCATAAGCAGGTCCTATTAGCTAAGATTTGAATATATCGCTTCTAACAATTAGAGCCAGCGCTACCTAAAGGGGTGGCGGAGAGCTCAACCAAGGTCTTAATGGTTTCAGGCTTGTTCAATATCTAAACAAATTCAACTGCGAAATAAAATATCATTTTTTGGAAGGTATTTTTGCTGAAGTTTGCCGTTTAAAATCCTTTAATGTTTCCTTTACTAAAATTTCGACTATTATCATATATTTTCCTTTTTCAAGATTTAATTCCTTCATATTTGCTCATTTACACTCACGTTTTTAATATAAATAGCACTCTACTATCACCAAGACAAACCCAAAGCACCATTAAAAAGAAGACATTCCCTAAATTAATTAAAAATTATAAATTTGACATGAGCCACTCGTTAAAGGTTGTTCCGCCACTGGAAGAAATCGATCAAAAATCCAAAAATTGACCCCTATCTTGAAATGGCCGTACCTTTTCTTTACTATCACCTTGGCATAAACCGATAGCACCATTAGAAAGAAGACATTCCCTAGATTAATTTGAAATAATAAAATTGACATGAGCCACTCGTTAAAGGTTGTTCGCCACTGTAAGAAATCGAGCAAAAATCCAAAAATGACCCCTATCTTGAAATGGCCGTACCTTTTGTTTACTATAACCTAGGTATAAACCGATAGAACCATTAGAAAGAAGACATTCCTTAGATTAATTTGAAATAATAAAATTGACATGATCCACTCGTTAAAGATTGTTCCGACCTGTCCGACTTGTCCGACTTAACCGACCTGTCCGACCTGTCCAGAAATAACTCTCTATCTGAAAATAGTCCGACTTAACCGACCTGTCCGACTGGTCCGAATTGTCCGACCTGTCCAGAAATAACTCTCTATCTGAAAATAGTCCGACCTGTCCTTAGCACAAGAAGAAAGAAGGCATTCCCTAGATTAATTTAAAATATTATATATGAAACTTCATATTTCAAACCTATATTTTCCTATAATTTTAGTAGTAATTCTGTATTTTACTAAATTTATAAAAGCATTATTCATATAAGTTTCTATAAATCTATGATAAATTTCCTATATTCCTTTAATATTTTGGGGTTTTTTGGTGGTCACCCTGGTTTTTTTTTTTTTTTTTTTTTTTTACTCCTATAATTGCCTATAAAATGATTGGTAATAAGAACCTGAACGTTCCATAGGAATTTGGGCAAGCTAAAATAGAAATAAATATTTTGTTTTAAATTTACAAAATAGCCTAAATAGGACAGGAAACACTTTATTGGCATCAAAAACTATTGCTTTGGTGAGAACTAGTGATGGCAGGTGAATTTCACAATGTTTAAAGTATGCAAACATTGTTGACATCATTTCTGAAGCAGAACTATTTAAAATTACCAGATTTTATTGTTTTAAATTTCGAAACTAACCGTTATAAGAGATTTCTTGGACCCATTTTTATATATATATAACTGGAATGTGATTAACGTCAACACCAGTCTTAAAATCCTTGATTTTTGCCTTTTTTTGGTATAAAAAAAGCACCTAAAATCGGTCAATCCCTTTAAAAGTGTTCCAGCAGTTTCGCAATAATGTACGACAGCAAACTCTGCTCGGGGAGTTCAGCAGTGCGCGATTAATAGGAGAATGAACGTGTCCCTGGTAATCCCTATAAGTGGCTTTCGCTGCCGCACATAATCGGGAGACGGATAATTGGGGGAAGGCAATCTGCTCCAGAAATGCAGTCGATGATTCTGTCTAGCTTTAACGTCGTTAAATAATCATTCCATCACAGAGTAATAGCTTTTGAAAGACCTATCTGCTCTGAAATTTGCCCCTTTAAAATGCTTTTCGCTTATGCACACATCCTAGCTTTGACTGTACAATTTGTTATGGTCGACTTTAAAGGGACTTTAAATAGTACATATACCCTAGTACCTTTAAAGGCCTAATCCAACAGTAAGACAAATTTACAAACAATTATTAAACTAGAAATCAATTTAAACATTTAATTCATGGCGATCTTGCATTCCCCATATAAAGTTGTAAATTTATTTCTAGTTTAATATTTGTTTGCAATTTTTTTTTTACTTGTGGATTAGGTCTATTTAAACGATAAGTAATCGATAAAAAAATCTTATACATTCTCCCTTTAAGGCCAAATGTTGTAGAAACAAGGACTCCTTACTATCCAAATTAAATATTAATTTTAGTCAAACAAAAAGATTGCTTAAATTCGTATTTCTTCTTCTTTCCTATTTTCCTATTATATTTTCTGTTTGAGCACTTTGCTAGGAAAGAGTTTAGAGAGTAGAGGGAATAAGGTGGTAGAATTAAACCTGACATCTCGGCAGCTCAAATCTATATTTTCTTGCTTCTCTGGTTTTTTAATTAGTTCTTGGTTTAGACCTTTATATTAGTTTTGTAAAATTAAACTCTCCCATTTATTTCAAGCGTAATTTATCAAGCGCTTTTTGACTGCAAGTAACCAGGTTGTTCGTGGGAAATGATAATGAATAGGGATGTCACAAGCTCTATATAATCTTGTTGGTTTTCAGCCAAAACGTTAATTAATATTAGTCTTGTTTTTTTAAAGGGATACTAGACTCTGTTATTTTTAATCGATTTAAACTGTCAAAATACGCCGAAAAACATTATCAAAACTCAGAAAAAGTCTTCATAGTAATTACAAGGGGCCAGTCACTCAGCGTAATTGGTGTACAGGCTGTACCTTTGACTGTACTAAAGCGATTACGCGTAATCTTTAAAATCCCTGCCTTTGACAGTGCTAAAATGATTACGCGTAATCAGATTACAGGGAATCCCAGATTCATTAGCCCTCGAGTAATTCGCTGTTAATTTTCTAAGCGACGAAATTAGACTCGAAGAAATTTCTGATAATTCAAAGGGTCTTAATTGATGACGCCAATAAGATTTCGTCTTTAAAAGGACAATCTATTTTTCTTGAAATAACGCGGGCTTTAGAGTTTTTGTTCACTTTTTATATGATCTTTCATCTTCAAGCCAGTTTTCTCGAGAATTTTAACATCCTAAAATCTTGTTCGCGACTTTGATAATTACATATAAATTACCGCGAAACAAGGCTTTGGCGAGATTTAATTAAGTTTTTATTTATAACTTAGGAGTTCAAATCGATTGAAAATAACTTGTAATCCGATTCTATCCCTTTCAAGGACAGATCTAATTTAAATTCATGGTTTTCGGTTTCTAAGACAGTGAAATACAATTACGAATGAAATCAAAATCGGACTATAAGCAAGGATATTGTTTCAATGACCGTAACTTTTCGCTACAATCACCTATTTATCAGCTGATTGCGCTATTAGAAAGTAGATATTGCCAAGAATATATTATAAAATTATAAAATTGAGATAAGTCACTCGAAAATGATTTTTCGCCATTGGTAGAAATCGAGCAAATTTTCCACAAACGACCCCTATTTTAATAAAAATATAAAATTGAGATGGTTTCTACATTGCAAGTCTTAACCGTAGAGATCGGGGTTTGGACAAGAAATTTTCTGATTATTTTATCTTTATTCATAACTTAAAATTTTTCGAGGAAAGTCTATGATAAATCCAATGTAATCGCGAATAATTTTCCGATAATTTTTTTATGATTAACTGATTAACTGATATTTGTGGATTATTTTGTCCAAACCCCGATCTCTACTTAACCGAATCCCGTCTACAACAATTAGACCAACACAGCCATTCATAGAAAGGGCTTTTAATCATGTTCATTTTTCATATATCTATGGTTTTAACTAGTCTCGCTCTGGTTAATTCCAATTAATTAGAGACTGTTTTTCATTTGTCCGGATCAAATTTACAACAACCGAATCAAATCTACAACAATTATTCCAACGCACTCATTCTTAGATAGTGATTTTAATTGGTTTTATTCCTACTTTAGTTAATTCCAATTAATTAGAGACTGTTTTTCAATTGTGGGGATTGTAAAATGGTTTCTTCATTGTTAGTCTTAACCGAATTACATCTACAACAAATATTCTAACGCACCCTACCAGAGAAAAGGATTTTATTTAGTCTTATTCATACTATAGTTAATTCCAATTAATTAGAGACTGTTTTGTTGGGGATTGGAAAATGGTTTCTACATTGTTATTCTTAACCGAATCAAATCTACAATTATTCAAACACACCCATTCTTAGAAAGGGGTATGTAATTAGTACAAACAAGTCTAAATAATTAAGTTTAAGTTTAATTTAAAGCCACGCTTTTAATTTTTGAAATTATAAAAAAAACTGGCGCCTCTATTCTCATATTCAATTGGAGTTTGCGTGGACTACTTTTTCCTAATGAAGTTTAACATTGCGTATCAATTCGCTTTAGCTTTTCTCATTTTGTTAACTTACTCTCTTACGAAATATATTCTTATATCAACCACGATAAATGTACGTAGTCCCTGACGCGGCAAAATGATATATCGGTGTACTCCACGTGTTGCTCTCTGAATTTCAACTTCGACTCGATGACAGGCCAGTACCCTTCTTATAACACCGAAATAATAAAATTGAATTATAAGAAAATACAATAAAAAGTATCGATGTAGAGTTGAGAGTCACTCGCTTCGAGCTCTATATATATATATATATAGTTTAGTGTAGCTTGGCGCTAAGGGAGTTATAAAAATTGGGAGCTCGGAAGGGGGTTCTTGTTTATCCCTTGTCTTAAATCCATTATCGGAAAGAAATGAGAAAAATGGTCTTTTCATCCTTGAGAACCTTCTTATTCTTCTCCCCAGGCTCCGCTTTAGACAACAAGAACCCTCAAGCCGCGTTTTTAAGGCCACCTATATCTTGTACCCGATTCCTTTTTGTGATAAACGTTGAGGAAAAAGTTGAAGATAAGTTTAAATAAGATATACGGGATGAAACCCTAACAAACAATATTGAATTGATTAATCACGGATTAGAGGTCGGGGTTTGGACAAAATAATCCACAAATGTTTAGTTAATCATTAGAAGGAGAATGCAACCTAATAACAAGTGATTTTTTATCGATTCCTTATCGTTTAAATAAATTAAATCCACCAATAAAAATATTACAAAACAAATATTAAACTAGAAATAAATTTAAAACTTATCCTGAAAATAGGCTTAGCGGGATTCATGGAGATCCTGAATTGTCTCCGTGTAAGGCTAACGACAATTGAGCAAAAGTCCGTCGTCTCTACTCGATTTACAATCGCATTCGATTGGTCGCTAGACCTTATACGCGAGGAAATCAGGATCTCCATGATTCCCGCTAAGCCTATTTTTAAATTATTTATAGTTTAATATTTGTTCGTAAATTTTTTCTCTAGTGGACTAGGCGCCTCTTTAAACAATAAGGAATCGATAAAAGATCACTTGTTGTTAGGTTACATTCTCCCTTTAATAATAATTGGTTAAATATTTATATTACATTGGTTTTATCATAGACTTCCCGCGGATAATTTCAAATTATGAATAAAGATAAAATAATCAGAAATAGCTTGTACAAACCCCCACCTCTATTACGGACGTTTTGGAAAATCCGTGAAGGACAAACAGTTCAGTTATTGAGATATCAGGGAAAACATCTAATTTATTTTATTTTCATGACAATGTCAGTGAAAACATTCAATTTATTTTAATTTTCATGACAATGTCATGAAAACGTTGAAATTATATCCGGAATTATTTTTAATTTTTGGTTCATGTAAAACATTGACTGTATTTGGACTCTATTAGGAAAAACATTGATTTTTATTTACACTATCAGGAAAATTAATGAATTTATTTAGACCTACATTATAATGAAACACATTATTTCCTGGCCCGTTATGTAAATTACGGTTGTGTATTTCAAGGCCGGTTATAAATTTAAATATCGAACTACCAACGAAAACATTGTTGCAATTATCAATCTACCAATGAAAACATTGACATTATATACCTAGGAAAACTACCACTGGCCATTTAAAACTGTGACATTATTGAACTACTACCTGTTGAAAAAAATTTACATGATTTATCAGGGGAAATACCAGGTAAATCAATGAAATTATGGGACTATTAAGCAAATAAGACGTAAACATGTAAATTATAGAACTATCAGATATTATTACGAAAAAGTTAAGATTTATAGATTAGGGTAGAGATCGGGGTTTGGACAAAATAATCCACAATTATCAGTTAATCAGTTAATCATAAAAAAATAATCGGAAAATTATTCGCGATTACATTGGATTTAACATAGACTTTCCTCGAAAAATTTTAAGTTATGAATAAAGATAAAATAATCAGAAATTTTCTTGTCCAAACCCCGATCTCTAGATTAGGGAAACACCGGTGAAACTTGAAAACTACTTGGAACATATTCTGCAACTGTTTTAGATTTAGATCTGGCCAATCAAATAAATTACATTCCCAAACCTTTTTTAACGCTTTTCTCGGCAAGCTTGTCCCTTAAGCCTAACGCACACAGAATTATTATTCAAGCTCGTGCGAAACACGTGAAAATAGGTCTGTGCGTGTCCGTAGAGCTCGGAATTCGTATAATTTTTATTAATTGGATAAAATTTACTAAATTCTGATGTATATTATCTGTTTGATAATATCATTCGAGTTAACTTATTCGAAGATAAAGTAAAAAACATAATCCATATCCGTTTTATCCAAAAATGCCCTTTATCTAAGAATATTATACGCGTTATACTTTCGGATAAAAAAATTCAAAATTTATTTTCATGAAAAATAACGAATAAAAAGATGATTTAAAATCTTAGTTTCGTTGTTTTATTTATATTCTTCAAATTAAAAGTCAATTTGAAATATTTTTCTTATATTTTAGACTAATTCTGAGAACGTGAATTTTCTTATCCATCGTTACACGTTTGAATGCGAGTGATTTGTTCGTAGATAAAGCGCCAAACGCTGTTCTTCGGATAAACCTTATTTAACAATTATACGAATATACAAATTTCATTTTTTAGTTACGAATAATTTTATCCGAAAATATACGAATAACAGCAGATAATGGATATCCAATTCCGAGCTCTATGTATCCGGCTTTATTCGTGTATAACGAGCGTGAAAATTCGCCTTTAACTTGGGATGTTCGGGGGCCGAACTATAAATGGTATTTATCCAAGGCGATGAACAGTGGCGCCGATCAGACTGACCCTTTACTCTCCCTTCTCCTATTCCTCTTTCCTTATTCAAAGTCTATAGTGTGTCCCAGTCCGTCGTTTAACCGATGGAACCCATTGTCTTTTTCAGAAAATTCTGCACGTTTCCGTATGTAAGATAGTGTACCAGTACTCCTAAAAATATCATAGCGCTACTTCTTTTTTTTTCAAAATCTAGAAAAAACTGAGTCTTCTACTATTGTCATATATGACTGTCTCAAAATGATTTAATTTTTCAAGTTTTCTTTAGGAACAAATGAGATCTATAAATATTGAAGTTAAAAATTTAAAAAAATATATATATTATTTGGTTTTACCATCAAAATCTTTTGTTCGCCATACTTTTGGGTCGGGGCCCTTGAAAAATAATGGTTCTTTTCTAACGAAATCTCTCGACAATTATGATTAATGACTTTGTTTTCTACAGTAGAATCGCATTCCACCCCCTCCGTATTGGATTTGAATAGGATGAATTTAGTGACGGGTCTGCGTTAAGCATTTTTGCACCGCGTGTTTAAAGCGGTTTAAAGGGAGAATGGAACCTAATACCCATTTCAGACGAGGCTTAACTAGCCTGTTTAATCAGATTTAACCGTGGTTTAATCACAATTAACCGAGGTTTATTGAACTGAGAAGGCTATATCAACCTCGGTTAAATCAGATTAAACAACGGCTAATTACTCCTCGTCTGAATTGGGTATAACAATAAGTGATTGTCATTGTCTAGTATCCCTTACTTTATAGAGACTATCTGTTTTTTCAAGCTTAGCAGACGACGTTTATCATAACAACTTGTACAGTTAAAGCTGTGCTGTGCGCGTAAGGGAAGAACATTTTAAAGGGGAAAATTGCCTTTAAAGGAGCCCTTGAAAGTTTCTTTTTTCTCTTTTTTAGTTAACATAGTACCTTTAAGAAATTTTAACATGGCCTGGGTTTTATCTAATATTTCCTTTGTTTTGCTCTCCCTCGTGGAATTCAAACCAATCACAGAGCGTTATTAGAATATAGCCAATAGAAAATGTCTGCCCTCTGGTTTTCACAGATCAATGAAAACCTTGGGCATGGACCCAAGTATATTGTAGAGGGACCCACGGCGACATCGCCAAATTCCCGGCAAATAAATCTTGGGCCGGGTCCTCTGGTTTGTAATACCCTGATCTATTCCTTTCCCTATTTCAACATACTGCGACCTTCGCGCCATCTCTTACGTGTCCTACAGCAAACTACAAAATAGCCAGGAATTTTATTTCCAATGGCGGCGGCGATTTCGTCGTGGATCTCTCTGTAGTATAATTTGTCCATTTAGACGTTTAAGTGGAATGGCTATTTTTGGTATAAAAGACAATTACGAAACTTTAGGGATAAAGTATATTTTTGCCTCGAGATAGGCCGCACATTGTTCCCGCTTTTATTATCTAACTCAACCATTTGGCAGAACGTAACGGGATCTTACTCCCACGAAAACCGGAAGTGAATTAGATTGTCCACTAATACGGTACACGAGTGACGTCATTATATTACCTCCTCCTTTCCTTCCATTTTTTTTTTTATTCGTCCCATCATACTGTTTGTTCTCGTTAAGACCTCCATTAATAGCTTGTAAAAATGAGGTTATCTAGTCCTTGGTTAAGTATTTTTTATTTTTATTTTTCAATATTAGAGTATAGTGGGTATTAAGCCGGTGACTATGATTTTCTAAACCTCTTTGGAAAGCTTTAATTTCTGGTAAACCTTTGATATGAAACGTAATAAATGTTCTTCGCGTACGTGACGTGCTTAAAGGGCGTGTGAAAAGAAAATTTTATTTACTAGATTTTATGGTTTTTTTGTTTAACGAGATTCTAATAGATCTGAGACTAATCATTCCAAAATCGGATTACATGTAAAGCCCCGTTTTTAATCAAGATTTTTTTGGACCAAAAAGTTTCTGTTTCGTCGTAACTATAGAAATTTACCTTAGTTATGACGAAAAAAATACATTTTTGCCCAAATATCTTGATTGAAAACGCGTTGAAAGGAAGTTGTAGTTTTCAAAGTTCACAAATACGTCTTCCCGGAAACTACGACTCTTGCGAAAAATTGGAATTTTCATACGAGCAATATTTTCTCTTATACTTACT